>CM060924.1:209847696-211047696 GCA_030737875.1 Allium sativum
CAATCCTTCATATTTCTTGGTTTTCTCAATTTTATTATATACTACAGGAGAAATCTTGACAGTGTGAATGGAACTAGACCATAGAAAGTTTTACATTTCCTTCTTCAGCATGTTTAACAATTTTGTTGGAAGCATAAACATTTTACACCAGTAAACCTTCATCGAAAATATATTGCATTTAGGATAACCAGTCTTCCTGTATATGAGAGATACCTATTTTCCATCGAGAAAGAACAGACGTTATTTTCTCATATAAAGGAAAACATTGCATGTCATAGTAATGCGCTTTTTGTTAATGGGATCCCCAAGTAGGACATGTTAGAGGCTATGGTTGACATGCCAGTATTGGTAACAACTGAGTGAACCTGCGGGGGAGGGGGCGTAAGGCCGGCATATAGAATTTGAGATTTATCACAATTGATATGTAATCCAGAGAAGGAATAGAAGGCTATTAAGGATGCCATAATGCTATTTACTGAGGATAGAGTTGGTTTGGTGAAAATGAGAAGATCATTAGCAAAGGCTAAAGAAGTTACCATAGGAGACTTACATTTGGGATGAAGAGTGTAATTCTTTATGTGAACCTGTCTCTCAAATTCTTTAGTTAAAGACTCCATTAACATGACGAAAAGGTACGCCGATATCAGATCACCTTGCCTCAACCCCTTTTTGCCTTTGAATTATCTGACTGTATGGGCGTTATATACAAGTGTATATCTCATAGACAAGATACAAAGGTATATCCAGTAGATATATTTGACAAGGAACCACATCTTTATCATAATGCTTACACAATCAGACCATTTCACTGAGTCAAAAGCTTTCTTTATATCAATTTTAAGCATAGCTCTAGGGGACGCATTAGTTCCGGAGTAACCATTCAAAAGATCATGTGTCAGCAGAACATTGTCTAAAATGCTACGTGAAGGAAGAAGGGCAGCTTTATTCATGGAAATTATAGGTTGTAGCACATCTTTCAACCTTTTTGCAAGATCATAGATATTTCTTTGTAAATTACAATACAACAAGCAATTGGTCTGAATTGAGCGACATTGGTTGGGTTTAGCATTTGGGAATCAATGATAGGTTAGTTGAATTTATCGATGTTAGGAGTTTAATGTGAAGGAAAACACTGCGCACTACTTTAAGTACCATAGGAGAAATAATATTCCAGCAATGTATATAAAAGGATATGGTAAACCCATTTGGATCTAGAGATGCAACTTTTCTCATTGATAACATGGCTTCTTTGATATCATTATCTGACATCGGACTGGCCAGATAATCATGTTTGTCATCTGAAACTGCATTTATCTGAAGATTGTCTAAGAAGGTGTGGTTAAGTTCAACATTATTTTCTCCTAGCAGTTCGGTGTAGTATTTTAGGAAAGCATGATCCAATGCCATTGAATTTGTGTGACCGTTCCCTTGATCATCATCAATTTGGTGCGGTTGGATTTGTGTGACAGTTTCCTAGATCATCATCAATTAGGTGTACGAATTCTTTTGCCTTTTTAACTTTAAGGAAGCATGATAGAGTTTTTTATTTCTGTCTCCTTGAATAGACCATTATAGCTTATTTTTCTACCTTAACATCCCCGCTTCAATTTCAAGAGCTTCTTCTAGTTGCTTTGGCAACTCGTTTTCTCTTTGGAAATATATCATGTCAGCATTTGGTTGTAGAGTTTGTTCCTGAATTTGCTCAAGTATTTCTGATATTGTTGTTGATCTTTTATTGCCTTTTCCGTAAATTTCCTTTGACCACTTCTTTAAAGCCTCCTTTGTATTTTTGAGCTTCTACTGCATAATCAGCATTTGGTTGCCATGTGTGTGTATATTCTATGCTTCTTCTACAACCTGCAGCATTGTTACATTCGAAGTCCAAACATTTTTTTTTGAAATTTACCTGCTTTAAAAGTGGGGTTGAGCCAAAAGAGAGAATGAGAGGGTCGACAATAGGGGCATGGTTATCTAAATGTTAATGGATGGACAGGAGGATATGGCATTGCTGTTCATTAGACCATGATCTATTTTAGTCAAAGTTCTAGGACCATAGATACTTTTATTAGACCAAGTAAAATCTGAGCCAGAGATTGGGATTTCAAATAGGGATGATAGGTGCATGGATACATTTAGATGGGTAAGTTCAGAAAGACTAAATGGAACACCACCATACTTCTGAGTTGACAATAAGGAGCAATTAAAGTCTCTAATGACAACCCAAGGGTGGGAAGGCTGACTGAGATTTGGTACGGCATCTAGCATTTGCTTCCTTATAGAAGGGGTATTGCTTGGATAAATGAAGTTGGTAAAGAGGGTAGTGGAGGTGGGGATGTGTAGAGCTTTAGTGTGGATGAACTGAAAGTCCTGGAGGATGGATGTAAGGTGAAATATGTTTGGGTCAAACAAAATCATTAATCTACCATAAGAAGAATGGTCATGATTGGTTAGAGAGGACCAACATGGGTTTATGTAAGCTGAAGCTTTAGTTGAGAGGGAGGAATTGAGTTTATTTTCAGATATAGAGATAAAGGAGAGATGGTGTTCATTGATGAGGTTCTTTATTTGGTCTAGTTTTGAAGATTTATGCATGCCCCTAATATTCAATGCATTTTGCATTGCATGATTATACTATAGGGTTTTGCTTGAACTTTTGGTTCTTCTAGGAGAAGATGTAGGAGTTTTGGATGGAAATGACTGAGCTGATACATCAGATAAGTACCATGAATCAATTGGTTATAAGTACATATCATCTTGCATTGTTTCCATTTTGTTTCTTTTTTCCCTTTTCTTCTTTGCAGGGCTAGCTGCTGGCTCTGATTAAAATTAAATTTTGAGGAGTCTAGATTTTTTTTTGTTGGATAGATCAGCTAATCGAGGGGATAGAGGGTCAAGTAAAGGGTCTAAAATGGATATGGGCATGGTAGAGGAGGTAGAAGTTGATTGGGATTTTCAGATGGTTTTAGATTTCTGATTTTTATGCTTTTTTTTTGTTTTTCGGAAACAACAATAGATTTCTCTGGTGGGGAAGGTGAAATTGGTTTTCCAGACAACTTTGTAGTGGTGAGAGGGAGAGGAGGAGGTTTAACAGTCATTGGTGGGGTGGTGTGTGATGTGGAGGGTGTGGATTAAGGTATAATGTTGTTTGGTTGTGACTCATCAGGGTTGCCTTCTTTTATTATTTCCCGTTGTGCATGTGTAGCATTTATGCATGCAAGAACATTTATGGTGCCGTGCATAATGGATCCATCACGTGCATCATTTTCTATGATGCAACTGTTGTCTTTGCAATTTTGTTTTGTGCAATTTCCTTTGTCATCAACTTTCTTTTTTCACTTTGTCATGTGTTGTGTTACCTGAGCTTGCCTTTTTTTTCATTTCATACTTTTGTTGCTCACTGTTAACATTACTTTTTTTTATTTTTGTCATTTGGATCATTGACCTCATTCACATTTGTTTGTATTTCAGCATAGTCTTCCTCTACTGTTATTACATCATCTTCAGGAACATTGAGTGTATAAAAACTATTATACACTTCAGTGCTCGAAACAACTCTTGTTAACTTGTTTGTCGCATTAACGTCATATGATTTTGCAATGTTGCTTCTCCCCATGTCATTTCGCTTTACATAATCATTTCTGGTTCATACCGAATACATTTTCCCTTCGTTTGTCGTATCTTTTGTCCACGTCTTCTTTTGCACTTCAATTTGCACTTGGTTGATTTGTTTTGTCTCCACTGCTCTTTCATTTCTTATGTTCTCCTTTTTTTTTACCTCTTTACCCTTATCAGGTTCCATTGCTTCATTAACAGTTTTGCATTTCATACTCTTATGTCCAAAGACTTTGCAATGTACACAGATGTCTGGTTACCACAAGAAAGTAACTTGAATTTTTTGTGTTGATCCATCTGGATTTTCAACTAGGAAATCATTTATAAGTTCACACTCAGGAGTTGTTTCTATACGACACTTTGCATCCGATATCCTTGTCAAGGCTTCCATAGCACCATCTAAACATATTAATCTCCCAATCGATTTGCTAGCCAATTTATTCTAGTTGGGGACCATAAGTTTATCGGGATATTTGTCATGCTCATCCAAACAGGTAGTGCTCTAATTGATCCCCAAATGCTACTTACATTAGAATCCCACTATTTAATTATAAACAGATTATTTTTCATGATTATTAGGTCATCACGTGACACGACCCGGACTCCCCCGTAAAGGAAAACCCGGATTGAGTTGAGAACACGACAAATCAGAACACAAACGACAGAACCTTTCATTGCTTATTACAACAAAATACATCAGATACAAGAATATACAGAGTATGAACAAATTATATACATTTTATAAATATCATAGATTTACAAATTACAATGCAGTGAAAAATATTAAAAAAATCACAACTGAAAGGAAGGTATGGATACAAAGCTTTCCGAATATCATTCCAGCTGTAAACCAGGATTCTTGTGAATGTAAATCCGCAAAACCAAAACTACTAGCTGCCCGTGTGGAAAATAGGGGCACCTAGAGTTTAGGTTAAAACAATAAACTCCAGGTCAGTCATGTGAATGGTGTGAGAACTAAAAAATTATTTAAAACTATACTTTAAATTCAGATATATCAAGGGACAACGCCGTATAACATGAAATGGGTTTCCTCCTAAGAATACCAATGCATATAACAAAATAGCGCAATGCTTTTTGGAAAAATGAAGCTATTATAAGACCCAGGTCCCATCACACAATGCAAAGCAAGCCAGAGGATAGGATTTTCCCTTATAATAGCCAAACATGCTTGGTACGTTAAAACAAATCATTTAGATACTATTATAGTGTAAAGTGTATAAAACAATTTCAAATATAAATGTATCAATCGTAGATGACATTGGTACCATATATCATGTTGCCAATACTAGGATCTACAATCAAAACCGCAAAGTCGCATATTGGAAGTTGGATTTCCATCTGCGAACCAAGGCAAGGGATTGTCCCTACCGCTTCGAGACTCTCTAGCCCGAGCCTCAGGCAAGTGCGTAGGCAAGCCTTGGATTGTCAGGGCTAGTCCACTCTATATGGATTGAAATGCCTAAACACTACGTTTCCGTGCCCTATGGGATGTAAAATTGGTCTGTATAAAGACCATAACATCGATCGGCCCCGCAGTGCCAATATTTCCAAGGCGCCTCACTATCCATCATCTATATAAGTAAAACATCTGGGCATTCAAAACCCAAACACCACTCCTAGCTAGAAGGAAACACATGCCCTCCCTGAGGTCCTCTCCCGTTTCTGGTTCACATCGGGATGCGAGGCTCGCGAATTAACACTACACAAAGCTATTCTATATTAAAGCCGTGCTTTGATCATCAACCACAAGAGTCTACTTTTCAACAGAAGCCTTGATCATTTGCATCTCAGCATGCCATACAGACAGTTCACGCTATGCAACTGATGTCTATCAATCACACAGAATGAAATCCAATGTCAGACACACAGTCCATTTACAAGTTCGTTCTAGGTCTGAACAAAACCGGAGGCACCTTATTCCTCGTCCCATATGTCCAATACTGGAGAGAGGTCCTCGCATATCTGGTCGATCTCCAAGTACGTCTGGACGATCACCACTTATTACCTCATCTTAGGTGTACAACCCAACTAAGACATCAGTAATCATCCAAACGATGTGAAGACCTTCGGCCTTCAACCACCGTCTTCATCGTCGACTCATCGTCGATTCAGTTATTCAGAATGGGATAAACCCGGTCTTTCCGAATAACTCACGTATATTATAAACAAGTGCTATATAAAACACAACATACGCCTCAATCCAATTCCGAATATTCTTTTATTTAAACACTCATATCCTTTGGGAAACGTTCCCATTAATTTTATCAAAGATAAATTCTTTAAATTTTATTCTTTAATCTTCCTTTGGATATCATTTCAAACTATATTAAGGTTTTCCAAACTAGTCGGGATTAGCAAACCTTACCGAAGTAATCATTTGTTAAATTTCCCAATCTCAACCTTTTCATCCCATGAAGAAAAACTAGTAATACTTCATATCTAACACCATGGTGTTATCTGTAAAATTAATTAGCATTTCACGTTCAAATCTAATTAAAGATTTAACTAACGATTGGAGAAAATTTGTGGTACTCCATTCTTGATCATTTCTTGGATTTAATAATTTTAGTTTTCAAATTCACCTTTCAATCTATTTAAAGATTCATTAAAATTCTAATTCAGTTTTAATTTCCAACAATCATTTCTTAATGATTTTTCCAATTCAGGAAATAAATCCTGTCTTTAACTGGGTTAAAGAACTAATGTCATTTAAAACACAGTTCACGATAAACCCAAAATCACATTCCATTAATTATGGAATTTTCACGGAAAAACAAACCAATATATAATCGATATCAATTTCTGTATTTGACTAAAATTATAAATTGAATAACGGCCAAGCCTTTTAAATTCCATATATATTATCAGTCTTCCTCCACCGAAGTTCATTTCGATTATTATCAAATCGGTTCCCATTCCATTCCAATTTATTTTATTAAACTGGAAAACATTACCTTGGAAATTCCATTAAATCTTAGAATAAAGATTATAAATTCCAAATCACATTTCACTGAAAATCGAGTTAAAGAACGAATGTCGTTAAAACACAATTCACAATAAACCTGATTTACATTCCATTTCAATTAAATGTTCATTAATTGTAATTCTTCTTTAAATCTTAGTTAAAAGACTTATTCTTTTCACACGGGGTTTCAGAACAGTGTTAATGAAGACACCATTCCATTAGTCTCTAACTGTAAATTAGTAAGAGAACAATTCCCTAAGTATTAATCCCAAAGGCCGAAACCAACATCAGATCAATACCCAGGAAACCATTCAACTTAGCTAACCTCCAGTTAGTTTCTAATTTTCTTAAATCAACTGGGTTTAAGAACAGTGTTACTGAAGACACCGTTCATGACAAACCCAAAATCCCATTTGATATTAAATACAAGGCTCTGAATAGAAAATATATCGGCTTATATTCAATATCAAATACTGAACTTAACAAACATCGTATTGGAACAACAATATATATGCCTTCCAAATTCCTCTACAATGCCCGTATAATCACGGAATCCAATATCGAAATATTCCGAAGATAATTTCGATTTGAATCCATTCCTATTCATATATTGGAAATTCTGGTTATTTTTAAAACCATTTCAAATCCACTTTATTTATTTAAAAATAATTGGATTATAATTCTAGTTCATAACTAGTTCATTTTGATAAAAATCTATTTTTATCTATTCAAATATGGAATTTTTCATCCCAATTCTTTCCAAATCATTTCTTATAATTTTACACTAATTATTGATATTTTTAATAACTTTATCAATGCCCGTACAGTCGATTTCCATAAACGGCCATCGAATTGCACTTACAACGACCTTTTCAAAATTTGATTTGGACATAATTCCAAATCGAACCGTTAGATTTCAAATCTCTAATATTCGTTAGAAAGATCCTTTCCATACGAACCCAACAGTTCCAATTTTATGAGAATCTGACGGCCGGATCTCCCGTAATGTCCATTCAAATTCAATGGTAGAAATTCATGAACTACCGCAGCGCAGTGCGTCCTATTCAGGCCATTATATAATATATATTTCGTCGATTTTCATTTAAAACTTGTTTTATAAATCGTTTTAAATTCATTTTCAAAACGATTTCAACTTCATATTCAATTTCAAATCAGAATTGAATATTCCATATCATTAACATATAAATGATAATATTTTCAAACATCAGATTTTGAAATCACTTCATTTTCGATATTCATTATAAAAATGAATAAAATCGATATAAATATCGTTTGCGTCAAAATGGCGCATATCTAATCAACACGACTATATATATTTAAATATATTCGTGTCCATCCCAAATTGGACATCAAAATCATATTTTGATTCTTTTCTGAATATTATTTTAAAATATTCGTTATTTGAAAATATTCATTATTTTAAAATATTCATTTGTTCTGAATTGGAATCAGACACAGTCAATTACCATATAATGTTGTTTATATGGACTTCATACTACACACGTATATAACAAACACAATAAACAATCATCTATCATCCTAAGTGCATTCTACACTGTATAAGCATTAAATATAGATATTTAATCACTACAAGAAAAACCGAGATTAGCGACAGATTTTTAGCAGCGGAAAATTCCGTCGCTAATTAACGGAGAATTTCCATGTGATCTGCACGGGATAGTTATTTAAATTTTCAACTTTTTTTCTTTTATTTATTACCATCGTTTTTTGTCATCCCTCACTAAGCCGTTGCAAATTGCTTCAAATTACCGACAGAAAATTTCTGCCGCTATTTTCCGCTGCAAATCCAGGCAGAATAACGACGAATATTTATCGAAGCTATTTTGCAGCAGAATTCCAACAGATTTGCAAGAGATGTTTATATAATTTTTCTAAGATATACTTTAGTGTTATTTTTTAATAATTATTAACATGTTCAATAATTAATAATTAATTTGTTCTAATTAATGATTTACAAGTAATAATAAATATTAATTTACGTTCTATAATAAATGATATACACGTAAATGTGTATATTTTATCTGCTTATTTATCTTATTTTCCCTTTAAAATAATTGATACTTTGTATTTATAGCTGTATTTTCAGATTATTGACAAGCAGCATGGTTTAGAGCATTTGATGGATAAAGCATGAAGAATTTGCTTAAAAAGAGTGAAGTTTAAAATTTCTAAAGCTTGAAGAGTCTAAAGCTTGAAGAACGGTTGCAATTATATTTCAGTTAAGAAGAGTTGGCTCAATAAAGACTCAAACTGCATTCACATTAGCTCATTTGGAAGGCCTCTTACTCATGTTGCGTTCACACTAGCCTATTTGCTAGACCACTCACTCTAAAGCTGCGTTCACACTGGCGTATATGTTATTTGGGTTATTTCTTTAGTCCCACATTATGTAATTAGCTAGCTAGCCTTTGTCATCTCAGCTATAAATACATTGTATCTTAGTCTTGTAAAAAACACATTAGGTTTTATTCTGTAATTCTCTTCTTGGAATAAAATCATTCTCTCCCTTTCTTTTTACTTTTTGTTTATTTTATTTATGTTCATGTTATTTATTTTCTGTTTTTCTTCTTCTTTAGCTATGTCTAGCTAATCCCTTTTGATTAGGGGATGATGACGCTGATAGTATGATTCAATATGAATCACATAGCCAAAGGATGAGGAATTCATGTATATAGATCTAGATCTGAACCAAGGGTTAGATCTGAACCTTAATATCCTGTGTCGTTTAAGAGCTATGCTCCTTCACAGGGTATATTCGTGTTTGATCTAACAATTATCAGATTTAGATCTAAATTTAGGGTTTTAGAAATTAATTAGTAAATCTGTCCTGATAGTCTATGGTTGTAGAGCTGAGCTCCTGCATAGGCTATGCTTGTCGTTATTTACATATTTGTTTCTAAAAACTTATTATCGTTGATTCATGTTTGTGACAGAAACATGTATTAGATCTGGTTAACCTTTTGGCTATTGATGATTATGAATCTGATCTATGTCATTATCCCCTAATTGCTTTCACTTATTGTTAAAACTCTCCTTTTATTTAATTTCTGCTATTTTCTTTGTTTTCAACCAATCAAAAGTTAGGGATAACTTGGCTGGATTTATTAATAAAATAATTTGGTCCCAGAGTTCGACACCCTCTACAACGATCCTTGTTGTTTAATAAAGACGAACGAATTTTACAGTTGTTTACAATTGCATAATTCATTCGCAAACAAATTTTGGCGCCGTTGCCGGGGACCAAAAACAATTTTTTAGTGAATCCTTCGGGTTAGATTTTTTCTCTTTATTTTTCCTTTAAAAAAAAAAAATTCTTGTTCAGACGATTTGGTATTAAATTATTGGTACCACAATCTCTATAACAAGAGAAAAAAATTGCAATTTTCTATTTGATTTGTTTCCCATTACATTCTTTTTCCTCTTTCCAACAATTCTAAAAAAAAAACAATTTATTGCTTTCCTTCTGTTTGTCTCTTTCCACTTTTGTGTTTCTTCAGCCATAATCAATTGCCAAATTTTCCCATTTCTTTCTAGTTTTTTTTTCTTTTTTGTTGATTTCTTTCCACTTTCAACCCCTTTCCAAATTCCGTTCCTGTTTTCAATTTATTTTTACAAATAAAAAAAAAAAAATCTTGCAAATTTTGTTTCTATTCTTGTCTTGATTGCCGTTCCATTTTTTCAAAAGAAATCTTTTCCACTTCTTCTTTTACAAGTCAAGTAAAAAAAAAAAAAAAAAAAAAAATCCTTTTTCGGTTCTTTTCTCTTTTTTTTTTTTTCTTTTTTTGCTGTCCTGAAACTCTTGGGTACAAACATCTTTCAAGCCATCCATGTACCTCTGCCAAAACCAAGACCGCAAATCATAAAAAAAAAGGGAACCATACAATACACCTCCAGATAGAACAAAACCAGTCCCCTTCCAACCCCTTTACAAATCCTCAACTACAACACCATTCAACACCACTCCAATCACCACCGCCCCACAAACCCATACAACATCATCAACGAAACTTCCTGCAACCACCATTCAAAACTCCAGCAACCAATAATATCCACTACTCCCAAACCAATTCGGACTCCTGAAAAAGCTCCTCTGCCACTTCAATACATCCTTGTTTCAAACTATCATCAGAGTCTCCTCCTTATACACAAATCCCAACACACCCATCACAAACCCCTTTCACGCAATCATCTCCTGCATCTCACCAATTCTCACAGCACCAAACACTTCACCACTTCTAATCACTGTATAGTGTATATTCATACTCTTCACTCAACCAATATCCTATTCTTCAACATAGTTCATACCTACTTCATTCATATCAGTCCAACTTTCACCTCCTTCTCAACCAATATCACACTCAACAATTCGTAGTCCCTTTCGCAACCCCAAGCAAAGCACAGCACCGCCTCCACCCTCCCTCTTGTTCAGCCTCCACAAAAATCCACCACCTTTACAAACCTGAACAAGCCTCTGCAAATCAACACCATTACCACAGTCCAAACCTCATACTGCCAACAAACCAACCTCCATAATCTCCAGTCACACACAAACCCACACTCACCACCAGACCATCTTCTTCTGGCCATCATTGCTTTGTAACGATCAACTATACCAAACCGATTAGATTTCGAATTCCCCAAATTCGAAGACCCGAGACCCAAATTCGAGACTGCTACACCCCAAATCAAAAAAAAAAAAAAAAAAACGAAACCCGATTAGCAGCACCAAATCCGCTTCGAACCCGATAACAACCGGAATCGAAACACCCAAACTTCAACTATCGCCTCAAACTCCTGTAACAACGAAGACCACTCAGCTCGCATCAACACCCAATCGTGAAATCTCCCAGAGTGCCGACTTTGCCTGCCTCGAAATAACGATTGGATCTCGGTTTTAATTTTGCAGAATCTCACCAATTTCACAGAGTAACCTTCGCGATTAATTTTAATTTTTTCTCGAGATTTTTTTTTTCTGTTGATCCGTCTTTAAGTGTTAGGTCGGACAAAAAAAGGGAAAATAATTTATCGGTTTAATTTTGGGGCTTGACCCTATTAAAGTGGATCGGTCTTCATTTATTTTTGGGCTTGACCCGTTTAGTGATATTGCTTCTGGATCTGGCTTCATTTGTGTACTTGACTGTTGCTATTTAATTGTGTCCAGTCTTCTTCTTTTGAAAAAGAAAAAAACAAATTTTCTCTGGTAGTGAATAGTGAGTTTTAGTTTGATGCTGATACCTTGTGCTTGAGTTGGTAGAAGTTTTAATTTTTTTTCTTTCTAAATAAAAATAAAATATTAGTTGGGTTCCTCTTTCTTTTGTTTTTATTTTCTCATATTTGAATTGCTTCATTCACCTCTTCTAGTTCTATAAGAAAATTTGTTGAAATTTTTCAAAAGCAGGTACAGTGGAAATTAGAAAAAGGCCTAAAAAAAATTAATTAGGAGGCGACAGACAATTCAGAGGTGGAGCGGTTGCACACCAAGTGGGGTGTGAACGCGCTAGCGCTACCCAATTGCACTGGACGGACTGCCGATCAAGGTGAGTATTTTCTATCTCTACAGGGACCTCTGCTGCAAATAAAAAATATATATAGACATTGCTTGTAAAACTCTTCTGCAGGGCATCGGCTTGCTTGTAAAGAAAAAAAAATTGTTTTTTTTATCTCTGCAATTGACTGTTCTGTGACTGTTCTGAGACTGATCATTCTGTGATTGAAAAAAAAAAAAACAAAAAAAAAAATATTTGCATTCATCTTAGCTTTGTTTTTATTTTCTAAGGACTTCATTATATTTTGACAATTTGGTTTAGTTCAAACGGATTATTTCTCGGTGTCTAGACTACGGCAGAGTAATAACTGTTTATAAATATTACGGTGATTCGTAAATATTATATCGGTTGTTCCTCTGAAGGTACTTAAACCTTCGGCTGCATTGCTAGGGTGATTCCTGGTGCACCGATAACTCCTGTCCGTTAACTGGCTGAGAAATCTTTTGTTGAAATAAATCAAACCGTCATTATATAATTCTAGAAATTGTAAATTGCATTAGGATCTTTTGTGTCTAATTCTTTTTCTCTAAAAAAAAAATTCACTTCTCAAATTTGTTTTTTTTTTATCTTCCCTTATTCTTCTCGCTAGTGCATGCGTCATTGGACTCGTGATCCTTCGGATAATCGTCTAGTTCGAACAAACGCCCCTTTCACCATGGCCGAAGAAAATCCCCCTCGAACTCTTATGGATAGATACTTTCCCGAGCGAGTTTCTATTCCTTCCTGCATCATATTGCCCGCCCCAACGGGTAACCATTTTGAAATTCATTCGAATCACATAAATACTCTTCCAAAATTTGGCAATCTTGAACGTGATGATCCTTATATTTTCTTAACCAAATTTGAACAAGTTTGTGCAACCATGAAATTTCAACAACTAAGTGACGATGGAATCAAACTTAGGTTAATACCATTTGCACTTACCGATTATGCTGAAAAATGGTTGTATAGCTTGCCTTCAAATACGATTGGAACTTGGACTGAATTTGTGAATGTTTTCTTAAAGAAATTTTACCCCTTGGAAAAAACATCAAAAATTCGAACTGAAATCGTTAATTTTCATCAATTTGGGGGTGAATCCTTTGCAAAATATTTCGAAAGATTTAAAGAACTTCTAGTCAAATGTCCACATCATAATTTCGAAAAATGGACTCTTTGTCAAATTTTATACGATGGACTAGAAAATAACTCTCGAACTATGCTCGAATCAATGTGCCAAGGAAATTTTCTAGTCCAACATCACGATGCCGCTTGGAAATTTCTCGAAGATTTGGCCGAAAAATCAGCTCAATGGGAAAGATCTAATGAGAAATCAATTTATTCCCGATCAAACGCTCATTCGGTAGGATCCTCAACGGCTTTAGAAGCGAAAATAGACGCAATGTTTACCAAATTTGATAATGTCCTTTCATCAACTCAAGCAAACCAAGCTCAAGCGTCTCAGCCCTCATGTTACAAATGTAACGATCCTAACCACATTGCTGACCAATGCCCACATTCGTTAGAACAACTCAACGCATTTAATAAAGTTAGGAACGATCCATTCTCCCCAACTTACAATCCAGGTTGGAGAAACCATCCTAACTTCTCTTGGGCCCAAAGCAGTGCAACTACGAATTTGGTTCGACCTCCTTTTCAACCATTTTCGAATAATACCTCGAATCCTCCCTTTCAACAAAGTCAATTCCAAAATCCTGCGCCAACCCCTCAAAATCAAGCACAACAATCTTTTGTTCCCCAAGATGATAAACGATTGACATCACTGGAGAAAACTCTCGAAGAATTGGGTAAAGCAACAACTCAAAATATCAAATCAAATACCAATCTTCAAAACTTACTGACTTCACACATGCAAACCACGACTCAACAAATGAGTGAACTTCAAAAACAAATGTCTCAACTTAACACTAGATTAAGTGAAAGGGAAAAGGGTACATTTCCAAGTCAACCCATCCAAAACCCTAGAGGATAGATTCAAGACTCGAACGTTAGTCAATTGAATGCTGTTACGACTCTTAGATCTGGCAAGAAGATTGACAACCATGTGGTCGACCCAAATGATTTACCAGATGATATTCAAAACCCAAAAGAAAATTCGACCATCTCGGATCAAAACATCGAGCCCAATTCTAATCAGGCCCATCCTCAAACTCAAGTAGCTCAACCTACTGAGTTGTCTGCTCCATTTCCTCATAGACTCCGACCTAGAAAAAAGACGGACCAGGTAGAAAAGATCCTTGAAATATTTAAGCAAGTTAAAGTGAACATTCCTCTTTTAGATATTATACAACAAGTTCCACAGTACGCTAAATTTCTAAAAGATATGTGCACCCAGAAACGTCATACACATGTACCTAAGAAAGTGTTTCTAGCGGCGACTCTAAGCGAAGTCTTGTCCCAATCTATGCCAGTGAAATACAAAGATCCTGGCTGCCCCACAATATCATGTACTATTGGGGACAAGAAAATCGATAGATGCTTACTAGACTTAGGTGCTAGTGTTAACTTGCTTCCATATTCCGTCTATCGCCAATTAGGGCTAGGAGAACTGAAACCCACCAAGGTTACTCTTCAGCTTGCCGACCGTTCAATTAAGAAACCTGTGGGCGAAATCGAGGATGTTTTGATCAAAATAGGAGAATTCATCTTTCCAGTTGACTTCATTGTCCTAGAAACTCAACAGGTAAGCAATCCTGCAAACCAAATCCCTTTGATTCTAGGACGACCCTTCTTAGCCACCTCTAATGCTCTTATCAACTGTAGAAATGGGTCTATGAAACTTTCTTTCGGTAACATGACCGTCGAGCTAAACATCTTTAGAACCGAAAACTCTCCTGCCTCTTATGTGGACCAATTTTCTGAAATCCATGCTGTCCACGATAATGAACCTGAGCTCGACCATTTGAACACTGACATTGAGTCTAATTACGAAAATTTGTTTCAAGATATCTCTGAAAATGTCTCTGACTCAATTCCTGTCGAGCCGCTCATGACTGAGCCTATTCCTCAACCAATTTCTTCGGTTGAGTCATCACCAAAATCTGAACTCAAAGTGTTGCCCAGTCATCTTAAGTATGCTTACTTAGGAGAAAATGAAACTTTTCCAGTCATTATCGCTTCTGACCTTACTTTAGATCAGGAACAATTGCTCCTTCCCATCCTTAAGAAAAATAAGGAGGCAATTGGCTGGTCCATGGCTGATATTAAGGGGATTAGTCCTTCGATAGTCCAACATCGAATCCACCTTATAGATGATGCCAAACCCACTCGTGATCCCCAACGTCGACTAAACCCTATCATGAAAGAAGCAGTTCGTGCTGAAATCCTTAAATGCCTTGACAATGGAATCATCTACCCGATTTCTGATAGTCAATGGGTTAGTCCGATTCATGTCGTACCTAAGAAATCAGGGATTACCGTGATCCAAAATGAAGCTAACGAGCTTATCCCAACCCGCACCCAGACTGGTTGGCGTGTTTGCATTGACTATAGGAAACTTAACGCTGCAACACGTAAGGATCATTTCCCTCTGCCATTTATCGATCAAATGTTAGAACGACTAGCGGGTCATGAGTACTACTGTTTCCTTGATGGGTACTCGGGCTATAATCAAATCCCTATCGCTCCTGAGGACCAAGAGAAAACCACTTTCACTTGTCCGTTTGGTACATTTGCGTACCGACGTATGCCTTTTGGTCTCTGTAATGCACCTGCAACCTTTCAGAGGTGCATGATTAGCATTTTTTCCGATATGATCGAGCGATTTTTGGAAGTGTTCATGGATGATTTTTCCATATTTGGTGATTCTTACTCTGAGTGTTTACATCATCTCGATCTTGTTCTTAATCGCTGTAAAGAGAAACACTTAACGCTTAATTGGGAAAAGTGTCACTTCATGGTTAAACATGGCATTGTTTTGGGACATGTCATCTCTAACAAAGGAATTGAAGTAGACAAAGCCAAAATCGAAGTTATTTCAAATCTTCCCATTCCCAAATCAGTTAAGGACATCCGATCCTTTTTAGGTCATGCTGGTTTTTACCGTCGCTTTATAAAAGATTTTAGCAAAATCACTCGACCGTTGACCAATCTTCTTGGTAAGGATGTTCCTTTCGACTTCAATTCTGAATGCATTTCATCTTTTGAGCATCTTAAAAATGAACTTGTCTCTGCTCCTATCATTTGCTCTCCCAACTGGACGATGCCTTTTGAAATCATGTGCGATGCCTCGAATTTCGCTGTTGGCGCTGTCTTAGGACAACGTATCAATAAGATTCTTCACGTCATTTACTATGCGAGTAAGACTTTGAACGATGCTCAAATCAACTATACGACCACTGAAAAAGAGCTTTTAGCAGTTGTTTTCGCGCTAGAAAAATTCAGGCCTTATCTAGTTGGCTCACACATCACGGTTTATACCGATCATTCCGCACTTAGGTACCTTTTCTCTAAAAAGGATGCTAAGGCTCGTCTCATTCGTTGGATCCTTCTACTTCAAGAATTTGACCTTACCATTAAGGATAAAAAAGGATCCGACAACGTTATTGCGGACCACTTGTCTCGTCTTCCAAATGCCCCATCTTCTTCTCTTCCGATCAACGAGAATTTCCCTGATGAACAGCTGTTTTCTCTATCCACTGATCCTTGGTTTGCTGACATTGTCAACTACTTAGTCACTAAGCAGACCCCTTCTTTTTGGTCTAAGCAGGATAAACACAAATTCTTTTCCCAAGTGAAACATTTTTATTGGGACGACCCCTACCTTTTCAAGTATTGTCCCGATCAAATCATTCGAAGATGTGTTCCTGACACTGAAACTCACAGTGTCCTATCTTTCTGTCATGACCAAGCCTGTGGTGGTCACTTCGGTCCCAAAAAGACAGCCGAAAAGGTTCTCCAATCGGGTTTCTACTAGCCCACCCTTTTCAAAGACGCGTACGAATTTTGCAAAACTTGTGATCGATGTCAATTCTTAGGGAAAATTTCTAAACGGAATATGATGCCCCTAAACCCCATTCTAGAGGTCGAAATTTTTGATGTGTGGGGTATAGACTTCATGGGACCCTTCCCTAATTCTTTTGGGAACATTTACATTCTCTTGGCTGTTGACTATGTTTCTAAATGGGTAGAAGCTGTACCATGCAAAACAAACGATAACAAGGTTGTTGTGCGCTTCTTGAAAGAAAACATCTTTTCTAGGTTTGGCACACCTCGCACAATAATCAGTGATAATGGTACACACTTCTGTAATCGTTCTTTTGAAGCTCTCATGAGAAAGTATTCGATAACCCGCAAGTTATCTACTCCTTACCATCCTCAAACTTGTGGGCAGGTTGAAGTATCGAATAGGCAGATTAAACAAATTCTTGAGAAAACTGTGAATCGAAATCGTAAAGATTGGTCTCAAAAGTTAACCGACGCTCTTTGGGCTTACCGCACCGCTTTCAAAACCAACTTGGGTATGTCCCCTTATCGGTTGATTTTTGGTAAGCCATGTCACTTGCCAGTTGAACTAGAACATAGGGCGTTATGGGCAATAAAAACTTTAAATCTTGATTTAGAGAAAGCAGGTGAACATAGGAAGCTTCAACTTAATGAACTTGATGAAATTCGAAATGATGCATATGAAAATGAACGAATTTACAAGGACAGAACAAAAGTTTTTCATGATAAATCAATTTTACGTAAAACTTTCATGCCAGGTCAAAAAGTTCTGTTGTATGACTCAAAACTGCATTTATTTCCGGGTAAGCTACAATCTAGATGGACAGGACCTTACACTGTACGGACCGTTTTTCCGTATGGTGCGGTAGAAATTGAGAATCCAACTGATGGATCATCCTTTAAGGTCAATGGTCAACGCCTTAAACCTTACTTGGAACCAATACCCAACCAAGAGGAAGAGCTCATGGTCCTCCATGAGCCACATTACATCCGGTAAGACGCACTAACCCTCTTTTGTACATATGTAAATATTCTCTTATTCGTTTTTCCCTTTCACTAAGATATGTCTGATTAAGACTGTGAGGACACAGTCACACTCAAGTGTGGGGGGAATTTACATTACATCAGCAATCAAATTTTATGAAGGAGGTCATTCATTGAACAAGGATTAACTTAAATTCATAAATAACACCTTGGTTCTTGTTTGATAAGTTGAATTGTTGGGTGATGGGAATGAACATTATTTATTCATTGAATCGTAATGTGTCTATTTAAGATGCTAGCTTGAGACTGTGCAGACGTTAGTCGTGTTCTGGAGTAAGCGTGTCAACCTTTGTTATACATGTTAGAATGTGCAAGTAAAAATAATCAAAAAAAAAAAAAAAATCAGGAAATAAAAATGATTTTGCACCTACATTTGTTGGATTTTCTGAGTTCGTTTTCATGCATAATATTTTCTTTTCACTCAAATTTTTCAAAATTGTAAGTTCTAAAATCCACTTGGCCCAATTAAGGAGAAATGACTCATTGTAGCGTTCTTCTTCGATACCCCACATTACTCAAACCCAAGTTTTTAGTCGATTTACATCCATGTTTCGACAAGTTTATCTTATATTGGTATACTCAAGAACCTGTGTTTAAAGGTCAAAAAAAAAAAACATCACTTTTTATACCAATATTACACTACCCATTCTGTACTTGTTTTAAGGTAGGATAACCATATACCACATCTTATTTTATATGGGTTATCTATCTTACGAAACTTTGCTTATCATTCCTTTCAGCTTTTTGTATAACATCAATCCAGACTTGTGTGTTGAATTAAGGTTATAGAAGTAGAGTAACTAGGGCACAAAACTTTCCTCTCATGAAGTGTTGGTAGTAAAGGAGGAATCAAATGAAATCATGTACGTCATCATTCCATCTCCATTCATCATTCATCATGCAAAAGAAAAAAAAATTTGAAGAAAGAAAAAAAAAGAATAGAAAAAAGGAAAAAAGAAAAAAAAAAGAAATAAAGAGAGAGTCTCTCTGAATAAAATATTCTTCATCATGAAGCATCCATTTCCATTCCATCCACATCCATCACACCGTACTTGGAAACGAGGATTGCAGTAGAGTAGATGCAAGGAAACAAAATGTCTATATGTGCCTTAGTATTACTTTATCTTTTGTAGCTTGAAGTTCAACTAATACACTTGCCCTCTTATCTATAACATTTTTAGAACTTACAAAATTTTCCTTCATCTATGCATAACTCATATCCAATACATTACAGTTACATTGGTGCAAAATCATTCAAAAAAAAAAGTGAATAAAGAAATGATTGGGTGCACATTGTCGATGTGTAGAACTTTGGTTGACACCACGCTCTTAACCTTCAAGACAATTACAGTGTTATCAAGGAATTACGATTCAGCTTGAAAAATGTTGTTCATTTTTGCACTAATTATGGGATGGACAAATTGGGACTAAACCGTTATTGTTGAAGTTAGGTGAAATCCTTGGAATATGAAAGACCTTAAATATATTGTTTGATTAATCCGCGTACATAAGACGCTTTGGATTTTGTGGGTAGTATCCGCTGAAAACCCTCACGAGACAACACTCATCCTACTGGGGACACCCAGAGGTTTAACGGCTTGTTGCATATGCTAAATGCAATCGTGTTTCCTACGAAAGTGTGACATATCTTAGTTTAGTTTATTCGAGGACGAATAAAAAGATAAGTGTGGGGGTATTTGATATACACGTAAATGTGTATATTTTATCCGCTTATTTATCTTATTTTCCCTTTAAAATAATTGATACTTTGTATTTATAGCTGTATTTTCAGATTATTGACAAGCAGCATGGTTTAGAGCATTTGATGGATAAAGCATGAAGAATTTGCTTAAAAAGAGTGAAGTTTAAAATTTCTAAAGCTTGAAGAGTCTAAAGCTTGAAGAACGGTTGCAATTATATTTCAGTTAAGAAGAGTTGGCTCAATAAAGACTCAAACTGCATTCACATTAGCTCATTTGGAAGGCCTCTTACTCATGTTGCGTTCACACTAGCCTATTTGCTAGACCACTCACTCTAAAGCTGCGTTCACACTGGCGTATATGTTATTTGGGTTATTTCTTTAGTCCCACATTATGTAATTAGCTAGCTAGCCTTTGTCATCTCAGCTATAAATACATTGTATCTTAGTCTTGTAAAAAACACATTAGGTTTTATTCTGTAATTCTCTTCTTGGAATAAAATCATTCTCTCCCTTTCTTTTTACTTTTTGTTTATTTTATTTATGTTCATGTTATTTATTTTCTGTTTTTCTTCTTCTTTAGCTATGTCTAGCTAATCCCCTTTGATTAGGGGATGATGACGCTGATAGTATGATTCAATATGAATCACATAGCCAAAGGATGAGGAATTCATGTATATAGATCTAGATCTGAACCAAGGGTTAGATCTGAACCTTAATATCCTGTGTCGTTTAAGAGCTATGCTCCTTCACAGGGTATATTCGTGTTCGATCTAACAATTATCAGATTTAGATCTAAATTTAGGGTTTTAGAAATTAATTAGTAAATCTGTCCTGATAGTCTATGGTTGTAGAGCTGAGCTCCTGCATAGGCTATGCTTGTCGTTATTTACATATTTGTTTCTAAAAACTTATTATCGTTGATTCATGTTTGTGACAGAAACATGTATTAGATCTGGTTAACCTTTTGGCTATTGATGATTATGAATCTGATCTATGTCATTATCCCCTAATTGCTTTCACTTATTGTTAAAACTCTCCTTTTATTTAATTTCTGCTATTTTCTTTGTTTTCAACCAATCAAAAGTTAGGGATAACTTGACTGGATTTATTAATAAAATAATTTGGTCCCAGAGTTCGACACCCTCTACAACGATCCTTGTTGTTTAGGAAAGACGAACGAATTTTACAGTTGTTTACAATTGCATAATTCATTCGCAAACAATAAATAACTTATAATCATTGCAAATTTAAAATTAACAAAATAATCTTTGCTCATAACCAATGTAATTACTAAATTCTTAATTAAGTCCTCTGCTTTGATCACAAATCTCAGTTAATATGCCAGTATATTTTATGTTAAATCCCAAAATTTTAAATTATTCTTTTATAATTATTCCCCTAAATAATGAAAATATCAGTTTATTATAATAATTATTTAATAATTAATATTATAATTTAATACTTATGAAATGATATTTAGTATTCAATAATTAATTTTAGATAATTGTATTTAATAATTACAGTTGATAATTAAAGTTGATACTTATATTTTTCAGTTATAGTTGACAATTATTTTTTATATTTCGAAAATTTGCAATAATCTTGAATTGATTTGAAGTAAATCATAAAGTTTATAAAACCAATTATTGTTTGACACAAAGTAACAAAATTTCTACTCTTTAAAATATTGAAAAAATTCATTTAATAGTGTTAGATCAAAATTTGGACCTAACACCCAAATTGTTCTGAATGTTATAGAGTTTCAAATGAAGAATGAGGAAAAAGAAAATAACACACAGAATTTATAGTGGTTCGGCGTTAACGAGCCTACGTCCACTTTATATATTATTGATTATACTTTGAAAGCTAATACAACAAGGATTTCTCTCAATACTCTCGTACTTTGACAATAATGGCGAATTCTGTACTCAATATTGCCAAAAGATCCCAAAAAATGCCAAGCTCTGGGCTATTTATAGCTGATTTTGTCAGGCGGGTCGTGATAACACGTGGCACAGATCCCGAGAACATCGGATCGCATCGCCTCCGTTGAATAAATAGTCAAATTAGCCGTTGTAGACAGGTGTCGCGATCTGCTTGAAAATCGGATCGTGCAGATGGGGAGAATCGGTCCAAATGACAGTTTGGGACACGTGTCGCTAGATCCGTGCGATTCGGATCGCTGAAGACTAGCTCGCACTTGAACGGGTCAGAGGGTTCGCCCTGCACCAGGGGATCGGATCGGTTCGCTCTGGGAAACAATATAAGTTCGGATCGAGTCGCATAGCGGATTCGTTCCGCTGATGGAATAGGCGAGTCGATAGTGTGCGATCCGACGGTGGGCGAGACGATGGTGCGCGATCCGATATTGGGCGAGACGATGGTGCGATCCATTCCTTCATGTTCTGAGAGAACGTGGTTTCATGCTTTCTTCTTATGAATGATCCTGGGCGGCTTGGTCAAAAAGCTAGCCAACATTTTGCCCCCCTCGAAGTATGTTTTATCGATGATGGAACATGTTTCGAAACTATAGAATCGTCTTTTCATAGCGAGTTGCGAATCAGTGATCAATTCACTTTCCGAGATTTTTCAGTCTTCATTCCTGAATTTATCGATTCGTATCGCGGGCTCGAGTCGCGGTCCGTTAGCGAGACATTCGTTCCGTTCTTGGGTGAGCACTTGGGCCTCGGAACGAAGCGGGCTCCTCCTCGAGTCGTGGTGGGCTTTTGGTTCGCGGCCCGCCGGTTTTTCGTGGATCGAATAGGACAAAGAAGGGGAGACAAACGGTCGCCCTCTTTGCCTATATAAGCCGACCCTCCCCTCTTCATTTTCCTTCTTCTTTCTTTCTGCCGTATCGTTTCGCCTGCACTGTTCGAAGAACGAACCCAAGTTTTTCAAACCTTCGAAAATCCGAGTATTTCCTCAACTTTTAGAAAGGTAACTCCACTAAAAGCATTCTTATTCGTGAACGTTGCTCTTCCCTGAATTTTTTCGACTAATTTGAGGGAGAAACGATGAAGATTTGCGATCTTCTGAAGGATTCATCAAGTCGCCATGGTTGACAGGCGTAGAGCTCGGAGTTCGAGAATGGGAAAGAGAGGTGGTAAACAAAAGAGGAAGAAGAAGAGGGAAGGCCGGTTCGGATCGTGGGCAAGGTGAGGAGAAGATGAAGGCGAATGGTGAGACGGAAGATCGTGATGACAGCAAGGGCGCGTATCGTTGGGGGCTGCAACGATTCGTGAAGGAGCGATCCCTTTGCCCTGCGATCCAATGGGGAGCAATCCCTTCTACCTCGCGATCCGAGAAAGGGGGCGATCCCTCTGCCTTGCGATCCGACCCATAGCTGACGATGCGAAGAAATTTCAGACTTTAATCAATGCCTTGTCACCATAAAATTTTGAACAGTTAGGCTAGAGCCTTGACGTTGGACTTTCCGGACTAAATGACCACATAATTTGACTGCATACGACGACTAATATTTTGATGATCTTGATTGCTTTCACGCTTTATTTTTAATGCACACACAAGCACACACACCGGCACTTGCACACACGGGGGATGAGTAGTGTTAATCTCATTGTTCATATTTTTTCGTCCTAGCAGCAATGTCGAATGATCACTCTTCTTCAAGATCCGCAACAAAAGCGGAATCCGAGGTTCCTGAACAGTACAACCCTGAAATTCCTCCAATTAATCCGGGAGGTGAAGATTCTAGATCTGAGTACGAGGCCACAGAATCAGATCCGTCCGAAAGTACTTCCTCTAGCGATGATTCTGAGATAGATGGGCGAGCCCCCGACAAGATTCCGGGCGCACTTGGAATAGATAAATTTTCTGATTCTCTAGCATCTAAACTCGACGATATAAAGCTTAAGAGAATCTGCTTGAGACACGGAATTCCTTGGGATGACGTCTTGACACCCGGTAACGAAGACAGACCCCACCTAGCTCCGGAAGGATATATGGCAATTAGTCGAACCATGTGTTTGGTAGGAGCTATTCCTCCATTTCCTTCAATCGCTATCGAAACTTTAAAGCAACTGGGTATTGCTCCGATGCAGCTCCATCCTAATGCTTATGCATCCCTATACGCCCTATATGTTGCGTACGCTGAGATCCTACACACCGAACTTAAATTCAGAGATTTGACATTCTTCTTTCTTTTCAAGCACCGTTCTTCAGCAACTCCAAATTTCTCTTTCTTCGAATCGGTGGCAAATAGGAAGGTCCTGTACGATGGATATAGCAATATAGGGGCCCTAAGTCTGATTGGTTTTATATAAGGAAACAGGCCGGATGTTCACAAAGATGGCTCAAATCAAGTAAACTTTTAAGCTTCTAATCGAATATCTTGTTCAAGAAGTTTAGACATTAACATTCTCCCTTTATCTCAAACAGATCATGTCTTCCCGAAAACGGAGGGTCCACTATACAGCAATCGATTATCCATTCTTTCTCAAAGCAGGTCCGACTTTTTAAGGATCAAAAAATGCATTACTGATGACAATATTCATAAGCATCGCCTTCTAGATAGAAGATTTGGACTTGGCACTGGCGGCAAACCTTATAAGTACGTGCCCCCAACAGAGGGAGAGGGAGCTTCACAAGCGATAGAAACAACTAAATTTCGCAGGAGTCCTTCTCCGATAGTCATCCAAGACGATGAAGACTTGAACATATACAGAGGAGATGAGGTCCGCGGTGACGTGTCCAAGGAAATTCCTATTTCTGCTCTAATTGAAACCATTGCTCCCGGTGATTTGACAGAAGAGCAGTTATTTGACGAGCTGAATAAAATCCCTCTACCCGATGATGTATATACGGAGAAGGACTTTGGAGAGGGGCCTTTCTTCCCTGCTTCTGAAGAGACCATCGCTCCAACTAGAGGACGAGAAACTGGTCAGATGAGCCTGTCTTCAGGCCCGGGTCTGTTAGGGGGAATTATATGGGATGCACACATCATACACACTATTTGACCCTGCACTCTTATATCGTGAGTATTCGAAGTTTTAATATGCTCTTCTCTTTTTTGCAGGAACAATGTCCCGCAGGAAATCTTACTCGTATCGTTCTCTTCGTGAGGGCACACCCAGCCTTCATCCGGATACTGAGCGCTCTCGTGGTCCTTCTCACAGGCCAACTTCCTCGCAACCTCGGTCTCCACCAAAGTCGACCTCTACCAGGCCTTCCAATTATCCAGCAGTTCCTACAGGGGAAAGAAACTTCCTAAAGAGTTAACTCCTCCAAAGATTGCACCTTCCCACAGCCGGTCGTCCAAAAAGCATCACGAATCTAAAGATAGGGACAAAGATTCATCCAAAGAGACTGAGAAGGAGAGAAGTGACATTGTCCCCTCCAGCCAGCAAGAGTTGGCTGCCCCCGGGTCACGGGATTACGTCCATGGTCCCGAGATCCAAGGTAGGCTGCGAAAGCTGCGGGAACAATTCCCAGACATATTCTTCGACAGGATGGTGTTTGTTCCTGCCTTGGAACCGGTTCCTAAAAATTGGGATAATGAAGTTATCGGGCACATCCGCCACGTGGCCAAGCAATATGAGATGATGAAAAAGCACGCAGTTAACCTTTCAGAAGTCATCCGATCACTCAAAATAGAAGCACACGGGTCTAAGGAGAAACTTGAAAACAACGAAAGGGCCAGGACAAAAATGGAGAAGGACATGGAAGATGCTCAGTCCCAACTTGCTTTAGCACGGAGGGACACTGAAAATTATAAGATTGAATTAGAGAATGCCAAGCAGCGCTTTCATTCGGAACTGGACTCCAATAGCCAAGAGAAAATGGCCTTAAAGAAGGAGGTTGAAGATCTCAAAATGGCCAACATCGAGTTGAAAACAGCACAAGGCCATTTTGAAGCTAAGAAGGCTGCTTGGGAGGCAGAAAAAGCGAGTTTAAAAGAATGTTTAGCCTTGGCTAAAGCAGAAAAGGTGATTTTGAATGACCAGGTCGCGGACGCGGAGAGACGGGCAGCTCTTGCCGAAAAGAATGTTGAAAGTGCCATCGAATTGGCCACTGCTTCTAACAACAAGCTCCTCGAAAGAGAGAAGGAGATCGAGGGGTTTGAAGAGATGATTTTCGATTTCCTTGGCCAGGTTCTCAAAACTCGCAACATCTCATGAATCTCGGATTACCATGTTACTTTGGCCAACTTATGGGATGCCATTGTGGAGGGTGAAAAACATAGATTGGGGGTCGAAGAAATCGATGAGGATGAATTGATGAAGAGCATACTAAGGGACAATGAGCCTGAGGACCTGGCAGAGGGTCGTCGCCTGATTCTGGCGGAGATGGAAAAGGAGAGGGCCCTGACTAAGGGTAAAGGAAAAGCTGATGAGGGCTCGAGTTCGGCTGTGGAGCCTAAGACCTCCGGGGTTGAGGAATACCACCCCGATGATCCATTAATCCCTTTGGGTCGAACTCCCATGGTCATTGGACCCCCTGCAACTATTCAAGAAGAAGCATTTGCTGAAGGTATTTCTCTGTCTCCCCCACAATTCGTCAAAGCAATCGTGAATTATCGTCGTCTGGAAGAACAACCAATTGAATTAGTAATGTGTGTTCCTCGTAATACAGGTGGCGAGCCCGTCGACAAGGGTGCTGAAAAAGAGAAAGAAGTGGAGAAGGAGGGTGTCTTACCAGGTGCTAGTATTGATGTATTAAAGCAGGCCGAGATCACAACAGCAGAAAGAAGCATCCCGGCACCTAGCACGGATGTACCCAAAGATGCTGAGACCATCGAAGCTTTGAAAGACATGGATGGGCGCCATGTAGATGACGAAGAAGACATTATCGGCGCCAAAAAGGCCGATGATGATGACGAGGAAACCTTGGCCAGCCGAAAAGCCAGGCAGGAGAAAGAGTTGGCTTCGAAGAAAGTGGGAGATGAGGCTTTGGACGTAGTCCCTCTTGCATAATTCGATCCCAAAACTGGGATGATTGTGAAGATTCAGCCCAAATCCATCAGTCGACAGCTTCACTTTGCAAACCCCGATGACTTCCCGGCTTCCCTTTCCGATAGGAGGAAGAGAAAAGAGGTGGAAGAGGAATCTTCAGAGGAATCGGATGTTCCCCTCATAGATAAAAGGAAGAGGAAGAAAGGGGATCCATCTGATGCTGACAAGGCGAGGTTGGAGAGGCAGAAGCAAGAGAAGAGGCCAAAGCGTAAATAGGATGTTTGTTGTTTGTTGATATTTTGTTTTTAGGTTTTCCACTGGCCAGGAAGTGTAATTGTGAGACTGGCCCTCACTTTCCTTTCTAGGTTGTTTTTCACTTTGTTGGTCCGCAGTATATAAATGAAAGTTTATCTCTTTTTGCATCATTACGTACCAGTATTCAAATAAACTTTCCATGTTTAGTCATAGGCCATCTAATAATAACTACAAATCAGTCAAACAACAGATAGACAAGAGAAAATTTTCATGCTGCGTTGCTGTATTAAATCTCAGTATATGTATATGAATATATGTGCCCCCAATCAGTTGTTATCATAGCAGCTGACGGGGTTTTACTAAGAATTGGTTAGCCTTGTCGGCAGGTTGCCCCCTATTTCTGAATATGGGGGACTTGGAAGATTTCATAGGATAATTGTTCTTGTGGCACCGAATTTCTGACACCTTTCTCAGTGCTTAATTACAGACTTCTTTATACTCTCCTGACGGTTGCCAAGGTTAGAGTTTGAATTCAGTGGTTCAGTCGGTCCCCGATCCTTTAGCAGGGAAAAAGTTCTTTCTCAGCGCTCAATCGGAGACGCTTTTATACTCTCTCTTTCTCTGGAGAGTTAGAGTTCGAGCTCAGCGATTCATTCGCTCCCCGATCCTTCAGCGGGAAAGGAGCTCTTTCTCAGCGCTCAATCGGAGACGCTTTTATACTCTCTCTCTCTCTGGAGAGTTAGAGTTCGAGCTCAGCGATTCATTCGCTCCCCGATCCTTCAGCGGGAAAGGAGCTCTTTCTCAGCGCTCAATCGAAGACGCTTTTATACTCTCTCTCTCTCTCTCTCTGTAGAGTTAGAGTTTGAGCTCAGCGATTCATTCGCTCCCCGATCCTTCAGCGGGAAAGGAGCTCTTTCTCAGCGCTCAATCGGAGACGCTTTTATATTCTCCTGGCTGTCGCCGAGGTTAATCTTTTGCTCAGGCGGCTCCGATCATGGTTCACCGCCATGTTTCGTGGACGTCATCTCAGCGTCCTTTATACTCTCTCTCTATTCTGTAGAGTTAGAGTCACGGGTCAAGTAGTCTGCAATCGTGTATGTTCATCAAACTCGTCCTAGGCGTATACTTTAATCCAAGCTTCGAGGATTGAAACCAGTCGGACAAGCAGTTGGAGCTCTTGCCAAGGCTTTGAGTTCCCCCAAACAATCTACGGGAGGAACGGTTGGCAACAGACTTCGGATACCTGCATTATTCTTTTGATTTCCATAAAAATAAATAGGCAAATAAAGATGCAATAAAGGTAAATGACACATAATATTTTATAGCGGTTCGGTCGAATCATGACCTACGTCCACTTTATAATCTTTTGCTTTAAGGAATCAGACTATTCTAGGCAAGTCGTGCCTTGTACATGGTTTTTTAACAAAGCAAAAGAATAAATTTGAAACTTTCATGTTAAATATGGTCGTAAATGTTGGGCATTCCACACTCTGGGGATTTCCTTTCCATCTACGGTTGCTAGCTTGAAGGTTCCATTATCAAGCTTGCTCAGAATGGAGTACGGTCCTTCCCACTTCGCTCCCATATGAGTTGGGGGTGGGAAGACACGTTTCAGAACCAAGTCTCCGGGTTCCCATGTTCGGGCTCGAACCATTTGTTGTAATATCGGGCGACCTGTTGTTTGCATCTCAAGGCACGTAGGTCTGCTTCATCCTTCTTTTCTTCGATCATATCCAGGGACTCAAGGAGCAATTCATTATTGGTCATTGGATCATAATAAGTCACCCGGTGAGAAGGTACCTTTATCTCAACCGGGATGACTGCTTCCGTTCCAAAAGCAAGGGAGAACGGGGTGTGTCCTGTTGCCGATTTATAGGTTGTCCTGTAGGCCCATAGTGCCAAGGGCAATTCGTCAGCCCACATGGCTCTAGCCCGCTTCATTCTTCTTTTCAGAATGGACTTAATTACTTTATTTGCCACTTTAACTTGTCCGTTCGATTGCGGGTGCGCCACAGAGGTGTATCGATTCTCAATGTGGTATCTTTGGCAGAAGTTTCTGAATTCAACACTATCGAACTGAGTTCCGTTATCTGTTATTACAATCTTTGGAATCCCAAATCGACAGATGATGTTTCTCACGATAAAGTTGATCACTCGTTTGGTTGTGATTGTAGTTAGTGGCTCAGCCTCGACCCACTTAGTAAAATAATCCACAGCCACAATGGCGAATTTTGCTCCGCCCCTTGCTATGGGGAGACTTCCAATGATATCAATCCCCCACATAGCGAAAGGCCATGGGCTCATCATTGTTTTCAACTGATTAGGAGGTGCTCTAGGTATCTTCGAAAATCTCTGGCACGCATCACACCGTCTTGCGTATCTTGCTGCATCCTTGTTCATCGTAGGCCAGAAATAACCATGTCGCACCACCCTTTTTTGCCAAAGTTTGCTCTCCAGTGTGGTCGCCACACTCGCCTTCGTGGACTTCTTGCAGCACACGTTTGATGTCATCGCGGGCTATACACCGAAGGAGGGGCATTGAAAACCCTTGTAAAGAACTCCGCCTTGCAGAACGTATCGAGCGGCTTTACGGATTACTTTACGCCTCTCATTTTTCTTGGTCGGAAGCATTCCATCCATCAGGAAATTCTTCAAAGGGGTCATCCAGGACTCCCTTTCTGGTTCCGTATCTAGTACTAGGTCGATTTCCATTTGATCTATGCTAGGGGACCGAAGTACTTCAACGGGGGTTAATCCAGTCACTTCAGGATCGTCGGAACTAGCCATCTTGGCCAACTTGTCTGCCTGCTGATTCTCTGACCGCGAAATATGAAATATGTTGTAGTGATCAAAATCGTTCAGCAATTCTTTCACTTTCTTTAAGTATAAAATCAATCTTGCACTTTTAGCTTGGAATTTTCCAGTGACTTGGTTCACAACTAACTTGGAGTCGCAGAAGATGTTCAGCTTTGTGACTTCTAGTTCCTTTGCAATCTTTAATCCTGCTATCAGAGCTTCATATTTGGAATCATTGTTAGTGGCATGAAACTCCATTCGGACTGCATAGGTTATCAATCGTTTCTCGGGGGTTTCAAGTACTATCCCAGCGCCGGATCTTTCGTTATTCCTAGCGCCATCGGTATACAATCCCCAGGCATTGGGATCGAAAAGTAATTTTGAAGGATCCGCTTCTTCGTTTGCTATATCTTCCTCAGGGACAGTGAATTCTGCTATGAAGTCGGCTATCACTTGCCCCCGAATTGACCGTCTGGGCTGAAAGTTCAGATCAAATTGACTTAGCTCAATATTCCATTTGAGTAACCTCCCAGAAGCCTCTGGTCTCTGTAGGACTTGCTTGAGCGGGTGATCGGTGTATATGGTGATAGGATGCGCCTGAAAATAATGTCGAAGCTTTCTAGAGGCGATCAGCAAACTATACGCCAACTTTTCTATTCGTGGATAATTACGCTCTGCTGCTGTCAATTTTTTGCTCACATAATACACAGGTCTTTGGACATTGTCCTCTTCCCTTACCAATGCTGAGCTGATCGCATGGGATGACACTGCCAAATACACGAATAAGTCCTCGTGATCTATTGGCTTAGATAATATCGGAGGTTTCTCCAAGTGCCTGAGCAAATTCTGAAACGCTTCTACGCAGTCGGGTGTCCATTTGAAGTGGCGTTTTCCTCGCTTTATTAATTCGAAGAATGGGATGCACTTATCCGTAGCCCTGGAGATAAATCTGCTTAGTGCGGCCACTTTTCCGGCAAGGCTTTGCACATCCCTAATTTGCCTAGGTTCCTGAATGTCTCTGATTTCCGCGATCTGGTCTGGATTAATCTCAATACCACGGGAACTGACGATGAATCCCAAGAATTTTCCAGAGGCAACACCGAACGAACATTTGGTTGGATTGAGTTTCATTCCGTACTTTCGAAGAATGTTGAACATCTCTGCCAAGTCAGTAGTGTGTTGAGAAGATTGCTTGGACTTAACCAACATATCGTCGACGTATACTTCCATTGTTCTCCCGATCTGGTTATAAAACATTCTGTTGACTAAGCGTTGATATGTAGCACCCGCATTCTTCAAGCCAAAGGGCATCACCACATAACAATATAATCCCAGATCAGTGATAAAACTAGTGTGCTCTTGATCTGGAACATGCATCGGAATCTGGTTATATCCTGAATAAGCATCCATAAATGAGAGAAGCTCATGACCTGCCGTTGAGTCTACCAGCTGGTCAATCCGGGGCAACGGGAAACTATCCTTTGGACGGGCTTTGTTCAAATCTGAGAAGTCAATACACGTTCGCCACTTCCCGTTGGCCTTCTTTACCAGGACTAGATTCGAAATCCAGTCTGGGTAGGTCGAGTCTCTGATAAATCCATTACTCTTTAGCTTTCCAACTTCTTCTTTCAAGGCAGCGGACCTCTCTGGGCCCAACATTCACCTTTTTTGCTTTACTGGAGGATGTTTAGGGTCAATGCTCAAGGAATGGCTCATGATTGATGGGGATATCCCACACATGTCCACGTGGGTCCAAGCAAATACATCGAAATTGTTTTTTAAGAAATCCGTCAATTCTTTAGCAAGATTCGGACTTAACCGGGATCCAATCTTAAGGACCTTCTCCGGGTCACTGTCATCGATCGGTACATCCACAGTTGTCTCGTTGGGAGTCGCCATTCTGCCCTCGGGTTCTTGATCCTCTCTGGGATCTATATCCTCGGGCATCTCTCTGGGCGACTCTCCAACGACTCTCCTCTTTGGTTGCTATAAGGTCTCCGCCCCCGTAGGGGGAGAAGCGCCTTTAGTTTCGATATCCCCTCCATTGCGGAGTAGCTTTAGTTCGGCAACTTAACATGCTCGCACGGCAACCTAATCCCCTCTGACGATACCAATGCCAGCTTATGTGGGGAATTTCAATAACAAGCACCAGGGGGCTATACAGGCTCTAAACTTTGCGAGGGTCGGTCGACCTAAGAAGGCGTTGTAGGGTGATTCAACGTCCAAAACCACGAAGGGAAGGATTCTCACTCTCTGGCGCTCTCCTTCCCCAAGCGTAACCGGTAATTCCACATAACCCATTGGAGCGGTACATGCTCCGTTGAATCCACGGATCCATCCTTGACAAGGCTTCAAGTCTTTTATTTTAAGGTTCATCTGGTCAAATGTCCTTTTGAAAAGAATGTTGACGGAACTCCCGTTGTCCACTAGAACCTTATGAACAGTGGCTGGTCCAATAGGTACTGTAATTACAAATGGATCTTCTATCGGAGCGTGGACTCCAATGCTTTCTCGTTCTCGGAAGACGACATCGTCGGTCATCATCTTTTGCTGCTTCACCGGGATACTGTCCTCGGGGTTGCTACACTCCCCTACCTCGAGGTGTTGTTTGGCTGCATTGACGTATTGATCCAATGCCTTGGAACTATGCCCGGCGAGATAAAGTCCTCCGATTACGGTATTGATAACAATGTTCTTTCCCTTTTGCTGGGCAGTCGGCCTAGAAGCGAGTTGATTCTGGTTCTGATTTGGGGCCTGCACTGCTTGCCCCCTGTCCCTGGGCGTTACTCTGTATTCATCCAGCTTTCCTTCTCGAAGCAGCCTTTCGACTACATCTCTTAGGTGACGGCATTCATTCGTCGAATGGCCGTGAATCTGATGAAAGAGACAAAACTTCCCTGTTTCACGCTCTTTCTCCGTCGACTCTCTGGGAGGTGGCCTCTTATTTTGAAGGACTTCATACGCATCCATGAAGATATTTTCCAGAGTATCACTTATTGGTGTATAACTTTCAAAGGCCCTGGGATGAGTCCTTCTCTGGGAGTCGTTCCCTCGGTTCCTCTTCCGGTTGTTGCCGTTACCATTATTATTGTTGTTACCTGGCTGACGACCACCCTGATTCTGATTTCCGACGTTAACTTCAACTTTCCCCGAGCTGTCTCCCGTCTGTTTGATGGCGACATTGCTCTGAATTTCCTCCTTATCAGTTGTTTTATCCTTTCGGTTAGCATATACCTCTTCTCGGCGTAAATATACGTTGGCTTTCTCGTAGAATAACTCTCTAGTGTGGGGCGGTTTGCCTGCCAGGTACCTCCCGAATTCAGTGTCCTTATCTACTCCGTCAATCAGTGCTGCGAAAACGGTCGGTTCATGGGGATCTTTAACCTCAGTAGCGGCCAAATTGAAACGATCCAGGTACACCTTTAAACTCTTGCCTGGTCGTTGCTTGACAAGGAACAAATCGATCACACTTTTTGTCTTCTGTGCGTAGATATGGAATTGTTCTACGAAATTCTCACTCAACTCCCTGAAGCTAGAAATTGATCTCGCCGGCAAGCGAGCAAACCATAACAAAGCCACGTCCTCCAGGAATATGGGAAACGCTTTGCACTTAACAGCGTCAGAGGCTGCGGCAGCGGTCATTGACCAAGAGTATCTCATCAGATGCTGGACAGGATCAGACCTACCCGCATATCGGTTCATTTGCGGCATGTTGAAACGCCTTGGAAAAGTCGCATCCAAAATATCATCAGTGAAAGGGGTGTGACTGCGGTCGATCCCCCAATCTTCATTCCGTTGTCCACGGCTATCTGCCAGAATCTGGTGGACCATGGCTGCGACATTTGCACTGGTCAAAGGAGGTTCAGGGTCAGTGCCTCTGGCTCGGCGGGATTCTCTGATCTCTCTTCGGGGAGCAGTTACGAAATCCGGGGCTCGGATAGGGCTCCGCTGCCCCCTGTTACCATGAGCAGGTGCGCGACGACGGGGCTGAGGTAGTCTGTTATGCACAGGACTGTCCACATCTCGAGCCCTGGGAGCTGCGGCTTGATTGTTCACATTACGGTTTGAGGGCCCCGCCCCCAGTGCTTCTTCTTCCTGTGATGGCAGGGTTCCGAACCGAAGTTGCTCTATGTTCTCGGCTATCTCATACGGTCGTCGCGGAGGTCTTGGCGATTCCTCAGACGAAGAAGAATATCCCGGAGTGGGTGAACGAACCAGCGACGTTCTTTGCCTTGCGAGTTCGTCAAGCCTTCTATCCATAGCCGTCAAATTTTGTCGCAGGACGGAACTTTCCTGCCTTTGGGCAGCCAACTCATCAAACAATCTATCCCACATTTCGGCGAAGCGAGAGAGATCCCCCTCAGTGACAGGAGCAGCAGGATCATATTGGTCATCATCACTCTCTCTTATGCGCAAAGAGCTCGAGCCGGGTCGAGCAGAGGGGCCAGGACGATAGGAGCGGGTCATAGGCTCCTTCCCAGGTCGAGTTGTAGTCTGATCATTAATTCGGATAGCTGTGGTTCGTGGATGGCGACTCGCTTCGCCCCCCTGAGGTCGACTCGCGGTCGTGGAACGCGGAGGATGCGAGGCGTTACCTCGAGATCGAGTAACAACCCCTTCAGCGGCCCGGATCGTCTCGTTCTCGTCGACTCGGAGCGTGGTGTCTTCATCGGATCGGTTCGCCCCCTGCGCTCCGCGATCCAGAGTTTCTTCATTGCCCAGCTCGTGCACACTCTCTTCAATAGTTTCGTTGGTCTGTGAAGCTCGCACTTCCTTAGATCTTTTTCCAGCCATGATATTTGAATCGCTGGAATCTTCAAAGAATCGAATAGTGAAACTTTAGGATTGTTTTCTCAGTGAAAGCACCAAAATGTTAGATCAAAATTTGGACCTAACACCCAAATTGTTCTGAATGTTATAGAGTTTCAAATGAAGAATGAGGAAAAAGAAAATAACACACAAAATTTATAGTGGTTCGGCGTTAACGAGCTTACGTCCACTTTATATATTATTGATTATACTTTGAAAGCTAATACAACAAGGATTTCTCTCAATACTCTCGTACTTTGACAATAATGGCGAATTCTGTACTCAATATTGCCAAAAGATCCCAAAAAATGCCAAGCTCTGGGCTATTTATAGCTGATTTTGTCAGGCGGGTCGTGATAACACGTGGCACAGATCCCGAGAACATCGGATCGTATCGCCTCCGTTGAAGAAATAGTCAAATTAGCCGTTGTAGACATGTGTCGCGATCTGCTTGAAAATCGGATCGTGCAGATGGGGAGAATCGGTCCAAATGACGGTTTGGGACACGTGTCGCTAGATCCGTGCGATTCGGATCGCTGAAGACTAGCTCGCGCTTGAACGGGTCAGAGGGTTCGCCCTGCACCAGGGGATCGGATCGGTTCGCTCTGGGCAACAATATAAGTTCGGATCGAGTCGCATAGCGGATTCGTTCCGCTGATGGAATAGGCAAGTCGATAGTGTGCGATCCGACGGTGGGCGAGACGATGGTGCGCGATCCGATATTGGGCGAGACGATGGTGCGATCCATTCCTTCATGTTCTGAGAGAACGTGGTTTCATGCTTTCTTCTTATGAATGATCCTGGGTGGCTTGGTCAAAAAGCTAGCCAACAAATAGTTTAATTTAAATTGTATTATACTTCATATTCAAATTTTAAAATTTTCTATAATTCCGACTAAGATAAACTACAATTTTTTTAAACATTGGCCCCATAGATGAAATTTTGGCTCCAATATGTGAAACTTTTGGCTCCATCGTTCGAGTCTCATTTAAGTCTCATAATCCGCTGTTGATTTATATTTATTTATTTCCATTTATAAAAAGTTCAATCTACCGATTGCGACTGAAATATATTTAACAACAACTAATATTCAAATCTAAATTATCATAGTATTAATAATCAGAAAGTAATAACAAAATAAGGAAGGATACTTTTCAATACTTATTGATTACAACTAAATTACTAATATCAATTGATTAATGGTTAGTTTTAAATAATTACTTTTAATATTTGAAAATTACTATCAGATAAGTGAAAAGTAACAATAATTAATGATTAATAATTAAGACTTAAGGATTAGTAAGTAATATTTATTAATGAAAAGAAAATATTTAGTACTTAATATCTGATAGACACAATTAATTATTATATTTAATAATTAATATTTCAAAAAAAGTCAAATTCAAATGTTTTTCAAAATTGAATTTTTGAAAACACAAAAATAAAGGATTATAATTATTTTAATAAACTTAAAATTTGTATATTCATATTTTCGAAAAAATTCAAAATTATTAAAAAAAGAGAGAAAATCAACAATATTAAATAGTTTTTTATAAATTTTGATATTCAATAAATAATATTAGATATATAAAATTAATAATTACCATGAATAGTTAATAACTAATATTATGTATATAATAATAATGACTTTAAATTTTTAATGTTTAGTTATGGTCAGGAAGTAATAACAAATCATTATTAAATAATAAACAAGAATTAGCTAATAATTAATAGTTATATTACAAAACACATTACAACTTTTGTATGATAAAAAACATTGCATTCATATACATATATTTGATTTATTTTATAACTTCAAATTTTCTATTTTTACTTACCTTAAAAAGTACCGTTCAAATTTTGTATGTTTCCCGCCAGTTTAAATTTTGGCTCTAACGCACAAATTTTTGGCTTGAACGCACTTATCAAACCCTAACACATTTCACAAGTAACGTTCAGCCTAATCAGGAGTAGCCGCCACTACCACGTACCATTCTAATTCGTTCTAAAAAAAACCTGAGTCCAAAAGAAAAAAATGGCTTCTGCTCCCCTTCTATAATTCGATTTCCAGCATCTTCGAGCACCGAAAAAATTGGTGACTTCATCCCCCTTCGATTTCCTGGATCTCTGAGCATCCATCAATCGAGCATCCAACGATTTTGAGCAATTGAGGGTATTGGGCGTTTTCTGGTTTAATTATTATTTATTTTATGCTTTTGTTTTCTGGTTCACACACTGTGGCCCTTTTCCCTTAGATTCCTTCTAGACCTCTTCAATAACTCCTGTTCCCCTCACGTATGACTGATTTTGAGCAATCGAGGGTATTGGGCGTTTCCGGTATTGGGTTTCATTTGGATTATTTGGGTTTTCTGTGAGCACTAATGATGATTCAAAAAGAAATGGGGAATCCACTAATTCTATCAGTTCTTATGATAATAGGAATTCATCCAAAGCCAATGTGGGTTAAAATTCGGATGGAAAATCTGAGATCCACGAATTGTGGATGCAAATTCATAGCACAATAACCGATAGAAGCATCTCAGAAAAAAGAGTCGTACAACTCCATCTGATCTTCTCGAAGGCCAGTGCCAATTCAGTGGATTCAGAATTCATGTAACTATTCTACCTAAACCTGGTATGCTAGGCGGATTCTAAGGAGAGAATCAGGAGTATCGCTTCCCTTAGATCTGCCCTCTCATCTTATTCTCACTTTCCTCTCTTATACTAGTAAGAGATTAATGTCTTTCCTCTTTCCTTTCAGTTTGCAGTTAATCGTTATCTGTTAGCAACCTCTATCTTTGTTGTTCTTCTATTAGTTAAAAGATCTATATCCGCTATATGTTTCAACAGGCAATGGCTCCTCCTCTTCGACGTTAGGTTTCTGGTCCCGCTCTGGGTGCAGTATCCACTGCAGTCGCTGTTTCAGCGTCACCGGAGGTAAGTAAATCCCACGCTTTAGCTGATTTCTAGTTCCCTTCTTTAATACCCATTTACTGTTGCATGTTGCTTTTTCCTCTTTCTGTTGTAATGAAATTGTGGTTTTGGATATCAAAAAAGTCTAGTTAATTCAACTCAGTAAGAAGCAAAGATGTGTGGGGCTATGAAATTGGCTTAGTTCTTTATGTTCATGTACAGTTTGGAGCATGCATAACACATGCAAATCATAATAATGAAGAAGCAGGTCACACTATTTGTGCGAGTGGTATCTCCTGTCATAATTAAACCGGTTTTTAATTAACTTAACATTGAAATAATTGGTTCGAGTCTTGTTAGTTGTGGAGTATAGACCACTTGTCTGGATGTGCAGTATGGCAAGTTGTATGGGTATACAAATGTGACAGTTGCCTAAATAAAATTGCGTAATTATTTGTGCTACCTCTACTCCACCGTAAACATTGGGAAATGATCTAAAACTTTATACCCATTTTCTGTTGACAGCGGGAACTTATTGTTAATAATTTGTGTCATTGTATGTTTACAATGGTTTAATTTCCATGTCTCCAAGACAGTTGTGTCCTATTTTCTTATTCAAACTAAGCTATCAATTTCATTTAATCAATTATCAATTTAATTAATCAGTAAACAAGTAATGATGGACAGATTAATATACCTGGTTTATAGAAGCGTTTCATACATATGCTTCATCATCATTAAGAAATATCTTATTTACTAGATTGTTAACCAAAACAATGAAATAAAACCCGTAGACTAGTATTGGTGTTTGAAGTGTTGCTATTAAATGAAATACCCAGATGAATACAGGTTCAATTGAATTGACACTAAATAACCTTTGATATGTTGCTGAATGCTTTAATAAATGGTGTTGGATTAAGTCAGCATGCTTGAATAAGTAGATGCTTAGTCTATCTTCATACTATAATGTCTAAATTTTGTTTAAATGATACAATTTATGAAACTTAAAAGGAGGCTTGAATAGGAGCTGAATTAATTCTTTTGAACATTTATAGTTCTTGCTGCATATTTGAAGGCCTGAATGGAGTGTAGATTATATCATTTTTGTTTAACCTTACGCTCAAATGAATCAAGGGATTAAATGATATTGTTTAGGATTAAGCATACGAGTGCATTAATGCTCTGAATTCAACGTTAGAGTCTCATTCCATATAAAATTACATGGACAGCAAATATTTAATCTTTTCATTTATTGCAGCTTTTTATTTGTTGCAGCCATGCTACATTTTTTGTCTCTAGTGCACAAAGGAGAAGAAAAAAAACTACTTCTATTACCAATAAATACCCAGTAATCTTCCATGTTGCCATTGCATATATTAATTTCTTTGATTTTCGCTGTTACATTTGGTATCAAGATAATTGATTGGTGTTCAAGATGAACAATAGACGTCATTTATATTTAGGGACTTAAGTCAACTACTATGATGTCAAGTTGATAGGTTATGCTTTAGATTGGATTTGTTGAGAGCAGTTGTTTTGTTTTTCTGTTGTTTACTGATTTGAGTGGTTTATATTGTTTGGAGATGTGCTGTTTGGCCTGTTTCTTTCTAGTTTTCCACTGGAAAAAAAAGCGTATGAAATTGTTGAATTTTATTTTAGAAATTCTTTCATCTACTTACATCATTCATTAATGGCTCTAATATTTATTACAGGTAGGGAATTTTGAGTATCATTTTAAATTCATACTCTGGTTGTTTTATATGCTTGTGTTTTCTGTGTATTGCTCTATTCAAATTGACATGATATTGCCTATCTATAGGTGACATGATATTGCCTATCTATAGGTGATATAAAGCAAATGCGTCAAGAACTTGGGATCTTTACATGATGATGGGGGTACAAAAGCGCAAAATGAAAGAGCTGTTGCACTTGTTGTTTTTTTAGAAGCATGACCCCGAGTTAAAGAACAACTTCTTTGGATGGTAAAAGAGCAGTTTCTTGTAATGTTAAGTGTAATGTTAGGTGATTACCGATCAAACTACTTTTACTTAAATGTATATTATAAGTGTATGCTTGGATGTATTAAAAAGTTCAAGACAATATGTAGTTATCAAAGTTGAATGTACCAAGCGAAGAAATAAATCATAATTGCAAACTTGTCTTTGTTTATTTTGGATATGCAATTTATTTCTGTATTCATAGTTGATTGATATTAGTTCGATAATTGTGAGTGTATATATATATATATATTGGTAGATCAGAAGAGGAATAGCGGCGGATTACCAACAAAAAAAGTAAGGTTAAGTTTATTTCAATTTAATTTCTGTCGCTAATCCCTTGGCAATTAGCAAGGGTTTACCAACGCTTTTTATAAATAATAATTTATTATAGATTACTTATCCGTCGGTAAATAGTCGGTAAATAAATTAAAATTAAAATAATAAATATTTTTTTATTATATAATTAGTAAAATGACGGAAAACTGTTGGAAAACTCATGCTAAATTCCGTCGCAAAATCTGACACAATTACCATCATGGTTTTTACCAACCACTGTGTTATGCAGGAAATCCGTCGCCAAGTCCAATTTAGTGACGGATTAGAAGTAGATTTTTCCGCCGTTAAATGCGGTTTTTCTTGTAGTGAATGCTTACAACAGTCTGTCAACCAATCGATTGACATACAACTAAACAGTTGGGATTAGTGTACGTCAAATATCATCCTAACACCCATGTGGGATTTTTGTCCACAAACATAGATTTTATTTGTGTAGTTGGGCGACGTATAAAATTTATCGTCCCAATCGATATCAGTTAAATCAGTGTACACAAACAAATTTTGAGATTTGTAATTGAATATTTATTTTATTCATATACGATAAAATATTTATTCGACACATGAATGTTTTATACTGTCCATTTCACATGACAAACAATTTTCACAACACAATCAAACAAACAAGTTGTCCATGGTCTGTGGAGACGGGGAGCAGCTCATATACATGCAGTTATAAAATAAATAACTGTATAAAGAGAATTATAGTGAGGAGTTCTCAACTTTGGGATGCACTCTGCCATTTCATTTTTGAATGGCTTGGATTTGCCCGAAATTCCAATGCGATCCTTTCCCGTTGTTCATAGTAAAAATCGCATTTTTAATATGATGTTTATTTTAAAAAATTACATTTTTATAACGGCACTTCATATATAAAAATCATATATTTTTACAATGCTTCTTTCTATATAAAAATTATATTTTCATATCTCTACTTCTTATACAAAGATCGAATTTTTATTTCACTACAACATTATAAAAATCATATTTTTATGACGCTACTATATAAATAAAAATCATATTTTTATAGCGTTGCCTATATAGAAAAGATTATATTTTTGTATTATTAAAAATCATATATTTATATTTTCAAAAATCTAATCTTTTCTTCTAAACAAAAATATAATCTTTTCTCTAAACAAAAGTATATTATTTTTCTTCTTCTCTCTTCATAAAAATCCTATTTTTATTTCGAATTTATATCCATAAAAAAAATTGTATTTCTATTTCAAATCTTTGCATACAAAAATCAGATTTTTCATTTCAAATCAACACATATAAAAATCGGATTTTTATTCTAAATCAACACATTTAAAAATCGTATTTTTATTCTGGCTAAAGATTATGATCAAAAAATTTCATATAAAAATCAAATTTTTAATTACATAAATAAACAAAACAAAAATAAAAGCTCATCAGCCAAATAAGGGGTGGTAGATGGCGGTGCCAGAGTCGTGGGTAGCCAGACAGTCAATGGTAGGGTCCACATTGGCCGGAGGAGCTCGGTTAGGGGTGGTTTTGGGTTAGAAGAGGAAGGCAGAGAAAGAAGAAAGTCAAAGGAAGGAGGAGGGGTGCGCGGGGGTTTGGAGGTGGCGGGGGTGGTACTGGTGGCGGCGGCCGGTCGTGTGGGGCGAGGGTCAACGGCGGCAGGCTATTTTAGGTGTTAGAGCATTTTAAAATTGAAGAGGAGGGAGAGGGGCCACCGGCGATGATGTGGAGGAGGGTCGTCGATCGGCGGCGGGAGGGGGGGTCCGGCCAGGCTTGGCGGCGGCGATTTGTCAATGGGGAATAGGGGTGTAATGACCCGAAATTCTGAACGAAAACAAATTTGTGAATGAACTTAATATTTAACAATACATTAATAAATTTTAAGTTATTAATGTGTTAACTCATTTACAAGGCCAGAACAGTTAAGTAAGATTTATTTACGACGACCAAAAGCGTAGCTAAATCATTACAATGTAAGTATAACTAAACTTAGCAACAACAGCACTACTAAAGCACTGTAGCAAAGCGTTACTAGATCACCGTAGCAAAAGCGTTGCAAATCTTTAACTAAAGAATTACTTTACTTTTAGAGACGAATCAAAAGACCGGTAAACTAGAAAATTTGAACTTTAGTCTACACCTATCCTAGGCTAACTAGACTAAGTAATTTCGACCATGGTAGAACCAAACTTGAACCATATCCTTTGCAAGATGATTAAGAGATTTCAAGTGTCAAAATTTAAGTGTAACAAGAGTCTGAAATGAGAATGTCTTAGGCCTTTTTAAAATGCTTAGAACTTAAGTATTCATGCGCCGTACTTTTAGGGAAAACTAGCATGATAAGTATACACATATGTACACTTAGATAACTAAGACTAGCTAATTAAACATAGGAAATCACCCCAGCCATAAAGCCTTAAAACAACCAAGATCTTGTGCAAAAAAATATGCAAATACTAGCTAAAGCATAGCCCATTTAGGCACACGAAGACCAGCCCAAATGCTAGCTCAAACAATCCATTTTGGCACAAATAAATCAACCCATTTTCCAGTTGAAAACAGCCCTACCTGCGCTAGCAAAACAGCCATGTACAAGCCCAACAAACACCTTAAAATTGAGTTAAACTTCATAGCTAAGTACAGGAAAGAGTAGAGATAAGGACAGCTTGATGTAAGACATGAAAACACTTAAGTACTTTCGATAATCTTTGCTATGAATCACCTACAATGTGCAGGAAAACATTTAGTGCAAGATGGCTAGAATCTTAAACTTTATAATTTAAAATAAATGAAAAGAATGTGCTGTAATTTATATGACCAAGCAAATGTTACACATGAAGAAATTTTCCATAGAAACAATATCATATACTATAACCCTTCTAGAAGAAGTACAAAACATTAAATGCTTTTGTCATAATACTAAGGAGCATTGTATGGACATGGAAACTCCTCATAGGCTTGCGCAGGAAAAACAAAACTCAAACTGAGCTTTCACAAAATTCTCCATATATATTTGCTGAGTAGAAACCTGCAACAAATAAAGAGTTAGAGATATTAAGGAGTTAGCTAATTTATGGATAAAATTAAGCATTAGAATATCATATTTGGTTGCCTATAAATAGGCTGTTAATCTCCACTTTCTTCGCACCTGAAAATCAAGCTAAAGCAAAGGAATTCTGGAAATATATTTTTACACATCAACCTGCTATTAAACGTGGGTAAACACTCACTAAACTCACCTTAGTTCATACTTACACGTGCAAGAAATTGCCCTGATATGCTTTGGTTGTGTTACTGCTGTATTCATACATGAAAATGCTTATTGTCTTGGATTGTTTACTGCGGATATCTTCTATATAAATGCTTGTATAGCTCGAGATCTGTTTCATACTCATGTACCAGCTGATATACACATATGCATTGACTGTTTAACTAAGATATAGAATATATTGCATAGAAAACCATGAATATACTCTTACTGTCTTACAACATGGAAAAAACAACCATCTCGAATTCGATTCTCAAGTTAATAGGGGGTTGCGGCCTTCTATAACATGAATTTACAAACAAGTTTCATGATTTTTAGTGTTTAGATCAAGAGATATTTAGTTTTTGCCAAATCATGGGTTTTGATCAAACGTGGATGATCCACGGCGTTAGAGGTCAAATGGCTTGGTATATCATTGCGCAACAGACTCTAGGGAGTAGGAAAAATACAAACGTGATTTTATAACATATAGTTTGGTGGTGGGGTGAGATTTCGTGTGTGCTGGGTTCGAAATACACAGTTCGACTTCACCGTCGAACTAAATCTCGTCGGAGACGAGACGGACCGCCGCACTGGTGGCGTTGGAAGCATCTGGTCGGGGGCGAGCCATGGTAGAAGTCGCCTGAGTCCTAGTGCCGGTGGCGCGAGCTATGGTGGCTTTCTTCGATCGGAGCTGCTGCATAGTACAAGGTACTTTGGTGGGGGTGAAAACATGGAGCGCGGCAAGGAGAAACAGGGGGTTGGCACAGCATTTTTGAAGGGTTAGTACTTTCAAAAGTGGTAGTACCACATTTGAAACACCCCGCCTCTGTTAAGGTCACTCTCAAAGGGAATGCCTTAATTTTGGAGGAGGTTTATAGGTACAAGTCACAGATAAAACACAAGAAAGATATTAAACACGAGTATAAGCAGCGGAAAATAAACCAACTTTCATTTCTCAAGTACTTGTCCATACAAATCACTTCCATAAAATTAAACTTTCCACTATTACAACAAATACTGTCTTGAATTAAAAACAACTTAAAGAAGCAACATAAACCAAAAACTGCATAAATCCCCACAATGTGTCCAAAAGCCATAGCCATGGAAAGAAGGTCCAAACCGTACATCACTATCCTGAAGCTTGCAAAGAGTCTGACTAGGCTGAATTGTTTCCTCCCTGTGGACCTTGGGGGGGGGGAGGGGGAGGGGAACGAAAGACAAAGGGGAGAAAGAAAAGTAGAGTCAGACATAAAGCCTGGTAAGTCTAATGGTACTTCGGTATATGAATAAGAAAAAGGATATGACTGGCATAACTGAAAATGGGAAAAATACTATAAGCTAAGACAAGCGGTTTAGAACCGAAATTACTATCGCACCCCATATTAATCTCTGCACCCACTAGTACTTATTCCAACTGGCACCCCATAAGTCTGGGTGAAATGATCCCTTTCTAATGATCGGCTCCTACTCGCATAAACAACTGTGTCTAACGGCCCCCAAGAGTGTAGCTACCTATGTGGGTCCCACCATGGGGTGTATCAAGTCCCGTGGTGGCGACCTGACATAATTCTAGAATGCAAAGGTACACAACTGGTGCCTAGTGCCTAATTTTTCAACGTCGGAGTGTGTGCACGTCTGCACTCTGTTTGAACCTACACTGCTGCACCACCGCCGTCGCTTTGACCGCTTACAATCAGCCCAGTAATCGTGCCCCACCCTGCCTAGTTTCAGGGTACCCTAATACACCTTATTGGGTTACTACTGAAATGGGTCCTCGTTACTAGGGTTTTCTAGTCTACATGCTAAGTTGGTTAAGTGTCTGTATGAACCTAACCCCCAATCACTAGTTCAGTTAGCATGCGAATTTGGTTAAGTATTTTCTTAAGTGACTTAACCCTTCTAGTCCTGACTTAGATTTTTAATTAAAGCACCAACCACTCACATTAGACACATGTTGTTGCGGTAACTGGATATGCCGGTCGATTCCAGGCAGGTTTACACCGCAACTCAGTCTAACCTCGGGTCCTTATTGGGCTCAATGCCTTAACCACCCACATTGGATAGGTATTGTTGTGATTACTGGACAGTCGGGCGGGTCCGGGCAGGTTTACATCACAACTCAATCCAATCTCGGGTTAAGCATACTCGTATTTTTCTAATTTACATAATTGTCACTATTCATTTTGTATGTAAATGTTTATGGCCCAATTATCCAAATTCACCAGTTTTGGGTATAACAATTTATACCGCTTAATATGTCACTAGTCATTGGCAGGTGCCAAACATGCCAATACAGGTATTTTATTACAAACCCAACGTTATTACCCCTGTCCAAACGTACACAACATTATAACATATATTGGGCTTATCAATTTAGCCCAACATATAAACATGAAAAAAAAAGGGAACACAGAATCATGACATATTCTAGAATTACATAAAAGTGTGTGGCACATGAACTTGCAGTATAGCGTTTACACTAACACAGATTATGGATCAGGTAAACTTGCATACAAATGAGAACATAGCTAACTTGATGTCACATGAAATGGCATACTTTTAAACTTGCCTAAACATGGTTCTATACACATATAACTAGGCATAATGTCAAGTATGTTACATGTCATAAATTTGTCCACTATTTGTCATGAACCAAGGGTGCAAACTAACTTTACATCAAGTAGTCTATTTTTAACATGAAGCTAGCATAGTTTGTGTAACTAGAAGGTGCTTACATATACCAAGTTATGACTTACAAATAAACCCAAGAATATATGTTCAAGTTTTGGAGCCGTGTGGGCATAAAAGGTCACGATTCTAGAACATGTTTACATAAGCCTTAATTTAAACTTAGAAAACGTGTACAGCTCATACTAGTTACATAATCACAAAGGTGTCGATTTTAGTTTTTGGTCACAAACTTGCAAGTGTCATTATTTTCATACCCAATTGTCCAATAGACTTGCATCAATCAACTTATGCCACAAACGTCAGTCACAAACTATGACAGAATCATCACAGGACATAGAATTTACATTATTACATACAAATAGAAAAGCCCCAATTTCATTTATAACAAATTACATCGCAATTTCTATTCATACTCAGAAATTCCATTATACTTGCAACGGGCGCTGAAACTTGTTTTCTGGTTTCTGTTATTCTGAATTTGCAAAGCGTTCCCTTGAAGTAGAAAACGATGCGTAGAAAATAGATTAGATTGTTGTGTTCTTATTTGAGTTGGCTTGTCTTTAAGCTTTTCCTCTTGACGGCTATTCTCAAACTCCTCTCAGCTGCAAGTCGGCTCAAGGTTTATTTCTTTGTGTGAATTTTAGTTGAGACTTAGGTTATATATATAGAATTTTAAGTTGATTTGAGCCGTTCGATGAAGATAGAGGAATCCAAGCCGTTCATGCCAAGAGTATCCAATCAAAATTTGACACGTAAGTCCTAGTGACACGTTAGAGCTCAGGAATTCGACCAGAACACCAACCAGGCCAGCCAAGTCGACCGGTCAGGTCGACACCCAGGTCGACACTATAGTCGACCTGGGGTGACCAGGTCGACACCATAGTCGACCCTATGGTCGACCTGGTCCCTGGGCGGGAATTTTCCCGCCCAGCCCAGTTCGAGCCTGTTTTTTCGAAATTTGAACTTGAAACTGAGCTGTTTGAATTTTCAATTTAATTCTGAAACTTTCGAAGGTCATAACTCCTTTATACGGAGTCCGATTCATGCAAACTCGGATTCTATCTCAAGTAGAAATCCGAGACGAACGAATGGCATAAGCATTTCCCTTAATTCTTAAGTTTTGAATTAAGTATACTTTAATTTATCAATATTCTGTTAACCGAAAACTCGGGGAGTTACATTCTCCCCTCCTTAAAGGATTTCGTCCCCGTAATCTTCAAGTCTGGAAGAACATATAACCTACCATCCAATCGTCTATCTACTCAACCATCAAACGCATGCAACCATTGTCCTTAAAAGACTTCTAATGCTTCATGATCATATGCAGAGTGTGTGTATATGTCCTTTATCTAATGCAAAATCAGGCGGTCTACTGATTCAGTTGACCTCCTTAATGCGAATTATGTTTATATCATGAATCCATTATGTATGCAAATTTTCCTACTCAAGATTTTCTACATGAGTGCACAACCATTCGTAGAAATGCAACGTCCATATGACAACTCATCAAATACAATCCATGTACAAGTGTATGTAAATGCAAGATGAAAGTGACTTGAGCCGATCTTACCCCTAATTGTGTGCGTATATGCAGCCACGAGCAACCACTTGCAACCACGTGCAACCATCAACCATAACATGTTTCAAATACATGTTTACATCTAAAAAGGGTTTCTAACTAAGGATAATAGATAGGACCAAGGAGATACACTAAAAGATAGGTACAAGTATAAACTTATGGAAAAAGAGAGGTTATAGATGTACCCTCAAAAAGAAAAGGGTAAGCCGCGCGTATTCTGTCCTCAGTTTCCCAAGTTGCATCTTCCTCGGCGTCGCTCCACTGAACTTTGACGAGCTTAACTTCGCGGTTGCGTAGCTTTTTGACTTCAGTTCCCAAGATACGAGTTGGAACTTTCCTTACAGTTGCTTCTCTTTCTATTTCAACCTCTTCTAGAATGCTAGGCTCCACCACTTCCGTAGACTCGTGCAAACACTTCCGTAGATGAGAGACATGAAAGACATTGTGAATTCCTGCCAACCTTTCGGGAAGCTCCACTCTATAAGCCATCTTCCCAATCTTCTCAATGATAGGGAACGACCCTACAAATCTTGGTGCTAGCTTTCCTGCTGATCCAAAGCGAACGACGTTCCTTAAAGGAGACACCTTAAGAAAAACTCTATCCCCAACCTCAAATTCTAGGTCGGTCCTCCTTTTATCGACGTAGGACTTCTGCCTATCTTGGGCAGTCTTCATTCTCCTTCGTATCAAGTCTACCTTTTCTGAGGTCTCTCGAATCATGTCTGGTCCAAGTATAAGCTTGTCTGTTGATTCTCACCAACAAGTTGGTGATCGGCACGGCCTTCCATATAAGGCTTCGAAGGGTGCCATGCCGATGGTGGCTTGGTAACTATTGTTGTAGGCAAATTCCACCAAAGGAAGGTGGTCCTCCCACGTCCCTCCAAAGTCAAGGACGTAGAGTCTTAGAAGATCTTCCAATACCCTGTTCACCCTTTCTGTCTGACCATCCATCTGGGGGTGATAAGTTGTGCTCAAGCATAACTGTGTGCCTACAGCTTCTTGCGGACTCCGCCAGAATTCACTTGTAAAGATAGGATCCCTATCACTCACTATGCTGGAGGGTATCCCATGGAGTCGAACAATTTCCTTGAGATAAAGAGATGCTAGAGATGAGGCAGTCCTTCTACTCTTGACAGGTATGAAGTGAGCGCTTTTCGTCAGCTTGTCTACTATTACCCAAATACTGGTATTGCCCCTTCTGGATCGAGGCAATCCATCAATAAAGTCCATTGAAATGCTATCCCACTTCCACTGTGGGACCTCCAAAGGATGAAGCAGTCCTCCAGGCTTTTTCTGTTCTCTCTTGACTTGTTGGCAAATCATGCACTTGGAAACGAACACAGCCACATCCCTTTCCAAAAGAAAACTCTTTTCAAATCCTTGTACATCTTGTCTCCGTCGGGGTGTATTGTCATTTTGGAGTGGTGTGCTTCCTCAAGAACAACCTTTACTAAATCTTTTTCTTGTGGTACGCACAGTCTTCTATCCCGCCTTAGCCAACCCTCTTTGTCGACGGAGTACCTGTTGAGGTGACTAAAAGTCTCACCCCTACTTAGCTTATCAATCACTTCAGTTGGCTGAGGGTCCTCACGCTGTGCTGTCCCTACCGAGTTCAAAAGAGTGGGCCGCACTTCTAGTGATGCTAATAATTCGGGTACCAAATCAGATGTAGACCTAAAGTTAAAACTGGCTATAAACTCCAGGCTTTGCCTTTCTATGAAGAGAGGACTTAAGGTCATCTTCTTCCTACTCAGAGCGTCTGCGACCACATTGCCTTTGCCAGGAGTATAGGAAATCTCAAAGTCATATGAGGCAAGAAATTTCATCCACCTTTGCTGCCTCAAGTTAAGGTCTTTCTGTGAGAAGAGATATTTCAGAGATTTAGAGTTAGTGTATAGTTCAAACTTCTCACATAGGAGATAATGGCGCCAAGACTTAAGTACAAAGACAATGGCAGCCAACTCAAGATTGTGGGTAGGTTAGTTATTTTCATGGACCTTTAACTGTCTCCCGCCATAGGCTACTACCCTCCCTTCTTGCATTAATACAGCGCCAAGCCCCGTGGTGCACGCATCTGTATACACTGTCAACATTTTGTTTCCATCTGGCAAGGTCAGAACTGGGGCTGTTGTAAGAGCCCTTTTCAATCTTTGGAAAGAAAACTCACAATCCAAATCCCAAGCGAACGCTAAGTTCTTCTTTGTCAATCTCGTGAGTGGGGCAGATAATTTTGCAAAATCTCTTATGAACTTTATGTAAAAACCTGCTAGCCCGAGGAAACTTCGAACCTCGGTTGCGTTCCTTGGCGTTTTTCAGTCATAAACCGCTATTACTTTCTCGGGGTCCACTGCTAACCCCTCTTTGGACACTACATGCCCAGGAAACCTCACTTCTTCTCTCCAAAAGTGGCACTTGGAGAATTTGGCCTTTAACTGATGCACTCGAAGAGTCTCCATGATTTCTTTCAAATGCTGAGCATGCTCTTCCTCATTCTTGGAGAAGATCAGAATATCGTCTACGAAGACAACTACAAACTTGTTGAGGAATTCTCTAAATACTCTGCTCATCAGATCCACGAAGTAAGCGGGTGCGTTCGTCAAGCCGAAATGCATGACAAGCCACTCAAAGAAACCATCTGGGGTTATGAACGTCGTTTTGTCAATGCAATCCTCAGCCACCCGCAGCTGATGAAACCCCGTAGCCAAATCAAGTTGGGAGAAAACCGACGCTCCTACAAGCTGATCGAACAAATCATCAATTCTGGGAAGAAGGTGTCTATTCTTCTTAGTCAGCATGTTTAACTCCCTATAGTCAACACATATACGGAGCGAACCGTCTTCTTTCGTTGCAAACACCACTGGAGCACCCCATTCTGAAATGCTCCGTCTAATAAACCCCTTCTCTAGAAGATCTTTAACCTGCTTACTGAGCTCCTTTCTCTCCCTCGGAGCCATGTGCCTAACAGGTAAAGCAACGGGCTTTGCATTATCAACCAGGTATACGCGGAAGTCAATTTCCCTCTTCGGAGGTAAGCCCTTCACCTCATCAAAGACATCCGAGTATTCACAGACCACCCTAACCGACAGCAAGTTTTCAACAGAGGCATCTAACGATTCAAGATAACTAAGCATAACCGAATTCAAGGGATTACAAGAAATTTCGAGAGTGTTACCGAGCCGAGTCGAAAGCCTAGCCACTCACTTCTCACAATCAAGAATAACACCATTACTGGATAACCAGTCCATGCCCAAAATTAATCCATATGCCGAGAAGCCCAAAACAAAGGCACTACACCTAAACTCTATGCTTAGAATATAAATTTTCAAATCCATACAGATCATTGACAAATAAGCTGAGCCCCCAATTGGATTTGAAACAACCAAGGGATCCTCTACCATACTAGTGTCTAGGTGCAGATATTCTACTAAAGGAGACGAAATAAAAGTGTGCGATGCGCCAAAATCAAATAAAGTGTGAACTGGATGATCATAAAGATAAACAACACTTTCTACAGAAATATTTCTACCTCGCTGTTGGGGGAGGCGCCACTAATGCATGAACCTGTCCCCCTGAGGTTGATCCAGCCCTCTGTCCCTGCCCCTGTTTCCTTGGGCAGTCCTTAGCCAAGTGGCCCGTCTCTCCACACTGAAAGCATCCACCAGTCATTTTGGCCTTTTTCTTCCTGCAGTCTTTCACCAAATGCCCTACATTGCTACAGTAATTACACTTTCTCTTCTCACGGGATTTGTTCTCTTTCCCGCCTTTCTTGAAATCTGTCTTTTTAGGCTGTAAGCCCTCTTTCTTTCCTTGAGGCACTTCCACTTTTGCCTCTTTCTTGCCTTTGTACTCTTCGTGAAGCAATGCCATATCCACCAACCTTTCATAAGTAGCCCCCATGGGTACATGAGTCCTGGACAGGCTGTGCAGTGGTTCGTTTAATCCTTTAGCAAATCGGAGAGCTTTCTTGTGCTGAGTGTTGACCAAGTCTAGTCCGAAACTAGCCAGCTGGTTGAACTGGTTTACATACTCTTTAACGGTCAGGCTCCCTTGCTTAAGAGATAGGAACCTCTCCATTTGCAGACTCCTTTCAGCTTGTGAGAGGAATTTCATCTCAAATCTTGCCTTGAAATCCTCCCATGTCTCCACTGGCCTTTCAGCATGGGTAACTTCCCACTAGTAGGAAGTCTCATCTTTCAACAACCACACCGCCAACTGTACTTTTTGTCTGTCCTCAACTTCGAAGATGACGAATAAATCTTCGGTCTCTTTCATCCAGTTCCTAGCTGCCACAAAGGATTCTGTTCCATGGAAGTCTTTTCCACCCATAGCCTTAAAATCTCTACAAATCTTAGTAAAGGCATTAGCATGAGGAGAAGGAGGTGGAGGAGGTGCTGCAGCAGCTGGGGGGAGGTGGAACCTTTGCTGGGCATGCTTCGTTGGCCCTCGCCTCGAGGTACCTTCTAAACCAGCCAGGTACCGGTACACCTTCGGGAAGGTTTAGTTCCCCAGACATGCTGAAAACGAAAAAAAGGAAAGATTCAATATCTAAGGATAGATAGATAGTGCATATGTCCTTGGGGGATTATGTCTTTTTTTTTAAATAACTCAACACTTTTTCTTGAAAAATGCTTCTTTAAACTTTGTTTTGAAAATTAGTTTCAAGAACTTTTTATCTGGTTTGGAAAACCTATGCTCTGATACTAAGTGAAACACCCCACCTCTGTTAAGGTCACTCTCAAAGGGAATGCCTTAATTTTGGAGGAGGTTTATAGGTACAAGGCATAGATAAAACACAAGACAAATATTAAACACAAGTATAAGCAGCGGAAAACAAACCAACTTTCATTTAACAAGTACTTGTCCATACAAATCACTTCCATAAAATAAAACTTTCCATTATTACAACAAATACTGTCTTGAATTATAAACAACTTAAAGAAGCAACAAAAACCAAAAACTGCATAAATCCCCATAACGTGTCCAAAAGCCATACCCATGCAAAGAAGGTCCAAACCGTACATCACTATCCTGAAGCTTGCAAAGAGTCTGACTAGGCTGAATTGTTTCCTCCCTGTGGACCTGGGGTTGGGGGGGAACGAAAGACAAAGGGGAGAAAGAAAAGTAGAGTCAGACATAAAGCCTGGTAAGTCTAATGGTACTTCGGTATATGAATAAGAAAAATGATATGACTTGCATAACTGAAAATGGGAAAATACTATAAGCTAAGACAAGCGGTTCAGAACCGAAATTACTATCGCACCCCATATTAATCTCTGCACCCACTAGTACTTGTTCCGACTGGCACCCAATAAGTCTGGGTGAAATGATCCCTTTCTAATGATCGGCTCCTACTCGCATAAACACCTGTGTCTAACGGCACCCAAGAGTGTAGCTACCTATGCTGGTCCCACGATGGGTGTATCAAGTCCCGTGGTGGCGACCCGACACAATTCTGGAATGCAAAGGTACACTACTGGTGCCCAGTGCCTAATTTTTCAATGCCGGAGTGTGTGCACGCCCGCACTCCGTTTGAACCTACACTGCTGCACTACCGTCGTCGCTTTGACCGCTTACAATCAGCCCAGTAATCGTGCCCCACCCTGCCTAGTTTCAGGGTACCCTGATACACCTTATTGGGTTACTGCTGAAATGGGTCCTTGTTACTAGGGTTTTCTAGTCTGCATGCTAAGTTGGTTAAGTGTTTGTATGAACCGAACCCCCAATCACTAATTCAGTTAGCATGCGAATTTGGTTAAGTATTTTCTTAAGTGACTTAACCCTACCAGTTCTGACTTAGCTTTTTAGTTAAAGCACCAACCACTCACATTAGACACGTGTTGTTGCGGTAACTGGATATGTCGGTCAGTTCCGGGCAGGTTTACACCGCAACTCAGCCTAACCTCGGGTCCTTATTGGGCTCAATGCCTTAACCACCCACATTGGATAGGTATTGTTGTGATTACTGGACACCCGGGCGGGTCCGGGCAGGTTTACATCACAACTCAATCCAACCTGAGGTTAAGCATACTCGTATTTTTCTAATTTACATATTTGTCACAATTCAATTTGTATGTAAATGTTTATGGCCCAATTATCCAAATTCACCAGTTTTGGGTATAACAATTTAAACCGCTTAATATGTCACTAGTCATTGGCATGTGCCAAACATGCCAATACAGGTATTTTATTATAAACCCAACGTTATTACCCCCGTCAAAACGTACGCAACATTATAACATATGTTGGGCTTAACAATTTAGCCCAACTTATAAACATGAAAAGAAAAAAAAGGGGAATACAGAATCATGACATATTCTAGAATTACATAAAAGTGTGTGGCGCATGAACTTGGAGTATAGCGTTTAAACTAACATAGATTATGGATCTGGTAAACTTGCATTCAAATGAGAACATAGCTAACTTGATTTCACATGAAATGGCATACTTTTAAACTTGCTTAAACATGGTTCTATACACATATAACTAGGCATAATGTCAAGTATGTTACATGTCATAAATTTGTCCACTATTTGTCATGAACCAAGGGTGCAAACTAACTTTACATCAAGTAGTCTATTTTTAACATGAAGCTAGCATAGTTTGTGTAACTAGAAGGTACTTACATATACCACGTTTTGACTTGCAAATAAACCCAAGAATATATATACAAGTTTTGGAGTCGTGTGGGCATAAAAGGTCACAATTCTAGAACATGTTTACATAAGCCTTAATTTAGACTTAGAAAATGTGTACAGCTCATACTAGTTACATAATCACAAAGGTGTCGATTTTTAGTTTTTGGTCACAAACTTGCAAGTGTCATTATTTTCATACCCAATTATCCAATAGACTTGCATCAATCAACTTATGCCACAAACGTCAGTCACAAACTATGACAGAATCATCACAGGACATAGAATTTACATTATCATATACAAATAGAAAAGCCCCAATTTCATTTATAACAAATTACATCGCAATTTCTATTCATACTCAGAAATTCCATTATACTTACAACGGGCGCTGAAACTTGTTTTCTGGTTTCTGTTATTCTGAATTTGCCAAGCGTTCCCTTGAAGTAGAAAATGATGCGTAGAAAATAGATTAGATTGTTGTGTTCTTATTTGAGTTGGCTTATCTTTAAGCTTTTCCTCTTGACGGCTATTCTCAAACTCCTCTCAACAGCATGTCGGTACAAGGTTCATTTCTTTATGTGAATTTTAGTTGAGACTTAGGTTGTATATATAGAATTTTAAGTTGATTTGAGCCGTTCGATGAAGCCAGAGGAATCCAAGCCATTCATGCCAAGAGTAGCCAATCAAAATTTGGCATGTAAGCCCTAGTGACACATTGGAGCTCAGGAATTCGACCAAAACACAGACCAGGCCAGCCAAGTCGACCAGTCAGGTCGATAGGTAGGTCGACACCCAGGTCGACACTATGGTCAACCTGGGGTGACCAGATCAACACCATGGTCGATGCTATGTCGACCTGGTCCCTGGGCAGGAATTTTCCCGCCCAACCCAGTTTGAGCCTGTTTTTTGGAAATTTGAACTTGAAACTGAGCTGTTTGAATTTTCAATTTAATTCTGAAACTTCCGAAGGTCATAACTCCTTCATACGGATTCCGATTCATGCAAACTAGGACTCTATCTCAAGTAGAATTCCGAGACGAACGCAATGGCGTAAGCCATTTCCCTTAATTCTTATGTTTTGAACTAAGCATACTTTAATTCTTCAATATACTGTTAACCGAAAACTCGGGGTGTTACAACATTGGCACTTAGCTGAGGTGAATCCGTCGGGTTTGGCAAGAGGTTTGAGGCCTGACACTTGGAAAATGGGTAGTACCACACTGGTACTGTGGCACTTTAACTGAACGCGTGATCCGGGGCAGTTTTTCCATGCGCACACCGTAGTTTTCAAAATGGTACCCGGTACATTAGTCTAAACATTTTCTAAGGGAATTTTCAAACGAAGTTTTAAATAAAAAAATTTATTTAATTTAAAAATACAAAATAAATATAAATAAAGGAGAATTTATATAATTAAATAAAAAGAGAATTTTTTTATTTAAAATATCATAAACGGTGGCAGAGGAAGAAAATAGCAAAATACCCAGGGCAGAGCCTGACTGTAGGAAGTCGACGGATCTATTTAATTAGTTTATTTTAAAAAAAAATTAAATAATTAAATAAATAAGACTTTAATTAATTTTATAAATTAGGGATAATTTATATAACTTGTTATCGGACATTTGTAAATAGAAATCAAGTTGTTGATTATAAATCTGAGAAGAAGAAATGATTATTTTATTATATCTAGTCAAGCGATAAATAAAATAATAGTAGATTAAGAGAAAAAGGATTAACTGTCAATATTAGATCCAAATGTTCTATCCCAGGTTTTATAAAAAAGAAGATTTTACATGAGAATGGTTTTAAGCCCGTGCTTCGCACACGATATAACGTGATATTGAATAAAGGGGTTAAGTTAATATTTTTTGAAATAAAAATATTAAAGGAATGTGAATTTTTGAAATAAGAATTCAACATGTAATTACTGCACTTAGAAACTAATTAGAATTAGTAAGTTGAATGATTTCATTACTATCGATCTGATGTTGGTTTCGACATTCGGGATTTATACTTAGGAAGTTGTTCTCTTAGTGATTACAGTCAGCGACTGATTGATGTGAAAGGATAGTGATACGTAAACATAGGATATATATATATATATATATGATTGGTCAATAGAAATTTCAATTGGAAATACGATTGTTGTTCGCACACATGTTTTCATTTGATAGTTAAAACACCGACTATCAAAGTTTGACCATTTAACATTGTTAATATGGAGAGACCGGTTGGATTGTTATCCAAAGAACCACTCCGTATTAGCATAAGAATGGCGAACCAACTACGCTGAAGATAATTGAAGACGGAGTAAAATACAAGGGTTATTGTATAAGTCCGAGGTAAAGATTGCCTAGGATGGATATACTAAATAGTGCCTTTAGTTTCTCCAGTCCCAGGACAACTTGTATGGACGAATGTCGGACAGAATATTACTAACTAATTACATACATTGATCTTTTCAAACGTAGTTATAAGTGGCAGAGGAATTCGTTTCTCTTGCTTTATACTTGTAATATATTTTTGAAGAAGTCAATTAGTAAATTAGCGGGTTTGATAATGTGGCATTCAAAGCAAATCAAAAGAGTGTCAAGGTAGGTTTAGCCTCAAGCTTCACAACCGGAAATGACAAAAATCGGGCAGGCAGCATGGCTATGTGGGTAGCTCCCATTAGGACGTATCATCACCTATCTAGAGGTATTTCCTTGTTTCTTATTCTATCGATTCTGACCCATTTCAGGAAACGGTTGGCTTGCTACCACCGTTGGTGATATACATTCTATACACTCAAGAGAAATGAGTGCTCGGTCATGTGTGGCCAGGTTACAAGATGTTCTTGTTGAACCCGTGTATTTGTATCTAGAGATACACCTCCGGAAGGTGATTCCATACCTTGTCATAGTTGGAAACCCAATATCCATAAGCACAAGCGGTTTTGTTTGTATATAATTAAGTAGAATGTGAGATGCAAACATTCTACTAGATTATGAATTATTTGTGGACACCCTAGACATTATCATAATACTTGTTTAAATGCACAAACTTTTTTGATCTCATAAGGTAAAAACCCATTCCGTATTCACGGCGTGGTCTTATGAATCATTGTGATTTATTGAAACTTGTTTATAAATCGTTTACTCATACCAGTCCATGACTGACCCGAAGTTTATTTTCTGTGTTTTCCTTAAACTCTTGGGCACTCATAATATTTATTATGAGTAGACAAGTGATCCAGGTTATAAGGTAACTTTGGAGTAGCTGGATGGCAGGATCTGAAGTGTTGGCTTATCTATCTTATGTTATGTATAACTATCCGAATGTTGGTTCAGTTATGATGTTATGTACTATCATTATGCAAGTTAGGATTACGACTGATTACTATGTAATCGATGTAACCTATATCCCTATGTATCCAGTACTTTAAATGTACTTGACTTATGATATGTAATATTTTGGGTTATTAATATATTGTCCCAAGTTCCGCTGTGAGATTCTGATGTTTTACTTAGTTCTATCTTCTACCTATTTCTTTCCTTATATAATGTCACAACCTTCCGAGGCACTGGAAAGTTGGGGCGTTACAGTTGGTACCGGAGCTTAGGTTACCGTATACCTAGGCTTTGAGTGAGTGTTGAGAGAGCGCATTTTTAAAAGTTGGATGTTATTATATATATATACTTAGGGAAGATCGACTTAAGATTTATATAGATTAGGTATCTTAATATCCGATCGAGTTTTGATGTCAACCTGTTATATTCAGGTTAGTAAGAATGAATACCCATGGACAAAGAGGTCGAACTAGTGGAACAACCAATACCAATGGTCGTAACGCTACTCAGAACCAAGTAGAAACTGTGGATGAAGTTATCCCAGTTCAACCTAGGACGAATTTTGCAACTATCTGTAAGGAGTATAACACTCTGGGTGGAAAGGTTTTCAAAGGAACCGAATCGTTCATTGAAGTTCAAGCGTGGCTAAGATCTTGTGAAAGAATTTTCAAAGGGCAGAATTTGAATGATGAACAGAAACAACTTTTGGCTTCGTGGCAACTACAAGGAACTGCAACAATATGGTGGGACGCACAGATTGCGAACGTTTCTGAGAATGATTTTTCCTTGGGAAGGTTCAAAGAGGAATTTGAGGCACAATTTTTACCTACAGCTGAAAAGACCCGAATGTATCGAGACTTCATCGATCTGAAACAAGGTAACATGTCAATCGTTGTGTATGAGAATAATTTCAACGCACTGTCTTGCTTTGGCCCAAACCTGATCAATACCTCGCTCAAGAAGAATGAAATGTTTATAGCTGGTTCAAAGGAAAATCTGCAAGATAAGGTGATTGGACATCTGAAAAGTACATTCATCGACATAGTCGACATGGCAATCTGTTATGAGGCACTAAGCACGAAGAAGCCAGTAGCAAAGGCACAAACCGGAGAAGCCAGTGGGGTGAATCCTCTGAAGAGGAAGTTTAATCTGAACTGGGAGGGCAAAGGAGAAATGGGTGAGAAAGCTAAGGAGCGTTTCAAGAATACCATATGCCACAACTGTAAAGAGAAGGGTCACATTGCTAGGTTTTGTAAGAAGCCAGCAGCAGAAAAGCCACAACAACCTCAGTAGGAACCACAAGAATCGGATAACGCTTATGTCCTACAATATTTATGCTATAAGTGTCAACAGCTTGGACATATGATTTACGATTGCCCACTTATGAAGAAAGGAACACAACCAACAGTCTTTGCCATAATGGATAAGCCATCGACCTCTGCGGATGTGAAAATGGAAAAAGTGATGGAAGGTACCTTATTCTTTTTATAATAAAGTTAGGATTTTAAGATTTGAATAAAATCAGATTGGTGAGTTCCGAAACAAAGATAACTAATTTGGGAATTTATTAGTATAATACCTAACGTCGTAAAGTAAAAATGGAACAAGAGATCGTTGGATATGGACTCAAGTAAAAAGAGAATTTGGGGCAGATAAATATATTTGAATGAGTCAATTCAAATTTAGGAAGTATATGTGGTTTGGGAAATTTTTCCAAATGAAATCGATGATATTTTGAGTAATATGGGTAACGAGGAATTAAGACGAGAAGTTAAGAAATTACAACCTAACTGGAAATTGATTAAGTTGAATAATTTTCTAGGTATCAATCTGATGTTGATTTCGGTCTTCGGGGTTGATATTTAGAGGGTTATTCGCATACAAATTTACGGTCAGGAACTGATGAATGTTGAGGAATAGTAATACACTAATGGAAATGTTTTTAATGGTAGTAACAGATATTATAGTTATGGAAATAACTGTGATAAATAACAATTGGCCGATGTGTGTTGATTATTTATGGATATAAGTTTATAACTTTAATTATAACTTGAATTTATGACTTAACTACAAATTTCGAGAACAAAATTTTTATAAGGGGGAAAGATTGTAATGACCCGGAATTCTGAACGAAAACAAATTTGTGAATGAACTTAAAATTTAACAATACATTAATAAATTTTAAGTTATTAATGTGTTAACTCATTTACAAGGCCAGAACAGTTAAGTAAGATTTGTTTACGACAACCGAAAGCGTAGCCAAATCAGTACAATGTAAGTATAACTAAACTTAGCAACAACAGCACTACTAAAGCACTGTAGCAAAGCGTTACTAGACCACCGCAGCAAAGGCATTGCAAATCTTTAACTAAAGAATTATTTGACTTTTATAGACGAATCAAAAGACCGGTGAACTAGAAAATTTGAACCTTAGTCTACACCTATCCTAGGCTAATAGACTAAGTAATTTCGACCATGTTAGAACCAAACTTGAACCATGTCCTTTACAAGATGATTAAGAGAGTTCATGTGTCAAAATTTAAGTGTAACAAGAGTCTAAAATGAGAATGTCTTAGGCCTTTTTAAAATGCTTAGAACTTAAGTATTTATGCGCCACACTTTTAGGGAAAACTAGCTGATAAGTATACACATATGTACACTTAGATAACTAAGACTTTAGCTAATTAAACATAGGAAATCACCCCCCGGCCATAAAGCCTTAAAACAGCCAAGATTTTGTACAAAACAATATGCAAATACTAGCTAAAGCATAGCCCATTTAGGCACAAGAAGACCAGCCCAAATGCTAGCTCAAACAATCCATTTTCCAGCTGAAAACAGTCCTACCTGCGCAAGCAAAATAGCCATGTACAAGCCCAACAAAGGCCTTAAAATTGAGTTAAACTTCATAGCTAAGTACGGGAAAGAGTAGAGATAAGGACAGCTTGATGTAAGACATAAGAACACTTAAGTACTTTGGATAATCTTTGCTATGAATCACCTACAATGCGCAGGAAAACATTTAATGCAAGACGGCTAGAATCTTAAATTTTATAATTTAAAATAAATGAAATGTGTTGTAATTTATATGACCAAGCAAATGTTACACGTGAAGAAATTTTCCGTAGAAACAATATCATATACTATAACCATTCTAGAAGAAGTACAAAGCATTAAATGCTTTTGTCATAATACTAAGGAGCATTGTATGGACATGGAAACTCCTTATAGGCTTGCGCAGGAAAAACAAAACTCAAACTGAGCTTTCACAAATTTCTCCATGTTTATTTAGTGAGTAGAAACCTGCAACAAATAAAGAGTCAGAGATATTAAAGAGTTAGCTAATTTATGGTTAAAATTAAGCATTAGAATATCATATTTAGTTGCCTATAAATAGGCTGTTAATCTCCACTTTCTTTGCACCTGAAAATCAAGCTAAAGCAAAGGAATTCTGGAAATGTATTTTTACACATCAACCTGTTGTTAAACGTGAGTAAACACTCACTAAACTCACCTTAGTTCATACTTACAAGTGCTTGAAATTGCCCTGATATGCTTTGGTTGTGTTACTGCTGTATTCATACATGAAAATGCTTACTGTCTTGGATTGTTTACTGCTGATATCTTCTATATAAATGCTTGTACAGCTCGAAATCTGTTTCATACTCATGTATCAGCTAATATACACATATGCATTGACTGTTTAACTGAGATATAGAATATATTGCATAGAAAAACATGAATATACTCTTACTGTCTTACAACATGGAAAAAACAACCATCTCGAATTCGATTCTCAGGGTAATAAGGGGTCGCGACCTTCCATAACATGAATTTACAAACAAGTTTCATGATTTTTAGTGTTGTAGATCAAGAGATATTTAGTTTTTGCCAAATCATGGGTTTTGATCAAACGTGGATGATCCACGGCGTTAGAGGTCGAATGGCTTGGTATATAATTGCGTAACAGACTCTAGAGAGTAGGAAAAATACAAACCTGATTTTATAACATATAGTTTGGTGGTGGGGTGAGATTTCGTGTGTATTGGGTTCGAAATACACAGTTCGACTTCACCGTCGATCTTCATCTCTTCGGAGACGAGATGGACCGCCGCACTGGTGGCGTTGGATGCGTCTGGTCGGGGGTGAGCCATGGTCGAAGTTGCCAGAGTCCTAGTGGCCGGTGGCGCGAGCTATGGTGGCTTTCTTCGATCGGAGCTGCTGCATAGTACAAGGTACTTTGGCGGTAGTGAAAACATGGAGTGCAATAAGGAGAAACAGGGGGTTGGCACAGCATTTTTGAAGGGTTGGTACTTTCAAAAGTGGTAGTACCACATTGGCACTTGGCTGAGGCGAATCCATCGGGTTTGGCAAGAGGTTTTTGAGGCCTGGCACTTGGCAAATGGGTAGTACCACACTGGTACATGGCTATGTGGGTAGCTCCCATTAGGATGTACCATCACCTATCTAGAGATATTTCCTTGTTTCTTATTTTATCGATTCTGACCCGTTTCAGGAAACGGTTGGCTTGCTACCATCGTTGTTGATATACATTCGATACACTCAAGAGAAATGAGTGGTCCGTCATGTGTGGCCGGGTTACAAGATATTCTTGTTTAACCCGTGTATTCGTATCTAGAGATACACCTCCGGAAGGTGATTCCATACCTTGTCATAGTTGGAAACCCAATATCAATAAGCATAAGCGGTTTTTGTTTGTATATTATTAAGTAGAATGTGAGATGCAAACATTCTACTAGATTATGAATTATTTGTGGACACCCTAGACATTATCATAATACCTGTTTAAATATGCAAACTGTTTTGATCTCATAAGGTAAAAACCCGTTACGTATTCACGACGTGGTCTTATGAATCATTGTGATTTATTGAAACTTGTCTATAAATCGTTTACTCATACCAGTCCATGACTGACCCGGAGTTTATTTTCTGTGTTTTCCTTAAACTCTTGGGTACTCATAATATTTATTATGAGTAGACAAGTGATCCAGGTTCTAAGGTAACTTTGGAGTAGCTGGATGGCAGGATCTGAAGTGTTGGCTTATCTATCTTATGTTATGTATAACTATCCGAATGTTGGTTCATTTATGATGTTATGTACTATCATTATGCCAGTTAGTATTATGACTGATTATTATGTAATCGATGTAGCCTGTATCCCTATGTATCCAGTACTTAAATGTACTTGACTTATGATATCTAATATTTTGGGTTATTAATATATGGTCCCAAGTTCCGCTGTGAGATTATGATGTTTTACTTAGTTCTATCTTCTACCTATTTCTTTCCTTATATAATGTCACAACCTTCCGAGGCACTGGAAAGTTGGGTCGTTACAAGGGGTGGTTTGGGGAACGGCTGATTTTGGGTTATATTTTTTATTTATTTATTTTCCTTTATGGAAAGTGTTGGCTTGGAATATATATATATATATATATATATATATATATATATATATATATATATATATATCTTCTCCATTCGAACTCCAACTCGAACCCACCGCCTATTGTCCCTAACCAAATGCCCACATTCCGGACACAATGGAATATGTTTCGAAAGCCAATTCTATCGTTTCGATCAGTTTTCGTTTAAATCAAGTTATAAGTCTTTATATTTTTAATTTGAACATACATTTTAATTTACCAGGGCCACATACTGACTCCATAAATTCTAGAGAAATTATTTCTAGCTTTATATTGACGATATGGTCCTAACAAAATTAATTTCATCAAATTTGGAGACCGTTTGAAAAACGGTCATTTTACAATCGATTAAATTCAAACTGAAATGACCAAACACGTTTAAATCCGCCACGCTCACATATTGATTTCAAAAATTATGAAGTTTGGAATCAAGCAATAATTTGGCATTCCGGATCCAACAAAAGTGGTTTCATTGAAAATTGAGGTCGTTTGCAAAACGGCTATTTTCAAGGCCTATATTTCCATAGCGACTATTCTGAATTTTCAACTGGGCATAACTTTTTATTCCTGCTATGAAATTTCAATTTTTCAGATTCCTTGGAAACATATTTTCAAACAGATTCAAATATTTTTGGTTTTGCTAAATCCGGTTTATTTTGAATCCTGTACATTCAATTGAAATTTGAAATTGAATTTTCAAACTACCGCGCCATTTCCAATTCAAAAATAAATTTTTACATTCTAGCTTCAATTCAAACAAATATATATGTTCTAATAATATTGAAAATAAATTTCTCGTCATTAATATTTAAAATAAATCATTTTAAAAATTCAAAACTCATTCAAATCGTCAGAATAAAAATTTTAAATTGGTTCTGATTTTCCGGGTTGTTACACCACGTATTACTCTTTCTCTACAAGAATCGTCCGTGAAGTTGAACAAGAACAAAGTACCATCGGATTTTACTTGAAAAGTACCTCTCAGCTTCCATCTATACTTTAGGGTTTCCGTCACCATAATGTATGAAAGCAAATTATCAATAAAGAAACCTGCCACATAGTTGTTCCATATTTTCTCACCATCGCCAACAATTTCGGCTATGCGGACTATCTTCTCATCTTTGTATGTTATCTCAAACTAAACAGGTGTGTACTTACCGGCATTGCGAGTTAAGTGACGAAAAAGATGACCGGAAGTCCAGGCATGTTCAGTAGTTGGTTTTTTATTGGAGGTACATATGGGTTCAGTACTAGAGGAGTGTTTTGAGATAGGGGAGGGTCAGGTTGATGGATTGGCAGAGGAGGATTAGGAACTAGGGCAGGCGATTTGGATTTAAAGGAGAGAGAAAAAGGAAGGGATTGGGTTGGGTTTGGCGGGATTTGGCTCATGTAACACCCCACCTCCGTTAAGGTCACTCGCAAAGGGAATGTCTTAACTTTGATGGAGCGTTTTAGTAGACAGAACAGAAATTTACAAGACAGATAAAGCAGTACTTGAAAATTTTATAACTTTATTTCAACAGAAACATAAATAAGTTTGGTTACATCTTTCCAAATCACAATATCAGAATTCAAGTACAAAATATCGGTCTCGTACAAAAGCCTTCAAAATGCATAGTTTTTAAAGTCATAATCCCCAACATAAACTGCCATGGAAAGATAGAGCCAAACCCAAGCAATACTTCAAATACTTCAAGCAGAGAGAATCTGAATCAAGCTCCTACGTTTCCACCCTAAGCACCCTGGGGGGGGAACGGAAAGAAAAGAGGCAAAACAAACAAGTCAGACATAAGTCTGGTGAGTCCAGTGACTTTCAATATATAAACAGATAATAGTATCATGAAATGTAAACAAAACTGGATGAGAGATAACCGTATCAGGAATAGCAGGTTAACAGAATGATAGAGACTAAGCTAAGCTTCTTACTTAGTCTTCACTTTTCTATACTAATACTAGTATAACAGGATTAGGTGTTACCCTAATGTCTAAACTGAAACGGAAATAGAATAATCTCTATAAAAACAGAATGCTAGTAATGGGCCTTTACCACACGAACAGACAGAAGGTACAGAAGCAGAATACTAATAATGGGCCTTTACCACCCCAACAGACAGAAGGAACGAAATAGAATCGGAAACGGAATCAGAGACGGAAACTGAATAATCTCTATAGAAACAGAATGCTAATAATGGTCCTTTTCCACTCGAACAGACAGAAGGTGCAGAAGCAGAATACTAATAATGCGCCTTTACCACCCCAAGAGACAGAAGGTACAGAAATAGAATCGGAAACGGAATCAGAGACGGAAACAGAATAATCTCTACAGAAACAGAATGTTAGAATTAGGTGTACACTAGTAATGGGCCTTTACCACCCCAACAGACGGTACCACGCAGAAATAGACAGGTGTTTCCACCCAACAGAAATATATGGTACCAATAGAAACAAACAGAACTAAGTGTACCCTAAGTCCTACCCCGAAGCGATCGGCTCCCTAATACATAAATACCCTGTGTCGGCCCCACAGTAGGGTGTATCACTCCCTAAAGTGGCAACCTATTGGCACAAACCTATTTACAGATGTCATGGTGTCTAACATCCTCAGAGCAGCCTGGATCCATGTGGCACATGACCCAGTTGGAACACGCTATCAACACCCCTCGCCATTATCAAAATGAACCGCTTATAATTAGTTCAGTAAGCGTGCCCGGACCCCTACATAGTGTGGGGTCAAAGTTTTGATACCAGAAAGGGTTACTGACTAATATGGGTCCCAAGCAACAGATGACACAAGTATTTCCCCTCCTAACCTTGTGTCCCCAGACTAGCAGATTTCAGATTAACTTGTTTACAAGTTTCAGACAGAGTTCAGATAACTAGTTCACAGATCAGACAATCAAGTTAACAAGTTTTCAGATTAACAGATCAGATGTACGGTTTTAACAGACTTACAGATTGTCAAACTTTGTATTGGGCCTACAGATTCACGAAGCGAGTTTATTAGATTCATCGGTCCAGTTGGTTTAACCCTATCCACCCAACACGTTTTTTAGACACCACATTTCTATTAAATTTGCATTAATTAAATATTAATGCATAGACCTCTCACATTAGGTCGGTAGCTTGTGGCCGCTGGATGTGCCGGGCGGTTCCGGGCAGACTTCTGCCACAAGCCAGACCTAACCTCGTGTCAAAGCATATTTTAGTTATGCCTACGACCTCTCACATTAGACTGACAGTTTGTGGTTGCTGGTTAAGCCGGTTAGTTCCGGGCAGGCTTCTACCGCAAACAGAGTCTATCCTCGTCTCATAGCCACTTTATAGAAAATATCAAACTAATTATGTCTATTTAGTAGATTTAACTTCTTTACAAGTTACTGCAGATTATCCAAAGTTCTATTAACATGTTTTGCTCAATTTTAGATCAAGCCTCCAATTTATAATTATTCAGCTTTCAACAAATTAAGCAATTCAATAGATTTAGCAGATAACAATTTTAGCTGATTAGGCAATTCAGCAGATATAGCAGATTAGGCAATTCAACAGATTAAGAAGAAAACAGATTTAGCAGATTAGGCAATTCAACAGATTTAGCAGATAACAGATTTAGTAGATTAGGCAATTCCACCAAATTTAGCAGATAACAGATTAAACATTTCTTAAAGTTCTATTTACATATCTTGCCTAAATTTACATTCCTAAATTATGGTCATAATTCATAATACGACGTATGCACCAAATTTTAAATAAATTTGAACAATACAGAATATTCTCTAAAAAAGCCCCAAACAATATGAATTATGCCAAATTATAGCCTATGATGCCAAATATCCTAAAATCCATATTTAGGCGCATTCACATTAATAGTTAACCTATTTTAAAAAAGATCTTTACATCTAAGTCACACATATATCTTTGTTTCTCTTTTCAAGTCATAGATCGTGACATAAAATATTCCCCAAAATCTAGATTTTAAATTTTAAACATGTATTAAGTCCTGAAAATCAGATCTTGCATTATAATATGCATTATGTTCCCAATCCCAAGTCATATGCTATCATATAATAATTCTTCTTCCAAATCACAGTCTTTTATACATAGTATGCACTGATTCTAGATCTTAATTCACAACCTATGTTCTTTTCTCAAATCAGTCACAGATCAGTCATGTCCAATAATGCAATATTCATTATTTGTCCCAAAATTTAGAGTTCGTGCGTTAATCTCTTATGAGATTTGGTGCAGGCTCGTGGTAGCCTGGCTATAAACAAAAAGGAAGAAAAGAGAGAACAGAAACAGAATATTCACAGTCAAGATAAATCCACAGAAAAGTATGCATAACCTCAGATCTAGATTCACAAATATGTCAAGATAATTATTAAATTTCATATTTGAAAATAACTCTACTCACAAAAAGGGAATTATTCTTGTATTCTGGAATATGTGTCTGACATTGAATAGCGCTCCTTTGATGTAGACTAGTTGTTCTTTTAATTCTATTCAGTTTGGAAGAGGATGCACTAGTTTTATCCTAGGTTTCAGCAAAGTAGCACCGCCATTATTTTATTTTCAAGAGGGAGAGAGCCATGGAGGATAGAGAATAGTGTAGGAGATTTAGTTTTTGGCTTAGGGATTTATTTATAGGAGAATAGAAGTGTCCAGGGCCTTAGATATTAACCTAGAACCAATCCAGACCATCAGAACAGCCAAAACCACGTCACATGCCAAATAAAATCAGATCTGGGCAAAACAGGTTGACCTGTATGTGGGAGGTCGACACTAAGGTCGGTCCTATGGTCAATCTGCCTACCCAGGTCGACCCCCAGGTTGATCTGGGTCCTGGGCGGGAAATTTCCCGCCCAGCCCGCTTCTGGGTTCAGATTTTTAAATTTCGAATTTGGAATTTATTTTCGAGCTATTTTATATTTTCAAAAAGTTCCGAAGGCCATAACTTCCCCAAACGGGGTCCGATTTACGCAAACTCGAACTCTATCTCAAGCAGAATTCCGAGACGAACGCAATGGCATAACCCGTTTTCCTTAGTTCTCAAATTTAAAATTAATTATACTTCATTTTTTTTACTCTTCTGTTTACAGAAAATTCGGGGTGTTACATTCTTTCCTCCTTAAAGGATTTCGTCCTCGAAGTCTTCAAGTTAGGAAGGATTTGTCCTACCATCCAATCAACCATCTACTCAACCATCATCCACAAGCATCCATTGTCCTTAGAAAACTTCTAATGTTGTATGAACATATGCAAAAGTGTGTGTATATGTTCCTTATCTAATGCAAAGATTAGGCGGTCCACTGATTCAGTTGACCTCCTTAATGCGAATTATGTCAGTGCCATGAGTCCAACATGTATGCAATTTTCCTATTTGATACATATCATTTCTATATGAGTGAACAACCGTTCATTCATATGCAACATCCATGTGCTGAGTCAACCACTTTGCATCCATAAAATTAAAAAAAAATGCACACACATCCATATGCAGTATGAGAGTGTTTTTGAGCCGATCTAGTACCTAATGTGTGTATATGCATCCACGAGCAACCACTAGCAACCACTTGCATCCACTTGCAACCATCAAACATAACATGTCTCAAACACATGTTTACACTCATTAGTTTCTACCTAAAGGTCGAAAATTCAATCGATAAAGTCGAGTGATAGAAGCAAGTACAATTAAAACAAAAGATAGGTTCCCATTAGACATCGGTTTAAGAGAATAACCCACTAAGTATCAACCCCGAAGTCCGAAATCAACATCAGATTAACACTCAGAGAATCACTCCCATTAAGCAAATGTCCAACTGAAAATCTACTTCACGTTTTGAGTAAAAAACCCTATCCTTTTTTAGAAATATTCAGATATTTACAGACTACTGGTACAGATCAGATTATCAAATGGTTCTTAGGAAACTAAGCATGATAAAATCCCACCATATCCCACAAAACACCAAAATGTATGCATCACAGTCAACTTAACTCCCAACGCAGATACCCTTAAACCCCAACCTATCACAAACAGATGAGTCGTAACCCTTATGGGGATTGAGACCATAGCGGGATCAGAAATAAGACTATTATTTAAGTGCAGAGACTCAACTACAGAATTAAAATGCTAGAATGATCAGATAAAGAAATTAAACTTTCTACGAAATTTTTTCCACCTCTATCCTGTCCACCAACTACTAGAGTATCCACCTACCCTCCAGAAGATTCTACCCTTTTTCCCTTGCCTTCTGGGGAAATCCTAGATCAGATGTCCTGTCTTACCGCACTGAAAACAACCAGTCTTGTTAACAAATCTTTCTCCAAAGTTTCCCTCATTGCATGGAAAACTTTACGAAGCTCGGCAGAGGATTAGCCGTAAGTGAAATCACTGCGGCTACAGATGGAACTTAGGCACTTCTTTGCCCTTCGACAGACGTCGTAGTCTCATCATGCCTACGGAACCATGTCGCGATGAGGTTACCTCCCAAAAATCCAGGAGCCCCAGAGACTCGGAAAAGAAGGAAAACAAGGATTAAACAAGAAATCAAGAGATAGATAAATGGCTCTTGGGGATTATGTTTTTTCAAAATAAACTCTACTTTTGAAAATAATTCCTTTTTAAAACCTTTTTGAAAATAGTTTTCAAAAACTTTTTATTGAATCTGGTAACCTTCAGCTCTGATACCAAGTGTAACACCCCACCCTGGTTAAGGTCTCTCACAAAGGGAATGCCTTAACTTTGATGGAGCGTTTTAGTAGACAGAACAGAAATTTACAAGACAGATAAAGCAGTACTTGAAAAATTAATAACTTTATTTCAAACAGAAATAAGTTTCGTTACATCTTTCCAAATCACAATATTAGAATTCAAGTACAAAATATCGGTCTTGTACAAAGGCCTTCAAAATGCATAGTTTTCAAAGTCATAATCCCCAACATAAACTGCCATGGAAAGATAGAGCTAAAGCCAAGCAATACTTCAAACACTTCAAGCAGAGAGAATCTGAATCAAGCTCCTACGTTTCCACCTAAGCACCTTGGGGGGGAACGGAAAGAAAAAGGCGAAACAAACTAGGTCAGACATAAGTCTGGTGAATCCAGTGACTTTCAGTATATAAACAGATAATAGTATCATGACATGTAAATAAAACTAGATGAGAGATAACCGTAACAGGAACAACAGGTTAACAGAATGATAGAGACTAAGCTAAGCTTCTTACTTAGTCTTCACTTCTCTGCACTAATACTAGTATAACAGGATAAGGTGTTACCCTAATGTCTAAACTGAAACAGAATAATCTCTACAAAAATAGAATGCTAGTAATGGGCCTTTACCACGCAAACAGACAGAAGGTACAGAAGCAGAATTCTAATAATGGACCTTTACCACACCAACAGACAGAAGGTACGGAAATAGAATCGGAAACGGAATCAGAGACGGAAACAAAATAATCTCTACAGAATCAAAATGCTAGTAATGGGACTTTTCCACCCGAATAGACAGAAGATATAGAAGCAGAATACTAATAATGGGCCTTTACCACCACAACTGACAGAAGGTACGGAAATAGAATCGGAAACAGAATCAGAGACGGAAACAGAATAATCTCTACAGAAACAGAATGTTAGAATTAGGTGTACACTAGTAATGGGCCTTTACCATCCCAAAAGACGGTACCACGCAGAAACAGACAGGTGTTACCACCCAACAGAAATAAATGGTACCAACAGAAACAGACAGAACTAAGTGTACCCTAAGTCCTACCCCCAAGCGATCGGCTCCCTAATACAAAATACCCTTTGTCGGCCACACAGTAGGGTGTATCACTCCCTAAAGTGGCAACCTATTGGCACAGACCTATTTACAGATGTCACGGTGTCTTACATCCTCAGAGCAGACCAGATCCATGGACGCACATGACCCGTTTGAAACGCGCCATCAACATCCCTCGCCATTATCAGAATGAACCGCTTACAATTAGTTCAGTAAGTGTACCCGGACCCCTACATAGTGTGGGGTCAAAGTTTTGATACCAGAAAGGGTTACTGACTAATATGGGTCCCAAACAACAAATGACACAAGTTTTCCCCTCCTAACCTTGTGTCCCCAGACTAGCAGATTTCAGATTAACTTGTTTACAAGTTTTAGACAGAGTTCAGATGACTAGTTCACAGATCAGACAATCAAGTTAACAAGTTTTCAAATTATCAGATCAGATGTACGGTTTTAACAGACTTACAAATTGTCTAACTTTGTATTGGGCCTACAGATTCAAGAAACGGTTTATTAGATTCATCAGTCCAGTTGGTTTAACCCTATCCACCCAACACGTTTTTTAGACACCACATTTCTCTTAAATTTGCATTAATTAAATATTAATGCATAGACCTCTCACATTAGGTCGGTAGATTGTGGCCGCTGGATTTGCCGGTCGGTTCCGGGCAGACTTCGGTCACAAGCCAGACCTAACCTCGTGTCTAAGCATATTTTAGTTATGCCTACGACCTCTCACATTAGACTGACAGTTTGCGGTTGCTGGTTAAGCCGGTTGGTTCCTGGTAGGCTTCTACCGCAAACAGAGTCTAACCTCGTGTTATAGCCCCTTTACAGAAAATATCAGACTAATTATGTCTATTTAGCAGATTTAACTTCTTTACAAGTTACGGCAGATTATCCAAAGTTCTATTAACATGTTTTGCTTAATTTTAGATTGAGCCTCCAATTCGTAATTATTCAGCTTTCAACAGATTAAGCAATTCAACAGATTTAGCAGATAACAATTTTAGCAGATTAGGCAATTCAGCAGATTTAGCAGATTAGGCAATTCAACAGATTAAGAAGATAACAGATTTAGCAGATTAGGCAATTCAACAGGTTTAGCAGATAACAGATTTAGCAGGTTAGGCAATTCAACAAATTTAGCAAATAGTAGATTAATCATTTCTTAAAGTTCTGTTTACATATCTTTCCTAAATTTACATGCCTAAATTATGGTCATAATTCATAATACGACATATGCCCCAAATTTTAATTAAACTTTGCACAGTACAGAATATTCTCTAAAAAAGCCCCAAACAATATGAATTATGCCAAATTATAGCCTATGATGCCAAATATCCTAAAATCCATATTTAGGCACATTCACATTAATAGTTAACCTATTTTAAAATAGATCTTTATGCCTAAGTCACACATATATCTTTTTTCCTCTTTTCAAGTCATAGATTGTGACATAAAATATGCCCCAAAATCTAGATCTTAAATTTTAATCATGTATTAAGTCCTCAAAATCAGATCTTGCATTATAATATGCATTATGTTCCAAATCCCAAGTCATATGCTATCATATAATAATTATTCTTCCAAATCACAGTCTTTCATACATAGTATGCACTGATTCTAGATCTTAATTCACAACCTATGTTCTTTACTCAAATCAGTCACAGATCAGTCATGTCCAATTATGCAATATTCATTATTTGTCCTAAAATTTAGTGTTCGTGCGTTAATCTCTTATGAGATTTGGCGTAGGCTCGTGGTAGTCTTGCTATAAACAAAAAGGAAGAAAAGAGAGAACAGATACTGAATAGTCACAGTCAAGATAAATCCACAGAAAAGTATGCGTAATCTCAGATCCAGAATCACAAAAATGTCAAGATAATTATTAAATTTCATATCTGAAATTAACTGTACTCACAAAAAGGGAACGATTCTTATATTCTGGAATCTGTCTCCTGACGCTGAATAGCGCTCCTTTGATGTAGACTAGTTGGTCTTTTAATCCTATTCAGTTTGGAAGAAGATGCACTAGTTTTATCCTAGGTTTCAGCAGAGTAGCGCCGCCATTATTTTATTTTCTAAGAGGGAGAGAGCTATGGAGGCTAGAGAATAGTGTAGGAGATTTAGGTTTTGGCTTAGGGATGTATTTATAGAGAATATAAGTGTCCAGGACCTTAGATATTAACCTAGAACCAATCTAGACCATCAGAACAGCCAAAACCACGTCACACGCCGAAGAAAATCGAATCTGGGCAAAACAGGTCGACCTGTAGGTGGGGGGGAGGTCGACACTAAGGTCGACCCCCAGGTCGACCCCCAAGTCGACCTGAGTCCTGGGCGGGAAATTTCCCGCTCAGCCCGCTTCTGTGTTCAGATTTTCGAATTTCGAATTTGGAATTAATTTTCGAGCTGTTTTATATTTTTAGAAACTTCCGAAGGCCATAACTTCCCCATACGGAGTCCGATTTTTGCAAACTTGGACTCTATCTTAAGCAGAATTCCGAGAGGAACGCAATGGCGTAACCCGTTTTCCTTAGTTCTCAAATTTAAAATTAATTATACTTCTTTTTTTTTTACTCTTCTGTTTACAGAATATTTGGGATGTTACAGCTCAGCTGCCATTAAAATTAAAAAGGGAAAAAAGGAACATCCAACTATTAATTTAAAATTCTCATTTCTTCCAAATCAACATTAAATTATATTAGATCCAAAATTGGCTCTAACACCCAAAATAATAACAATTCTACTGAAATGAAATCAAAAACGACAAAAACACACAATTTATAGTGGTTCGGCGTTAAATAGCCTAAGTCCACTTTCTTCTTTTTTGATTGATGCCTTGAATGTGAGTACAACAATGATTTTCACTCAATTCTCACTTATCTCATACATTGATTCTCTCAATGTCTTTCACAATATGATTCAAAAGATGATTATAAACTGAATAAGTTGATGAAACTAGGATTGCAAAGGAGTTTATGTTCTGAAAATGCCAAAAGATCCTTCCGAAAACCTCTTGATGGTGTATTTATAGGTGAGAATTGCTCCTGGGATGGCTCTAGTTTGGATCAACGTGACCTCCATTCCATCACTTGCGGGTTCGGATATCATAGGATGGTGCCAGCACATTGAGTTAGCGGATGGACGTGGGAACGTGGCCTTCTAACCGCTCCAAATTTTAAGGGAACGTGGGTGTGATAGTTGCAGTTCTGAGTACATGGGTTCGGATCGGAGTCCTTCAGTTGAAGGGACGGATCGGATTTGTCTTATCTTATCCGGTTTTACCCAAGCCCCTTCTTTCTCTACTTTATGCTGAGATGCTCTGACCAACATTCTCCGATCCGATCCGATGTTCCCTAATCTGATCCGGTCCTTGGAGTGAATGTTCTTCATTACCTGATCATCTAGCTTTGTGTAGCCTAGTTCACAAAGTAGGCTAACATTTTGCCCCCTCAAAGGACGCTTCTATTGAAGATGGAGTGTGCTTTGATGTTATCTGTCCATCGGTTTCTAAACTTGAACTGTTGAACAGTCGCTTCCATTTGCTTGTAGGGACGTGCCGCCTTATAAAGTCGTGTTTTTCGTCGCTTATATATACCCCATAAAACGTATGAAATACCTTCTTTATTTTTAAACAATTCTGTGAACTCTTTTCGATGTTCAGCAATTCCTCCAGGTGAGTTTTTTTGTTTATTTTTCCTTGAATTCAATTCGTATACTATGTCAGTATGTATGATTCCCTCCGGGTTTGGTCACCAATCCGAATAGCCTCTTTTCATTCCCCCTAACACTGGTTCAATGGGCCTACTGTATAGATGGGCTTGCACATTGGTCTGAGCGGAATTAAAGGGCTGGGAATACAAAGAGCCATCTAGAGCCTATATAAATCAGTCGCTCCTCATCTTCTTCCTCCCTTTCTTTTATCATTCTCGCCTTCTAAGATTTACACCGAAACCCTAGTTCTCAAAAACTTAAAGATTTTCACGCTAATCTTCGAATCAAACAAATAGGTAGGGTTATAACCTCAATTAACTTCGTAATAGCTGTTTTCAGTTTGGATTTGTGGTTAATTTGGACGATTTGGGTACGGTTTCTATTTGACCTTAGCGTCACGACCTCCTCCCATCGCCATCGTCGTCGATGGCCTTGTCACCATCTCGCGGCAGTCACAGAGGAGACCAGAGCCTAATACTGGCCAAGCCAGTGTGTGAACATTCGGTTTCGACTTGGTTCTTGGCACCGAGTTGGGTTCGGTGTTTGCTAATGAAGAGGAAGGATGGAGAAGAAGAAGAAGAAAGGAGTAGGATTTGGGATTTGTTCGGGTGTAGAGACATAAGAGTGAAGAGGATAGGGGCTTCATCTAACTGGATCGGATCGGATTGAAAAGTAAAGGGTAAAAGGAAAACAAGGCTTACTCAACCGGGTCAGGTCGGAATGAAAAGCAAAGAGAGAAAAGCATGGGTTCCCAATCCGATCCGGACCACTCAGAATATCCAATCCCGAACCGATCCGATTTGCATATAGGGCATTAACTTCTGCTTAAAACCGAATCGTGGTTTTTCCCCTGATCCGATCCCAAAATACAGATTCGAACCGAACCGAACCAAACTCATCTGACTTAATGCACAAAAATCTGTTCAACTAGCTCTGTCAATGCTTGCCGTGATCTACAAATTAATGAACAGTTAGGATATATACAAGAAGCCTCACGTCCGAGAATCAACTGACCGCGAGAAGGACACCGGGGGTACTGTCGGTACCATGACATGTACGGGTACGACACCAACGAATGCCACCAACTTAGGGATGCAATCGAGAAATTTATTCGTGAGAAACGACTCAAGCAATATGTCCAAGAGCCTTTTCCTCCAGAAGCAAACTCGCAGCCTCCAACGCCAGCTCCATAAGAAACCACCAAGGGAGCTCCAAGACTGTCTAACCCAAGGCGAGGAATCATGATCAACACCATATGTGGCGAACCTTACCCCACATATGACAACTTTCGAAAAATGGAAGAATATGAGAGTTCCATAAAGTATGCCACTTACGAAGCCTGCTCCGCTCTCCCCGAGTCCATCCCATCCAAGCTACAAAAAACCATGAGGGATGACATCATCTTCCGAGAAAGAGAATCGACAGGGGTGGAAATCCCGACCATCGATCCATTAGTCATCACTGCCCAGATCGGTGCCGCTTCCATTCGGAAGGTTTTAATCGACTCAGGGAGCTTGGTCAACATCATCTTTAGGGCCGCCTACTACTAGATGAAATTGGAAACGATTGACTTGAAGCCATGTCACACCACAATTCACGGCTTCAATGGGGCCTCTAGTTCCCTCGTAGGGATGATCGACCTACCTGTAGAACTGGGCGAGGAGGACCGAAGCCGAGTCCGAATTCTCACTTTCATGGTCACAGACATCGACTCCCCCTACAACGCTTTCCTAGGACGCCCCTTTCTTACCGCATTCCGAGTTTACATGGCACCATGGTCTCTCATAATGAAATTCCCAACAGAAAATCGGATCAGAACCATTAAGGGTAACCAAGAAACACTAGGGAATGTTACGCAAGAGAGTGGAAGCACGCATGCAATAAGGACAAGGGAAAATCCATGCCCACGCCTTCTTGCACCAAGAACACCTCAGCATACCAAATCAGCGGTGTTTGGGCCCTGTCTCAGGCGTTACTCCTGTCTTTCCGATGACCTCGACCCACGGAAGGACGAAGAGCCTGAATACGAGAGGGCTACCTCGGTCGAATCCATGGTGGATGTTCCCGTCAACCTCGACGACACAACAAGGAGGTTGAAGGTAGGGTCACAACTCCACCGAGCAATTAAAGAAGATCTCATATGCTTCCTGAAAGCCAATTTAGATGTGTTTGCATGTAATCACTCTGACATGAAGGGCATCGACCCCGATTTTGCTCGCCAGGCTTAGATCCCGGAATGCCTCCAGTTAAACAGAAGCGCCGCTTTTTAGAGATCGAGAGGTCCAAGGCACTTGAAGAAGAGGTAGACCATCTGCACAACAATAACTTCATCCGTGGGGATCACTATCCCGAATTGGTTTCCAATCCCGTTCTGGTTAAGAAAGCCAACGGTAAATGGTGAACATGTATCGACTTCTCTGATCTAAACAAGGCGTGCCCCAAGGATAGCTTTCCGCTTCCGAAGATCGACCGATTAGTCGACTCGACTGCCGGATACCAGCTACTATCTTTCATAGATGCCTACTCAGGGTACAACCAGATCTCGATGAGCCTCCGCAACCAAGACCATACCTCTTTCATAACCGACCTCGGGCTCTACTGCTACCGTTTATGCACTTCGGCCTCAAAAATGCCGGTGCCACTTACCAATGAATGGTTAATCAACTCTTTAAAAATCAAATTGGAAATTCCATGGAGGTGTAGGTGAACGATATGCTGGTAAAGTCTAAAATATCAAGCGACCACGTCCACGACCTCTCCGAAATGTTCGATGTCCTTTGCCAGTACGACATGAAACTCAACCCCCTGAAATGCTCCTTCGGAGTCGCCTCGGGAAAATTCTTGGGTTTCAATGTCAATTCTCGGGGCATCGAAGCTCACCCAGAAAAAATCCAAGCTATTCAGGACATCCGAGTCCCCGAGAACATCAGGGATGTCCAAAGTCCAAATGGAAAGGTTGCCGCTTTAAGTCATTTCATCTCGAAGGCCACCGACAAGTGCATCCCCTTCTTCGATTTACTCCGAAAAGGAAACACAACTTCGAATGGACCCTTAAATGCGTCTTCGCATTCAAGGAACTTCTCGATCACTTAGAGCGACCACCTATCCTCTCTAAGCCTATAAACCATGAGGACTTATAAATTTACATGGTTGTTTTTGCGTAGGCAATCAGTTCAACACTAATACGCCTCGAAGACCGCACTTAATGGCCCATCTACTATATTAGCAAGCAGTTTACAGGGGCAGAGAAGAACTACCCAAAGCTAGAGAAACTGGAATTCTGCTTATTGATTTCCTTTAGAAAGCTCCGACCGTACTTCCAATCGCATCCTATAAAAGTATCCACTGACCAGCCACTGCGTCCGGTCCTACAGCGACCTGAGGCATCAGGACGATTATTAAAGTGGATCATAGAGTTAAGCCAGTTCGAGATAACCTTCATCCCCCGATGAGCCATCCTCGGCCAAGCTCTCGCAGATTTCATCGTGGAGTTCACAGACCCCGAGGAGGATCCCACAGAGAACGTTGGAACTCTCGACGCCCAGTGGAAGTTATTTGTAGACAGCTCCTCTAATAGAAAATGCTTTGGGGATGGAGTCGTGCTAATCACCTCTGAAGAACGCCTAATGTATTACGCATTGAGGCTAAATTTCCCTGCTACCAACAACGACGCTGAGTATGAGGCCTTAATCGCTGGGCTTAGAATCACGATCGAACTCAAGCTAGAGACGGTCCAAATTTTCTCCTATTCACAGCTTATCATCCAACAAGTACTGGGAGAGTATCAAGCGAAAGAGGGATGACTTGCCCAGTACCTGGCCCGGGTTCAGGGGCTACTCGTCCGCCTCAAGTATTTCACCATCACCCATATCCCACGCGAGCAAAATGAAAAAGCGGATTCACTTGCCAGGATGGCAAGCTTCGAAGATCCGTAACTTAATGAATTCTCCCTGGTTGAAATCCTCAACTCTCCAAGCATCAAGCAACGGCAAGATGAGGCGATCATAAGCACCGAACCTAAGCCCGAGTCCTGGATGACACCGATCAAAAGTTACCTGCAGCATGGGATCCTACCAAAGCAGTACAGGGAAAGGAACGTGCTCACTCGCCAGTCAGCCTGTTACCTTTTTATGGATGGGGTACTCTACCGTAGAGGATTTTTCTTTCCCCTGCTCCGGTGCGTAGCTCACGGCGACGCCCTCCATGTACTAAGCAGTGTGCATGAAGGTAAATGTGGCGATCACTGGGGGCAGACCTGGCCAGAAAGATCCTCAGACACGGTTATTACAAGCCCATGCTTGATCAAGACATCGAGGACTACGTTCGCAAGTGAGATAAGTGCCAGCGCTTCTCCAAGATTCCAAGAGCCCCGCCTACCGAATTCTCAAATGGTCAGGCCATGGTCGTTCTCCATGTAGGGAATTGACATCATCAGAACTACTCCAATGGCCAGAGGCAGGGCACGGTACGTCGTCGTCGCAGTGGACTATTTCACCAAATGGGCAGAAGCTGGAGCTCTCACCACCATTACCACGAAGAAGATGATCAACTTTGTTATCTGCGACATCATTACCCGCTATGGAGTGCCTCAAGCTATCATCTCCGACAACGACACTCAATTCGAGAGCACCGGGTTTAAAGCTTTCTGCCAACTCCACGACATCGATAAAGGATTCTCATCGGTGGCTCATCCTCAAGCCAATATGCAAGTTGAGGCGGTTAACAAGATCATCAAATCCATCATCAAGAAGCGCCTAGAAAAGGTCGGGGGCATGTGGGAAGATGAATTTCCTCTAGCTCTACGGGCTTACCGTACCACCCACAAGACAGTAACAGGTCACACTCCTTTCGCCCTCGCATATGGATCTGAAGCCGTCATTCCCATTAAGCTCAAGCTTCAATCCAATCGAGTCACGTATTTCAATCCAAAGATAAACCAAGATTTACTTCTGGGATCACTCGACTTGCTGGAAGAAAAAAGGAACGAGGCCGATATCAGAGTCGCGGCCCAACGACAACGAGTAGCCTAATACTTCAATTCCAGGGTCCGCCACAAGGATGTCTACATCAGCGACCTCGTTCTAAAGCGGGTTTTTCCCTACCAACCGGCCTCGCACCTCGCTGGGATGGACCGTAATCCATACATCAAAAGCTCAACAATGGAACTTTCAGGCTTGCCACCATCGACGGAGCTGAACTCCCAAGTGAATGGAACAATGAACATCTCCACCTCTACTTTACATAACTTAGTTTACGGTTGTTTATGCTTTTCGAACAATGTTCTGTTTTTTCAGAAATCCAAGGCATTGTAAAGGCTATAACTGCCAAAGTTATTAGTAGAAATGTGTTCAATTTCCTATCTCCTTGTTGTTTACTTCTCACGTAATGCACCTTGTTTTCCAACAACCAGCTCGATTCACGCCAACGACAGTCGCATCGGCCCCCCGAGCTCGGGAGACGGCGCGACCATTCTGATTTCTAAGCAACATCGAGTCTAAAACACTTGGCTATGCCTGGCACCCGAGCACGGGAGCAGGCAAAGCTACTCGAATCGCCGGCCTGCAGCGCGACCGGGTATAAACAACCACTAACTCGAATCTCGTCCCAGTGCCGAGGCCAAGGATAAATCGTTCCGCGTCCTAGTACAGGAGGCTTGGCGCCACTCAGCGACTGACTAAGATTGATGCAAACCTCTCTTCGCCGGTTGCGGGTGCCAGTCGAATTTTGGCGCAGCACCAAGACCGACCTTAAATCATTTCTTCCTCTTAGCTCTCAAGGCTGGGTGGCAGCCTGTGGCCACAATCAGACCTTACGAGCTAATGATCGGGGCTGAAAACTATGCCAGTGAATAAATGACGTCTGGCGGCTCGCCTTAAACAGATAAACGACTGGATAGCCACCCACCTGGCGGACCGCACAACACGACGCCCTACGCCTTCGCTATACTTAGGTTTAACCCCGGGCCACCCAAAACAGCAGGCACACAGCCTGGTTTCGCAAACTAAGGGTTCCCTGAGCTGATGGGAAATTACTGAAACCAGCGCTCTATTTCACCTCTCTAGAATAATTTACCCAGAGACGGCCCCTAATCTCCTTTATGACAAGTGTAATGATAAGTAAGTTTATGCAAGTACAAGATGCTGGAAAACATAAAAAGAACATCCGAACACTTGACATAATCAACGATCTTTAATAATTCATATTTCCTTTTCACACACACATGCTAAACAAACTATGTATCTAACACTTTTACTTTCTAATGACAGGGTGTACATGAGAACCACACCGTGTCTTGATAAACCAAAAGTGAGGGCCGTGCTCGCGTAAACTATCGGCGTACACTACCAAAATAACGGTAACCTCTACTTAGGCTACTAACACTAACCATGCTTTCTTATCTTATGCTCCCTCTTTTTTGCAGATTTCACGCTTAACGGTTCATCCTTGGCTCTAGGTTTCTTTTTACCAGACTCGCTCTTCCCATCTTCGCCCCTCCGGGAAGTGGTCGATTCTTGAGAAACCGAGAGGCGTCTCTCGCCCGTCCCATCGCCACTAGAAATCCGGTAATTTCAATCAGAGTGGCCTATGGTGTTCGCTTGGGGGCACCCCAGCAGTGAGACCGACCATAGCATCACTAGTCTCCAGGACCGCTTTGCCTTCCCACTCAGCTTTTTCTCTGGTGGGCCTCCAGGCAGAAAGCTTTTGGGACCTATGAGGCGTGACCTATCAGTAGTCCTCTACTGTGCTTCCTCGTCCTCCCTCTTCTTCCTGGCCTCATCATTGGCCCTCTTCTTCTCAGCCTCCTTATCGGCTCTCTTCTTCGCAACAATGTCGACAACCCTCGCCTCGGCATCCTGCCGAGTCTTCGTTGGGATCTCCTTCTAGGCAACTTCGTCATGCTCTCGCTTCTCCTCAACCTCTTTACACTTGGCCACCATCTTGGCCTGTTGACTCGCCACCAGGGCCGCCATCGAAGCCACATCGGCTTATACCGGGCCTTTGGCATGGGTACTCAGTCCGTCGACCACCTCTCCATCTTCGCTAAGAATATCAACCATGCTAGAAGTTATTATTATGCCATAAAAGGTATCGAGTTGGTCGCCGCCCACTCCGGCTTTGGCCCTACAAGGCCCAGTTTCAGTCATTTGAGGGATCATGAGAGCGGGGTCCACTGCTGTCGTAGACCTAGGAGGAACTGCACAAGCAAAGACACAACCTTTTTTAGTCCATAAATGCGGTAATCACTCCATTGTTAGGGATGCAGGGTAAAAGGAATTTACCTATGGTCAAGGAAGGCGTAGGAATGGTAGGAAGGGTGCTTGCGATGGTGGGTAAGGTGAATCTGGTATCACCAGTGCCGGGAAATCTGGATAATACTCAGTAGCAGTATGGGCCAAATCCCCAGGACCACTCACCATGACAGATCCGGGACCCAGGGGCAGATGAGAATTCCCCTCTGCAAATGCTTCCGCCACAACCGCGTGCCCGGTCACTGCAAACTTTCCTTTCTCTTCGGTAAGCCTCGCTAACCTTTCACTCTCATCCTCCTCCTGCAATAGCCTCCTTCCCTCCTCCAGCCTCTCACGTTCGTCGTTGTTGAGAAGGACATTCGCAAGTTGGCGCTCGTCTAGAGTGCTTACGTCCACTTGACGCAAGAAGGCCTTGTAAGGGATTAACCTCTCCCAGGTTCTTGCTAGCTCACGGGGGTGGTCTTCGACCCACGAAATCCCTCGAAATCTTAAAGCTTTTACGTACATATCATGGATACTCTCCTCGAAAGAGAGCCCAACACGGAACTCCGCATCATTCAGTTGTTCCCTCAGCTGCCCGATCTCCCTTTCATGTTCAGCTCTAGCACTCTCACCCATACTCAACACGCCCTTGTTGCTAGCCTCAGCATCCTCCTTCTCTTTCTTCATTTGCTCGAGCTGCCTCTTTAACTCAGCAACATCGGCATTCTTTGCCCGCAACCTCTCGTTTTCCTCCCTCAAAGCGGTATTGTCATTCCGGAGCTGAGTAACCTTCCCAATTTCATTTTCCATCTCAGCGCATACTTTGGACCACTCATCCTTATCGTTCTTAAGGGATGTATTTTCAAGGGCCAAGCAACTTACGGTATCACTAAAAGTCTCATGGTCACGCGCAGCCCCTGTCTTTAAAGTCGAATAGGATCGCTTCAGCTCCGTTGCAATAGCATAGCCAAAGGTTAAAACTGGGAAACACACGAGGTAGTGGTAAATTAACCACAACACAACAGAGAAACCCACCTATCTCGGCTTCCAAGTTGGTAACCGAGGTCTTTTCACCATCGATGGTCAGTTGACGGTTGATGAGCTCCAGGATTTCCCTCTTGATCAACTCAGAAAGATGGAGGGAATACTTGGTAAGTCCATTGGCCTGGTGATACGCAGCCTGTACATGCATCCATATATCTTCGGATTCCCTACTGGGAGCAGGATGGAGATCAGGGAGAGATGGCATCTCATCAAAATATTGAGGGAAGTACAGCTTCAAGAACGTCCTCCTCTCCTCAACAGAAAACGCTCGGATTTGGGACTCTGTCAGATTTTGCATTCCCGTCATGACTTCCGTGCCTGACCTTAGTTGACCAAACAACAGCTCCCTCCCCTTAGCAGGTTGAATGGGAGCCAGAGGGGCAGCTAATAGGGGAGTTGTCGAAGGCAGAGATCGAGATCCACCTATATTGAGCCGAGCATCCCCCACAGGCATGCTAACTGGAGAAGGGGGAGGAGGTGTCAGAGATAGCCTAGAATGATCCCGGTCTCGTTGACCGCTTCCTTGTTCTAACGGAGGTGGAGCACCATACAAGCTGGCGGATCTTTGGAATCTCTTGAAAGAAGAACTCTTGGGATGCTGGAAACCCCGCGCCCATAACTTCGTCCGCCGCGTCCACCTGCCATATCACCTGCTAATAGAACAAGCCAAAGTTAATCAAGTAATTCATGTAGGCAAATATCTATGCTATGCAGTGTTATGGATGGTTGCCCTAAGTATTCTCTCAACAGACCAGATTGTGGCCTAATCAGGGATGTTAACCCCTCAGCAGCACAGGAAAGTTCTTCCAGGCTCATCGTATTTGGCCATGTAGTCACTACTAAAGCAAGTCTCTTTAAGCCATCAAACTGGCCCGCGGGTTCAAGCAAGGCAGTGGCCCCTGAGTGAGTCGCAGGAGACTGCGGTCTAGCGAACACTCCTTCCCCCTCCCTTGTTGGAGGTGGGACGGGAGTGCTCAGCAACCCCGCATCTCTGGCAACCTCCTTTTGACCATGAACCTCACCCCCGCGCACATCTCCTTGGGGCAGCGTAGTCCTTTGCAATTTATTCCCACGCGGGGAATTTTCCTCTTCCGCCCAATAGGGGTAGAGCCTGCCATGACTCCCTCCTTTGGCACACTAATAGCAACCGCGGGCCTAATCACAGCTCGGTTGTCCGGCAGCAACCCAGCGCGGCGGAGGCGATCCTGACTTGTCACGGTACTGGTGTCGCGAAGATTCTCCGGTATCGCCCGTAATGCGATAAGGCATTGCCGGTATTCGTCTCCAGTCGGCGCCTTTGGATTTCCTGTCATATCCCATTTCAAAACTATGAATAAAGGAAGGAATCCTGAAAATACGACAAGGAACGGAGTTAGAGGAACACTTACTTCCCTCAATCCACCTTCTGGCAAATCCGGGAGGGCAGTTAACGAAGAACCACTCGTGCTTAAACACAGACAGCCTGGGCCACGTCCCAACAAAGAATTTTGTAGCAGCTGTCGCTTCCAGAGACCATTGGGAGGGAGAGGCCATGCTCGTTTTCCTTAAATGGAAGAAGTATTGAATATCGTCCCCAGTGGGTTCCCTATTCAAAAACTCGCGGAAGAGAACATAAGTCCCCAGGAGAGAAGCATAAGCATTGGGGTGTAGCTGTGACGGCGCGAGACGGAAATAAAACAACATGTCCCGAATGAAGTCGTTAGTCTGGTGCATGCAGCCAGACAGGAAAGCTTGTCGGTTCTAGGCAGTAAAGCCCTCGGGTGGCATATGTGCTCTGTCATCCCTCTTGGGGGCATGGGCATCGTCCACCGGTATGTTAAATCAGGCCGTCGTTTTCCTGACCGCGGCAGCATCCATACACGACTGCACTGAGTCGGTAGGATTCTACAAAATTGCCGCATCGAGCAACATGTCCGAAGCCACCGGAGGTGTAGGCTCCTCATCGCCCGTGATATCTACATTCTCGGCCCCTTCAGTTACGACCGGGGAATATTGTTGCTCGGGTTTCTCCTGGTGCTCAGACGCTTCGAGCGAGCTGGTCGAATGAGAAGGAGACGATCCTTCGGTGGTGGTCTCAGGCTCGCTGCCAGACGAACTACCTATAGGGGTAGGGTTGGATGTGTTCAAGGTGGGCTGGGAAGCCTCGGATTCCATAGTCTTTTCGGTCTTTGATCTGGTCTTCATCTTTAGTTATACTTTAACACATTAGTGTTAGAGAGGGCAGTATAGTGACACGTACCCCTCGTGTTCGTGACAACTATTATGTGCGTATAATGCTATGCAAGGAAGAGCTACATAAAGAAAGTTCAGAATGATTCGTAACAGTCCAAGTCCCCGTCCGGTTGTATGTTCTACCTTATGTGAACAATCCTAAATCCCGCTCGTGCGGTTAACAATATATGCATCGACGCTAAGCATGCAAATCCAAAGGCAAATATTCGAATGTCAAAGTCCATCGGCGTGACAAATTGGAAACCCAGCAACGACCATGTCCCGAACCATGTCGGGCTCAAAATTTCGAGCTCCAGGTTCAAAATTTCGAACCCAGAAGGGTTCGAAGTTCTGAACCAACCTGGGTTCGAAAACTCGAGCCCCTATGGGTTTGAAATTTCGAACCCAGACAGGGGGCTCGGGAATTCGAACCCATGGGGTTCGAAAATCCGAACCCAGAAGGGTTCGATGCTTTGAACCCCTTGGGTTCGAACATTCGAACCCGTGAGAGTTCGAGACTTCGAACCTGATGGGTTCGAAAATTCAAACCCACTAAGGTTCGAAAATTCGAACCTACGGGAGTTCGAAAACTCGAACCTGGCTGGGTTCGGAAAATCGAGCCCACGAGGTCTCGAGACCTCCGCAGTGGCTCTTTGACCTCCTCCTCTTCTCAACTCCTCGATTCGAGGCCACACCTAGCTCGGTTCGAAATTATTAGGCTTGAAACTATCGGGTTCGAAGCTTTCAACAATGATGGCCAGAAAAAGAAAAATTAGAAGGAAAAAAGTGAAGGGGCCAATATATAAAAGAAAATTGTGTCTCTACGCATTCCAGCACGGGTTCGAAATTTCGAACCCCATGGGTTCGAATTTCAGAACCCCTGGGTTTGAAATTTCGACTCCCCTGGGCTCGAAATTTTGATCCCCCTAGGATCGAATTTCCGGGACCCTGGGTTTGAAATTTCGATCCCCTAGTGCTTGAAATTTCATTTCCCTCTGGGATCGAAATTTTGAACCCCCAGGGCTTGAAATTTCGATCCTCTTGGGAACGAATTTCCGAGACCGTGGGATCGAAATTTTCCGATCCCACCGAAAATGTGTGTGTATATTGTATATATATATATATATATATATATATATATATATATGACGATGGTGGCGATGGTCACACCTCCAGGATCGTGAACGCTGCGACACGCTGCCTCGCGTACATAATCCACACACGCGCATGCCGACTCCTGCGCATCCACGGAGACTACGCATTAGGACACTCAACGATTTGAGAACAACACATTCTCCAAACGATGGCTCATCTACACTGCCAGGGGAAATGAGCCCTACGACTAACACCTATTTACCTTTTGAATTACAGGAAAAATAAAACAGCTTCGCCACTACCTCAACCTATGCAAAGCACATCATGTCAAAGACAAGATATACTTTGGGGGGGCAAATGTAACCGACTTTTTGGTCCGGTTCCCAGGGGAGCATCAGACACGCTCAACTCAAAATACCTCGTGAAGCTGAGGCCGAAAAGGGATGCACAAAAGTGAAGGGAACATGATCAAGAAGGGATTACACCGCTCATAACCTCCAGAAGACATCCGCAAACCAATGCCTCGAACCCCGAAGGATTTACGAGCCTCGACCACCCGGTCCAGGGATCCTCGCGCCCCTCAGACGGACTTCACGCCAGGCATGGCGCGGAATTCGCATCCAACCGGGTGCGAAATCTCGCACCCATGCCCGGGTTAGAAATTTCGAACCGAGTGGGCGTGTGGTCTTGAGCCCAGCGGGTGCGAAATCTCGCACCCATGGCTGGGTTCAAGATTCCGAACCCAGCGAGAGCGAGATCTCCCACCCGCGCCTGGGTTCAAAATTTCGAACCCAGCGGGTTCGAAATTTCGAGGCCCGCAGGTGGTTGGTTCGAATTTCATGCATGTGTTCCCTATTTCTACCTAAAGCTACCTACTCCTACCTACTCCCACTCCTATAAATAGCCCATGGCCTCACACTTCAAAAGAGGTTGGATTTTCTTCACTTGAGACCTTCCTAGAGCTTCATGAGCCTCATTAATGGCATCTCCTATTTGAGGAAGAAGGAGAATTAAATATTCTTTTTCCAAAATACCTAGCATATGGAAATTATAAAAGTGAATGTAATGAGCATGGCTCTAACTTTTAATTCTTGAGTGATTAATAAAAGTTCAACATTCTTCCAAACTGGACATAGGCCTAATCCGCGGCTGAACCACTATAAATTCTCGTGTCATTTACCGCTTTCTCTTACTTAGTCTTGTGACCAAATAAACTATTCCTAGTAATAGGAATCTTTGGTGTTTACTACATTTTCTGCCGTCAACAGATCACTAAGGATGTGTGTCGATTATCAAGAAATAAACAAACTTACTTTGAAGAGCAGATACCCAATGCATCGAACCAATGATATGTTCGATCAGCTTTATGGATCCAAAGTTTTCTCATAACTCGATCTCACCACTGGTTTCCATCAGCTTGGAGTGGCTGAGGAAACCATTCCCAAGACTGCCTTTCGAACATAGAATGGTTTCTACGAGTGGTTGGTTATGCCATTTGGCTTGACTAATGCTGCAGCCTTCTTTGTTGATCTTATGAATCGTGTTTTCCGCGACATTCTCAATAGATTCATCCTTGTTTTTGTTGATGATATTTTAGTCTTTTCTAAATCAAAAGAAGAGCATGAGTCACATTTGAGATATGTTCTCGGAACTCTTTGGAATCACCAATTAAAAGCCAAATTTGCTAAATGTCATTTCTGGCAGAATGAAGTTCGTTATCTTGGTCATATAGTTTCTGAAAATGGGATATCGATCGATCCAGCAAAGATCGATGTGATCAATGTAAGTCGTATCACTTTCTTCTCTTCGTATCTAAATCCTTTTATGTTTTGATTTGATCCTAAACCCAGTCAATTTTCAGGATTGGAAAGAACCTAAGAACCCCACTAATGTCCGTAGTTTCTTTGGCTTTGCTGGGTACTATCGAAGATTCATAGAAATTTTTCCCTTACACCTTTGACTGCTTTGACTCGGAAGAACGTTAAGTTTGTTTGGAGCGACAAGTGTGAAGCTGCATTTGTAGAGTTGAAGTAAAAGCTTACTTCTGCACATGTTATTACCGTCCCTAATGGAAATGAAGGACTCACAATTTACACTGATGCTTGTAAGTAAGGATTAGGAGCTGTAACGAGCCGGTAGGAATTCAAGCCCCGAATTCTGACAATAATACATAATCCCGCATTACTTGCCAGAACTCAAGTATTGAGAACACCAGATAGTTATTAGAAAGAATTTAGAGGGTGAGATAAGAAAAAAAGAAATATCAGAATAGATGAAGAAGAAGATCCAACACTACACAGAGTCTCACATTGCAGCGGAACAAAATATAATACAGAAATAAATCTTTATTGAGAGCTTGAAAATATACTTACAATCATCAGAGTACATCAATACACCAGGACAGTTATAATAATCTGTCCTTATATGCATCACACAGCGGAAAAATACTAGATAATATCATACATCTGAACTTTCTCCAACACATCGTTGGACTTCATAGCATTCTATAACCTGAACCTGCATACCCGGGCTAACCTGAGCATTACAAACAACAGTTCAATCTGGTGAACCAAAGTGAGAAAAACCCGCTAAATTTATAATATCATCCAACTTGATTTTAAATTTCAAATTCCTTTCTGAAAGAAAAGGATAATTGTAAGATCAAATCGACACATAAATACGGATGGTTTTTACCTTACGATAACCCAAAACATTTTGAAATCATATCTTATAGTGATATTATAATAATGTCTAAATACAAATAAATAGAATCTAGCATAACGCTTGCATCTCACACTCCACATATACAGTATACAAACAAAACCCTGACCGCTTATTGGAGAATGTATTCCGACTATGATAAGGTATGGAACCACCTATCGATAAGGTATCTCTAGAGGCGAATACACTAGGTTGAACAAGAACGACTTGCAAACCAGCCCATACATGACCGACCACTCATTTCGCTTTAGTGTATTGAATGTATATCACCAACGGATGTGTGCTACCCACCGTTTCCCGAAAAGGGACAGCATCAAAAATAGATTAAAGAAGCAAAAGGAATTTCTCTAAATAGGTTATCAAACACCCTCACGGGAGCAACCCACATAGCCATGATGCCTGCCCGATTTTTATCCAGCAATCAATTTGTTGATTATCATTTCGAATTCATAACATGGATATATAGTCCAAAAAATCACATTTTTAGTGCCAAATCACAGCAATAAGTTTTATCTAGTTTTGGTTCTCACACTAGTCAATTGGAATATATAGATATCCCACTTCGGCACCCGAATATAAACACTGATGATGGCGCGCCATCATCAGAATCAGACCCGGGCTACTAGAGTGTGATTCTATATCTATCGAATATATTTGAGGCTTCAATACACGTGGATCAGACGTATACTAAAATCTCTTTATACTTGATTGTCCAAATCAATTTAAAATAAATATTCAAATACAAATAATTAATTTAAATTTTCAAAACAAAACTTGTTTTCACATTTTAAAAATATACTCTTCACACTTGTTCTAGGATACTACTGATCCCATCTCTAACGAGTGATACCCTTTGGATATTACTAATCCAATCTCTGATGAATTCTTTCGTTTGGTTCTAACGTTTCTTATTCTCGAGCTCTGTAAACCAAAGCTCTGATACCAAATATAAAAACCTGTAACTTCCCCGCGAAGGAAAGAGCGGATTGCTTTGAGGACAAGCAACATCGAAAACACAAACAGATGAACATTTCATTGTTTATTACAACAATTACATCATAATACAAGAATATACAGAGTATGAATAAATATTACACAGAAAATATCAGAGATTTAAATTACATTTAAATACATCGTAGCGGAAAATAATACAATACACAACTAGAAGTAGTACATGGATACAGAGCTTTCCGAGTATCGTTCCAGCTGTAAATCAGGATCCTGTGAATATAAATCTGCTAACCCAAAACTACTAGCTGCCCATGTCAAAATAAGGGCACCCAGAGTTTAGGTTAAAACAATAAACTCCAGGTCAGTCATGTGACTGGTGTGAGAACTAAAACAGTTATTAATCTTTATTTTAAAGTTAGGTAAATCAAGGGACCATGCCGTATAACACGAAATGGGTTTCCTCCCAAGAATACCAGTGCATAAAACAACAACCAATGCCAAAATAAAGAACAATGGAGCTATTATAAGACCTAGGTCCCATCACACAATGCAACACAAGCCGGAAGATAGGGTTTTACCTTATAATAGCCAAAGAATGCTTGATATGCTAAATTTCATCTTTTATTATTACTATAAGTATATATTGTCAAAACAATTTCAATCATAAGTATCAATCATAGACGGCACGGGTACCATATATCATGTCGCCATACTAGGCTCTACAATCAAAACAGCAAAGTCACGTATTTGGAAATTGGATTTCCATCTATGAACCGAGGCAAGGGATCGTCCTCTACTGAATTCGAGACGCTCTTGCCCGCCCCTCAGAAACAGCCGCAACTGCCCTTTGGATCGTCAGGGCCGGTCCACCCATGTGGATTATAATGCCTGAACACTTCGTTTCCCCTCCCTTAGGGACGTCAATGAGCCAAACGACTCCATCGGCTCCACATAGTCAACGATATATCCGAGGCGCCTCGCAACGGCAACAACCACACAGGTGAAAATAATATAAATGTCAGGGCTGGTAGTTCACTGACACCACCCTAGCTAGAAGGAAACGCATGCCCTCCCTAATGTCCTCTCCCGTTTCTGGTTCACAACCGGGGTGTGAGGCTCGTGAATCAATGTTACACAAAGCTATGCCACACAGGCCGTGCTTTGATCATCAAACACAAGACTCTGCTTTTCAACAGAAGCCTTGATCATTTACATCTTAGCATGCCACACAGGCAAACCACTCCATGCAACCGATATTCATCAATCACACAGAATGATATCCAATGTCAAACACATAGTCCATTTACAAGTCTGTTCTGGGTCTGAACGAAACCGAAGGCACCTTGTACCTCGCATATCCATCGATCTCCAAGTACGTCTGGATGATCACCAACTGATTCCCTCCTCTTGGGTGTACAGCCCAATCAAGATCATTAGTAATTATCCAAACGATGTGAAGACCGCCGGTCTTCGACCACCGTCTTCATCCTCGACACATCGTTGAATCAGTTATTCAGAATGGGATAAACCCGGTCTTTCTGAATAACTCGCATATATAATAAACAAGTGTTACACAAACACAACATACGCCTCATTCCAATTCATCAGTCACTAACCGTAAATTAGTAAGAGAACAATTCCCCAAATATTAACCCCGAAGGCCGAAACCAACATCAGATCAATACCCAGGAAACCATTCATCTTAACTAATATTCAGTTAATTACTAAATTTCACATTCTTGGGGAGAGGTTCCCATTAATTTTATCAAAGATAAATTCCTCAAATTTATTCTTTAATCTTCTTTTGAAAATCAATTCAAACCAAATTATGGTTTATCCAAACTAGTTGGGATTAGCGAGCCCTACCGATGTAATCATTTATTTTAATTTCCTAATCCCAACCTATTTATCCCATGAAGTAAAACTGGTAATACTTCATATCCAACACCACGGTGTTATCGGTAAATTAAATTACCATTTCACATTCAAATCTAATTAAAGATTTAACTATCGCCTGGAGCAAAACTGGTGATACTCCATTCTCGATTATTTCAATCTAATTAAAGGTTCATTAAAACTCCACTTGGTTTTAATCTTCCCAATAATCGCTATCAAAGATTATTTAACTTGGGAAATCATATCTTGTCTTTAACTGGGTTAAAGAACCAATGTCATTTAAATATGGTTCACAATAAACCCAAAATCTCATTCTATTCCATCAGCCTTTAACCGTAAATTAGCAAGTGAATAATTCCCTAAGTGTTAACCCCGAAGGCCAAAACCAACATCAGATCAATACCCAAGAAACCATTCAACTTAACTAATCTTCAGTTAGTTTCTGATTTTCTTAACTCCGTTGCATTTAAGAACAGTATTATTGAAGATACCGTTCACGATAACCCAAAATCACATTACATTAATTATCGGGTTAAAGAACAAGTGTTATTTAAAGGACCGTTCACGATAAACCCAAAAATCAATTCAAATTCAATTCCAATTAAATACCATTTAAATGGTACACTTCATTAAATCTAAATATAAAGATTTGATCTTTTTTTTCGCAACTGGGTTTAATAATAGTGTAAACGAAGACACCATTCACGACAAACCCAAATCCCATTTGATATTAAATACAAGGCTTTGAATAGAAAATATATCGACTTATATTCATTATCAAATTCTACGACCAACAAATATCGTATTGGAAATAACGATATAAATATATCTTTCAAATTTCCATAACAATATCTGTATAATCACGAAATCCAACATCGAAATATTCCAAAGACAATTTAAATTCAAATCCATTTCCAATTTATATATTGGAAATTCTGGTTATTTTCAAAACCATTTCAAATCCACATTATTTATTTTAAAAATAAATGGGATTATAATTCTAGTTCAAAACTAGTTCATTTCGATAAAAATCTATTTTTATCTTTTCAAATTTGGATTTTTTCATCCCAATTCTTCACAAATCATTTCTTATGATTTTACACAAATTATTACTATTTTTAATAATTTTATCAAGGCCCGTACTGTTGATTTCCATCAACGGCCATCGAACTGCACTTATAGCGACCTTTTCCAAATTTGATTTGGACGTAATTCCAAATACAACCATTAGATTTCTAATTTCTTGTATTCTTTAGAAAGCTCTTTTCGATACGAACCCAACGGTTCCGGTTTTAGGAGAATCCTATGGTCGGATTTCGTGTAACGTCCATTCGAAGCCAATGGTTGAAATCCGCGAACTGCCGTAGTGCGGCACGTTCTATTCAGGCCATTATATACATATATATAATATATATTATATATATTTCGTCGATTTCCTTTTAAAACGTATTTTATAAATCGTTTTAAATTCGTTTTCAAAACGATTTCAACTTCCTATTTAATTTCAAATCAAAATTGAATATTCCATATCATCGATATACAAATGATAATATTTTCAAAACGTTATATTTTGAAATCACTTCCTTTCATATATTCATTATAAAAATGAATAAAATCGATATAAAAATTGGTTGCGTCAAAATGGCGCATATCTAATCAACACGGCTTTATATATTTCAATAACTTCGTTATTCTATTCAACAAATGAATATTTTCTTCAACACATGAATATATATTTTTATTCAACACATGAATATTTATTTTTATTCAACACGTGAATATTTATTCTATTCAACACATGAATTTTTATTCTATTCAACACATGAATTTTTATTCTATTCAACACGAATTTTATTCTATTCAACACCTGAATTTTTATTCCATTCAACACCTGAATTTTTATTCTATTCAACACCTGAATTTTTATTCTATTCAACACATGAATTTTATTCTATTCAACACATGAATTTTCTCTTCTAATATTCCTTATTTTCCAAATTGGAATAAGGCCCAATCAGTTACCTTATAACGTTAATTATATGGATTTCCTACAACACATGTATATAAAAGCAACGATAAATCATCAACCGTCATCTAGAGTGCACTACACAACTGCATAAGCATTAAATATAAATAATTAATGCTTACACAGTCTGTCAACCCATCGATTGACATACAACTAAACAATCGGGATTAGTGTATGTCAAATATCATCCCAATAACCGTGTGGGGTTCCAAATCAACAAACACAGATTTTTATTTGTGCAGTTGGGCGATGTGTAAAATTTATCGTCCCAATCAATATCAGTCAAATCAGTGTATATAAACAAATCGTCTGATTTGTTTATAAATATTTATTTTATATACACATTAAAAATTATATTTTTAACTACAAAATATTTATTCAATCCACTACACACAACCATTTTTCACAACACATCAATCAAACAAACAAGCCATCCATGGTCTGTGGACGACGGGTGCTGCTAAGCACCATCTGCATCCTAGTATATATTTTAACTAGAAAACAAATTTAAAAGTGAGAAGTTCTCACCGACTAGCTAAACAAAACGTCGTGACTCTTCATATGTAGGAAATCTTCACCGTGTTTTCAAGGAGATCTGTTTCACGCGGTATATGTTAAAAATTATATTTTTAACAATGCTACTTCCTATATAAAAATTATATTTTTACAACGCTGCTTCCTATATAAAGATTATATTTTTACAACGCTACTTTCCATATAAAAAATCTTATTTTTATTTTTTTTCTCTTCATAATAAAATTCATTTCTTTATTCGATAAAAAATCCAACCTTTTCACGATTAAAAATCATAACTTTTCGCCTTTAAAAGTATAATCTTTCATAAATTTTAAAAATCTAATCTTTACTATGTTATCTTTACTTTAAAAATCAATGGTGTTTAATATTCAAAAATCAAAGCTTTTATGTCATAAAGATCAAGGCTTTTCTATTATAAAAATCAAGCTTTTTACGTATAACAAATCTAGCTTTATATGAATAAAAATCGTCTTTTGATCTTCTATGCTTTATATATTTTAAACATTATAGCTTTCTATAAATTAAAAATTATCACTTTTTATAAATTAAAAATCACATCTTTACATGAGTAAAAATCATATCCTTTTATACTTGTTCATATAAATAAAGATTGAACCATTAGATGCTAAAAACATAAATAAAAATCATATTTTTATATGTAAAGATCTCATTTTCTATATAAATAGATAAATGAAACAAAGATTAAAAACTTACAGCGTCAAAACGAAGAGGGAGGAGGGTGTTGTCTGCAGCGAATAGTGGAGGAGGAGGTGTTAATTGCAAAACAAGTGCTAAAAATCAGATTTTTCCATTGTCGGGAGCCCCACGGTCAGACTGGTGGTCAGAGGGGGTGCTGGTGGGCCGCGCTGGGTCGGGGAAGGTGGTAGGGGGCAGCGCTTGGCCTGTGGAGGCGGTGTGTCGATCTTTGGGGGTGGGGGAATGGCCAGCTGACGGAGAAGCGAGTGGGGGAGGCTGGAGCTGGTAGAGGGGTGCCACACCGGAGTGGGGAGAGCGGTCGCCTGCGACGACACAAGGGGGAAGGCCGACGGTGTGCGTTGCGCTGGGCGAGATGGGTTTTTTTTTTCGATTGAAAACTGAATTGGGGGAGAAAGGTATACACGGGGGGGGGGGGGAGGGGGCTTTTTTTATTAAAATATATATTATATTTAATAATTTCAAAAATAATAGGTTGACTTTTTATTTGAACACCAAACGAGTCCCAACGACTGTCACCCTCAGCTAATTACTGCTCTGCCGAACATAATGGGACATGTCCGGTAAGCCAATTCAGCTGTTACGATCTCTTTCCGTCTAAATAAAAATATAAATCTATATATTGATTTTGAACGCACATTTCAATTTACCGGTGTCACATACGGACTCTAAAAATTCCCGAAAAATATTTCTAGCTTCGTATTGACGATACGGTTCTAACAAAACTAATTTTTTTCAAATTCCGAGACCGTTTGAAAAATGGCTATTTTCTAGTCGATCGAAATTGACTGAAATTGACAAAACATGTTTTACTTCGCCACGCTCACATATTGATTCAGAAAATTATGAATTCTGGAACATAGCAATAACTTTACATCCCGGATCCAACAAAAGTGGTTTCGTCGAAAACCGAGGTCGTGTGCAAAATTTCCATTTTTAAGGGCCAGAATTCCGTAACAACTATTCTGAATTTTCAATTGGGCATAACTTTTGATTCCCGCTATAAAACTTTGATTTTTCGGATTTGTTGGAAAGATATTCTCAAATAGATTCAAATATTTTTGGTTTCGCTAAAATCCGGTTTATTTTGAATCCTGTGCATTCATTTGAAATTTGAAATCGAATTTTCGAACTACCGCGCCATTTCCAATTCCTTTTATATTTAAAATAAAATATTTATATTCTAACGATGATTCTAATAAATATATATGTTCTATTTCTATTCAAAATGAATTTCTCGTCGTTATTATTTAAAATAATTCATTATAAATACTCAAAATTCACTAAAATTGCCAAAATAAAAATTTTAAATTGGCTCAGATTCCCGGGTTATTACATAGGGGCACCCAGAGTTTAGGTTGTAACAATAAACTCCAGGTCAGTCATGTGACTGGTGTGAGAACTAAAAAAGTTACTAAAACTTTACTTTAAATCAGATATATCAAGGGACCACGCCGTATAACACGGAATGGGTTTCCTCCCAAGAATACCAATGCATATAACAAAACAGCGCAATGCTTTTTGGAAAAAATGAGGCTATTATAAGACCCAGGTCCCATCGTACAATGCAACACAAGCCGGAGGATAGGGTTTTCCCTTATAGTAGCCAAAGATGCTTGGTACGTTTAAATTTCAGGTTTTATTATTACTATAAGTGTATAGTGTCAAAACAATTTAAATATTAAGTATCAATCATAGACGGCATAAGTGCCCCATACCACTATGTCGCCATATATAGGTTTACAATTAAAACCGCTAATGTCACGTATTGGATGTTGGATTTCCATCTGTGAACCAAGGCAAGGGATCATCCTTACCGCTTCGAGATGCTCTAGCCCCCTTAGGGGCCAGACTCAGGTGGGCCCTTGGATCGTCAGGGCCGGTCCACCCGATGTGGATTAAAATGCCTGAATACTGCGTTTCCCTGCCCTATGGGGGCGTCAATGAGCCAAATGACTTCATCGGTCCCGGATCGACCGATATAACCGAGGTGACTCGCAATCCATCATCCAAATAAGTAAAATGTCCAGGCCTGTAAAACCCAAAACACCACTCTTAGCTAGAAGGAAACGTGTGCCCTCACAGAGGTCCTTCTCCCGTTTCTGGTTCACACCGGGGTGTGAGGCTCGCGAATTAACGTGACACAAAGCTATGCTATATTAAAGTCGTGCTTTGATCATCAACCAAAAGACTCTGATTTTCAACAGAAGCCTTGATCATTTGCATCTCAGTATGCCATACAGGCAATTCACGCTATGCAACCGATGTAAATCAATCACACAGAATGAAATCCGATGTCAGACACACATCCATTTACAAGTCCGTTCTGGGTCTGAATGAAACCGGAGGAACCTTATTCCTCGCATATCCATCGTTATCCAAGTACGTCTGGACGATCACCAACTGATTCCCTCCTCTTGGGTGTACAGCCCAATCAAGATCATCGGTAATTATCCAAACGATGTGAAGACCTCTGGTCTTCAACCACCGTCTTCATTTTCGACCTATCGTCGAATTAGATATTCAAAATGGGTATAAACCCGGCCTTTCCGAATTACTCGCGTATATAATAAACCAGTGCTACACAAACACAACATACGCCTCATTCCAATCCTGAATATTCTTTTATTCAAATATTCTTATATTTTGGGAAAGGTTCCCTTTAATTTTATCAAAGATAAATTCTTTAAATTTATTCTTTAATCTTCTTTTGGATTATCAGTTCAAACCAAATTATGGTTTATCAAAACTAGTCGGGATTAGCGATCCTTGCCGAAATAATCATTTGTTAAATTTCCCAACCCCAACCTATTCATCCCATGTAGTAAAACTGGTAACACTTCATATCTAACACCACGGTGTTATCGACAAATTCAATTACCATTTCACGTTCAAATTTAACTAAAGATTTAACTATCGCTTGGAGCAAAACTGGTGATACTCCATTCTCGATTATTTCTTGAATTTGATAATTTTAGTTATCAAATTCACCTTTCAATCTATTTAATGATTCATTAAAACTCTAATTCAGCTTTAATTTCCAAAAATCATTACTTAATGATTATTCAAAGTTAAGAAATAAATCTTATCTTTAACTGGGTTAAAGAACTAATGTCATTTAAAACACAGCTCACGATAAACCCAAAATCTCATTCCATTTTATCAGCCTTTAACCGTAAATTAGCAAGTGAATCATTCCCTAAGTGTTAACCCCAAAGGCCGAAACCAACATCAGATCAATACCCAAGAAACTATTTAACTTAACTAATCTCCAGTTAGTTTCTGATTTTCTTAACTCTGTTGGGTCTAAGAACAGTATTATTAAAGATACCGTTCACGACAACCCAAAATCACATTCCATTAATGATGGAATCTGCATGGAAAACAAATCGATATATATAATCGATATAAACTTCCATATCGGACTAATAATATAAATGGAATAACGGCAAAGCCTTTTAAATTCCATATATATTAGCAGTCCTCGTCCACAGAAATTCACTTCGATTATTACCAAATCGAATTCCATTCCAATTTATTTTATTAAATTGGAAAACCTTACTTTGGAAAATCCCCTTTAAATCTTAACAAAATATTTATAAATTCCAGGTCACATTTCACTGTAAATCGGGTTAAAGAACGAATGTCATTAAAAACACAGTTCACGATAAACCCAATTCACATTCCATTAATTATCGGGTTAAAGAACAAATATTATTTAAAACACCATTCACAATAAACCAAAAAATCAATTCCAATTCAATTACAATTAAATATTAATTAATTGGTATACTTCATTAAATCTAAATAAAAAGATTTAATCTTTTTCTCAACTGGGTTTAAGAACAGTGTTAATGAAGACACCATTCATGACAAATCCAAATCCCATTTGATATTAAATACAAGGCTCTGAATAGAAAATATATCGGCTTATATTCAATATCAAATTCTACGACCAACAAATATCGTATTGGAAATAACGATATAAATATATATTTCAAATTTCCATAACAATATCTGTCTAATCACGAAATCCAACATCGAAATATTCCAAAGGCAATTTCGATTCATATCCATTTCCAATTTATATATTGGAAATTCTGGTTATTTTTAAAACCATTTCAAATCCAATTTATTTATTTCAAAAATAATTGGATTATAATTCTAGTTCAAAACTAGTTCATTTCGATAAAAATCTATTTTTATCTTTTCAAATATGGAATTTTTCATCCCAATTCTTTTTAAATCATTTCTTATGATTTTACACCAATTATTGATATTTTTTATAATTTTATCAAGGCCCGTACATTCGATTTCCATAAACGACCATCGAACTGCACTTACAACGACCTTTTAGAAATTTGATTGGACATATTTCCAAAACCATCAATTAGATTTCAAATCTCCAATATTCGTTAGAAATCCCTTTTCGATACGAACCCAACGATTCCGGTTTTAGGATAATCCGACGGTCGGATCTCCCGTAATGTCTGTTCGAAGTCAATGGTCGAAATTCGTGAACTGCTGCGGCGCGGCGCGTTCTATTCAGGCCATTATATTATATTTATAATGTATATAATATATATTTCGTCGATTTCCATTTAAAACATATTTTATAAATCGTTTTAAATTCGTTTTCAAAATGATTTCAACTTCATATTCAATTTCAAATCAAAATTGAATATTCCATATCATCGATATATAAATGATAGTATTTTCAAAACATTAGAATTTGAAATCAATTCCTTTTCAATATTCATTATAAAAATAAATAAAATCGATATAAATATCGATCATGTCTAAATGGCGTCGATCTAAACAACACGGCTATATATATTTAAATATATTCGTGCCTATCCCAAATCGGACATCAAAATCATATTTTGATTCTTTTACTGAATATTATTTTAAAATGTTCGTTATTTTAAAATAATCGTTATTTTAAAATATTCATCCTTTCTGAACTAGAATCAGACACAGTCAATTACCATATAATTTGATTATATGGATTTCATACAATCATGTATACAACAATAGTGATAAATTATCATCCATCATCCAAAGTGCATTCTACACTGTATAAGCATCAAATATAAATATTTAACGCTTACAAAAGCCTGTCGATCAATCGATTGACATACAGCTAAATATTGGGATTAGTGTATGTCCAATTTCATCCCAATACCCATGTGGGGTTTTCAAACAACAAACACAGATTTTATTTGTGTAGTTGGGCGATGTGTAAAATTTATCATCCCAATCAATATCAGTCAAATGTGTGTACATATACAAATCATCTGATTTGTAAATGAATATTTTATTTTATTCATTTATCTATTAAAATGATATTTTTATTTTTATAACATTTTTTAGAAAATTTTGGAGGCATAACGACATGATACTATAAACGGGATAAGGCCTACCCTTATCCCCAGTCTAATAGTGGTATGCGCCATACACTTACCAATCTAATCAATTCCATTTCATTTTCCAAACCAAATTCAACCAAACAATCCAATCAACCAAACAAAACAATCAAACAAGTCGTCCATGGTCTGTGGACGATGGGGAACAGTTCATATATGCAGTTATAAATAAGTAACTGTATAAATAAATTCAGTGAGAGACTTATCACCTTTGGGATCCACTCCACCATTCTTTATTTCTGAATGGTTCGGATTTTGTTTTGATTACCATCGCTTCCATCGCAATCTATTTTACTCTGTTCATAGTAAAAATCACATTTTTATTATTCAGTTTTATATATAAAAATCATTTTTTTTACATCGCTACTTCGAATATAAAAATCCAATTTTTATATTCTTCCCTTCATGATAAAAAATCATATTTTTATTTCATAAACATATGTAAAAATCAAATTTTTCCTTCATAAACATATATGGGAAAATCCAGTTTTTTTCTTTAATGTTATAATACAAAAAACTGATTTTTACTCACTGTCAATATTCAAAATTGAAAAATAAAACAATGTTTTTATATTTAAAAACTGAAATTAAAAATCACCGATTCACGTTTAAAACAGCAGCATCGTGAAGTCTGGACGCCATTTCTTGTTTGAACTCCTCAACCACCTGACGCACCACCATCGTACAACGTTGGAGTGGGCCATCGCCGGATCTAATGAGGCCGGGGGCGCGGTGGTCAGGCAATGGGCCCTGGGGGTGCGGCGGGTCTTCTGGCTGTCGGGGGGGTTAGGCGTGAATGAATTGGGTTTCTTTCAAAGAAGAAGGGAGAGAGAAAGGGGAGAGAGGATGTGCGAGAGGAGGAGGGGGTCGTGGGGTAGTGGCGCAGCCTGGGGAGGCGGAGGCGCCGTCATCGGTGGTGGCTAGAGTTGCTCCCCCCATCGCGCCTTCGTTCATTTTTTTTATAAATCTCGATCTGAAGAAAGAGGGAACGGGGGTAGAGGTTAGAGGGAGTTGACCTTCATTTATTTATTTAATTTATATTTCAAAAAGTTACTTTTTATTTCGAACTCAAAACCGAACCCACCAACTGTCGTTTCTAGCTAATTGCCCACATTCCGAACACAATGGGATATGTCCCACAAACTAATTCGACTGTTTTTATCAGTTTTCCTTTAAATTTAAATTTAAATCCATATATTCAATTTTAAACGTACGTTTCAATTTACTGGGGCCACATACGGACTCTAAAATTTTTAGAAAAATTATTTCTAGCTTCGTATTGACAATATGGTCCTAACAAACCAATTTTGCCAAATTCTGAGACCGTTTGAAAAATGGCCATTTTCTGGTCGATCGAAATTGATTGAAACTATTTAAACATGTTTTTTTTTCACGCTCACATATTGATTCAGAAAATTATGAATTTTGGAATCTAGCAATAACTTGACATCCCAGATCCAACAAAAGTGGTTTCGTCGAAAATAGAGGTCATTTGCAAAATTTCAATTTTTAAGGGCTAAAATTCCATAGCGACTATTCTGAAATTTCAACTGGGCATAACTTTTATTCCCACAATGAAATTTCAATTTTTCAGAGTCGTTTGAAAGATATTTTGAAATAAATTCTAATATTTTTGGTTTCGCTGAAATCCAGTTTATTTTGAATCTTGTACATTCATTCGAAATTTGAAATCAAATTTTCAAATTACCGCGCCATTTTCAATTCCTTTTATAATTATAAATAATTATTTATATTCTAACGTTGATTCAAATAAATAAATACATTCAATTCTATTCAAAATAAATTTCTCGTCATTATTATTTAAAATAATTCATTTTAAATATTCAAAATTCATTAAAATTGCCAAAATAAAAATTTTAAATTGGTTCGGATTTTCCTGGTTATTACATTATAAATGTCATTTTATTTATAAATGCCATGCTAGAATATGTAACACCCCATATTTCTGTTAATATTAAAATTCACAATTAAAGAATAACTAATCTCAGATGTGAGAATTAAGGGAAACGGGTTGCGCCATTGTGTTCGTCTTGGAATTCTAGTTAAGATAGAGTCCGAGTTTGTGTGAATTGGACTTCGTATGAAGAAGTTATGGCCATCGAAAGTTTCAGAAAATTCAAAACAGATTTCAGAAAATTCAAATTTCAGAGCCAAATGGGCGAGGCAGGAAAATTCCCGCCAGGGCCAGGTCGACCTGGGGGTCGACCTGCCCTGACCAGGTCAACCAGAGGGTCGACCTGGGGGTCGATCTGTCCCCCCCTGGGCAGATTTGATTAGTGACCTATTAATGACTGTGTGCTGACTCATTAGGGTTTCTGATCTGCTCTGATTGGCTGCGACTAATTCTAGGTTGATCGGACGGCCTAAACTAATCTTAAGCTCTATAAAAACACCTATAGACTCAAACCCTAAAATCAAAATAAAATTAGACTCATGGCCTCCATGCCGTCACCTTGCAACTCAGAATAGCCGCCACCAATTAGAGAGGAATAAAGCTAATCAAATACAATTCTTTTCAACTTTAACAATGAATCTTCTTCAAAGGAAAGCTAATTCAACTTCAGAACTCAGAATTCAGAACTCAAGACCTTCTTTGAGTTGTGAGTTGGATTTCTTTAATAAAATAATTATCAATTTAATCGGATTAAGTTATGATGCAAATTATATGGTTATGTTGTGAATTATTGATCCCATTTTATCATCTATGTTTTAAAATTGTGATGTTATCATTTATGTTGTAAATTCTATGATGTTATGTTGTGATGTTATCATCTATGTTGTAAAGTTATCATCTATGTTGTAATTCTATAATTGATCAATTCATGATGATGTTTCACATGCTAGTTTGGTTATGTTGATTCATATGATAAATCATATGTATGTATGCAAGTTTAGGTGTTGATTTAGATGTGGATCGTATGCAAATTAGTTAAGATTATGTATAACCTTATATGTTTCATGACATCTATTTTAGATCTAAAGTTAGGTTATGACATGTGTGAGTTATATGCCAAATTATACATGTTAGTTTACATGTTTAGATGTAAGTTTACACCATTGTTATGTTGCATAAATCACATATGCAAGTTTATATAAATATATGAGTTTGGAATATGAATCATGTTATGTAAGTTTATGGTTATTGCCTATGCAAGTTTACACCTTTAGACGTAGATCTATGACATACATGATTTATGCAAGTTTGTGACCGTTATCTAAACAAGTTTACATCTTTATATTTGGATCTATGACATATGTAGTTTTATGCAAGTTGTAACTTTGGCTTATGCAAGTTTTAGATGTAGAACATCATTCACACAAGCAAGTTCACCCCTATGTTTAGATCTAGTTTTATTTATATGTATGTTGTAATGTTTTCTCTTTATTCTATGAGTCAGACTATTCGAGTCTAACGTATATTTTACGTTAAATGAACGAACGTACAACGTGGGGTAATGGGATAATATTAAAAAGATTTAATATTAAGAATTGGCATAAATGCCTTAAATGGCATAAAATAAATTTTTGATGAAAATTGGTATGATTTTGCATACAATAAATGGATGGACATAATTGAGTCAATTATGGCCATAGTTAAATTTGGAATTGACTGATAATTTGAATAGGGAAAGAAATTCAAATTGGGGAATGATTAATTAGGAGAAATTAATCGTTTAAGACACGAGGTTAGGCTCTTTTGTGGTGTAAGACTGCCCGGACCTGCCTGGCAAATCCAGCTGCCACAAATGCCAGTCTAATGTGGGTGGTCTTAGGCATAAATTAAATGCGTAACAGTTGTAAAGACATGAGGTTAGGCTCGTTTGTGGTGTAAGACTTCCCGTACCAGCCCGGCAAATCCAGCAGCCACAAATGCCAGTCTAATGTGAGAGGTCTTTATGAGGTTACAGTCTTAATAAATTAAGAAACACTTAACCAGATAAACATGTAGTGGGACATGAGGGGGTAAAGTGGGTGCCTTGGGTGGCATGTGGAATCTAGTGGGTGCCTTGGGTGGCATTTGAAATACGATTAGAAATACTTAACCAAAATTGAAACATGTAAGTGAACATGAATAAGAAGAGGGTTAAATGGGATGTACTAGAGGGGACCCAGCTTAGGTGGATAGCTTGTGTCAAGTAATGGGGGGCCGTTTCAACCAGTAACCCATACATATCTTTGTGGGCTCGAGCCAAATCGAGGACGGGACACGCATACTGGGCTTGACTATAAGAGGCCAAAACGGGTTAGCGGTGGCAATGCAAGCCCAACGGGTTTATATGCGTGTGTGGACCCGGGCTGGTAGGTAAGACGTTGTTGCATCGTGTAAGTATAAGCCATGCATTATTAGTGGTATCGGGTTGCCACTTTGGGGAGTGATACACCCCAATGTGGGGCCAGCACGGGTATCTACGAGTTAGGGAGCCGATCGCATTGGGGTAGTGGGTACACCTAGTGGAGATAGGGGCAGGTTGCACCTATGAAGGCAACTAGGGGTGCACGGAACTACCATTATCATTATTAAGTTTTGTAGGCGGGATCAACCTTAGGGTGACTAGTGGTGGTGCAGTATAGCAATTACCTTATAGTTGTGGTGCAGTAGAGTAATTATCTTATAGTGGTTTAGGTGCGCCTTAAATGATATCGTTGTTCATCTCGTTTCCTTGTTTACTCTGTCATACCCAATTGTTCACAATCATTTCCTTATTTTCCAACTTATGCCTTAGCCTAGTTATTTTGGTAATTATATTGTTAAAGTTATCGCACTCGCCAGACTTTGTGTCAGACCCCCTTTGTTTCCACCTCTTTTCTTCCTCCTCCCCCCCCCCACAGGTGCTCAGGTTGGAACTTGCACCAGTGGAACTTAATTTAGGACAGCTGTATCTCTGCTTTTAGAAGATTGCTTGGATCGCAGAAGTAAAGTTCAGCCTGTCTTATTTATGGCTATTTTGTACTGGGGTTATGTCTTTTAATTTATGTACTCTGATTTGGTCAAGATGGATATTATGTACTTCGACTCTGGTTTTTGATGATGTAATCAAACCTATGTGTTTACCGCTGCAATGAATAAAGTTTTAAATTTTTAAGTACTGTTTATATCTGTCTTGTTGTTAAGTTTCTATTCTATACTCACTTAAAACGCTCCATAGAAGTTAATGCATTGCCTTTATGAGTGACATTAATGGACGTGGGGTGTTACACGTGGTATCAGAGCAGAAGGTTACCCGAACAGATATGAATTTTGAAAAGTGTTTTCAGAAAACAACTTTTATAAAGAAGTACTTTCAAAAATATGTTTTAAGGAAAGTATTTTCAAGAGAAAAGCTTATTTTAGAAAGCATAACCCCAAGAGCCAAATATCTTTCCTTCGGTTCTTTTGTATTGAATCTTTCCTTTTTCGTTCCAGCATGTCTGGAATTCCTGAGATACCCGAGGGGATACCGATACCAGGATGGTTTAGGAAGTATTTGGAGACTAGGGCCACCACTGCAGGTCCAACAAATGCTCCTCCTCCTCCTCGTCGTGTCGATACTTTTGCTAAGATATGTAAGGACTTTCGAGTAATGGGTGGAAAACCTTTTCACGGGACAGAGGAATTTGTTGAAGCTCGTAATTGGCTAAAGGAGGTGGAAGAATTGTTTGGGATCTTTGAGATGGAAGATGGAAGGAAGGTCCAGTTAGCTGCCAGGCTAATGAAGGATGAGGCCTCGTTTCGGTGGGAGGTCACTGTAACACCCCGTGAATTCTATAACATTAAGCTTCACAAATTAAAGTATAATTAATTCTAAATAAAAGAATTAAGGGAAATGGGTTGCGGCATTGCGTTCGTCTCGGAATTCTGCTTGAGATAGAGTCAGAGTTTGCGTGAATCGGACTCCGTATGAAGAAGTTATGGCCTTCGGAAGTTTCAGAATCAAATTTAAATTCAAACAGCTCAGTTTAAATTCCAAAATTCGAATTTCAGGTTCAAACTGGGCTGGGCGGGAAAATTCCCGCCCATAGACCAGGTCGACCATAGGGTCGACCATGGTGTCGACCTGGTCACCCTAGGTCGACCATAGTGTCGACTTGGTCCCCCCCAGGTCGACCATAGTGTCGACCTGGGTGTCGACCTGGCTGGTCGACCTGGCTGGCCAGGTCTGGCTCTGGCTCGAATTTCTATGGCTCTGTGTGTCACTAGGGCTGACGTGTCACCTCTTGATTGTCTCTTTGTACTTTGAATGGTCTAGATTCCTCCTGTCTTTATCTGACGGCTCAAAACAACTTAAAAATCTATAAATACACCCTTAGTCTCAACTGAAAATTCACACAAAAAAATGAGAAAGGATTCGTCATGCCGCTAGGGAGGAATTGAACATAGCCGTCAAGAGAAAAGCCTAAAGACGAATCAAATTAAGAAGAAGATTAAAGTTTAATCAAACTAATCAATGCAACGTTAGTCTACGCAAAGGAGCGCATCTCAATTTCAGAATTCAGAATCCATAATTTAAGATTCTGCATTCGTTGTAAGTATAGTGACCTTTCAGAATATGAATAAAAATTGTGATGTGATTCGATGTGAATGAAAATAGAATTGTGTTATTGTATTGTATAAAATTCTGTGTATTGTGATGGTTCTATCATGACTTGTGTATTGACGTTTGTGGCATAAATTGATTGATGCAAGCTTATTGAACAATTGTATATGAAAACAATTACACTTGCAAGTTTGTGGCAAAAATTAGAAATTGATCCCTTTATGTATATGTCGATGGCATGGACTATGTATATTCCCTTAGTCTAAATTAGAATTTATGTAAACATGTTCTAGATTTGAAACCTTTTATGCCTACATGACCCAAAACCTATGATATCATTTTCATGTCTATTTGCAAGTATAATTGGATCTATGTTAAGCATCGTTTGGGTTTCATAAATTATGCAAGTTCATGTTTATTTGCAAGTATAATTGGATCTATGTTAAGTATCATTTGGGTTTCATAAACTATGCAAGTTCATGTTGAAATAGGCTATGTGATTAGATGCTATAATTGGACATTTTGGTGAATATACAACATGCTAGTTTTGTGTTCGACATTATGCCAAGTTAAACATGTTTAAACACAAGTTTGTATTAGCCTAAACCATGCCATTTCATATGTCACCTACTTAGTTATACATTGATTTGAATGCAAGTTCACATGACCCATATTATATGTTAGTTGAATCGCTAAATTGCAAGTTCATGCGCCACACACCCTTATATGTTGTAAAATATTACATGTTCTTGATTTCCCCTTTTCTTACGCTTATAAAGTTGGGCTGAATTGTGTCGAGCCCAACATTTGTTATAACGTTGCGAACGTATAAACGGGGATAATAACGTTGGGTGTAAAACATGAAAATATATGTTGGCATGTTTGGCACATGCCAATGACAATGACATTTAAGCGGTATGAAATTGATATACCCAAGCATAAAAGATATGACATTTACATATATAATTGAGAAGTAATAAAATATGTAAATTTAGATAACACGGTATGCTTAACCCGAGGTTGGATTGAGTTGTGATGTAAATCTGCCCGGAACCGGCCGGCTGTCCAGTAGTCACAACAATACCTATCCAATGTGGGTGGTTAAGCATTGAGCCCAATAATGACCCGAGGTTAGACTGAGCTACAGTGTGAACCTGCCCTGAACCGACCGGCATATCCAGTAACCGTAGCAATACATGTCTAATGTGAGTGGTCACGTGCTCCTAAGAGGCTAAGGACAGATGGTAGGGTTAAGTCAACTATAACACTTAACCAAATTCAACATGTTAACAAGAATTGATGGGTGGGGTTAGGTAAATACAGAAACTTAACCACTTAACATGTTTGACCAGAAATTCCTGGTAACGAGGGACCCGTTTCAGCAGTAACCCAAGTTAGGTATCAACGGTACCCTAAAACTAGGCAGGGTAGGGCACGATTACTGGGCTGATTGTAAGCGGTCAAAACGATGGCGGTGGGTGCACAGTGCAGGTCTAACGGGGTGCGAGCGTGCACACACCCCGGAGCAGACAACCAGGGCACTGGGGACACCAGTAGTATAACCTATGCCTTCTAGAATTTGTGTTGGGGCCGCCACCATGGGTCTTGATACAACCCATGGTGGGACCAGCATAGGTATCTACAATTCTTGGGGGCCGTATGACACATGTTAACACGAGTAGGAGCCGATCTTTTAATAAGAATGGGGATCACTTCACCCTCAACATGGGGTGCCAGTTAGAATAAACTCTAGTAGATGTAGAGATACAGTGTGGGTGCGATAGTACATTCGACACTTCCTTAGCTTGTGACACTTTCCTATTTTCAGTATATATCTATCATGCCCTTTTCTTATTCACATACTGAAGAGTTAGTAGATTTACTCAGGCTTTATGTCAGACCCTATTTCCTTTTCGTCTTCTTTTCTTTCGTTCCCCCCCCCCTCAGGTCAACAGGGAGGAAACAACTCAGCTCAGTCAGGCTCTTTACAAGCTCCAAGAACGTAGATGTATGATTTGGATCTCTTTTTCTCGGATTATGGCTTTGGATATCACTTTGGGTATTTTTGTCACTTTATTTACGTTTTATGCTTCTTTAATAATCAAGACAGTTATGAGGTTGTAATGATGGAAGTGTTTTGAGACAAATATGGAAATGTTTTGTTGGAACACGTATTGATGAAATAAAAGTCTGTTTGGTTTTCGCTTTTTAAAATATGTGTATTTATATCTGTCTTGAGTTTATCTGTGGCCTTTTACTTATAAACCTCCACCAAAGTTAAGGCATTCCCTTTGTGAGTGACCTTAACGGAGGTGGGGTGTTTCACTTGGTATCAGAGCATAGGTTTACCAAATAAGATAAAAGTTTTTGAAATTGTTTTCAAAAAGAAAGTTTAAAGAAGAATTTTTCAAAAAAAAAAAGTGTTATGTTTATAAAAAGACAAAATCCACCAAAGCATTGTGCCCTATCTATCTCTCTCTATCCTTCGTTTGAATTTTTCCTTTCTGTTTCAGCATGTCTGGAGACCTTAACCTCCCGGAAGGAATGCCGATTCCCGGCTGGTTTAGGAGGTAATTAGAAGCAAGAGCCAATGGCGTGGGCCCAGCAGACATCCCTCCTCCAGTGGTCGCGGTTCCTCCTCCTCCTCCACCTCCTTGTGGAAATGCCTTTGCAAAAACATGTAGAGACTTTAAGGCTGTGGGTGGAAAAGACTTTTATGGAACAGAGTCCTTTGTAGGAGCAAGAAACTGGCTAAAGGAGACTGAGGATCTGTTTGTCATCTTTGGAGTGGATGATAGGCAAAAGATACAACTAGCGGTATGGTTGCTTAAGGATGAAGCTTCCTTTTGGTGGGAAGTTACCGATGCTCAGCGGGCGGTGGAAACATGGGAGGATTTCAGGACAAGGTTTGAGATGAAATTCCTCTCCCAAGCAGAAAGAAGCCTGCAAATGGAGAAGTTTCTAACTCTGAAACAGGGAAGCATGACGATCAGGGAATATGTTAATCAGTTTAATCAGCCTTCCAGATTTGGGCTAGACTTAGTAAACACCCAACACAAGAAGGCACTTCGCTTCGTCAAGGGTTTGAATGAGCCTCTACACGGCCTTGCCATGACCCATGTATCCACGGGAGCGACTTATGAAAGCTTGGGGGACATGGCATTGCTACACGAGGAAGACCACGGCAAGAAAGAAACTAAGGTGGAAGAGAAAAAAGAGGGTCTACAAGCAAAGAAAACAGACTTCAAGAAAGGAGGGAAGAACAATAAACCCTGTGAGAAGAGAAGGTGCAATTTCTGTGGAAATGTGGGACATATATCAAAAGACTGCCGAAAAAGGAAGGCGAAGATGGGTGGATGCTTCCTTTGTGGAGAGACTGGGCACCAAGCTAAGGACTTCCCAAAGAAGAAAGGGCTGGGATAGAAAGCCGGATCCACTTCAGGGGGTCAGGTTCATGCGCTAGTGGCACCTCAATAGGAACGAGGAAGTAATATTTCTGTAGAAAGTGTAGTCTATCTTTATGATCATCCAGTTCGTACATTTTTTGAATCTGTTGCATCACACTCTTTTATTTCATCTACCTTAGTAGAATCTCTGCATCTAGACACTAGTATGGTAGAAGATCCCTTAGTAGTTTCAAATCCAATTGGGGGCTCCGCTTACTTGTCAATGGTTTGTTTGGGTTTGAAAATCTCTATTCTCAGCATTGAGTTTAGTTGTAATGCCTTTGTCTTGGGCTTCTCGGGATATGGTTTGTTCTTAGGCATGGACTGGTTATCCAGTAATAGTGCCATTCTTGATTGTGAGAAAAGAGTAGTTAGACTCTTGACTCGGCTTGGTAACACTCTAGATATTTCTTGTAATCCCTTGAATGCTGTTATGCTTAGTTATCTAGAGTCGCTTGATGCTTCTGATGAGAATTTGCAATCAGTAAGTGTAGTCCGGGAATATCCATATGTCTTTGAGGAGGTGAAAGGCTTACCTCCGAGGCGGGAAATAAACTTCCGCATATATCTTGTGGATAACGCAAAGCCTATAGCTTTACCTGTCAGACACATGGCTCTAAAGGAGAGAAAGGAGCTCAGTAAGCAGGTTAAAGAACTCCTCGAAAAAGGGTTCATTAGACGGAGCATTTCGGAATGGGGTGCTCCAGTGGTGTTCGCAACCAAAGCGGATGGTTCGCTTCGCCTTTGCGTCGACTATAGGGAGTTAAACAAATTGACCAAGAAAAATAGGCACCCTCTTGCCCGAATCGACGATTTGTTTGATCAGTTGTAGGTGCGATGGTCTTCTCCCAACTTGATCTGGAAACTGGGTTCCATCAGCTAAGAGTAGCTGAAGATAGCATTGATAAAACAGCATTCAGAACCCCAGACGGTTTCTTCGAGTGGCTTGTCATGCCTTTCGGCTTGATAAATGCACCCGCTTATTTCGTAGACCTAATGAGCAGGGTGTTCAGAGAATTCCTCAACAAATTTATGGTTGTCTTCATAGACGATATCTTGATCTTCCCAAGGAATAAGAAAAAGCATGCTCAACATCTGAAAGAAATCATGGATACTCTCCGGGCACATCAGTTAAAAGCCAAATTCTCCAAGTGCCACTTTTGGAGAAAGGAAGTAAGATTTCTGGGGCATATATTGTCCAAAGAGGGGTTGGCCGTGGACCCCGCGAAAGTGGTGGCAGTGCAAGATTGGAAGACACCAAGAAATGCAACCGAAGTTCAAAGCTTTCTTGGGCTAGCCAGTTTTTACCGAAAGTTTATTAGGGATTTCGCGAAAATCTCAGCCCCACTCACAAGGCTAGCAAAGAAGAATCTGGCGTTCACTTGGGATTTGGACTGCAAGTTTTCTTTCCAACGACTAAAAAGGGCTCTCACAACAGCCCCAGTTCTGACTTTGCCAGATGGAAGAAAAATGTTCACAGTATACATGGATGCATGTGGAATGGGACAAGGCGCTGTTCTAATGCAAGAAGGAAGGGTAGTAGCTTATGGTGGAAGACAATTGAAAGTTCATGAAAAGAACTACCAAACCCACGACCTTGAGTTAGCCCCCATCGTCTTTGCGCTTAAAACCTGGCGCCATTATCTCCTAGGTGAGAAGTTTGAATTATACACTGACCATAAATCTTTGAAATATCTCTTGTCGCAGAAGGATCTTAACTTGAGGCATCAAAGATGGATGGAGTTTCTTGCCTCGTATGACTTTGAAATTTCCTATACTCTCGGCAAAGGCAACGTAGTAGCAGACGCGTTGAGCTGAAAGAAACTGACCTTAAGCCCACTCTTCGTAGAGAGGCAAAGTTTGGAGTATATAGCCAGTTTTAACTTTAGGCCCTCCTCGGATTTTGTACCGGGTTTGTTAGCATCTCTCGAAGTACGCCCTACTCTCTTAGACTCAATAGGGGCTGCACAACGTGAAGACCCTCAGCTTGTTGATGTGATTAATAGACTTATTAGGGGTGAGACTTCTAGTCACCTCAGTAGGTACGCCATCGATGATAAGGGTTGGCTGAGGCGAGATGGAAGATTATGCGTCCCACAAGCAAGGGAGTTGACAAAGAAGGTTCTCGAGGAAGCGCATCATTCCAAGATGACTATACACCCTGGCAGTGATAAGATGTAAAAGGATATAAAAAGGACTTTCTTTTGGAGCGGCATGAAGCAATACTTGGCATATTTCGTCTCTGAGTGCATGACCTGCCAACGAGTCAAGGCGGAACAGAAGAAACCTGGAGGACTACTTCACCCTTTAGAGGTCCCACAGCGGAAGTGGGATAGCATTTCAATGGACTTCATTGATGGACTACCTAGATCGAGAAGAGGCAATACTAGCATTTGGGTAATAGTGGATAGGCTTACTAAGAGCGCCCACTTCATACCAATCAAGAGTAGAAGAACTGCCTTATCTCTAGCATCTCTTTATCTCAAGGAAATAGTTCGACTTCATGGGATACCCTCCAGCATTGTTAGTGACCGAGACCCTATCTTCACAAGCGATTTTTGGTGGAGTCTGCAAGAAGCTGTAGGCATACAGTTATATTTGAGCACGGCCTATCACCCCTAAACCGATGTCCAGACGGAAAGGGTGAATAGAATTTTAGAGGATCTTTTGAGACTTTTGTGAAAACCCGCAACCTCCCCGTAAGGGAAAGCGTCGGATAGTTCGAGAACAAGCCACAACAGAACGCATACAGAAGAACATTTCAATGTATATTACAACAATGCATCAGATTACAAGAATATACAGAGTATGAATGAATATCACACAGAAATATCAGAGATTTAAATTACATTTAAATACATCGCAGCGGAAAAATAATACAATACACAACTAGAATGAGATATACGGATACAAAGCTTTCCGGATATCGTTCCAGCTGTAAACCAGGATCCTGTGAATATAAATCTGCAAAACCAAAACTACTAGCTGCCCGTGTCAAAATAAGGGCACCCAGAGTTTAGGTTAAAACAATAAACTCCAGGTCAGTCATGTGACTGGTGTGAGAACTAAAACAGTTATTAATCTTTATTTTAAATCATTAGGTAAATCAAGGGACCACGCCGTATAACACGGAACGGGTTTCCTCCTAAGAATACCAGTGCATAAAACAAACAGCGCAATGCTAAATAAAGAAAAATGAAGCTGTTATAAGACCCAGGTCCTATCACACAATGCAACGCAAGCCGGGGGATAGGGTTTTCCCTTATAACAGCCAAAGAATGCTTGATACGTTTAAAACAGATTATTTGATACTATAATAAGTGCATAGTGTATAAAACAACTTCAAATCATAAGTATCAATCATAGGCGGCATAAGCGCCCCATCCCACTATGTCGCCATATATAGGATTACAACTAAAACCGCAAATGTCACGTATTTGGAAATTGGATTTCCATCTATGAACCGAGGCTAGGGGCAAGATCCTCAACCGATTCGTGACTCTCTAGCCCGAGCCACAGGGTCAGAGCGCATCGACCCTTGGAGCGACAGGGCCGGTCCACCGATGTGGATTAAAATGCCTGAACACTACGTTTCCCCACCCTATGGGGTGTAAGTCTGGTCCGTCAGCCGACCAGAAGCATCGGCCGAAACCGATATAACCGAGGCGCCTCGCAACAGCAACAACCACATAAGTCAAACTCGTCAGGGCGTGTAAAACCACTGACGCCACTTCTAACTAGAAAGAAACGCATGCCCTCCCTGAGGTCCGTCTCCCGTTTTTGATTCATACCGGGTGTGAAACTCGCGAATCAAACGTTACACGAAGCTACGCCACAAAGGCCGTGCTTCGATCATCAACCACAAGACTTTGCTTTTCAACAGAAGCCTCGATCAATTGCATCTTAGCATGCCACACAGGCAAACCATCCTATGCAACCGATATCAGTCACACAGAATGAAATCCGATGTCAGACACACAGTCCATTTACAAGTCCGTTCTGGGTCTGAACGAAACCGGAGGCACCTAGTACCCCGCATATCCATCGATCTCCAAGTACGTCTGGACGATCACTAACTGTTTCCATCTTCTTGGGTGTACAGCCCAATCAAGATCATCAGTTATCACCCAAACGACGTGAAGACCTCCGGTCTTCGACCATCGTCTTCATCTTCGACTTATCGTCGTATCAGTTATTCAGAATGGGATAAACCCGGTCTTTCCGAATAACTCGCGTATATTTTAAATAAGTGTTACACAAACACAACATACGCCTCATTCCAATTCATTAGTCACTAACCATAAATTAATCAAGAGAATAATTCCCCAAATATTAACCCCGAAGGCCGAAACCAACATCAGATCAATATCCAGAAAACCATTCTGCTTGGCTAACCGACAGTTAGTTTCTAAATTTCACGTTCAAATCTAATTAAAGATTTAACTATCGCCTGGAGCAAAACTGGTGATACTCCATTCTCGATCTTTTCAATCTAATTAAAGATTCATTAAAACTCCACTTAGTTTTAATCATTATCTGGGTTAAAGAATCAGTGTCATTTAAAACACGGTTCACGATAAACCCAAAATCACATTCATTAATTATCGGGTTAAAGAACGAGTGTTATTTAAAACACTGTTCACGATAAACCCAAAAATCAATATCAATTCAATTCCAATTAAATATTATTTAATTGGTACACTTCATTAAATCTAAATAAAAAGATTTAATCATTTCTCAACTGGGTTCAAGAACAGTGTAAATGAAGACACCATTCACGACAAACCCAAATCACATTCATTAATTATCGGGTTAAAGAACAAGTGTTATTTAAAACACTGTTCACGATAAACCCAAAAATCAATATCAATTCAATTCCAATTAAATATTATTTAATTGGTACATTTCATTAAATCTAAATAAAAAGATTTAATCATTTCTCAACTGGGTTCAAGAACAGTGTTAATGAAGACACCATTCACGACAAACCCAAATCACATTCATTAATTATCGGGTTAAAGAACAAGTGTTATTTAAAACACTGTTCACGATAAACCCAAAAATCAATATCAATTCAATTCCAATTAAATATCATTTAATTGGTACACTTCATTAAATCTAAATAAAAAGATTTAATCTTTTCTCAACTGGGTTCAAGAACGGTGTTAGTGAAGACACCATTCACGACAAACCCAAATCACATTTGATATTAAATACAAGGCTCTGAATAGAAAATATATCGGCCTATATTCAATATCAAATTCTACGATTAACAAATGTCGTATTGGAAATAACGATATAAAAATATATCTTTCAAATTTCCATAACAACACCTGTAATATCACGAATTCCAACATCGAAATATTCCGAAGACAATTTCGATTCAAATCCACTCCAATGCAATCATTGGAAATTTTGGTTATTTTCAAAACCCTTTTCCAATTCAATTTATTTATTTAAAAATAAATAGAATTATAATTCTAGTTCAAAACTAGTTCATTTCGATAAAAATCTATTTTTATCTTTTCAAATATGGAGTCTTTCATCCCAAATCTTCACAAATCATTTCTTATGATTTTACATAAATTATTACTATTTTTAATAATTTTATCAAGGCCCGTACAGTCGATTTCCGTCAATGGCCATCGAACTGCACTTACAGCGACCTTTTTCAAATTTGATTTGGACATAATTCCAAATCCAACCGTTAGATTTCAAATTTCTAACATTCGCTAGAAAGCTCTTTTCGATACGAACCCAACGGTTCCGGTTTTAGGAGAATCCGACGGTCGGATCTCCCGCAATGTCCGTTTGAAATAAATGGTCGAAATTCACGAACTGCCGCGGCGCGGCGCGTTCTATTCAGGCCATTATATTATATATATATATAATATATATAATATATACTTCGTCGATTTTCTATTCAAAACGAATTATATAAATAGTTTTAAAATTCGTTTCAAAATCTATTTCAACTTCCATTTCAATTCAAAGCAAAATTGAATTCTTCTTTATAAATTCGTTTCAAAGTTCATTTCTATTCAATTCAAATTTCAATTCAATTTGAATTCATTTCAATTCGTTTTCAATTCAATTCGAATTCGTTTTCAATTCAATTCATTTCGAAATCGTTTTCAATTCAATTCATTTCGAAATCGTTTTCAATTCAATTCATTTCGAATTCGTTTTCAATTCAATTCATTTCGAAATCGTTTTCAATTCAATTCATTTCGAAATCGTTTTCAATTCATTTCATTCGTTTTCAATTCAATTCATTTCGAAATCGTTTTCAATTCATTTCATTTCGAAATCGTTAAAATCGATATAAATATCGTTCACGTCAAAATGGCGTCAATCTAATCAACACGGCTTCATAAAGTTCTATTTTCAAATATTCTATTTCAAATATTTCTTTTTCAAATATTTCTATTTTAAAACTGGAATGAGGCTCAATCAATTACCATATAAAGTTAATTATATGGATTTTCATACAACACATGTATATCATAGCATTGAAAAATAATCAACCATCAACCAAAGTGCACTACACTGTATAAGCATCAAATATAGATATTCAACGCTTATAACAGCCTGTCAATCAATCGATCGACATATTTAATCAATCAGGATGAGTGAACTTCAAATTTCATCCTAACACCCGTGTGGGGTTTCAAACAATCAAACACATATTTTATTTGTGCAGTTGGGCGATGTGTAAAATTTATCGACCCAATCAACGTCATTCAAATAGGTGTACATAAACAAACCGTCTGGTTTGTAAATGAATATTTTATTTTTTTCTCACATTCACGTTAAAAATTATATTTTTAACGATAAAACATTTTATTTCAACATATGAATTTCTTTTCAGTTCATTCTTTAAATAAAATGATATTTTTATTTTTCTAACTTATTTTAGAAAATTTCGGCGGCATAACGGCACGATACTAGAAACGGGACGAGGCCTAGCCTTATCCCCGGTCTAGTGAAGGCCCACGCCATTCACACATCAATCAAATCAATTTCATTTTGCAAACCACAAAACTTGGAGTAAGGGTCTAACCTAGCCTTACTCCTTCGCCTTATAACGGCGCACGTCTAATCCTAACCAATTTATCGATTCGATTTTTCACACCACAAATCACATTCAAACCAATATCGCAATCAATCACCAAACAGTCAAACAAACAAGTCCATGGTCTGTGGACGGGTGTCGGGTGCTTCTAATAAGCACCGTCTGCATCCTAGTATATATATGTATAACTAGAAAAATAAATTGAAAGGTGAGAAATTCTCACATATAGCTATCCTAGCTCCACGGCTCTTCCTTTGCAGAAGTCTTCACTGTTCTCGCCTTTTTGTCACCTTCGTTATCCGCTTTCACTACATATGTAAAAATCGAATTTTTACTTCGCTTTTCAATATATAAAAATCACATTTTTAATTCGAAGTTCAATATATAAAAACCATATTTTTAATTCGACGTTCAATATATAAAAATCATATTTTTAATTCGAAGTTCAATATATAAAAATCATATTTTTAATTCGAAGTTCAATATATAAAAATCATATTTTTATTTCAAAGTTCAATATATAAAAATCGAATTTTTATTTCAAAGTTCAATATATAAAAATCGAATTTTTATTTCTACTATGTTGTATAGATAAAAATTATATTTTTATCACGCTATTTTCCATATAAAGATTTCGCCTTTTCTAATAAAAAGTTTTCCTCTTTTCTGATAAAAATCAAATCTTTTTCCCTTTAAAGTTAAAACCTTTTTTTTTCTTATTTTAAACCTTAAGATAAAATCAGTTTCAAATTCTTTCTAAAATCGGTATTCTAAATCAAAAAAAAAGTATTTAATCCTTTTTAAAGTCCTAAAAAGTAAAAATAAAAATCAGTTTTTACTTTATAAAAAATTCAGTTTTTACTTTGTTTTTTTTTTTTTTTTTTTTAAATCAAAACCTTCTATTTATAATATATATAAAAACAGAAAAGAAAATTAAATAAACAAACAAAAATAAATTAATAAAAACACTTACCGAGAAAAACAAAGAAGGGGGGCTGTGTAGGCGTTGCTTGCTGCGGAGGGGGTGTTGGAGGCTCGGGCAGGCGGCGGGGTCCCACTGGTGGCCGGCGGTCTCGGTTTCCGTTCGGATTTGGGGGGTGGGGTTCTTGGGCTGAGGGTCTTCACGAGATCGATGGGGAGGGGGTCGTGGGTGGATCGGAGAAGGGAGGCGGAGTCCAGCAAGTTGCGGTGGCGGGGTCCGGTGGCTGGGGGAAGGGCATGGTGGCGTCGGGTGTCCGATCGAGGGGGAGCGACTGTCGTTAGTTAGTTTTTTTTTTTTTTTTCATTTTCAGATCTGAGGGGTATCGAGGAAGAGAAAGGGAAATAAAGGGGGTTATATAATAAATATATATATATTTATTATTTTATTATTTTATTATTTTTAAAAGTTGACTTTCACATATGTCATCTAAACGAGGCCCACCGCCTGTCGTCCATAGCGTTTAACCCCCATTCCGAACACAATGGGTTATGCCACGTAGGCTGATTCGACTGTTTGAATCAGTTTCCGTTAAATTTACACTTAAATCGCTATATTGAATTTTAAACGTACATTTCAAATTACCGGGATCGCATACGAACTTTAAAAATTCTCGAAAAATATTTTCTAGCTTCGTATTGACGATACGGTCCTAACAAAACTAGTTTCGTCGAATTCTGAGACCGTTAGAAAAATGGCCAATTTCCAGTCGATTAAATTCAACAGAAACTGGTCAAACGCGTTTTCTTTTGCCACGCTCACATATTGATTCGAAAAATTATGAAATTTGGAATCTAGCAATAACTTCACATCCCGGACCCAACAAAACTGGTTTCGTCGAAATCCGAGGTCGTTTGCAAAATTGCTATTTTTAAGGGCCTTATATATATAAAAATATATATAAATTCCACAGCGACTATTTCTAATTTTAAACTGGACATATCTTATCATTTCTAAAATGAAATCTCAGTTTGTTAACTTCGTTACAAAGATATAGTTATACAGATTCAAATATTTCTTGTTTCGTTCAATTCTGACTTATATTGAATTCTGTATATTCATTTGAAATTAGAAATTGAATTTTCGAACTACCGCGCCATTTTCAATTCCTTTTATAATTATATATAATTATTTATATTCTAACGACGACGCGTATATTATATACGTTCGAATTCTATTCAAAATAAATTTCTCGTCGATATTATTTAAAATAATTCATTTTAAATAATCAAAATTCGCTAAAATTGCCAAAATAAAAATTTCAAACTGGCCCAGATTTTCCGGGTTGTTACAATCTCCCCCACTTAAAACTTTTCGTCCCCGAAAAGGAACAAAGTCGAAAGTGGTTTGATTAATCAACACTACGCTCGATCTGGCTTCCATTCTCCAACTTTTCAGTTTCTGAGAATTTCCAAAATTTCAAAAATTTGGCTAACACCCTAAATTTTCGAAAAATTTCGCCATAACCTCCCCTGCACCGGGAGCATCGGGGAATTTCAAATAGCTTCCCCGGTCCTTCAGATCTCAAAAAGAAAAAGAAAAAGCCAAGCGGCTAGCCAATAGGCTCACAAAATCATCATCACCCAAACAAAACAGGAAATTATGTAGTAAACATGTACCTATTTGTCGGGCAAACAAATTTTATTCTCTGGCTCTAGCCTCCTTGCTATGACCTGTTCAATAATATACATGTATATGCAAGCAGATGCGACCAATTTTCAATACAGTTCAATATTCGATTCAATTAGGCATAACAGTTCAAAATTAGCAAACAAATAAACAAACAACACAAACATCAATCAATTAGTTGATTAGCTTTTCAAATTCATAACTTTGATACATATACAAAAATCATGTTTTTGATGCCAAATCACAACAATAGGCCCTATCTAATTTTGGTTCTCACACCAGTCAATAGGAAATATATAGGAATCTCACTTTCGTTACTCGAAAATAAATACTGACGACAGTGCCCCATCACCAGAATTACCCCCGGGCAACTAGAGTATGATCCTATAACCATCCAGTATATTAAAACTTCGAATACACGTTTGCAAGACGCATATGCAAAATCTTTATATATCGGATTGTCCAACTCAATATAAATAGATAATCAAATACGAATAATTGATTTAAATTTTCAAAACAAAAATTGTTTTCATTTTCAAAAATATACTCTTCACACTCGTTCTAGGATACAACTGATCCTATCTCTAACGAGTCATTCCCATTGGATATTACTAATCCAATATCTGATGAATTCTTTCGTATGGTTCTAATGTGCCTTGTTCTCTGAGCTTTGTAAACCAAAGCTCTGATACCAACTGTGAAAACCCGCAACCTCCCCGTAAGGGAAAGCGTCGGATAGTTCGAGAACAAGCCACAACAGAACGCATACAGAAGAACATTTCAATGTATATTACAACAATGCATCAGATTACAAGAATATACAGAGTATGAATGAATATCACACAGAAATATCAGAGATTTAAATTACATTTAAATACATCGCAGCGGAAAAATAATACAATACACAACTAGAATGAGATATACGGATACAAAGCTTTCCGGATATCGTTCCAGCTGTAAACCAGGATCCTGTGAATATAAATCTGCAAAACCAAAACTACTAGCTGCCCGTGTCAAAATAAGGGCACCCAGAGTTTAGGTTAAAACAATAAACTCCAGGTCAGTCATGTGACTGGTGTGAGAACTAAAACAGTTATTAATCTTTATTTTAAATCATTAGGTAAATCAAGGGACCACGCCGTATAACACGGAACGGGTTTCCTCCTAAGAATACCAGTGCATAAAACAAACAGCGCAATGCTAAATAAAGAAAAATGAAGCTGTTATAAGACCCAGGTCCTATCACACAATGCAACGCAAGCCGGGGGATAGGGTTTTCCCTTATAACAGCCAAAGAATGCTTGATACGTTTAAAACAGATTATTTGATACTATAATAAGTGCATAGTGTATAAAACAACTTCAAATCATAAGTATCAATCATAGGCGGCATAAGCGCCCCATCCCACTATGTCGCCATATATAGGATTACAACTAAAACCGCAAATGTCACGTATTTGGAAATTGGATTTCCATCTATGAACCGAGGCTAGGGGCAAGATCCTCAACCGATTCGTGACTCTCTAGCCCGAGCCACAGGGTCAGAGCGCATCGACCCTTGGAGCGACAGGGCCGGTCCACCGATGTGGATTAAAATGCCTGAACACTACGTTTCCCCACCCTATGGGGTGTAAGTCTGGTCCGTCAGCCGACCAGAAGCATCGGCCGAAACCGATATAACCGAGGCGCCTCGCAACAGCAACAACCACATAAGTCAAACTCGTCAGGGCGTGTAAAACCACTGACGCCACTTCTAACTAGAAAGAAACGCATGCCCTCCCTGAGGTCCGTCTCCCGTTTTTGATTCATACCGGGTGTGAAACTCGCGAATCAAACGTTACACGAAGCTACGCCACAAAGGCCGTGCTTCGATCATCAACCACAAGACTTTGCTTTTCAACAGAAGCCTCGATCAATTGCATCTTAGCATGCCACACAGGCAAACCATCCTATGCAACCGATATCAGTCACACAGAATGAAATCCGATGTCAGACACACAGTCCATTTACAAGTCCGTTCTGGGTCTGAACGAAACCGGAGGCACCTAGTACCCCGCATATCCATCGATCTTTAAGTACGTCTGGACGATCACTAACTGTTTCCATCTTCTTGGGTGTACAGCCCAATCAAGATCATCAGTTATCACCCAAACGACGTGAAGACCTCCGGTCTTCGACCATCGTCTTCATCTTCGACTTATCGTCGTATCAGTTATTCAGAATGGGATAAACCCGGTCTTTCCGAATAACTCGCGTATATTTTAAATAAGTGTTACACAAACACAACATACGCCTCATTCCAATTCATTAGTCACTAACCATAAATTAATCAAGAGAATAATTCCCCAAATATTAACCCCGAAGGCCGAAACCAACATCAGATCAATATCCAGAAAACCATTCTGCTTGGCTAACCGACAGTTAGTTTCTAAATTTCACGTTCAAATCTAATTAAAGATTTAACTATCGCCTGGAGCAAAACTGGTGATACTCCATTCTCGATCTTTTCAATCTAATTAAAGATTCATTAAAACTCCACTTAGTTTTAATCATTATCTGGGTTAAAGAATCAGTGTCATTTAAAACACGGTTCACGATAAACCCAAAATCACATTCATTAATTATCGGGTTAAAGAACGAGTGTTATTTAAAACACTGTTCACGATAAACCCAAAAATCAATATCAATTCAATTCCAATTAAATATTATTTAATTGGTACACTTCATTAAATCTAAATAAAAAGATTTAATCATTTCTCAACTGGGTTCAAGAACAGTGTAAATGAAGACACCATTCACGACAAACCCAAATCACATTCATTAATTATCGGGTTAAAGAACAAGTGTTATTTAAAACACTGTTCACGATAAACCCAAAAATCAATATCAATTCAATTCCAATTAAATATTATTTAATTGGTACATTTCATTAAATCTAAATAAAAAGATTTAATCATTTCTCAACTGGGTTCAAGAACAGTGTTAATGAAGACACCATTCACGACAAACCCAAATCACATTCATTAATTATCGGGTTAAAGAACAAGTGTTATTTAAAACACTGTTCACGATAAACCCAAAAATCAATATCAATTCAATTCCAATTAAATATCATTTAATTGGTACACTTCATTAAATCTAAATAAAAAGATTTAATCTTTTCTCAACTGGGTTCAAGAACGGTGTTAGTGAAGACACCATTCACGACAAACCCAAATCACATTTGATATTAAATACAAGGCTCTGAATAGAAAATATATCGGCCTATATTCAATATCAAATTCTACGATTAACAAATGTCGTATTGGAAATAACGATATAAAAATATATCTTTCAAATTTCCATAACAACACCTGTAATATCACGAATTCCAACATCGAAATATTCCGAAGACAATTTCGATTCAAATCCACTCCAATGCAATCATTGGAAATTTTGGTTATTTTCAAAACCCTTTTCCAATTCAATTTATTTATTTAAAAATAAATAGAATTATAATTCTAGTTCAAAACTAGTTCATTTCGATAAAAATCTATTTTTATCTTTTCAAATATGGAGTCTTTCATCCCAAATCTTCACAAATCATTTCTTATGATTTTACATAAATTATTACTATTTTTAATAATTTTATCAAGGCCCGTACAGTCGATTTCCGTCAATGGCCATCGAACTGCACTTACAGCGACCTTTTTCAAATTTGATTTGGACATAATTCCAAATCCAACCGTTAGATTTCAAATTTCTAACATTCGCTAGAAAGCTCTTTTTGATACGAACCCAACGGTTCCGGTTTTAGGAGAATCCGACGGTCGGATCTCCCGCAATGTCCGTTTGAAATAAATGGTCGAAATTCACGAACTGCCGCGGCGCGGCGCGTTCTATTCAGGCCATTATATTATATATATATATAATATATATAATATATACTTCGTCGATTTTCTATTCAAAACGAATTATATAAATAGTTTTAAAATTCGTTTCAAAATCTATTTCAACTTCCATTTCAATTCAAAGCAAAATTGAATTCTTCTTTATAAATTCGTTTCAAAGTTCATTTCTATTCAATTCAAATTTCAATTCAATTTGAATTCATTTCAATTCGTTTTCAATTCAATTCGAATTCGTTTTCAATTCAATTCATTTCGAAATCGTTTTCAATTCAATTCATTTCGAAATCGTTTTCAATTCAATTCATTTCGAATTCGTTTTCAATTCAATTCATTTCGAAATCGTTTTCAATTCAATTCATTTCGAAATCGTTTTCAATTCATTTCATTCGTTTTCAATTCAATTCATTTCGAAATCGTTTTCAATTCATTTCATTTCGAAATCGTTAAAATCGATATAAATATCGTTCACGTCAAAATGGCGTCAATCTAATCAACACGGCTTCATAAAGTTCTATTTTCAAATATTCTATTTCAAATATTTCTTTTTCAAATATTTCTATTTTAAAACTGGAATGAGGCTCAATCAATTACCATATAAAGTTAATTATATGGATTTTCATACAACACATGTATATCATAGCATTGAAAAATAATCAACCATCAACCAAAGTGCACTACACTGTATAAGCATCAAATATAGATATTCAACGCTTATAACAGCCTGTCAATCAATCGATCGACATATTTAATCAATCAGGATGAGTGAACTTCAAATTTCATCCTAACACCCGTGTGGGGTTTCAAACAATCAAACACATATTTTATTTGTGCAGTTGGGCGATGTGTAAAATTTATCGACCCAATCAACGTCATTCAAATAGGTGTACATAAACAAACCGTCTGGTTTGTAAATGAATATTTTATTTTTTTCTCACATTCACGTTAAAAATTATATTTTTAACGATAAAACATTTTATTTCAACATATGAATTTCTTTTCAGTTCATTCTTTAAATAAAATGATATTTTTATTTTTCTAACTTATTTTAGAAAATTTCGGCGGCATAACGGCACGATACTAGAAACGGGACGAGGCCTAGCCTTATCCCCGGTCTAGTGAAGGCCCACGCCATTCACACATCAATCAAATCAATTTCATTTTGCAAACCACAAAACTTGGAGTAAGGGTCTAACCTAGCCTTACTCCTTCGCCTTATAACGGCGCACGTCTAATCCTAACCAATTTATCGATTCGATTTTTCACACCACAAATCACATTCAAACCAATATCGCAATCAATCACCAAACAGTCAAACAAACAAGTCCATGGTCTGTGGACGGGTGTCGGGTGCTTCTAATAAGCACCGTCTGCATCCTAGTATATATATGTATAACTAGAAAAATAAATTGAAAGGTGAGAAATTCTCACATATAGCTATCCTAGCTCCACGGCTCTTCCTTTGCAGAAGTCTTCACTGTTCTCGCCTTTTTGTCACCTTCGTTATCCGCTTTCACTACATATGTAAAAATCGAATTTTTACTTCGCTTTTCAATATATAAAAATCACATTTTTAATTCGAAGTTCAATATATAAAAACCATATTTTTAATTCGACGTTCAATATATAAAAATCATATTTTTAATTCGAAGTTCAATATATAAAAATCATATTTTTAATTCGAAGTTCAATATATAAAAATCATATTTTTATTTCAAAGTTCAATATATAAAAATCGAATTTTTATTTCAAAGTTCAATATATAAAAATCGAATTTTTATTTCTACTATGTTGTATAGATAAAAATTATATTTTTATCACGCTATTTTCCATATAAAGATTTCGCCTTTTCTAATAAAAAGTTTTCCTCTTTTCTGATAAAAATCAAATCTTTTTCCCTTTAAAGTTAAAACCTTTTTTTTTCTTATTTTAAACCTTAAGATAAAATCAGTTTCAAATTCTTTCTAAAATCGGTATTCTAAATCAAAAAAAAAGTATTTAATCCTTTTTAAAGTCCTAAAAAGTAAAAATAAAAATCAGTTTTTACTTTATAAAAAATTCAGTTTTTACTTTGTTTTTTTTTTTTTTTTTTTAAATCAAAACCTTCTATTTATAATATATATAAAAACAGAAAAGAAAATTAAATAAACAAACAAAAATAAATTAATAAAAACACTTACCGAGAAAAACAAAGAAGGGGGGCTGTGTAGGCGTTGCTTGCTGCGGAGGGGGTGTTGGAGGCTCGGGCAGGCGGCGGGGTCCCACTGGTGGCCGGCGGTCTCGGTTTCCGTTCGGATTTGGGGGGTGGGGTTCTTGGGCTGAGGGTCTTCACGAGATCGATGGGGAGGGGGTCGTGGGTGGATCGGAGAAGGGAGGCGGAGTCCAGCAAGTTGCGGTGGCGGGGTCCGGTGGCTGGGGGAAGGGCATGGTGGCGTCGGGTGTCCGATCGAGGGGGAGCGACTGTCGTTAGTTAGTTTTTTTTTTTTTTTTCATTTTCAGATCTGAGGGGTATCGAGGAAGAGAAAGGGAAATAAAGGGGGTTATATAATAAATATATATATATTTATTATTTTATTATTTTATTATTTTTAAAAGTTGACTTTCACATATGTCATCTAAACGAGGCCCACCGCCTGTCGTCCATAGCGTTTAACCCCCATTCCGAACACAATGGGTTATGCCACGTAGGCTGATTCGACTGTTTGAATCAGTTTCCGTTAAATTTACACTTAAATCGCTATATTGAATTTTAAACGTACATTTCAAATTACCGGGATCGCATACGAACTTTAAAAATTCTCGAAAAATATTTTCTAGCTTCGTATTGACGATACGGTCCTAACAAAACTAGTTTCGTCGAATTCTGAGACCGTTAGAAAAATGGCCAATTTCCAGTTGATTAAATTCAACAGAAACTGGTCAAACGCGTTTTCTTTTGCCACGCTCACATATTGATTCGAAAAATTATGAAATTTGGAATCTAGCAATAACTTCACATCCCGGACCCAACAAAACTGGTTTCGTCGAAATCCGAGGTCGTTTGCAAAATTGCTATTTTTAAGGGCCTTATATATATAAAAATATATATAAATTCCACAGCGACTATTTCTAATTTTAAACTGGACATATCTTATCATTTCTAAAATGAAATCTCAGTTTGTTAACTTCGTTACAAAGATATAGTTATACAGATTCAAATATTTCTTGTTTCGTTCAATTCTGACTTATATTGAATTCTGTATATTCATTTGAAATTAGAAATTGAATTTTCGAACTACCGCGCCATTTTCAATTCCTTTTATAATTATATATAATTATTTATATTCTAACGACGACGCGTATATTATATACGTTCGAATTCTATTCAAAATAAATTTCTCGTCGATATTATTTAAAATAATTCATTTTAAATAATCAAAATTCGCTAAAATTGCCAAAATAAAAATTTCAAACTGGCCCAGATTTTCCGGGTTGTTACAACTTTGCGTTCTTAACTTTAGAGGGACTTGGGAGGACCACCTTCCTTTAGTGGAATTCGCCTACAACAACAGCTACCAAGCTACCAACGGTATGGTGCCCTTCAAAGCCTTGTATGGAAGACCATGCAAATCACCAACATGTTGGTGGGAGTCTACAGATAAGCTTATACTCGGGCCAGATATGATTCGAGAGACTTCAAAGAAAGTGGACTTGATACGTAGAAGGATGAAGACAACCCAAGATAGACAAAAATCCTACGCAGACAAAAGAAGGACCGACCTTGAGTTTGAGGTTGGGGACAGGGTTTTCCTCAAGGTATCACCTTTAAGGAACGTCGTTCGTTTTGGATCCACAGGAAAGCTAGCACATGGATTTGTAGGACCGTTTCCTATCATCGAGAAGGTTGGGAAGATGGCCTATAGATTAGAGCTACTCGAGAGACTGGCCGAAGTTCACAACGTCTTTAATGTTTCTCACCTCCGAAAGTGTTTGCATGACTCAGCGGAAGTGGTGGAACCTAGCATTCTAGAAGAAGCCGAAGTGGAACGTGAAGCAACTATGAGGAGAGTTCCAACCCGCATCTTAGGAACTGAAGTGAAAAAGCTATGCAACTGCGAAATCAAACTTGTTAAAGTTCAGTGGAGCGACGCCGAGGAAGACGCGACTTGGGAAACTGAGGACAGAATACGCGCTGCCTACCCTCTTCTTTTTGAGGGTACATCTTTGATCTCTCTTTTTCCTTAAGTTATGTTTTATCTATCTTTTTAGGTATATCTCCTCGGTCCTTTTCCTAACTCCTTAGGTAGAAAACAAATGGATGCAAACATGTATTTGAAAACATGTTATGGATGATGGTTGCAAATGGTTGCTCGTGGATGCATATACACACACACCCTAGGTTATAGATGGGCTCAGTCACTTCATATTGCATATGCATATATGTATTCTCATTTGTATATGGTTGAAACTTGATATGCTGTCATATAGTCGTCGCATTTGTATGAATAGTTGTGCACTCATATAGAATTATGAATAGGAAAAATTTGCATACATAATGGATTCATGACACTTACATGATTCGCATTAAAGAGGTCAACTGAATCAGTAGACCGCCTGATTTCTGCATTAGATAAGGACATGTACACACACTATGCATATGATCATGAAGCATTAGAAGTCTTTTAAGGACAATGGACGCATGTGTTTGTTGGTTGAGTAGATGGTAGGATATACATTCTTCATAACTTGAAGATTTCGAGGACGAAATCCTTTTAAGGGGGGAGAATGTAACACCCCATGAATTCTATAACGTTAAGCTTCACAAATTAAAGTATAATTAATTCTAAATAAAAGAATTAAGGGAAATGGGTTGCGCCATTGCGTTCATCTCGGAATTCTACTTGAGATAGAGTCCGAGTTTGCGTGAATCGAACTCCGTATGAAGAAGTTATGGCCTTCGGAAGTTTCAGAATCAAATTTAAATTCAAACAGCTCAGTTTAAATTTCAAAATTCAAATTTCAGGTTCAAACTGGGCTGGGCGGGAAAATTCCCGCCCAGAGACCAGGTCGACCATAGGGTCCCCAGGTCGACCATAGTGTCGACTTGATCCCCCCCAGGTCGACATTAGTGTCGACCTAGGTGTCGACCTGCCTAGTCGACCTGGCTAGCCAGGTCTGGCTCTGGCTCGAATTTCTGTGACTCTATGTGTCACTAGGGCTGACATGTCACCTCTTGATTGGCTCTTTGAACTTTGAATAGTCTAGATTCTTCTTGTCTTCATCTGACGGCTCAAAACAACTTAAAAATATATAAATACACCCTAAGACTCAACTGAAAATTCACCCAAAAAAATGAGAAAGGAGTCGTCATGCCGCTAGGGAGGAATTGAACATAGCTGTCAAGAGAAAATCCTAGAGACGAATCAAATTTAGAAGAAGATTAAAGTTTAATCAAACTAATCAACGCAACGTTAGTCTACCCAAAGGAGCGCATCTCAATTTCAGAATTCAGAATCCAGAATTCAAGATTCTGCATTCGTTGTAAGTATAGTGACCTTTCAGAATATGAATAAAAATTTGATGTTATTCGATGTGAATGAAAATAGATTTGTGTTATTGTATTGTATAAAATTCTATGTATTGTGATGGTTCTATCATGACTTGTGTATTGACGTTTGTGGCATAAATTGATTGATGCAAGCCTATTGAACAATTGTATATGAAAACAATGACACTTGCAAGTTTGTGGCAAAAATTAGAAATTGATCCCTTTATGTATATGTCGATGCATGGACTATGTATATTCCCTTAGTCTAAATTAGAATTATATAAACATGTTCTAGATTTGAAACCTTTTATGCCTACATGACCCAAAACCTATGATATCATTTTCATGTCTATTTGCAAGTATAATTGGATCTATGTTAAGCATCGTTTGGGTTTCATAAATTATGCAAGTTCATGTTTATTTGCAAGTATAATTGGATCTATGTTAAGTATCATTTGGGTTTCATAAACTATGCAAGTTCATGTTGAAATAGGCTATGTGATTAGATGCTATAATTGGACATTTTGGTGAATATACAACATGCTAGTTTTGTGTTTTACATTATGCCAAGTTAAACATGTTTAAACACAAGTTTGTATTAGCCTAAACCATGCCATTTCATATGTCACCTACTTAGTTATACATTGATTTGAATGCAAGTTCACAAGACCCATATTATATATTAGTTCAATCGTTAAATTGCAAGTTCATGCGCCACACACCCTTATATGTTGTAAAATATTACATGTTCTTGATTTCCCCTTTTCTTATGCTTATAAAGTTGGGCTGAATTGTGTCGAGCCCAACATTTGTTATAACGTTGCGAACGTATAAACGGAGTAATAACGTTGGGTGTAAAACATGAAAATATATGTTGGCATGTTTGGCACATGCCAATGACAATGACATTTAAGGGGTATGAAATTGATATACCCAAGCATAAAAGATATGACATTTACATATATAATTGAGAAGTAATAAAATATGTAAATTTAGAAACACGATATGCTTAACCCGAGGTTGGATTGAGTTGTGATGTAAATCTGCCTGGAACCGCCCGACTGTCCAGTAGTCACAACAATACATATCCAATGTGGGTGGTTAAGCATTGAGCCCAATAATGACCCGAGGTTAGACTGAGCTACGGTGTAAACCTGCCCGGAACCGACCGGCATATCCAGTAACCGTAGCAATACCTGTCTAATGTGAGTGGTCAGGTGCTCCTAAGAGGCTAAGGACAGATGGTACGGTTAAGTCAACTATAACACTTAATCAAATTCAACATGTTAACAAGAATTGATGGGTGGGGTTAGGTAAAGACAGACACTTAACCACTTAACATGTTTGACTAGAAAATCCTAGTAACGAGGGACCCGTTTCAGCAGTAACCCAAGTTAGGTATCAACGGTACCCTGAAACTAGGCAGGGTGGGGCACGATTACTGGGCTGATTGTAAGCAGTCAAACGACGGCGGTGGGTGCACAGTGTAGGTCTAACGGGGTGCGGGCATGCACACACTCCGGAGCAGACAACCAGGGCACTGGGGACACCAGTAGTATAACCTATGCCTTCTAGAATTTGTGTCGGGGCTGCCACCATGGGTCTTGATACACCCCATAGTGGGAGGAGCATAGATATCTACAATTCTTGGGGGCCGTATGACACATGTTAACGCGAGTAGGAGCCGATCTTTTAATAAGAATGGGGATCACTTCACCCTCAACATGGGGTGCCAGTTAGAATAAACTCTAGTTGATGCAGAGATATAGTGTGGGTGCGATAGTACATTCGACACTTCCTTAGCTTGTGACGCTTTCCTATTTTCAATATATATCTATCATGCCCTTTTTCTTATTCACATACTGAAGAGTTACTAGATTTACTCAGGCTTTATGTTTGACCCTATTTCCTTTTCGTCTTCTTTTCTTTCGTCCCCCCCAGGTCCACATGGAGGAAACAACTCAGCTCAGTCAGGCTCTTTACAAGCTCCAAGAACGTAGATGTATGATTTGGATCTCTTTTGCTCGGATTATGGCTTTGGATATCACTTTGGGGATTTTTGTCACTTTATTTATGTTTTATGCTTCTTTAATAATCAAGACAGTTATGAGGTTGTAATGATGGAAGTGTTTTGAGACAAATACGGAAATGTTTTGTTGGAACACATATTGATGAAATAAAAGTCTGTTTGGTTTCCGCTATTTAAAATATGTGTATTTATATTTGTTTTGAGTTTATCTGTGGCCTTTTACTTATAAACCTCCACCAAAGTTAAGGCATTCCCTTTGTGAGTGACCTTAACGGAGGTGGGTGTTTTAGTCACTAATGGAGAACGTCCAGTCGATACATGGCCAGATTTTAGGCGGAGGTTTGAGGCGAAGTTTCTCTCATGGGCTAAAGAGAATTTATATATGGAAAGATTTTTGGCGTTGAAGCAAGGGAATCTATCAGTAAAAGAATACGTCAACAAGTTCAATCAGTTGGCGAGATTTGGCTTGGACTTGGTGAATACACCAGAAAAGAAGGCCCTGAGATTTGTTAAGGGTTTGAACATGCCACTTCATGGGTTAGCTAAGACCCACATCCCTATGGGGGCCACCTTTGAGAGGATAGTTGACATGGCACTTATGCATGAAGAAGAGAAGGGTACCAATGCTAATAAGGAACTCGAGAAGAAAGGGGATCAAAAGAAGTCGCAACCGCAACAACAGAACAAGAAAGGTGGCAAAGGAAACAATGGTAAGGGAAAGAAGAGATTCTTTAACTGTGGGACACCAGGCCATCTAAGAAAAGATTGTAGTAAGAAAAAGAAGACTGGCTATTTCCACTGTGGCGAAGCGGGACATATGATTAAGGACTGCCCAAGGAAAGGACAGAGGGCAGGGTCTACCTCGGGAGGACAGGTGCAGGCTCTTATGGCACCAGGGCAGGCAAGTTCAGGCTCTCATGGTTCCACCGCTACAAGAACGAGGTAGAACGATTTTCGATGAAAGTTTAGTTTTTCTGTTTGATCATCCTGTCCATACTTTATTTGATTCTTGAGCATCACATTCGTTTCTCTCAACATCATTAGTTGAAACACTGCACCTAGATACTAGTCTAGTTACGGATCCCTTAGTAGTCGCAAATCCTATTGGTGGTTCGGCTCATCTTTCTATGATTTGTCGGGATTTGAGAGTGTATATCTTGGGCGTTGGGTTTGAATGCAACGCCTTTGTTCTTGGTTTCATGGGCTACGGTTTAATTCTTGGTATGGATTGGCTAACTAGATATGGGGCCATCCTAGATTGTGAAAGAAGGGTAGTTAGATTGTTGACTTGTAGTGGAAAGACCCTTGATATTTATTGTGACCCTAGAGGTCCAGTAATTCTTAGCTACCTAGAGTCCCTTGACGCATCCGATGATGATTTACATTCTGTTCGTATAGTCCATAAATATGTTGATGTCTTTGATGAGGTGAGGGGTTTACCCCCAAAACGTGAGATAAACTTTCGAATATTTCTAGTAGATAATGCAAAGCTAGTTGCATTGCCAGTGCGCCACATGGCTCCAAGAGAGAGAAGAGAACTCAGTAAGCAAGTGAAGGAGTTGCTTGAGAAGGGGTTCATCAGACATAGTATATCGGAGTGGGGTACTGCAGTAGTATTTGCCAAGAAGGCAGATGGGTCCCTTAGACTTTGTGTGGACTATAGAGAACTTAATAAACTTACTAAGAAGAATAGGCACCCACTGCCGGGTATTGACGATCTCTTCGATCAGTTAGTTGGCGCCTCAGTGTTTTCGCAGTTGGACTTAGCTACAGGTTTCCATTAGTTGAGAGTGGCTGAGGATAGCATAGAAAAGACTGCCTTTAGGACTCCATACGGTTTCTTCGAGTGGCATGTGATGCCCTTCATTTTGACAAATGCCCCCGCATAATTTTTTGACTTGATGAGTAGGGTGTTTAGGGAGTACCTTAATAAATTCGTCGTAGTCTTTGTGGATGACATCTTGATCTTTTCTAAAAGCGAGGAAGAGCATGCCCTACATCTTAGGGAAGTGTTGAAGACCCTTCGAGCGTATAGCCTTAAAGCTAAATTTTATAAATGTCACTTTTGGAGGAAGGAAGTGCGATTCTTAGGGCACGTGGTTTCCAAAGAAGGGATAGTTGTGGATCCCGCGAAGGTAGTGGCCATCCAAGATTGGAAGGTTCCAAAAAATGCTACCGAGATGAGGAGTTTCTTAGGGTTGGCTGGCTACTATAGGAAGTTTATTAAAGACTTCGCAAAGATATCAGCCCCATTAAGACGCTTGACGAAGAAGAACTTAGTGTTCACATGGGATGTAGATTGTGATGATGCGTTCCAACATTTAAAGAGAGCTTTGACCACAACCCCAGTCTTAGTGTTGCCAGATGGGAGTAAGCCATTTACCGTTTATATCGATGCTTGTGGGATAGGACTAAGCGCAGTCTTAATGCAAGAGGGAAGGGTAATATCCTATGGTGGAAGGCAGTCGAGAGTGCATGAGAAAAATTACCCTACACATGACCTAGAGTTGGCCGCTATTGTTTTCGCGCTTAAGTCTTGGCGCCATTATCTTCTTGGCGAGAAATTCAAATTGTTCACTGACCACAAATCGCTAAAATACTTGTTCACTCAGAAGGACTTGAACTTAAGGTAGGAAAGGTGGATGGAATTCTTAGCGTCCTTAGATTTCGAGATAGCATATACCCCTGGCAAGGGTAACGTGGTGGTAGACGCCTTAAGTAGGAAAAGGTTGTCCTTGAGTCCGCTGTTTGTTGAGCGTTGAAGCTTACAGTTCATCTCTACGTTTGACTTTAAACCTTCCATTGACATCGTACCCAGTTTGCTAACGTCCTTAGAGGTCAGACCTACGCTTTTGGAACGGATTGGTGAAGCACAGCGAGATGACCCACAATTGGTTGAGTTGGTAGATAAGCTCAAAAGAGGGGAGTCATCGGGCCATCTCAGTAGGTATACCTTAGATGATAAGGGTTGGTTACGTAGGGACGGTAGACTTTGTGTACCACGGGACGAGAATTTGAGGAAGACCATTCTTGATTTCGCACATCGTTCGAAGATGACCATCCATCCCGGCGGGGACAAGATGTACATGGACATGAGACGAGTTTACTTTTGGGCCGGCATGAAGAGAGATATGGCCGAGTTTGTCGCTAGATGCTTGGTGTGCCAACAAGTAAAAGCAGAGCAAAAGAAGCCCGGTGGGTTGCTTCACCCATTGGAGGTTCCACAATGGAAATGGGAAAGTGTCTCGATGGACTTTATTGATGGGTTACCGAGATCGAGGAAGGGTAATACGGGGACTTGGGTCATGGTAGACAGACTTACTAAGAGCGCCCATTCCATTCCCGTAAAGACTAAGAGGACTGCTTCATGGTTAGCCTCCGTATACATCCGAGGGATAGTTCGTTTGCACGGTGTTCTTCTAGCATAGTGAGCAATCGCGATCCTATCTTTACTAGCGAGTTTTGGAAGAGGTTGCAAGAGGCTGTAGGGACTCAGTTATGTTTGAGCACCGCATATCATCCTCAGACGGATGGCCAGACCGAGAGGGTGAATCGTATTCTAGAATACCTATTGAGGTTGTGTGTCTTAGACTTCAGAGGTACATGGGAGGATCATCTTCCGTTGGTGGAGTTCGCATATAATAATAGCTTTCAGTCTAGCATTGGCATGGCACCATTCGAGGCTCTTTATGGACGGCCGTGTCGTTCGCCTACATGTTGGTGGGAGTCTACAGATAAGATCTTACTTGGGCCCGATATGATTAGAGAGACTTCGGAAAAGATCGATCTGATTCGAAGGAGGATGAAGACGGCGCAAGATAGGCAGAAATATTATGCGGACAAGAGGAGGTCAGATCTTGAGTTTTATATTGGGGACATAGTCTTTGTCAAGGTGTCTCCATTACGGAATGTCGTTCGCTTTGGGTTCGTTGGGAAGTTAGCACCAAGGTTCGTAGGGCCGCTTCCTATTAAGGAGAGGATTGGACAGTTGGCGTATAGAGTGGAGTTGCACGAGAGACTTAGTGGTGTACACGATGTATTCTATATATCACATTTGAGGAAGTGCTTGCAAGAGACCGCGGAAGTGGTAGAGCCGAGCTTGCTTAGAGAGGTGGAGATTGAGCGTGATGCGACTATTCGACGAGCTCCTACGTGCATTCTTGGGTCGGAGATTAAGAAGTTGAGGAATCGAGAAGTCAAGCTACTCAAAGTGCAATGGAGAGATGATGAGAGCAACGCTACTTGGGAGACGGAAGAGAAGATGCGTTCATTGTACCCTTTTCCTTTCGAGGGTATGTTCTTTAATTTCTCCTTTATCGCTTAGCTTGTACTTGTTTTATCTTTAGTATGTCCTCTCGCTAGTATCTTTGACCTTTAGATAGGGAAGTCCTATGGTTGAAACATGTGTTTGAGACATGTTATGTATGATGGATGCATGTGGATGTGAGTGTTTGCTAGTGGTTGCTCGCGGATACATATACACACACTTTAGGCACTAGATCGGCTAAGTCACTTCATATTGCATATTGCATAAAAATGTGTGTGCATATTTAAGTTAATGGATGTATAATGGTTGTACTATCATATGGATGCTGCATTTTTGTGAATGGTTGTGCACACATGTAGAAATAATATGTATCGATAGGATTCTTTCGCATGCATAATGGATGCATGGGACTATCATGGTTTGCATTAAGAAGGTCAACTAAATCAGTAGACCGCCTGATTTTGCATTAGATAAGGAACATATACACACACTTCTTGCATATGTTCATACAGCATTAGGAATTTTATAAGGATAATGGATGCCTGTGTTTGATGGTTGAGTAGATGGTTGATTGGATGTTAGGATATGCATTCTCCTTAACTTGGAGATTTCGGGGGCGAAATCCTTTAAGGAGGGGAGAATGTAACACCCCATATTTCTGTTAATATTAATAATCACAAATTAAAGAATAACTAATCTCAGATGTGAAATTAAGGGAAACGGGTTGTGCCATTATGTTCGTCTCAGAATTCTGGTTGAGATAGACTCTGAGTTTGTGTGAATTGCACTTAGTATGAAGAAGTTATGGCCATCGGAAGTTTCAGAAAATTCAAAACAGATTTCAGAAAATTCAAATTTCAGAGTCAGATGGGCTAAGCGGGAAAATTCCCGCCAGGGCCAGGTCGACCACACGGTCGACCTTGGGGTCGACCTACCCTGACCAGGTCGACACCCCCCCCCCCCCCCCCGGGGACAGATTTGATTAGTGACCTGTTAATGACTGTGTGCTGACTCATTAGGGTTTCTGATCTGCTCTGATTGGATGGGATTAATTCTGTGTTGATCGGACGGCCTAAACTAATCCTAAACTCTATAAAAACACCTATAGACTCAAACCTTAAAATCAAAATAAAATTAGACTCATGGCTTCCATGTCGTCACCTTGCAACTCAGAATAGCCGCCACCAATTAGAGAGGAAGAAAGCTAATCAAATTCAATTCTTTTCAACTCTAACAACGAATGTTCTTCAAAGGAAAGCTAATTCAACTTCAGAACTCAACATTCAGAACTCAAGACCTTCTTTGAGTTGTGAGTTCGATTTTTTTAATAAAATAATTAGCAATTTAATTGGATTAAGTTATGATGCGGATTATATGGTTATGTCGTGAACTATTGACCGCATGTTATCATCTATGTTGTAAAATTATGACGTTATCATTTATGTTGTAAATTCTATGATGTTATGTTGTGATGTTATCATCTATGTCGTAAAGTTATCATCTATGTTGTAATTCTATAATTAATCAATTCATGATGATGCTTCACATGCTAGTTTGGTTATGTTGATTCATATGATAAATCATATGTATGTATGCAAGTTTAGGTGTTGATTTAGATGTGGATCATATGCAAGTTAGTAAAGATTATGTATAACCTTATATGTTTCATGACAGCTATTTTAGATCTAAAGTTAGGCTGTGACATGTGTGAGTTATATGCTAAATTCTACATGCTAGTTTACATGTTTAGATGTAAGTTTACACCATTGTTATGTTGCATAAATCACATATGCAAGTTTATATAGATATATGAGTTTGTAATATGAACCATGTTATGAAAGTTTGTGGTTATTGCCTATGCAAGTTTACACCTTTAGATGTAGATCTATGACATACATGATTTATGCAAGTTTGTGACCATTATCTAAACAAGTTTACACCTTTTGATTTGGATCTATGACATATGTAGTTTTATGCAAGTTGTAACTTTGGCCTATGCAAGTTCTAGATGTAGAACATCATTCACACATGCAAGTTCACCCCTATGTTTAGATCTAGTTTTGTCTATATGTATGTTGTGATGTTTTCTCTTTATTCTATTAGTTAGACTATTCGAGTCTAACGTATATTTTACATTAAACGAACAAACGTACAATGTAGGGTAATGGGATAATATTAAAAAGATTTAATATTAAGAATTGGCATAAATGCCTTAAATGGCATAAAATAAATTTGTGATGAAAATTGGTATGATTTAGCATACCATAAATGGATGGACATAATTGAGTCAATTATGGCCATAGTTAAATTTGGAATTGATTGATAATTTGAATAGGGAAAGCAATTCAAATTGGGGAATGATTAATTAAGACAAATTAATCGTCTAAGACACGAGGTTAGGCTCTTTTGTGGTGTAAGACTGCCCGGACCTACCCGGAAAATCCAGCTGCCACAAATGTCAGTCTAATGTAGGAGGTCATAGGCATAAATTAAATGTGTAACAGTTGTAAAGACACGAGGTTAGGCTCGTTTGTGGTGTAAGACTGCCCGGACCCGCCCGACAAATCCAGCTGCCACAAATGCCAGTCTAATGTGAGAGGTCTTTATGAGGTTACGGTCTTAATGAATTAAGAAACACTTAACCAGATAAACATGTAGTGGGACATGAGGGGGTTAAGTGGGTGCCTTGGGTGGCATGTGGAATCTAGTGGGTGCTTTGGGTGGCATTTGAAATACGATTAGAAATACTTAACCAAAATTGAAACATGTAAGTGAACATGAATAAGAAGAGGGTTAAGTGGGATGTACTAGAGGGGAGCAAGCTTAGGTGGATAGCTTGTGTCAAGTAATGGGGGCCCGTTTCAACCAGTAACCCATACGTATCTTTGTGTTCTCGACCCAAATCGAGGACAGGACACGCATACTGGGCTTGACTGTAATAGGCCAAAACATGTTAGCGGTGGCAACGAAAGTCCAACGGGTTCATATGTGTGTGTGGACCCAGGCTGGTAGGTAAGACGTTGTTGCATCGTGTAGGTATAAGCTGTGCATTATTGGTTATATCGGGTTGCCACTTTGGGGAGTGATACACCCCACTATGGGGACAGCATGGGTATCTACGTGTTAGGGAGTCGATCGCATTAGGTTAGTAGGTACACCTAGTGGAGATAAGAGCAGGCGGCACCTATGAAGGCAACTAGGGGTGCAACCTTAGGGAGACTAGTGGTGGTGCAGTATAACAATTACCTTATAGTGGTGGTGTAGTGTAGTAATTATCTTATAGTGGTTTAGGTGCGCCTTTAACGATATCGTTGTTCATCTTGTTTCCTTGTTTACTCTGTCATACCCAATTGTTCACAGTCGTTTCCTTATTTTCCAACTTATGCCTTAGCCTAGTTATTTTTGTAATTATATTGTTAAAGTTATCGCACTCGCCAGACTTTGTGTCTGACCCCCTTTGTTTCCACCACTTTTCTTCCTTCCCCCCTCCCCTCCCCCCCCCCCTACCCCCCAATTGCTCAGGTTGGAACTAGCACCAGTGGAGCTTGATTTAGGACAGCTGTATCTCTGCTTTTAGAAGATTGCTTGGATCGCTGAAGTAAAGTTCAGCCTATCTTATTTATGCCAATTTTGTACCGGGGTTATGTCTTTCAATTTATGTACTCTGATTCAGTCAAGATGGATATTATGTACTTTGACTCTGGTTTTTGATGATGTAATCAAACCTATGTGTTTACCGCTGCAATGAATAAAGTTTTAAATTTTTAAGTACTGTTTATATTTGTCTTGTTATTAAGTTTCTGTTCTATACTCACGTAAAACGCTCCATGGAAGTTAATGCATTCCCTTTGTGAGTGACATTAATGGACGTGGGGTGTTACATAATATAAATGTCATTTTATTTATAAATGCCATGTTAGAATATAAATGTCATTTTATTTCAAATGCCATGTTAGAATAAATTTCATTTTATTTATAAATGCCATGTTAGAATATTAATGTCATTTTATTTAGAAGTGCATGTAGAAATGATTAAAATAATCATTAGTTAGAAATGTAAAAATACGTTAAGGATTAAAACGTTATCATTGTTATGTTAGTGATATTAGAAATAATTCAAACTGAATTAGAATTGGTTAAATCCATTAACCAATGATTTATGTGTGTAAACCGTTGTTGTTTGAAAACCCCACACGGGTATTGGGATGATATTTGACATACACTAGTCCCAATATTTAGCTGTATGTCAATCGATGGATTGACATTCTGTAATGAGCATTAATTATTTATCTATTTTAATGCTCACACAATTATAAATTTCACTTTGGATGTGAATGGATTGTTTATTGATTATATATCGTTTATTGTTACATACATGCGATGTGTGAAATCTATATAACTGAAAATATATGGTAATTGATTGAGTCGCATTCCGATTCATAATATCTTTTAAATAAATAATATTTGAAAATAAAGAACATTTTTATATAAAGAATAGTTTAAAAATAATGAATATTTTTCAGTGAAATAATTACAATTACAAAAAATTATAATTGCATTTTTGACACGAGGTTAGGTTGCATTTGTGGTGGAAGTCTGCCCGGACCTGACCGGCATATCCAACAGCCACTAATGTCGAACCTAATGTGAGAGGTAAAAGTGCGCAAATACGAAGCGGGCTATGATACGAGGTTAAGCCCAACTTGTGGGATAAGTCTGCCCGCACCCGACCGGCATGTCCAGCATCTGCAAGTTGTGGGCCTAATGTGGGAGGTCTAGCCCATTATAAACTATAAATGGACATGGTAATGAACTGGACTATTTAGCCCATTATAAGTCGAAATGCCATTTTAACCCAAAGCAGTTTATCGATCGTTTTTATTCATTTTATAATGAATAGAATAAAAAGTAGTAATTTCCAAATTCTAATATTTTGAAAACATTATTTTAATAAAGAAATAGAATAAATCTTTAACCGAGATTTAATGGAGTTTTCCAACTAATTAATATTTATATAGAATTAAATAAGTTGGATTTTTAGGTTTGTCATGAATGGTGTCTTCAATAACACCGCTCTTAAACCCAGTTGAGAAAAGAATAAATCTTTTAATTAAGATTATTAGAGTTTTCCAATTATATTTATAAAATAAAATGTGAATTGGGTTTATTGTGAACTGTGTTTTAAACGACACTTGTTCTTTAACCCAATTAACAGTGAAAATATAATTTGGAATTTATAAATCTTTTATTAAGATTTAAAGGGAAATTTTCCAAAAGTAAACTTTTCCAATTTAATATATTAAATTGGAATTGAATAGAATTCGATTTAATAATAATCGAGATGAGCTTTTGTGAAAGAAGACTGTTACTATATATGGAATTTGATAGGCTTTGCCGTTATTCCATTTATATTATTGGTTTGATACAGAAATTTATATCGATTATATATTGATTTGATTTTTGTGAAATTTCTATATTTAATGGAAGACGATTTAGGGTTTATCGTGAACTGTGTTTTAAATGACATTGGTTCTTTAACCCAGTTGAAGATAAGATTAATTTCTTAAATTCATATAATCATAAAGTAATGATTTTTGATGTTAAAACCAAATTGGAGTTTTAATGAATCTTTAAAAAGAAAATTAAAGAATAAATTTATAGAATTTATCTTTCATAAAATTGATGGGAATCTTTCCCTAATAATGTGAATATTTTATTTAAAGTATATTCTAAATTGGAATGAGACGTTTGATGTGTTTTTGTAGCACTTTATTATTGATTATAAAATACGCGAGTTATTCAGAAAGACCGGGTTTAACCCATTCTAAATAATTACTATGACGATTAAAAGTCAAAGATGAAGACGGTGGTTGAAGACCGGAGGTCTTCACATCGTTTGGATGATTACCGATGTCTTGATTGGGAGGCATCCCAAGAAAAGGTAATAAGTGGTGATCATCTAGACGTACTTAGAGATCGATGGATATGCGAGAGCTTCTCTCCTGTATTGGACATATGGGACGAGGAATAAGGTGTCTCTGGTTTCGTTCAGACCCAAAACGAACTTGTAAATGGATGGTATGTCTGACGTTGTATTCCTTTATGTTGTATTCGTTGATCTCTGCTAACTATATACCTGTTGGTGGCGGAGAATTTATTCTCTTGCATAACACCCTTCTCTCAGGCGTATGAGCTTAGAGGTTATATATTGGCAGAAATCAATAGTATGGTATGGACTGATAATGTGGCATGCTAAGATGCAATTGATCAAGGCTTTTGTTGAAAAGAAGAGCCTTGTGGTTGATGATCAAAGCACAGCCCATTTTAGGCATAGCTTTGTGTAGCATAACTTCGCGAGCTTCACACCCCGTTATGAACTAGAAACGGGAGAAGGACCCCAAGGAGGACATGCGTTTCTTTCTAGCTAGAAGTGGTGTCAGGGTTTTTACAAGGACCGACATTTTTACTTATGTGGATGATGGATTGCGAGGCGCCTCGATTATTTGAGTCCCTAGTGGCTCTGTTACGCCCCATAGGGCGGGGAAACATATTGTAATGACCTGCATTGGCAGAGGTATTAGAATTAATTTATTTAATTATATAAATGGTGGGATAGTGAATTAAATGGTCGTGGAATAATATAATGGTGAATATTTAATTTAAAATAATAAATTAAATAATATATTTAATTCTGAAATAATCAGAATTGGCTGAAATGGCGATATGGTGTGAACCAGATCATCTGTGATATTTAATTCAGCTTGGAATTGAATTTGAATAACGAATATATTCAATCGACGTCAATTTGAACGTAGAATTATAATATAATTATAAACGAGCTTGAAATGGCGCTGTAGTTCGTAAATTGGTGATTCGAACTTCAACTGAATGTACAGGATTCGTTTTAAACCGGATTTCTGTGAAACAAGAAACGTATGGAGGTGGTGGATTATATCTTTCTAGAGGAAGAGAAATATCGGGATTTTGTCGTGTAGATTTTGATTTATGTCTAAATCAAATTTTGAAATAGTCGCTATAGAATCGTTTATCGACCATATCGGTTTATTCGATATAACTAGAGATCGGCTTTGAATTTAGACAAGGTTCTTTAGAGACATAGTGATAATTTAATTTTTAGAATTTTACTGTAATTTTTATTTAATTAAATAAGCAACTTTTTATTTGGAGTATTTGGCACCCTATATCGACAGTTTGGGGTTTCACAATATGAGTTAATCTACCGGTATTATTACATTTTTGGGATCGTTGCACATCGCTCATAACAACGACATTTTTACTTCAGTCTATAGCGCTCATATATGGATATGATTTTATTTAACGGGGTATGTTAAAAGTTTAAAATTGGAAAGAAAAAAAATATCCTAACTATTTCTAAGCCTAAAAAACCAGTCCACGATTACATCTCTTTTCAGCCGCGAAAAAAAACCTTTGGTCCTAAAACCAAAAACGTGGCATTTACAAAACCAAAGGAAACCAACACTATATAATAAACCCTTTTTATTTTACTTAAGACCAAAAATCTCGTTTCATTCTCCTGTAGAAAAGAGGCCGCCACTAACTCTTCTACTTCATTAAATTAAATCAAACAACTTCCTCAATGAAATCGGACGTAGGTTGTTTTATTCAAATCATTTCCTAACTAGCTTCTCTCGAAACACTCGATCTATTTTTTTCGAACTGGGAAGAGACCCTATGGCGCTACCTTGGTCTGAGGATATGCTGGAGGACGGCTACGGACTATTTTCGAAGAAAGAGCCAGGAAGGAGGGGGTAGGGGAGACTGTCAATGACGGTGTAATAGTAGTAAGGTCCGCATGTATGTAAAACACGTTATAGCAGGAGGTTGAATGGGGCTCGACTGGAAAGGGGCATGGTTCTCGGTGTTGGAAGGTGATGTGAATAGAACCATGGTACATGCGAGGAGCTGAAACCGCAAGGGGGTTCTTGAGTGCTAGGTCGGTAGAAAGTAACTAGAGGATCGGTGATAAGTATGTACACTGTGTGAAGTGATGGTGTACTAGAAGTTGGAGATCACAAGTGAAACATGGAGAAGCAAGTAAGAATGAAGCAAGGGAGGACGGTGGGATGTGTAAACGTGTACAGAGGAGGGTAGTGGTGTATTTTGTTTAGAAGGATCACTATAGTTTATCGTGAAAGAAGAGGACTGGCGATTTGGTCTTTGTGAATAATGGTGATGGGCTCACATAGGAAGGGACTGATACGTTTAGTTTGGTATTTTCGTGAAGATAAGGGAAGGGTTCAAGTATGGTTCAAGAAAAAATGGGCGTACGGTTTCATACTGGAGTATGGTTTGTTTTTCCTGAAGCAAGAGGCATATTTGGAAGGAAGAAGGACTGTACGCGGTAATGGGCTTGAGATGGGCCGGCAAATGAAGGTGAGGCCCCATCTAAGAAAAATTCAAATGAAATTTAGTTAATGTTATTTATAATATTATACTAACTTATAAAATGAATATCTTGCTCATGTATTATTGAAATCGGACAAAATAAGATCCGTTGGGATCGTATGGGCGGGAGCTACACCATGGAGCTGACTGAGAGTGAATCCGAGCATGTTACAATTTATGGCGAAATAAATTGTCCGTCGAAATCAAATAACGCAAACCGATTTATTCAACGGTTAACACGCCAATGTGAGTAAATCTCACTAACTCTGAACAGTTTATAATTTTGTGCTGTATTTTTAGAACTGTTAGATATTGGCTGATACTGTATGTTGACTGTTTGATTGAACTGCTAGTCAGTTAGTTAAATTTTCTATATTTGATTCTGTTTAACAGAATATATCATATAGAACTGAAAAGTGATGTTATCTATATTGTTTAACATCTGTGATGCAGGGAGACAGGTTGGAGGAATCCAACTGGATTCCTCAACATTTATTTACTGTTTTCATATATTGTGATATATGATGTGATATATAATCTGTTATGGATTATGGGTGTTGGAATGATGTTGATCATTGTTATTCGATATTTTAAATATCATAAGAGACCCTGGGATGGAAAAAAAGAATTTATTTCAATGTATATTGAAATAAAGGAATTTTATAAAATCACAGGATTTTATAAAAGGAAATATTTATAAAACGAACACGGTTTTATAAAAGGAATATTTATTTAGAAAATAAATAGAAGTTATAAATAGGAATATTTATTTAGAAAATAAATAGGAAATATTTGTAACGGTAAATAGAAGTTATAAATAGGATATATTTGTAACGGTAAGTAAACGTTATAAAAAGGAAATAGTTGTAACGGAAAACGTAGTTTAGTAAAAGAAGTTAATCGATGTTAGTTAATCGATTAGAGAATAAAGTTGAAAGGAGATAATCGATGTTAGTTTAATCGATTAGAATAGAAGCAAATGAGTAAATCGAATATAGTTATTCGAATAGAAAGTAAAAGGAATTATCGAATATAGTTTATTTGAAAAGAGTAAGTGAAATAAGTAAATAAATAGCGTTAGTCAAATAGTGTTAGTCCAATAGAGTAAATTGATAGGGGTTAGTCCAAAGGAGTTAAGTAAAAAGAGTCAATCGAATATAGCTATTCGAAGGAGGGTTAAGTAAGGAAGTTAGTAAATGGAATACAAAGTGAACTTTGCCCATTTCAAAGTTAGAAATGTTGTTCAGTTAAGGTCTGAGAGGTAGTTCTACCCCAACTTAATTGGCTTCGTTTTAACTAAGGAATAGTTAATGTTCGGCAGTAAAGGAAATGGTTTGAGTTGGCATCACGATGGTTTGTTTAAACATCTGTCTAAGTCCAATAAAGAAGCTTTGGAAATGTTTTCCAAATAAGAAACCAGAAATGTTTCCTAATAAAGAAAACAAAGAAATGAAAATGTTTTCCATTGTTAATAACGTATATTTTCCCAATTTAGAAAATAAGAAATATTGAATATAGGGAAACAGGAGATAAGTAAATTAATGAATTAAGAGATAAATGTTGAATGATGTTTGATCGATATAAATTTCCATTTGGAAATAATATCGTTGTTTGCACACTTGTTTTTATTCGATAGTTAAATCACAGACTATCGAAGTTTTGACCCTTGTAACGTTGTTAATATGGAGAGACCGGTTGGATTATTATCCAAAGAACCACTCTGTATTGGCATAAGCGTTGCGAATCATATATGCCAAAGGAAATTGAAGACGGAGTTATGCAAGGGCTATCCTGTGACAGAATAGTGCCTTCGGTTCATCCTGTTCCTGGGTGACTTGTATGGACGGATGTCTGACAGAGTAATTCTAGACGATCACGTATATTGATTTCTCCAACCGTACCAAGAGTGGAAGCAGAGGAGGAAACTTCTTTTAGCTAACACATAATGTATTGTTGTAGACGTCAATCGGTGATTTGATGGATTTGACGGGGTGGCATTCAAAGTGAATCTGGTTTGATGATAAAGCGTAGCTTCTAGCCTCATCATCCGGTAAATGACAGAAATCGGGCAGGCAGCATGGCTAAGTCGGTCGCACCGAAGTAGGGTGTATAATCACCTGATCTAGAGTTTCATTTACTTCTAAAAATCTATTGTTGATGCTGTCCCATTCGGGAAACGGTTGCTGATCCCAACTGTTGGTGATATACATTCGATACGCTCAAGCAAAATGAGTGGTCGGTCATGTGTGGCCGGGTTGCAAGATGTTCTTGTTGAACCCAGTGTATTCCTCTCTAGAGGTACACGAGCGAAAGGTGGATCCATACCTTGTCATAGTTGGAAACCCATTACCCAATACGTGCTTGCGGTTTTGATTGTATACTATATATGTAGAACGTGAGATGAAAGCGTTTCTGCTAGATGATTATATATACTGTGGTTGATAGACATTATTATAATATCAAAAGGTGTTTTGATATAAAGTTATTTTGGATTCTCATGAGGGAAAACCCCGTTCCGTTATGCGGCGTGGTCTTATGAGATATCATTTACTTGTTCAACTGTTTTTAAACTGTTTTACTCATACCAGTCCCATGACTGACCCGGAGTTTACTTTGTTGTTTTCCCTAAACTCTTGGGTGCCTAAATTTGTACGGGCAGTCAAGTAGTCGGGATTTTACAAATACATTGAAGAGCTGGAGCAGGAGGCTTCAGGATCATATAGCTATAGTTATTTCCGTTGTGTTGTAAGTGCTGTACTTTGATAATGATGAATATTCAAATACAGATGTATATTTCAAAGTTATGTTATGAAATATATTTATTCGTTCCGCTGTGAGATTCGTGTTACTCTGATATTGTGTTCTTCTTCTTCTTCTATTCTAAGTTTCTATCTTATCTTTACTCACCCTCTAATTTCTTTCACTAATTACCAGGATTTTTCGATGTTTTGGTTATCAACATCGTGCTTATGTCGATAACCAAAGACGCTCGAAATCCGGGTCGTTACAGTTGGTATCAGAGCTTAAGTTAAGAATTACTTGGCTCTGTGGCGTGACTCGGTAGAGATAGGGTTAGTAATACCCTAGACTGAGATTGAGTGTATATATACGAGTGAACGTATTTGTTATAGATATAAAAAAATTGTTTTATATTGTGGAGATTCATTGGTTGAGTTGTTTATGAGTTCTGGTCGATCAGTTTGATCCACTGTATCGGTAGGAGTTACTAAACACTCGAACACGATGGGTCGACACGATATGTTTTGAAAAGAGGGTAAATTAAAATAAGTTTAACCAAGGTATATCTTGATATAGAAAAGATATATATATATCAAAATTATAATATATTGGATATATTGGTTGTGATTATAATCGAGTAAGATTATAAATTAAATAGTTATGTAAATAACCAATCAGAATTCATATAAGTGAAATACGTGAAATCAGGTGAGTTGAATCCGAAATTTTAACCAGAAATTGAAGTCAAAACTCTGGAGAAATGGGATAAGTGTTTGTAAATGGATTGGGATTAAAAATAAGGAAAATTAAAGATCCTGGGAGATTTTAAATTGTTTTACAAGCAGCGTGAATTATATTTTGAAATGAATTTCAAAGTGGAAATGTTTAGAAATGGTTTTATAGTATTGAACTCACTTCGATCGCTGGAAAATAGATTCTGATGATGACAGCTGCATCATCAGTATTCATTTTCGAGTTGTAAGTGACGAATTACTACCAGAGATACTGTTTTGAAATTGTTTTGGGAAAGACAAGTTGTGTTGAATTTCAAAATGGGATTTAAATATAGAAATTGGAATTTTTAAATAGATTTGAAATATTAACTTGTTTTAAAAGAAATAAAACGAGAAGTTCTTTTATAAACGAAGTTTATAAATAGTTCTTTTATAAACAAAGTTTATAAAATGAAGTGAAAGGAGTTATCATTGGATAATTCAGAAATAAAAAAATATAAGTGTGAAATTGAAAGGGAAATCTATTTTCCAAAGGTAGAAATATCGATTTCAAAAGGAATTGAAATCGAGACTTATGTAAAGAATTTGAATAAAGGAAGTTCAAAATAGAATGTAAATAAGAAAATTCAAAGGGAATTTGAATATAGAAAATTCAAAGGGGGATTTGAATATAGAAATTCAAATAAGATTTGAATAAAGAAGATTTAAATAAAAGAAAAGGGAATATAGAATTTCAAAATAGAATTTGAAATAAGAAAATTGAATATAGAATTCATGTAGAGTAATAATATAAATTGAATATAGAAATTCAAAGGGAATTTGAATATATGAAATTCAATGGAATTGAAACAGAGTTTGAATATAGAAATTCAAATGGAATTTGAATATAGAAGATTCAAATAGAATTGAAATGAAATTCAAGTATAGAATTTGAATAAGAGAATTGAAGTGGAATTTGAATATAGGAAATTCAAATAAAATTGAAATGGAATTCAATTTGTTGATAAACAAGTTAAACCTATATTTGAACATGTATATTCAAATAAAAAGGTGAAATGGGCAAACCGGTAATTTGAAAATCACTTAACGAACTAAGTTAAAATGATTGGATTAAGTTGAAATGAATTAAAAATGTATGGATATACATGAGACAGGTGGATAAGGTATGAAGGTATATAAATAGAATGCTCGACGAAAGGTATGTATTTAATTCATATATGAGATTTTATGCGCCGTATCGGCTAGCCGCTTGGCTTTTCTTTTTCTTTTTGATTGGAGAAGGCCTGTGTGGCAGTTTGGGGATTTTCCCGATGCTCCCAGTACAAAGGAGGTTATGGCGAATTTTTCCGGGAATTTAAGGAGTTAGAATATTTTTAAGATAATTTGATAGTTAGAAATCAACGTATCAAAATATATAAAAGTCGATAAGGAAACGAACTTAGAAATGGAATAGTATAATCAAAAAAGAAGTCTAGAATAAAATCTAGTAAGAATAGAAAGAGAAAGTGTATACGTGTTTAAAAGGGAATAAGTAGTTGTATGGTATTGATTATTCGAGTAAGTAGTCTTATCTGTTTTGACGTTATAAATGTTATTCAGTCAAGGTCTGAGAGGTAGTTATACCCCAACTTGATTGATTTCATTATTAACAAATAAATGGTAAGATTTCAGGCTCGAAGATCAATGTTGAATAAGAGTTAGTTGAATATAGTATTTGGGTTGTCGTAACGATGTTTTACACAACATCCGTTTTAACCCAAATAAGTGTAACTTGGAAATATAATAAAGAATATTTCCTAAGTATGGAAAAAAAACGAGATTGGAAAAGAGATAAGAAATTGGAGTATTTTCCAATTATAAATAGCATATATTTTCTAAGGTTTAGAAAAATAAAGGAAGGCGATATTCAGAAATGTTTTCCAAATAACATAAAAGGCCAATATGGTTATTGAAATTATTTGGTTAACAAATATTGATAAAGAAATAGAGAAGTGATTTAACTAATGGAATATTGATTATGGGCTCAGTGGAATTTCAAAAAGGAAAATTTGATTTTTGAAAGGAGTAAACTGTTTAAAAAAAATCCCAGGGAAAGACTATTTAAATAAAAACAAATTTAACAGAAATTTGTGAAAGCAGATTTGAATTAAAGTAAAGTCAGTTAAGTGGTAACTGAAGTTGAATTGAAATCGAATAAATTGGATTTGTGAAATTAGAATCCGAAATGGTATTGGATTGAGGAGTTAAGGAATTGAAAATCAAGAATTGAACTTGGATTGAAATGGGATTTGGCTTGGATATAAGCGAATGGTTGTGTTGGAGATAAAAATGATTTGGAGTTTGATTGGCATGACATTGGTATATGCTGAATTGAAAGCAGATGTGAGGGATATAACGATATGCCGACAAAAAGGTACCAGTTTATATTTCTATTGGATATAAGATTTATGAGCCGAATTGGCGAGCCGCTTGGCTGTTTGATTTTCTTTTGGGATGGAGATGGCCCAGAGAGGCAAGTGGTGGTTTGACGTATTGACCAGTACAAAGGAGGTGCTGGCGAAATTTTTCGAAGAGTTAAGGCGTTAGAAAATCTTCAGGATTTTTGAAAATTTTCATTGATAAGAATTAATTAATAATTTAATTGGAATTAAATTGGTCCAGTTGAAAACTGGAGTTAAAAAGTGAACAAATATGTTCTAACCAGTCGATAGGGTCGTCCTCTACTTTTTAGCAATTTCGAGGACGAAATTATTTTAAGTGGGGAAGATTGTAATGACCCGCATTGGCAGAGGTATTAGAATTAATTTATTTAATTATATAAATGGTGGGATAGTGAATTAAATGGTCGTGGAATAATATAATGGTGAATATTTAATTTAAAATAATAAATTAAATAATATATTTAATTCTGAAATAATCAGAATTGGCTGAAATGGCGATATGTTGTGAACCAGATCATCTGTGATATTTAATTCAGCTTGGAATTGAATTTGAATAACGAATATATTCAATCGACGTCAATTTGAACGTAGAATTATAATATAATTATAAACGAGCTTGAAATGGCGCTGTAGTTCGTAAATTGGTGATTCGAACTTCAACTGAATGTACAGGATTCGTTTTAAACCGGATTTCTGTGAAACAAGAAACGTATGGAGCTGGTGGATTATATCTTTCTAGAGGAAGAGAAATATCGCGATTTTGTCGTGTAGATTTTGATTTATGTCTAAATCAAATTTTGAAATAGTCGCTATAGAATCGTTTATCGACCATATCGGTTTATTCGATATAACTAGAGATTGGCTTTGAATTTAGACAAGGTTCTTTAGAGACATAGTGATAATTTAATTTTTAGAATTTTACTGTAATTTTTATTTAATTAAATAAGCAACTTTTTATTTGGAGTATTTGGCACCCTATATCGACATTTTGGGGTTTCACAATATGAGTTAATCTACCGGCATTATTACATTTTTGGGATCGTTGCACATCGCTCATAACAACGACATTTTTACTTCAGTCTATAGCGCTCATATATGGATATGATTTTATTTAACGGGGTATGTTAAAAGTTTAAAATTGGAAAGAAAAAAATATCCTAACTATTTCTAAGCCTAAAAAACCAGTCCACGATTACATCTCTTTTCAGCCGCGAAAAAAAACCTTTGGTCCTAAAACCAAAAACGTGGCATTTACAAAACCAAAGGAAACCAACACTATATAATAAACCCTTTTTATTTTACTTAAGACCAAAAATCTCGTTTCATTCTCCTGTAGAAAAGAGGCCGCCACTAACTCTTCTACTTCATTAAATTAAATCAAACAACTTCCTCAACGAAATCGGACGCAGGTTGTTTTATTCAAATCATCTCCTAACTAGCTTCTCTCGAAACACTCGATCTATTTTTTTCGAACTGGGAAGAGACCCTATGGCGCTACCTAGGTCTGAGGATATGCTGGAGGACGGCTACGGACTATTTTCGAAGAAAGAGCCAGGAAGGAGGGGGTAGGGGAGACTGTCAATGACGGTGTAATAGTAGTAAGGTCCGCATGTATGTAAAACACGTTATAGCAGGAGGTTGAATGGGGCTCGACTGGAAAGGGGCATGGTTCTCGGTGTTGGAAGGTGATGTGAATAGAACCATGGTACATGCGAGGAGCTGAAACCGCAAGGGGGTTCTTGAGTGCTAGGTCGGTAGAAAGTAACTAGAGGATCGGTGATAAGTATGTACACTGTGTGAAGTGATGGTGTACTAGAAGTTGGAGATCACAAGTGAAACATGGAGAAGCAAGTAAGAATGAAGCAAGGGAGGATGGTGGGATGTGTAAACGTGTATAGAGGAGGGTAGTGGTGTATTTTGTTTAGAAGGATCACTATAGTTTATCGTGAAAGAAGAGGACTGGCGATTTGGTCTTTGTGAATAATGGTGATGGGCTCACATAGGAAGGGACTGATACGTTTAGTTTGGTATTTTCGTGAAGATAAGGGAAGGGTTCAAGTATGGTTCAAGAAAAAATGGGCGTACGGTTTCATACTGGAGTATGGTTTGTTTTTCCTGAAGCAAGAGGCATATTTGGAAGGAAGAAGGACTGTACGCGGTAATGGGCTTGAGATGGGCCGGCAAATGAAGGTGAGGCCCCATCTAAGAAAAATTCAAATGGAATTTAGTTAATGTTATTTATAATATTATACTAACTTATAAAATGAATATCTTGCTCATGTATTATTGAAATCGGACAAAATAAGATCCGTTGGGATCGTATGGGCGGGAGCTACACCATGGAGCTGACTGAGAGTGAATCCGAGCACGTTACAATTTATGGCGAAATAAATTGTCCGTCGAAATCAAATAACGCAAACCGATTTATTCAACGGTTAACACGCCAATGTGAGTAAATCTCACTAACTCTGAACAGTTTATAATTTTGTGCTGTATTTTTAGAACTGTTAGATATTGGCTGATACTGTATGTTGACTGTTTGATTGAACTGCTAGTCAGTTAGTTAAATTTTCTATATTTGATTCTGTTTAACAGAATATATCATATAGAACTGAAAAGTGATGTTATCTATATTGTTTAACATCTGTGATGCAGGGAGACAGGTTGGAGGAATCCAACTGGATTCCTCAACATTTATTTACTGTTTTCATATATTGTGATATATGATGTGATATATAATCTGTTATGGATTATGGGTGTTGGAATGATGTTGATCATTGTTATTCGATATTTTAAATATCATAAGAGACCCTGGGATGGAAAAAAAGAATTTATTTCAATGTATATTGAAATAAAGGAATTTTATAAAATCACAGGATTTTATAAAAGGAAATATTTATAAAACGAACACGGTTTTATAAAAGGAATATTTATTTAGAAAATAAATAGAAGTTATAAATAGGAATATTTATTTAGAAAATAAATAGAAGTTATAAATAGGAAATATTTGTAACGGTAAATAGAAGTTATAAATAGGATATATTTGTAACGGTAAGTAAACGTTATAAAAAGGAAATAGTTGTAACGGAAAACGTAGTTTAGTAAAAGAAGTTAATCGATGTTAGTTAATCGATTAGAGAATAAAGTTGAAAGGAGATAATCGATGTTAGTTTAATCGATTAGAATAGAAGCAAATGAGTAAATCGAATATAGTTATTCGAATAGAAAGTAAAAGGAATTATCGAATATAGTTTATTTGAAAAGAGTAAGTGAAATAAGTAAATAAATAGCATTAGTCAAATAGTGTTAGTCCAATAGAGTAAATTGATAGGGGTTAGTCCAAAGGAGTTAAGTAAAAAGAGTCAATCGAATATAGCTATTCGAAGGAGGGTTAAGTAAGGAAGTTAGTAAATGGAATACAAAGTGAACTTTGCCCATTTCAAAGTTAGAAATGTTGTTCAGTTAAGGTCTGAGAGGTAGTTCTACCCCAACTTAATTGGCTTCGTTTTAACTAAGGAATAGTTAATGTTCGGCAGTAAAGGAAATGGTTTGAGTTGGCATCACGATGGTTTGTTTAAACATCTGTCTAAGTCCAATAAAGAAGCTTTGGAAATGTTTTCCAAATAAGAAACCAGAAATGTTTCCTAATAAAGAAAACAAAGAAATGAAAATGTTTTCCATTGTTAATAACGTATATTTTCCCAATTTAGAAAATAAGAAATATTGAATATAGGGAAACAGGAGATAAGTAAATTAATGAATTAAGAGATAAATGTTGAATGATGTTTGATCGATATAAATTTCCATTTGGAAATAATATCGTTGTTTGCACACTTGTTTTTATTCGATAGTTAAATCACAGACTATCGAAGTTTTGACCCTTTTAACGTTGTTAATATGGAGAGACCGGTTGGATTATTATCCAAAGAACCACTCTGTATTGGCATAAGCGTTGCGAATCATATATGCCAAAGGAAATTGAAGACGGAGTTATGCAAGGGCTATCCTGTGACAGAATAGTGCCTTCGGTTCATCCTGTTCCTGGGTGACTTGTATGGACGGATGTCTGACAGAGTAATTCTAGACGATCACGTATATTGATTTCTCCAACCGTACCAAGAGTGGAAGCAGAGGAGGAAACTTCTTTTAGCTAACACATAATGTATTGTTGTAGATGTCAATCGGTGATTTGATGGATTTAACGAGGTGGCATTCAAAGTGAATCTGGTTTGATGATAAAGCGTAGCTTCTAGCCTCATCATCCGGTAAATGACAGAAATCGGGCAGGTAGCATGGCTAAGTCGGTCGCACCGAAGTAGGGTGTATAATCACCTGATCTAGAGTTTCATTTACTTCTAAAAATCTATTGTTGATGCTGTCCCATTCGGGAAACGGTTGCTGATCCCAACTGTTGGCGATATACATTCGATACGCTCAAGCGAAATGAGTGGTCGGTCATGTGTGGCCGGGTTGCAAGATGTTCTTGTTGAACCCAGTGTATTCCTCTCTAGAGGTACACGAGCGAAAGGTGGATCCATACCTTGTCATAGTTGGAAACCCATTACCCAATACGTGCTTGCGGTTTTGATTGTATACTATATATGTAGAACGTGAGATGAAAGCGTTTCTGCTAGATGATTATATATACTGTGGTTGATAGACATTATTATAATATCAAAAGGTTTTTTGATATAAAGTTATTTTGGATTCTCATGAGGGAAAACCCTGTTCCGTTATGCGGCGTGGTCTTATGAGATATCATTTACTTGTTCAACTGTTTTTAAACTGTTTTACTCATACCAGTCCCATGACTGACCCGGAGTTTACTTTGTTGTTTTCCCTAAACTCTTGGGTGCCTAAATTTGTACGGGCAGTCAAGTAGTCGGGATTTTATAGATACATTGAAGAGCTGGAGCAGGAGGCTTCAGGATCATATAGCTATAGTTATTTCCGCTGTGTTGTAAGTGCTGTACTTTGATAATGATGAATATTCAAATACAGATGTATATTTCAAAGTTATGTTATGAAATATATTTATTCGTTCCGCTGTGAGATTCGTGTTACTCTGATATTGTGTTCTTCTTCTTCTTCTATTCTAAGTTTCTATCTTATCTTTACTCACCCTCTAATTTCTTTCACTAATTACCAGGATTTTTCGACGTTTTGGTTATCGACATCGTGCTTATGTCGATAACCAAAGTCGCTCGAAATCCGGATCGTTACACATATTGTTCAGGCATACCAATCCACTAACATATTTGTGGACCGGCCCTGGCGCTTCGGGTGCAGTTGCGACTGAGTCCTGAGGCATGGGGCTAGAGTGTCTCGAATTCGGTAAGGATGATCCCTTGCCTTGGTTCATGATGGAAATCCAACTTCCAATATGACCCTTGCGTTTTTAATTGTATAACTTGTATGGTGACATAGTATATTGTAGCTATGCTATCTATGATTGACATTTTATGATTGAAATGTTTTTTTGAAACATATATACACTACAATAATATCAAATCCGTTTTACCGTATCAAGCATTTTTGACCATTATAAGGTAAAACTCTATCCTCCTGTTTGCGTTGCATTGTGTGATGGGACTTGAGTCTTATAATGGTTTCATTATTCTAAAAAGCATTGCGTTGTTTAACGATTTACTTTATTTCTTGCACTGGCAATCCAAGCCTTATTATTATTAAATAAGTTAAGTAAGATTTCTAATACCAGTCCCATAACTGACTCGTAGTTTGTTTCACTTTGCAAACTCGGGTGCCCTCTTTTCCACACGGGCAGTCGAGTAGCTTCTTTTGCAGAAATTCATTTCTTGAGCAGGATTCTGGATTGAAGCTTAAAGCTGTGCCCAAAGCATTGATAGTCTTCCGCTGCATTGTACTAGAATATTGCAAATTATCTTCCATTGTATTATATTCGATGTACTCTGATATTCTGTACTCTGATGTAACAATATTGTAATGTAATTAAAGTCTTCAGTTATTTGTTATGATGTGTTGTGTAATGACCCGCATTTGCAGAGGTATATAATTAATTTATTTAATTATATAAATAGTGATTTAGGGAATTAAATCGTCGTTAATTAAATTATAATGAATATTTAATTAATTAAATAATATATTTAATTCAGAAATAACCAGAAATAGTGAATTGACAATATAATGTGAACTGGGTCATCCCCAAGATTTAATTCAGCTTAGAGTTGAATTATATTGACGAATATATTCAATCGACGACCGTTTGAACGTATAATTTTAATTTAATTAAAATCGAGCGCATAACGACGCTGCAGTTCACGATTTGGCGATTTGAACTTCATTTGAATGTACAGGATTCGTTTTAAGCCGGATTTCTGTGAAACAAGAAACGTGTGGAGCTGGCGGAGTATATCTTTCTAGTGGAAGAGGAAAATCGGGATTTCGTCGTGTAGATTTTGATTTATGTCCAAATCAAATTTCAGAAAAGTCGCTGTGGAATTCCTTTATAATTTGCGACGCTTTATATACGTTATAAAAGGAATTTCAATATAAATGGAATATCGGTTTATTCTGGATTCTGAAATATCGTGTTATAAATTTTGGCAGGATATTCTGGAGCCGTACGACATCATCTGTGGATGCAGGGAAACTGGTTGGAGGAATCCGACTGGATTCCTCAACAGTTATTTTATTGTTTTTCATATATTTTGATATATGATGTGAATTATAACCAGTTGCTGATTGTGCGTGTATGGACGATATTGATCATCGTTATTTGATATGTTCAACATCAAAACATACCTGAATATAGAAACAGAATATTTATAAAATCAGAGGATTTTATAAAAGAGAATATTTATAAATAGAATATTTATAAATAGAAATATTTATAAATGGAATATTTATAAATATGAAATACGTTTAAGTGGAATTATAAATGAAGGGAAATTTTATAAATGAAATATTTATAAAATGGATTATTTATTTAGGATAAATAAATAAGATTAGTTAATGGATTATTTATTTGTTACATAAATAAAATAAGAAAATGAGATATTTATTTGTTAAATAAATAGGATGAGATAACGAGATATTTATTTATTTAATAAATAGAATAAGAAAAAGGAAATATTTATAACATCATAAGATTTTATAAATGAGATAATTATTTGTTAAATAAATAAGAGATATTTTATAAAGGAGTTATTCAATTAGAAATTGAATAAGATATAAAAGAAGTTATTCAATTAGAAATTGAATAAGATATAAAAGAAGTTATTCACTTATAAATTGAATAAGATATAAAAGAAGTTATTCACTTAGAAATTGAATAAGATATAAAAGGAGTTATTCACTTGGAAAGTGAATAAGGTATAAAGGATTTTTCAATTTGAAATTGAATAAGAAGTTATAAAAGTAGATATTCAATTTGAAATTGAATAAGAAGTTATAAAAGGAGATATTCACTTAGAAATTGAATGAGAAGTTAAAAAGGTTTAAACTACCGATATTATAATATTTTTGGTATCGTGGCATCCAGCTCGACACAACGGTATGATTATTTCAGTCCATCGGGGTTCGCATGTGAATGGAAGTTTAGATAACGGGGTACCCTTACAAAATATAATAATTGCAAGCATATATTACACTAAATAATTTTCTGCAATGTCCCTTCTTGTCGGCATTTAACTTTCTGCTAAAGGCGTTGTGTGTATTAAAATGAAATACATCGGTTCTTATTTCTTAACCACAGAAAACACATCCTCAAAATTTAAAACCTATAAGTATCCTAACTTCCAAGCCTTAAGACCTAAATACTGCAATAAAAACGAGCCGCCACCAAAGCAAAAAGGAAGGAAATACATTGCATTTAAAATCCCAAACCAATGCTATACTTTACAAATAAGATCTGAAATTTTTAGACATCAATCCGTTTAAACGTCCTCTTCGCAGAAGTGAAACTCTGAAGCAACTCGAAACCTTTTTGCTGATATCGAAAACAACACAGTAGTATTCGGGTTGGGTTTCGAGAGTTATAGAAGCATCGAAGGAGGGTAGTGACCGGTGTGGGTTTCACGAGGTCAATGCACTGGTAGGCGGGCTAGGGGTGATGAGACGCATCTGGTAGCAATGTCGATGGGGTCTCCGGCGCTTAGTGGCGAGTAGCGACAACGGTTGTCACTGTTCTAGGGCATCAAATCGGAAATCACGGTAAGGGGCCGGAGGTGAAGCTAAGGGGGTGTGTAGGTGCGGAATTAGGTGGTGACTTCGTTGGTAGCGTCGAAGGTGGAAGTTGATGAACTGAGAAGTGGTAGGTGGTGGTCAACAAACGGTCAAAAGGAGAAATTGGTTTGCCTGGAGCGTGAATCCGTTTCTTTGATTGGGAGAGAAAGAGTTGTGCGGTCACGGGTTCAAAAGGGAGTGGGCCTGAGTTCTAATAGAAGGGGTACGGGCCAGTATAAAAGGAAATCCCAATTAAGGTTGAATTTTTAGTTTGAATTTAATTTAAATAATTTGTACAAACTTGTGAAAGTCGTAACTTGAGCATACATCATCGGAATTCAGCGAAACAAGACCCGATAGGATCGTATGCACGGACACTACACCATGGAGCTGACTGGGCGTGAATCCGAGCTCGTTACAATTTATTGCAAAATAAATTGTACGTCTGAATCAAAGATGGTTAATCGTTATTTAACGATAACTGTCCAATGTGAGTAAATCTCACTAACTCTTAACAGTTTATAATTTCATGTTGTATTTTTAGAACTGTTAGATATTGGCTGATTGACTGTATGTTGACTGTTTGATTGAACTGCTAGTCAGTTAGTTAAATTTTCTATATTGATTCTGTTTAACAGAATATATCATATAGAACTGAAAGTGATGTTATCTATATTGTTTAACATCTGTGATGCAGGGAAAAACAGTTTGGAGGAATCCAACTGGATTCCTCAACATTTATTTTACTGTTTTCATATATTGTGATATATGACGTGTTATATAATCTGTTATGGATTATGTGTGTTGGAATGATGTTGATCATTTTTATTCGATAAATAAATATCATAAAAGATCCAGGGATGTAAAAAGAAGTATTTCAATGTATATTGAAATAAAGAGATTTTATAAAATCAACAGATTTTATAAAGGGAAATATTTCGAAAAGTAAATAAAAGGGAAAAATGTTTTTAAAACGAATAGAGTTTTAAAAGGGAAATCATTTGTAAAGTGAAGAACTGTTACCAAAAGTAAATCTTTATAAATGAATAGTTTATTCGAATAGAATAAAGGAGTTAATAGATGTTAGTTTAATCGATTAGTGATAAAGTAAAAGGAGTTAATCGATGTTAGTTTAATCGATTAGAGTTAAAGCAAAGGAGAGAAATAGAAAGTAAAATGAGTTATTCGAATAGAAAGAATGAGTTAATCGAAAATAGTTATTCGAATAGAAGCCAAATGAGTTAATCGAATATAGTTTATTCGAATAGAAAGTAAAATGAGTTATCGAATATAGTTTATTCGAAAGGAGTTAAGTGAAATGAGTTAATCCAATAGCGTTAGTCAAATAGAGTTAATACAATAGTGTTTGTCCAATAGAGTTAATTGATAAGAGTTAATCGAATATAGTTTATTCGAGTAGAATGTAAAAGGAGTAAATCGAATATAGTTTATTCGAATAGAATGAAATGGGTAAATCAAATATATAGTATTCAAATAGAATTAAAAGAGCTATCGAATATAGTTTATTCGATAGGAGCTAAGTGAATAGAGTAAATCAAATAGAGTAAATCAAATAGAATAAATCGAATAGAGATTTATTCGAAGGAGGGTTAAGTAAGGAAGTTAGTAAAAGGGATATAAAGTGAACTTTGCCTATTTCAAAGTTAGAAATATTGTTCAGTTAAGGTCTGAGAGGTAGTTCTACCCCAACTTGATTGGCTTCGTTTTTAACTAAGGAATAGTTAAGGTTCGGCAGTAAAGGAAATGGTTTGGGTTGGCATCGCGATGCTTTGTTTAAACATCTGCCTAAGTCCAATGAAGAAGCTTTGGAAATGTTTTCCAAATAAGAAACCAGAAATGTTTTCTAATAAAGAAAACGAGAAATGGAAATGTTTTCCATTGTTAATAACGTATATTTTCCCAATTTAGAAAATAAGGAATATTGAACGTAGGGAAACAGGAAATAAGTAAATTAATGAAATAAAGAGATGAATGTTAAATGATGTTTGATCGATATAATTTCCATTTGGAATTATTATCGTTGTTTGCACACTTGTTTTTATTCGATAGTTAAATCATAGACTATCGAAGTTTTGACCATTTTAACGTTGTTAATATGGAGAGACCGGTTGGATTATTATCCAAAGAACCACTCTGTATTGGCATAAGCGTTGCGAATCATATATGCCAAAGGAAATTGAAGACGGAGTTATGCAAGGGCTATCCTGTTTACAGAATAGTGCCTTCGGTTCATCCTGTTCCTGGGTGACTTGTATGGACGGATGTCTGACAGAATATGTCCAGACGATCACGTATATTGATTTCTCCAACTGTACCAAGAGTGGAAGCGGAGAAGGAAACTTCTCTTAGCTAACACATAATGTATGGTTGAGGACATCAATCGGTGATTGGATGGATTTGATGATGTGACATTCAAAGTGAATCTGATGTAATGATAAAGCGTAGCTTCTAGCCTCATCATCAGGTAAATGACAGAAATCGGCCAGGCAGCATGGCTAAGTCGGTCGCACCGAAGTAGGGTGTATAATCACCTGATCTAGAGTTTCATTTTCTTCTAAAAATCTATTGTTGATGCTGTCCCATTCGGGAAACGGTTGCTGATCCCAACTGTTGGTGATATACATTCGATACACTCAAGCGAAATGAGGGGTCGGTCATGTGTGGCCGGGTTGCAAGATGTTCTTGTTGAACCCAGTGTATTCCTCTCTAGAGGTACACAAGCGAAAGGTGATTCCATACCTTGTCATAGTTGGAAACCCATTACCCAATACGTGCTTGCGGTTTTGATTGTATACTATATATGTAGAACGTGAGATGAAAGCGTTTCTGCTAAATGGTTATATATACTGCGATTGATAGGCATTATTATAATATCAAAAGGTTTTCGATATAAAGATATTTTGGATTCTCATAAGGGAAAAACCCGTTCCGTTATGCGGCGTGGTCTTATGAGATATCGTTTACTTGTTCGAACTGTTTTTAAAATGTTTTACTCACACCAGTCCCATGACTGACCCGGAGTTTACTTTGTTGTTTTCCCTAATCTCTTGGGTGCCTAAATTTGTACGGGCAGTCAAGTAGTCAGGATTTACAGATATACTGGAAGAGCTTGGAGCAGGAGGCTTCAGGATCATATAGCTATAGTTTATTTCCGTTGTGTTGTAAGTGCTGTACTTTGAAAATGATATTTATATTCAAGTACCAAGTTTGTATTTCAAAGTTATGTTATGAAATATATTTATTCGTTCCGCTGTGAGATTCGTGTTACTCTGATGTTGTGTTCTTCTTCTTCTATTCTAATTTTCTATCTTATCTTTCCTCACCCTCTAATTTCTTTCACTAATTACCAGGATTTTTCGATGGTTTGGTTATCGACATCGTGCTTATGACGATAACCAAAGTCGCCGAAAATCCGGGTCGTTACAGTTGGTATCAGAGCTTAAGTTAAGTGATTTACCTTGGCTCTGTGGCGTGACTCGGTAGAGATAGGGTTAGTAGTACCCTAGATTGAGTTTGAGTGTATACATACGAGTGAACGTATTTGTTATTTAATATAAAATGATTTTATATTGTGGAGATTTATTGGTTGAGTAGTTTGTGAATTCTGGTCGATCAGTTTGATCCACTGTATCGATAGGGGTTACCAAACACTCGAATACGATGAACCGACATGGTATGTTTTGAAAGAGGGTAAATGGAATAATTTTACCCGAATAGATTTTCATATAGTATATTGGTTGTGTTGGTTGATATTATAATCAAGTAAGATTATAAAAGATGAAATAGTTATATATAACAAATCAGTTTTCATATAAGTAAAGTATATGAAATAAGATGAAGTAAATCTGAAGTTAAATCAGAATTGGAATTAAAATAAGGAAATTTTAAGTTCCTGGGAGATTTTGAAATGTTTTCAAAATGGATGTGTCTAGAAATGGTTTTGAAAGTGATATAGTACTGAACTCACTTCGATTGCTGGGAAATAGATTCCGATGATGATCATGACATCATCGGTGTTCATTTTCGAGTTGCTAAGTGACGGATTACTACCAAAGATTTTGTTTTCAAAGTTGTTTTGCGAAAACAAGTTGTTTAGAAATTCAAAGGTTTTGAATTGGCATTATGATTTCAAATTGATTTGAAATGAACCCAGGGATTTAAATTCTGGAATTAAAATTTAACCAACGGAGTTAAATAGATGAAAATGGTAAAAGTGAATTAAGATTTAACTTGAACTAAGTTAAATAGAACTGAATGTGGTTAGAGAATAATCCCGAATGAAATTTATTTGATAAGTTGAGAGTTTGGATTGTGAGATTGGAGTTTGAATGGAATTCGACTTAGATATAACCAAATGATTCAGTTTGAGATAAACGTGATTTGAGTTTGATTGGGATAACATTGGTATATGCTGAGCCGATAGCATATGGAAGTAATAGAGTTGACATGCCCGACAAAAAGGTACCAGTTTATGTTTATATATGAGTTTGAGATTTTGATGAGCCGAATTGGCAAGCCATTTGGATGTTTGATTTTCTTTTGGATTGGAGAGGCTTGTGTAGCAGTTTGGGGATTTTCCCAATGCTCCCGGTACAAAGGAGGTTACGGCGAAATTTTCCGGAAATTTAAGGCGTTAGAAAATTTTCAGGATTTTTGAAAATTTTCGTTGATAAGAATTAATTAATATTTAATTGAAATTAAATTGGTCCAGTTGGAAACTGAAGTTAAGAAGTGAACAAATATGTTCTAACCAGTCGATAGGGTTTGTTTCCTACCTTAGCAATTTCGAGGACGAAATTATTTTAAGGGGGGAAGAATGTAATGACCCGCATTTGCAGAGGTATATAATTAATTTATTTAATTATATAAATAGTGATTTAGGGAATTAAATCGTCGTTAATTAAATTATAATGAATATTTAATTAATTATATAATAAATTAAATAATATATTTAATTCAGAAATAACCAGAAATAGTGAATTGACAATATAATGTGAACTGGGTCATCCCCAAGATTTAATTCAGCTTAGAATTGAATTATATTGACGAATATATTCAATCGACGACCGTTTGAACGTATAATTTTAATTTAATTAAAATCGAGCGCGTAACGATGCGGCAGTTCGCGATTTGGCGATTTGAACTTCATTTGAATGTACAGGATTCGTTTTAAGCCGGATTTCTGTGAAACAAGAAACGTGTAGAGCTGGTGGAGTATATCTTTCTAGTGGAAGAGGAAAATCGGGATTTCGTCGTGTAGATTTTGATTTATGTCCAAATCAAATTTCAGAAAAGTCGCTGTGGAATTCCTTTATAATTTGCGACGCTTTATATACGTTATAAAAGGAATTTCAATATAAATGGAATATCGGTTTATTCTGGATTCTGAAATATCGTGTTATAAATTCTGGCAGGATATTCTGGAGCCGTACGACATCATCTGTGGATGCAGGGAAACAGGTTGGAGGAATCCAACTGGATTCCTCAACAGTTATTTTATTGTTTTTCATATATTTTGATATATGATGTGAATTATAACCTGTTGCTGATTGTGCGTGTATGGACGATATTGATCATCGTTATTTGATATGTTCAACATCAAAACATACCTGAATATAGAAAGAGAATATTTATAAAATCAGAGGATTTTATAAAAGAGAATATTTATAAATAGAATATTTATAAATAGAATATTTATAAATAGAAATATTTATAATTGGAATATTTATAAATATGAAATACGTTTAAGTGGAATTATAAATGAAGGGAAATTTTATAAATGAAATATTTATAAAATGGATTATTTATTTAGGATAAATAAATAAGATTAGTTAATGGATTATTTATTTGTTAAATAAATAAAATAAGAAAATGGGATATTTATTTGTTAAATAAATAGGATGAGATAACAAGATATTTATTTATTAAATAAATAGAATAAGAAAAAGGAAATATTTATAACATCATAAGATTTTATAAATGAGATATTTATTTGTTAAATAAATAAGAGATATTTTATAAAGGAGTTATTCAATTAGAAATTGAATAAGATATAAAAGAAGTTATTCAATTAGAAATTGAATAAGATATAAAAGAAGTTATTCACTTAGAAATTGAATAAGATATAAAAGGAGTTATTCACTTGGAAAGTGAATAAGGTATAAAGGATTTTTCAATTTGAAATTGAATAAGAAGTTATAAAAGTAGATATTCAATTTGAAATTGAATTAGAAGTTATAAAAGGAGATATTCACTTAGAAATTGAATGAGAAGTTAAAAAGGTTTAAACTACCGATATTATAATATTTTTGGTATCGTGGCATCCAGCTCGACACAACGGTATGGTTATTTCAGTCCATCGGGGTTCGCATGTGAATGGAAGTTTAGATAACGGGGTACCCTTACAAAATATAATAATTGCAAGCATATATTACACTAAATAATTTTCTGCAATGTCCCTTCTTGTCGGCATTTAACTTTCTGCTAAAGGCGTTGTGTGTATTAAAATGAAATACATCGGTTCTTATTTCTTAACCACAGAAAACATGTCCTCAAAATTTAAAACCTATAAGTATCCTAACTTCCAAGCCTTAAGACCTAAATACTGCAATAAAAACGAGCCGCCACCAAAGCAAAAAGGAAGGAAATACATTGCTTTTAAAATCCCAAACCAATGCTATACTTTACATATAAGATCTGAAATTTTTAGACATCAATACGTTTAAACGTCCTCTTCGCAGAAGTGAAACTCTGAAGCAACTCGAAACCTTTTTGCTGATATCGAAAACAACACAGTAGTATTCGGGTTGGGTTTCGAGAGTTATAGAAGCATCGAAGGGGGGTAGTGACCGGTGTGGGTTTCACGAGGTCAATGCACTGGTAGGCGGGCTAGGGGTGATGAGACGCATCTGGTAGCAATGTCGAGGGGGTCTCCGGCGCTTAGTGGCGAGTAGCGACAACGGTTGTCGCTGTTCTAGGGCATCAAATCGGAAATCACGATAAGGGGCCGGAGGTGAAGCTAAGGGGGTGTGTAGGTGCGGAATTAGGTGGTGACTTCGTTGGTAGCATCGAAGGTGGAAGTTGATGAACTGAGAAGTGGTAGGTGGTGGTCAACAAACGGTCAAAAGGAGAAATTGGTTTGCCTGGAGCGTGAATCCGTTTCTTTGATTGGGAGAGAAAGAGTTGTGCGGTCACGGGTTCAAAAGGGAGCGGGCCTGAGTTCTAATAGAAGGGGTACGGGCCAGTATAAAAGGAAAGCCCAATTAAGGTTGAATTTTTAGTTTGAATTTAATTTAAATAATTTGTACAAACTTGTGAAAGTCGTAACTTGAGCATACATCATCGGAATTCAGCGAAACAAGACCCGATAGGATCGTATGCACGGACACTACACCATGGAGCTGACTGGGCGTGAATCCGAGCTCGTTACAATTTATTGCAAAATAAATTGTACGTCTGAATCAAAGATGGTTAATCGTTATTTAACGATAACTGTCCAATGTGAGTAAATCTCACTAACTCTTAACAGTTTATAATTTCATGTTGTATTTTTAGAACTGTTAGATATTGGCTGATTGACTGTATGTTGACTGTTTGATTGAACTGCTAGTCAGTTAGTTAAATTTTCTATATTGATTCTGTTTAACAGAATATATCATATAGAACTGAAAGTGATGTTATCTATATTGTTTAACATCTGTGATGCAGGGAAAAACAGGTTGGAGGAATCCAACTGGATTCCTCAACATTTATTTTACTGTTTTCATATATTGTGATATATGACGTGTTATATAATCTGTTATGGATTATGTGTGTTGGAATGATGTTGATCATTTTTATTCGATAATTAAATATCATAAAAGACCCAGGGATGTAAAAAGAAGTATTTCAATGTATATTGAAATAAAGAGATTTTATAAAATCAACAGATTTTATAAAGGGAAATATTTCGAAAAGTAAATAAAAGGGAAAAATGTTTTTAAAACGAATAGAGTTTTAAAAGGGAAATCATTTGTAAAGTGAAGAACTGTTACCAAAAGTAAATCTTTATAAATGAATAGTTTATTCGAATAGAATAAAGGAGTTAATAGATGTTAGTTTAATCGAATAGTGATAAAGTAAAAGGAGTTAATCGATGTTAGTTTAATCGATTAGAGTTAAAGCAAAGGAGAGAAATAGAAAGTAAAATGAGTTATTCGAATAGAAAGAATGAGTTAATCGAAAATAGTTATTCGAATAGAAGGCAAATGAGTTAATCGAATATAGTTTATTCGAATAGAAAGTAAAATGAGTTATCGAATATAGTTTATTCGAAAGGAGTTAAGTGAAATGAGTTAATCCAATAGCGTTAGTCAAATAGAGTTAATACAATAGTGTTAGTCCAATAGAGTTAATTGATAAGAGTTAATCGAATATAGTTTATTCGAATAGAATGTAAAAGGAGTAAATCGAATATAGTTTATTCGAATAGAATGAAATGGGTAAATCAAATATATAGTATTCAAATAGAATTAAAAGAGCTATCGAATATAGTTTATTCGATAGGAGCTAAGTGAATAGAGTAAATCAAATAGAGTAAATCAAATAGAATAAATCGAATAGAGATTTATTCGAAGGAGGGTTAAGTAAGGAAGTTAGTAAAAGGGATATAAAGTGAACTTTGCCTATTTCAAAGTTAGAAATGTTGTTCAGTTAAGGTCTGAGAGGTAGTTCTACCCCAACTTGATTGGCTTCGTTTTTAACTAAGGAATAGTTAAGGTTCGGCAGTAAAGGAAATGGTTTGGGTTGGCATCGCGATGCTTTGTTTAAACATCTACCTAAGTCCAATGAAGAAGCTTTGGAAATGTTTTCCAAATAAGAAACCAGAAATGTTTTCTAATAAAGAAAACGAGAAATGGAAATGTTTTCCATTGTTAATAACGTATATTTTCCCAATTTAGAAAATAAGGAATATTGAACGTAGGGAAACAGAAAATAAGTAAATTAATGAAATAAAGAGATGAATGTTAAATGATGTTTGATCGATATAATTTCCATTTGGAATTATTATCGTTGTTTGCACACTTGTTTTTATTCGATAGTTAAATCATAGACTATCGAAGTTTTGACCATTTTAACGTTGTTAATATGGAGAGACCGGTTGGATTATTATCCAAAGAACCACTCTGTATTGGCATAAGCGTTGCGAATCATATATGCCAAAGGAAATTGAAGATGGAGTTATGCAAGGGCTATCCTGTTTACAGAATAGTGCCTTCGGTTCATCCTGTTCCTGGGTGACTTGTATGGACGGATGTCTGACAGAATATGTCCAGACGATCACGTATATTGATTTCTCCAACTGTACCAAGAGTGGAAGCGGAGAAGGAAACTTCTCTTAGCTAACACATAATGTATGGTTGAGGACATCAATCGGTGATTGGATGGATTTGATGATGTGACATTCAAAGTGAATCTGATGTGATGATAAAGCGTAGCTTCTAGCCTCATCATCCGGTAAATGACAGAAATCGACCAGGCAGCATGGCTAAGTCGGTCGCACCGAAGTAGGGTGTATAATCACCTGATCTAGAGTTTCATTTACTTCTAAAAATCTATTGTTGATGCTGTCCCATTCGGGAAACGGTTGCTGATCCCAACTGTTGGTGATATACATTCGATACACTCAAGCGAAATGAGTGGTCGGTCATGTGTGGCCGGGTTGCAAGATGTTCTTGTTGAACCCAGTGTATTCCTCTCTAGAGGTACACAAGCGAAAGGTGATTCCATACCTTGTCATAGTTGGAAACCCGTTACCCAATACGTGCTTGCGGTTTTGATTGTATACTATATATGTAGAACGTGAGATGAAAGCGTTTCTGCTAAATGGTTATATATACTGTGATTGATAGGCATTATTATAATATCAAAAGGTTTTCGATATAAAGATATTTTGGATTCTCATAAGGGAAAAACCCGTTCCGTTATGCGGCGTGGTCTTATGAGATATCGTTTACTTGTTCGAACTGTTTTTAAAATGTTTTACTCACACCAGTCCCATGACTGACCCGGATTTTACTTTGTTGTTTTCCCTAAACTCTTGGGTGCCTAAATTTGTACGGGCAGTCAAGTATTCGGGATTTACAGGTATATTGAAAGAGCTTGGAGCAGGAGGCTTCAGGATCATATAGCTATAGTTTATTTCCGCTGTGTTGTAAGTGCTGTACTTTGAAAATGATATGTATATTCAAGTACCAAGTTTGTATTTCAAAGTTATGTTATGAAATATATTTATTCGTTCCGCTGTGAGATTCGTGTTACTCTGATGTTGTGTTCTTCTTCTTCTATTCTAATTTTCTATCTTATCTTTCCTCACCCTCAAATTTCTTTCACTAATTACCAGGATTTTTCGATGGTTTGGTTATCGACATCGTGCTTATGTCGATAACCAAAGTCGCCGAAAATCCGGGTCGTTACATGTTGTATGCCCAAAGATAAAGTATTCGTGGATTTCCAACTTTTGGATCAGACCGGTGTGGTTTATGTGTGACAACCCTAATTTCGACAGACCGAATTTATTTCAAAATTCCAATCTATCGAAACTCGGTTGGTTTTCTCTAGTATCTTGCAGAAAAGACAGAGACATAAAACATGTCAGAGCTCAGAAGAATATCTCACAGCAGAAAGGATAAAATATAGTATAATCAAAACATAACCTTACCGTATTATTAGTACCGCCTAACCGGTATCCAAAGTTATCACGTCTCTGCCACAATCTAACATGCGAGTGTGTTATGAGGAGGGGTTCAGAACACAAGTTCTGGTGACTGGATTTAAACTATACACTTTGGATAATCTTACATACACCGTTTAATCATATTTTCTTATTTATTGGGTTACTTGGATTAACAGCACTCAAGGCTTACGCATACGTCGTACCCAATCATTTCCCAGTGAATTAACCTAATACCGTATATGTAGCTATCTCTCAATATTGAGATACATCCCATGGTACCTCACTCGCACGGTCTCCACTATATCATCGCAGGAATAAAGCAGTCCATAATCCTACGCCCAAATGTCGTACGGATTTTTGTATATATGTCAATGCTACGTTTGCAAAGAACCACTACTTCTATATTACGTAAGTGTTCAGACTGTCATCTTTGAACCATTCGATCGAATTAGGTTCATTCCTCGAATAATGCCCTCTAGTCTTATGATACACCACCCAGAGCAACATAGGTGTACGTAGACTACCCCACGTACATATCGTCAATCCTTCTTGATGACTATTGCACATGTTCTCTATATGTGTGCCCGAGTCTCGTGGCAGGGCTAATCAAGAAACACGAAACTCGGTCGGGAGCTTTCAGATATCTGCTGATTGCAGATGCTAAGGTCTGCTTTTATAGTGGCTACGGTCCCACTAAACCCGTCCCTCAACTAATGAAAGGCACCCAAGAATATAAAGAATGAGAACTTAACCCGCGCCCTCTATGCCCTTTAAGATGTAATAACCCGGAAATCCGAGCCAATTTAAATTTTTTATTTTGGCTATTTTAGCGAATTTTGATTATTTAAAATAGATTATTTTAAATAATAACGACGAAAAATTTAGTTTGAATGGAATTAAACCGTATATATTTATATACGTCGTCGTTGGAATATAAATATTTATTTTAAATTATAAAAGGAATTGAAAATGGCGCGGTAGTTTGATAATTCGATTTCAAAATTCAAATGAATGTACAGGATTCAAAATAAACCGGATTTTGACGAAACCAAAAATATTTGAATCTAAGTGAGAATATCTTTCCAACGAATCCGAAAAATTGAAATTTCATAGCGGGATTCAAAATATATGTCCAGTTGAAAATTCAGAATAGTCGCTATGGAATTTTGGCCCTTAAAAATGGAAATTTTGCAAACGACCTCGGTTTTCGACAAAACCACTTTTGTTGGATCCGCGATGTCAAGTTATTGCTAGATTTCAAAATTCGTAATTTTTCGAATCAATATGTGAGCGTGGCAAAGGAAAATGCGTTTGACCAGTTTTAGTTGATTTTAACCGACTGGAAAATGGCCATTTTTCAAACGGTCTCAGAATTTGACGAAATTAGTTTTGTTAGGACCGTATCGTCAATACGAAGCTAGAAAATATTTTTCGGGAATGTGGCCCCGGTAAATTGAAATGTGCGTTCAAATTCAATATATAGAGTTATATTTTGATTTGGATGAAAACTAATCGAAACGATTGAATCATCTTACGATACATATCCCATTGTGTTTGGAATGGGGGTAATTAGCTAAAGACGACAGTCAATGGGTTCGATTTCGAGTTATAAATAAAAAGTTGCTTTTTGAAATCAATAAATAATTAAATAAATATATATATATTTTATGTAAACCCCCTTTATATTCTCCGATAATTGGTCAACTCGACTTTCCGTAATAATTAAAAAATTTAAGAAAAAGGGGGGCAATCGCGATCGATGATCGCAGGGGGGGCTCGCCGCCGCCTCCAGGCGCACCACCACGCCTCCGTTCCCCCATCTCTCCTCCCACTTTCCCCAAACCAGCAAGCCCTAGGTACCCCATAACCACCCCCAATCGAACGCAAGCAGCACCTGACCCCCCCTAAAACGACGCGCCACCGCCGCCTCTGATGGCCAGGCGCCAGTCCAGCATGCCTCCCCTTCGACAGCAAAGCCTCCCTAGCGCAGTCAACGTCCAGGCCAGCGAAGGTGAGCTTTTTCGTTTATTTTTTTTGAAAAGAAAAAGCTGATCTTGTTTGTGTTAAAATATATATATTTTTATAAATCAGTTTTTTTATATATGTTAAAAACACATTATTAAAATCGGTTTTAAATATGATTTTGGCTTAGATAAGAATACGATTTTTATTCGTATAAAAGCTAGGATTTTGATATGAACAACAATATAGAAAGTTGAGATTTATAACTATAGAAAGTTGAGATTTTTAACAGTAGAATTTTTTATTTTTCATATTAGAAAGATTTTTTTTACTTTAGAAAAGAATTAATTTTTAGTGCATAAAGGAAATAAAAATATAATTTTTATATTATAGAGATAATAAAAATATGATTTTTATATCATAGGAAGAATAAAAATATGATTTTTATTTATGTAGAGTAATAAAAATATAATTTTTATCTATATAGTAGCGGAATAAAAATGGGATTTTTATCCATATAGAGCGAATTAAAAATGTGATTTTTGTATATGTAATGGCTACGAGCAACGAAATAGACAAAAGGCGAGCACGACGAAGATTCCTACACATGAAGAGTCGTGGCGTTGGTTTAGTTATTCGGTGAGAACTCCTCACCTTTAATTTAAATTTCTAGTTAAAAATATGTACTAGGATGCAGACGGTGTTTAGTAGCACCCGACACCCGTCGTCCACAGACCATGGACGGCTTGTATGCTTATTTGTTTGATTTTGATGTGTAGTTGATTGTGTGATGTGATGTGAAATGAAATAAAATATTTGTATAGTTAAAAATATTTTATAGTTAAAAATATAATTTTTAACGTGAATGTGAATAAATAAATATTTATAAACAAATCGGACGATTTGTTTATATAAACTGATTTGACTGATATTGATTAGGACAATAAATTTTACACATCGCTCAACTGCACAAATAAAATCTGTGTTTGATTGTTTGAAACCCCACACGGGTGTTGGGATGAAATTGAACATACACTATCCCAATAATTAGTTGTATGTCGATCGATTGATTGACAGGCTGTTATAAGCATGGAATATTTATATTTGATGCTTATACGGGGTAAAATGCACTTTGAATGATGGTTGATTATTTGTTATTGTTGGTATATACATGCGTTGTATGGAAATCCATAGAAATAAAATCTATGGTAATTGATTGGGCCTCATTCCAGTTTTGAAATAGAAATATTTGAAATAGAAAATAGAAATATATGAATCCGTGTTGATTAAATTTGCACCATTTTGATGTGAACGATATTTATATCGATTTTGTTCATTTTATAATGAATATCGAAAGTGACTTCAAAATCTGATATTTTGAAATGAATTGAAACTCGAATTAAATTGAAATGAATTGAAATTCGAATTAAATTGAAATGAATTGAAATTCGAATTAAATTGAAATTTGAATCAGATTGAAATAGAATTGAAATCGTTTTGAATTGAATTTAAACGAATTGAAATGGAATTGAAATCGATTTGAATTGAAATCAATTTGAATTGAAATCAATTTGAACTGAAATCAATTTGAATTGAAATTGATTTGAATTGAAATCGATTTGAAATGAATTTATATTGGAAAATTCAATTTTGATTTGAATTTGAGATGGAAGTTGAAGTCGTTTTGAAAAAGAATTTAAAACGATTTATAAAATACGTTTTTAAAAGAAAATCAACGAAATATATATAATATATATGTTTTATATATATATATATATATAATGGCCTGAATAGAACGCGTCTCAATTTTGATTTGAATTTGAGATGGAAGTTGAATGGTTTCTAGGGTATTGATCTGATGTTGGTTTCGGCCTTCGAGGTTAATACTTAGGGAATTGCTCACTTGCTAATTTATTGTTAGGGACTGATTGAAACGTGATGTGATTTTGGGGTTTATCGTGAACCGTGTTTTAAATGACATTGATTCTTTAACCCTGTCAAAGATTATAAGTGTAGTTTTAATGAATCTTTAATTAGATTGAAAAGATCGAGAATGGAGTATCACAAGTTTTACTCCAGACGGTAGTTAAATCTTTAATTAGATTTGAACGTGAAATGTTAGTTGAATTTACCGATAACACCGTGGTGTTAGATAAGAAGTATGACCAGTTTTACTTCATGGGATAAATAGGTTGTGATTGGGAAATAAAATAAATAATTACTTTGGTGTGGTTCGCTAATCCCGACTAGTTTGAAGTGATATTCAAAGGAAGATTAAAGAATAAATTTAAAAGAATTTATCTTTGATAAAATTAATGGGAACCTTTCCCTAAGAATGTGAAATTAAGAAACTAACCGTAGGTTGGCTAAAATGAATGGTTTCTTGGGTATTGATCTGATGTTGGTTTCGGCCTTCAAGGTTAATATTTGAGGAATTGTTCCCTTACTAATTTACGGTTAGTGATTGATGAATTGGAATGAGGCGTATGTTGTGTTTTTGTAACACTTGTTTATTATATACGCGAGTTATTCGGAAAGACCGGGTTTATCCCATTCTGAATAACTGAGATGACAATAAGTCGAAGATGAAGATGGTGGTCGAAGAGCGGAGGTCTTCACGTCGTTTGGGTTATTACCGATGATCTTGATTGGTCCGTACACCCAAGATGAGGGAATCAGTTAGTGGTCGTCCAGACGTACTTGGAGATCGATGGATATGCGAGGTACAAGGTGCCTTCGGTTTCATTCAGACCCATAACGGACTTGTAAATAGACTGTGTGTCTGACATTGGATATCATTCATTGTGATTGATGGATATCGTTTGCATGGAGTGGTTTGCCTGTGTGGCATGCTAAGATGCAAATGATCAAGGCTTCTGTTGAAAAGCAGAGTCTTGTGGTTGATGATCAAAGCACAGCCTGTGTGGCATAGCTTTGTGTAGCGTGGATTCGCGAGCCTCACACCCCGGTTGTGAACCAGAAACGGGAGAAAGACCTCAGGGGGGACATGCGTTTCTTTCTAGTTAGAAGTGGCGTCAGTGGTTTTACACGTCCTAACGAGTTTTACTTATGTGGTTGTTGTTGTTGCAAGGTGCCTCGGATATATCGGTGACTATGTGAAGCCGATGGAGTCATTTGTTGGCTCATTTACGCCGCCAAAGGGCGGGGAAACGTAGTGTTCAGGCATTATAATCCACATCGGTGGACCGGCCCTGACGATCCAAGGGGAGGTTGTGGTTGTTCCTGAGGCTCGGGCTAGAGAGTCTCGAATCGGTTGAGGACGATCCCTTGCCTCGGTTCACAGATGGAAATCCAATTTCCAAATACGTGACTTTGCGGTTTTATTTGTAGAGCCTAATATTGGCGACATGATATATGGTACCCATGCCGCCTATGATTGATACTTATGATTTGAAGTTGTTTTATACACTATGCACTTATAATAGTATCAAATGATTTGTTTAAAACGTACTAAGCATGTTTCTCTATTATAAGGGAAAACCCTATCCCGGGCTTGCGTTGCATTGTGTGATAGGACCTGGGTCTTATAATAGCTTCATTTTTCCAAAAAGCATTGCGCTGTTTTGTTATATGCACTGGTATTCTAGGGAGGAAACCCGTTCCGGGTTATACGGCGTGGTCCCTTGATATATCTGATTTAAAGTAAAGTTTTAAATAACTGTTTTAGTTCTCACACCAGTCCCATGACTGACCTAGAGTTTATTGTTTTAACCTAAACTCTGGGTCCCCTTATTTCGACACGGGCAGCTAGTAGTTTTGGTCTTGCAGATTTATATTCATAGGATCTCGATTTACTGCTGGAACGATACTCGGAAAGCTCTGTATCCGTGTATTACTTCTAGTTGTGTTTTGTATTATTTTCCGCTGCTATGTATTTAAATGTAATTTAAATCTCTGATATTTCTGTGTAATATTTATTCATACTCTGTATATTCTTGTAATCTGATGGAATTGCTGTAATAAAAAATGAAATGTTCTTCTGTCTACGTTCTTTTGTGTGTTGTTCTCATAGTATCCGCTCTTTCCTTCACAGGGAAGTTACGGGTCCTTATAGTGGTATCAGAGCTTTGGTTTACAAAGCTTAGAGAACAAGACACATTAGAATCGTACGAAAGAATTCATCAGAGATTGGATTAGTAATATCCAATGAGAATGACTCGTTAGAGATGGGATCAGTAGCATCCTAGAACGAATGTGAAAAGTATATTTTTAAAATGAAAACAATTTTTGTTTTGAAAATATAAATCAATTATACGTATTTGATTATTTATTTATATTGATTTGGACTATCAAGTATATAGAGGTTTTAATATACGTCAGATCCGCGTGTATTTGGAGTTTTAATATGCTAGATAGATATAGAATCACACTCTAGTCACCCGGGCATGATTCTACTGATGACGTACGGCATCATTAGTCTGTTTCCGAGTGCCGAAAGTGGGATATCTATATATTTCCATTAGACTGGTGTGAGAACCAAAATTAGATAGGGCTTATTGTTTTGATTTGGCATCAAAAAACTGATTTTTAGACCATGTATCAAAGTTATGAATTTGAAAAGCTAATCAACTAATTGATTGTTGATTGTGTTGTTTGATTATTGTTTGATTCATAAATTAGAACCAAATAGTAAATTGTATTAGAAATTTATCGCATTTGCATGCATGTACATGTACTTACATTGAACAGGTCGCAGCGAGGAGGCTAGAGCAGAAGAATAAAATTGTTTGCTCGACAAATAGGTACATGTTTACCATAATTTACTGTTTTGTTTGGGTGATGATGACTTTATGAGCCGATTGGCTAGCCGCTTGGCTTTTTCTTTTGGATTGAAGAAGGCCATGGGAGGCTATATGAAATATCTCGAAGTCCCCGGTGCAGGGGAGGTTATGGCGAAATTTTTCGAAAATTTAGTGTATCAGCCAAATTTTTGAAAATTTTGAAAAGTTCTTAGAAACTGAAAGGTTGAAGAATTTAAGCCGTAATGAAAATAATGGAAGTCGAGTTGATTTGTGAAACAACTTTCGGCTTCGTTCGTTTTCGGGGACGAAAATTTTAAGTGGGGGAGATTGTAGTAACCCGGAAATCCGAGCCAATTTAAAATTTTATTTTGGCTATTTTAGCGAATTTTGATTATTTAAAATAGATAATTTTAAATAATAACGATGAAAAATTTAGGTTGAATGGAATTAAAACATATATATTTATATGCATCGTCGTTAGAATATAAATATTTATTTTAAATTATAAAAGGAATTGAAAATGGCGTGGTAGTTCGATAATTCGATTTCAAAATTCAAATGATTGTACAGGATTCAAAATAAACCGGATTTTGATGAAACCAAAAATATTTGAATCTAAGTGAGAATATCTTTCCAACGAATCCGAAAAATTGAAATTTCATAGCGGGAGTCAAAAGATATGTCCAGTTGAAAATTCTGAATAGTCGCTATGGAATTATGGCCCTTAAAAATGGAAATTTTGCAAACGACCTCGGTTTTCTATGAAACCACTTTTGTTGGATCCGCGATGTCAAGTTATTGCTAGGTTTCAAAATTTGTAATTTTTTAAATCAGTATGTGAGCATGGCAAAGGAAAATGCGTTTGACCAGTTTTAGTTGATTTTAATCGACTGGAAAATGGCCATTTTTCAAACTGTCTCGGAATTTGACGAAATTAGTTTTGTTAGGACTGTATCGTCAATACGAAGCTAGAAAATATTTTTCGGGAATTTTTCTAGTTAGTATGCGGCCCCGGTAAATTGAAATGTGCGTTCAAATTCAATATATGGAGTTATATTTTGATTTGGACGAAAACTGATCAAAAAGGTTGAATCAGCTTACGATACATATCCCATTGTGTTCGGAATGGGGGTAATTAGCTATGGACAACAGTCGATGAGTTCGATTTCGAGTTAGAAATAAAAAATTGCTTTTTGAAATCAATAAATAATTAAATATATATATTTTATATAAACCCCCCTTTATATTCTCGTATAATTGGTCAACCCGACTTTTAGTAATAATAAAAAAATAAGAAAAAGGGTGGGAGCAATCGCGATCGACGATCGCAGGGGGGCTCGCCGCCACCCCCAGGCGCACCACCACGCCTCCGTTCCCCCATCTCTCCTCCCACTTTCCCCAAACCTTAGGTACCCCGTAACCTCCCCAATCGAACGCAAGCAGCACCCGACCCCCCCTCCCCCCCCTCCGGAAACGACGCGTCACCGCCGTCTATGATGGCCCGGCGCCAGTCTAGCGCGCCTCCCCTTCGACAGCGAAGCCCCCCTAGCGCAGTCAACGTCCAGGCCAGCGAAGGTGAGCTTTTTCGTTTTTTTTTTAAAGCTGATCTTGTTTGTGTTAAAAAATATATATTTTTTTATAAATCATCTTTTTTATATATGTTAAAAACACATTATTAAAATCGGTTTTAAATATGATTTTGGGTTAGATAAGAATACGATTTTTATTCGTATAAAAGCTAGGATTTTGATATGAACAACAATATATAAAGTTGAGATTTTTAACTATAGAAAGTTGAGATTTTTAACGATAGAAAATTTTGATTTTTCATATTAGAAAGAATTGATTTTTTTTGTACTTTAGAAAAGAATTAATTTTTAGTGCATAAAGGAAATAAAAATATAATTTTTATATTATAGAGATAATAAAAATACGATTTTTATATCATAGAAAGAATAAAAATATGATTTTTATTTATGTAGAGTAATAAAAATATAATTTTTATTCTATTACTAGCGAGATAAAAATAGATTTTTTATCTATATAGTAGCGATGTAAAAATAGAATTTTTATCTATATAGTAGCGGAATAAAAATGTGATTTTTATCCATATAGAGCAAATTAAAAATGTGATTTTTATATATGTAGTGGCTACGGGCAACGAAATAGACAAAAGGTGAGCACGACGAAGATTCCTAAATATGAAGAGTCGTGGCGTTGGATTAGCTATTCGGTGAGAACTCCTCACCTTTAATTTAAATTTCTAGTTAAAAATATGTACTAGGATGCAGACGGTGTTTAGTAGCACCGGACACCCATCGTCCACAGACCATGGACGACTTGTATGCTTGTTTGTTTGATTTTCATGTGTAGTTGATTGTGTGATGTGATGTGAAATGAAATAAAATATTTATATAGTTAAAAATATTTTATAGTTGAAAATATAATTTTTAACGTGAATGTGAATAAATAAATATTTATAAACAAATCAGACGATTTGTTTATATACACTGATTTGATTGATATTGATTGGGACAATAAATTTTACACATCGCTCAACTGCACAAATAAAATCTGTGTTTGATTGTTTGAAACCCCACGCGGGTGTTGGGATGAAATTGAACATACACTAATTCCAATAATTAGCTGTATGTCAATTGATTGATTGACAGGCTGTTATAAGCGTGGAATATTTATGTTTGATGCTTATACGGGGTAAAATGCACTTTGAATGATGGTTGATTATTTGTCATTGTTGATATATACATGCGTTGTATGGAAATCCATAGAAATAAAATCTATGGTAATTGATTGGGCCTCATTCCAGTTTTGAAATAGAAATATTTGAAATAGAATATTTAAAAATAGAAATATATGAAGCCGTGCTGATTAGATTTGCGCCATTTTGACGTGAATGATATTTATATCGATTTTATTCATTTTATAATGAATATCGAAAGTGACTTCAAAATCTGATATTTTGAAATGAATTGAAACTCAAATTAAATTGAAATGAATTGAAATTCAAATTAAATTGAAATAAATTGAAATTCCAATTAAATTGAAAAGAATTGAAATTCGAATTAGATTGAAATAGAATTGAAATCATTTTGAATTGAATTTAAAATGAATTGAAATTGAATTGAAATCGATTTGAAATGAATTTAAAACGAATTTGTATTGGAAAATTAAATTTTGATTTGAATTTGAGATGGAAGTTGAAGTCGTTTTGAAAACGAATTTAAAACAATTTATAAAATATGTTTTTAAAAGGAAATCGACGAAATATATATAATATATATGTTATATATATATATATATATATATATATATATATATATATATAATGGCCTGAATAGAACGAGCCGCGTTGCGGCAGTTCGCGAATTTCGACCATTGACTTCGAATGGATATTGCGGGAGATCCGACCGTCGGATTCTCCTAAAACCGGAACCGTTGGGTTCGTATCGAAAAGAGCTTTCTAACAAATATTAGTAATTAGAAATCTAACGGTTGGATTTGGAATTATGTCCAAATCAAATTTGGAAAAGGTCGATGTAAGTGCAGTTCGATGGTCGTTGATGGAAATCGACTGTACGGGCCTTGATAAAATTATTAAAAATATTAAAAATTAGTGTAAAATCCTAAGAAATGATTTGGGAAGAATTGGGATGAAAAACTCCATATTTGAAAAGATAAAAATAGATTTTTATCGAAATGAACTAGTTTTGAACTAAAATTATGATTCATTTATTTTTGAAAGAAATAAAGTGAATTTGAAATGGTTTTGAAATATAACCAGAATTTCCAATAATTGAATTGGAAGGGATTTGAATCGAAATTGTCTTGGGAATATTTCAATGTTGGATTTCGTGATGATACAGATATTGTTATGGGAATTTGAAAGATATATTAATATCGTTATTTCCAATACGATATTTGTTGGTCGTAGAATTTGATATTGAATATAAGCCGGTATATTTTCTATTTAGAGCCTTGTATTTAATATAAAATGGGATTTGGGTTTGTCGTGAATGGTGTCTTCATTAACACTGTTCTTAAACCCAGTTGAGAAAAAGATTAAATCTTTTTATTTGGATTTAATGAAGAATACCAATTAAATGATATTTAATTGGAATTGAATTGAAATTGATTTTTTGGGTTTATCGTGAACAGTGTTTTAAATAACACTTGTTCTTTAACCCGATAATTAATGGAATGTGATTTTGGGTTGTCGTGAACGGTATCTTCAAAAATACTATTCTTAGACCCAAAGGAGTTAAGAAAATCAGAAACTAACTAGAGATTAGTTAAGTTGAATGGTTTCTGGGGTATTGATCTAATGTTGGTTTCGGCCTTCGGGGATAATATTTAGGGAATTGCTCACTTGCTAATTTACGGTTGCGGACTGATTGAAACGTGATGTGATTTTGGGGTTTATCGTGAACCGTGTTTTAAATGACATTGATTCTTTAACCCAGTCAAAGATTAAAACTAAGTGGAGTTTTAATGAATCTTTAATTAGATTGAAAAGATCGAGAATGGAGTATCACCAGTTTTACTCCAGACGGTAGTTAAATCTTTTATTAGATTTGAACGTGAAATGGTAATTGAATTTACCGATAATACCATGGTGTTAGATATGAAGTATGACCAATTTTACTTCATGGGATAAATAGGTTGGGATTGGGAAATAAAATAAATAATTACTTCGGTGTGGTTCGCTAATCCCGACTAGTTTGAAGTGATATTCAAAGGAAGATTAAAGGATAAATTTAAAAGAATTTATCCTTGATAAAATTAATGGGAACCTTTCCCTAAGAATATGAAATTTAGAAACTAACTGTAGGTTGGCTAAGATGAATGGTTTCCCTGGTATTGATCTGATGTTGGTTTCGGCCTTCGGGGTTAATATTTAGGGAATTGCTCCCTTACTAATTTACGGTTAGTGACTGATGAATTGGAATGAGCCATATGTTGTGTTTGTGTAACACTTGTTTATTATATACGCGAGTTATTCGGAAAGACCGGGTTTACCCATTCTGAATAACTGAGACGACGATAAGTCAAAGATGAAGACGGTGGTCGAAGACCGGAGGTCTTCACGTCGTTTGGGTGATTACTAATGATCTTGATTGGGCCGTACACCCAAGAGGAGGGAATCAGTTAGTGGTCGTCTAGACGTACTTGGAGATCGAAGGATATGTGAGGTACAAGGTACCTCCGGTTTCGTTCAGACCCAGAACGGACCTGTAAATGGACTGTGTGTCTGACATTGGATATCATTCTGTGTGATTGATGGATATCGGTTGCATGGAGTGGTTTGCCTGTGTGGCATGCTAAGATGCAAATGATCAAGGCTTCTGTTGAAAAGCAGAGTCTTGCGGTTGATGATCAAAGCACAGCTTGTGTGGCATATCTTTGTGTTGCGTGGATTCGCGAGCCTCACACCCTGGTTGTGAACCAGAAACGGGAGAAGGACCTCGGGGGGACATGCGTTTCTTTCTAGTTAGAAGTGGCGTCAGTGGTTTTACACGCCCTGACGAGTTTGACTTATATGGTTGTTGCTGTCGCGAGGCGCCTCGGATATATCGGTGACTATGTGAAGCCGATGGACTCATTTATTGGCTCATTTACACCCCAAAGGGCGGGGAAACGTAGTGTTCAGGCATTATAATCCACATCGGTGGACCGGCCCTGACGATCCAAGGGGCGGTTGCGGCTGTTCCTGAGGCTCGGGCTAGAGAGTCTCGAATCGGTTGAGGACGATCCCTTGCCTTGGTTCACAGATGGAAATCCAATTTCCAAATACGTGACTTTGCGGTTTTATTTGTAGAGCCCAGTATTGGCGACATGATATATGGTACCCAAGCCGCCTATGATTGATACTTATGATTTGAAGTTGTTTTATACACTATGCACTTATAATAGTATCAAATGATTTGTTTAAAACGTACTAAGCATGTTTGGCTATTATAAGGGAAAACCCTATCCCCCGGCTTGTGTTGCATTGTGTGATAGGACATGGGTCTTATAATAGCTTCAATTTTCCAAAATTCATTGCGCTGTTTTGTTATATGCACTGGTATTCTTGGGAGGAAACCCGTTCCGTGTTATATGGCGTGGTCACTTGATATATCTGATTTAAAGTAAAGTTTTAAATAACTGTTTTAGTTCTCACACCAGTCCCATGACTGACCTGGAGTTTATTGTTTTAACCTAAACTCTGGGTGCCCTTATTTCGACACGGGCAGCTAGTAGTTTTGGTCTTGCAGATTTATATTCACAGGATCCTGATTTACAGCTGGAACGATACTCGGAAAGCTCTGTATCCGTGTATTACTTCTAGTTGTGTTTTGTATTATTTCCCGCTGCGATGTATTTAAATGTAATTTAAATCTCTGATATTTCTGTGTAATATTTATTCATACTCTGTATATTCTTGTAATCTGATGGAATTGTTGTAATAAAAAATTAAATGTTCTTCTGTCTGCGTTCTTTTGTGTGTTGTTTTCATAGTATCCGCTCTTTCCTTCACGGGGAAGTTACAGGTCCTTATAGTGGTATCAGAACTTTGGTTTACAAAGCTTAGAGAACAAGACACATTAGAACCATATGAAAGAATTCATCAGAGATTGGATTAGTAATATCCAATGAGAATGACTTGTTAGAGATGGGATCGGTAGCATCCTAGAACGAGTGTGAAGTGTATATTTTTAAAATGAAAACAATTTTTGTTTTGAAAATATAAATCAATTATACATATTTGAATATTTATTTATATTGATTTGGACTATCAAGTATATAGAGGTTTTAATATACGTCTGATCCGCGTGTATTTGGAGTTTTAATATACTGGATAGATATAGAATCACACTCTAGTCACACGGGCATGATTCTGCTGATGACGTATGGCATCAGTAGTCTGTTTCCGAGTGTCGAAAGTGGGATATCTATATATTTCCATTAGACTGGTGCGAGAACCAAAATTAGATAGGGCTTATTGTTGTGATTTGGCATCAAAAATCTAATTTTTAGACTATGTATCAAAGTTATGAATTTGAAAAGCTAATCAACTAATTGATTGCTGATTGTGTTGTTTGATTACTGTTTGATTCATAAATTTGAACCATATAGCCAATTTGAACCAAATAGTAAATTGTATTGGAAATTTATCGCATTTGCATGCATGTACATGTACTTACATTGAACAGGTCGCTGCGAGGAGGCTAGAGCAGAAGAATAAAATTGTTTGCCCGACAAATAGGTACATGTTTACCATAATTTACTGTTTTGTTTGGGTGATGATGACTTTATGAGCTGATTGGCTAGCCGCTTGGCTTTTTCGTTTTCTTTTGGATTGAAGAAGGCCATGGGAGGCTATATGAAATATCCCGAAGTCCCAGGTGCAGGGGAAGTTATGGCGAAATTTTTCGAAAATTTAGGGTGTTAGCCAAATTTTTGAAAAATTTGAAAAGTTCTTAGAAACTGAAAGGTTGAAGAATTTAAGCCGTAATGAAAATAATGGAAGTCGAGTTGATTTGTGAAAAAACTTTTGGCTTCGTTCCTTTTCGGGGACGAAAATTTTAAGTGGGGGAGATTGTAATAACCAAAAATCCGAGCCAATTTAAAAATTTTATTTTGGCTATTTTAGCGAATTTTGATTATTTAAAATAGATTATTTAAAATAATAACGACGAAAAATTTAGTTTGAATGGAATTAAAACGTATATATTTATATGCGTCGTTGTTAGAATATAAATACTTATTTTAAATTATAAAAGGAATTGAAAATGGCGCGGTAGTTCGATAATTCGATTTCAAAATTCAAATGAATGTACAGGATTCAAAATAAACCGGATTTTATGAAACCAAAAATATTTGAATCTAAGTGAGAATATCTTTCCAACAAATCCGAAAAATTGAAATTTCATAGCGGTAGTCAAAAGATATGCCAAGTTGAAAATTCAGAATAGTCGCTATGGAATTCTGGCCCTTAAAAATGGAAATTTTGCAAACGACCTCGGTTTTCGACGAAACCACTTTTGTTGGATCCGCGATGTGAAGTTATTGCTAGGTTTCAAAATTCTTAATTTTTCGAATCAATATGTGAGCGTGGCAAAGGAAAACGCGTTTGACCAGTTTCAGTTGATTTTAATCGAATGGAAAATGACCAATTTTCAAACGGTCTCAGAATTTGACGAAATTAGTTTTGTTAGGACCGTATCATCAATACGAAGCTAGAAAATATTTGTCGGGAATTTTTCTAGTTAGTATGTGGCCCCGGTAAATTGAAATGTGCATTCAAATTCAATATATGGAGTTATATTTTATTTGGACGAAAATTGATCGAAACGATTGAATCAGCTTACGATACATATCCCATTGTGTTCGGAATGGGGGTAATTAGCTATGGACGACAGTCGGCGGGTTCGATTTCGAGTTAGAAATAAAAAGTTGCTTTTTGAAATCAGTAAATAATTAAATATATTTATATATATTTTATATAAACCCCCCCTTTATATTCTCCTATAATTGGTCAACCCGACTTTCAGTAACAATAAAAATATAAGAAAACGGAGGGGGGTGGCAATCGCGATCGACGATCGGGGGGGGAGGGGGGGGGGGGGGGCTCGCCGCCGCCTCCAGGCGCACCACCACGCCTCTGTTCCCCCATCTCTCCTCCCACTTTCCCCAAACCCACAAGCCCTAGGTACCCCGTAACCTCCCCAATCGAGCGCAAGCAGCACCCGACCCCCCCCCCCCCCCCCCCCCCCCCGAAAACGACGCGCCGTCGCCACCCTCTGATGGCCAGGCGGCAGTCTAGTGCACCTCCCCTTCGACAGTGAAGCCCCCCTAGCGCAGTCAACGTCCAGGCCAGCGAAGGTGAGCGTTTTCGTTTATTTTTTTAAAAAAAACCTGATCTTGTTTATGTTAAAAAATATATATATTTTTATAAATCATCTTTTTATATATGTTAAAAACACATTATTAAAATCGGTTTAAATATTATTTTGGCTTAGATAAGAATATGATTTTTATTCGTATAAAAGCTAGGATTTTGATATGAACAACAATATAGAAAGTAGAGATTTTTACGATAGAAAATTTTGATTTTTCATATTAGAAGGAATTGATTTTTTTTTTACTTTAGAAAAGAATTAATTTTTAGTGCATAAAGGAAATAAAAATATAATTTTTATATTATAGAGATAATAAAAATATGATTTTTATATCATAGGAAGAATAAAAATATGATTTTTATTTATGCAGAGTAATAAAAATATAATTTTTATTATATTACTAGCGAGATAAAAATAGAATTTTTATCTATATAGTAGCGATGTAAAAATAGAATTTTATCTATATAGTAGCGGAATAAAAATATGATTTTTATCCATATAGAGTGAATTAAAATGTGATTTTTATATATGTAGTGGCTACGGGCAACGAAATAGACAAAAGGCAGAGCACGCCGAAGTTTCCTACATATGAAGAGTCGTGGCGTTGGTTTGGCTATTCGGTGAGAACTCCTCACCTTTAATTTAAATTTCTAGTTAAAAATATGTACTAGGATGCAGACGGTGTTTTGTAGCACCCGACACTCGTCGTCCACATACCCATGACAGCTTGTATGCTTATTTGTTTGATTTTGATGTGTAGTTGATTGTGTGATGTGATGTGAAATGAAATAAAATATTTATATAGTTAAAAATATTTTATAGTTGAAATATAATTTTTAACGTGAATGTGAATAAATAATTATTTATAAACAAATCAGACGATTTGTTTATATACACTGATTTGACTGATATTGATTGGGACGATAAATTTTACACATCGCTCAACTGCACAAATAAAATCTGTGTTTGATTGTTTGAAACCCCACGCGGGTGTTGGGATGAAATTGAACATACACTAATTCCAATAATTAGCTGTATGTCAATTGATTGATTGACAAGCTGTTATAAGCGTGGAATATTTATGTTTGATGCTTATACGGGGTAAAATGCACTTTGAATGATGGTTGATTATTTGTCATTGTTGATATATACATGCGTTGTATGGAAATCCATAGAAATAAAATCTATGGTAATTGATTGGGCCTCATTCAGTTTTGAAATAGAAATATTTGAAATAGAATATTTAAAAATAGAAATATATGAAGCCGTGCTGATTAGATTTGCGCCATTTTGACGTGAATGATATTTATATCGATTTTATTCATTTTATATATGAATATCGAATGCGACTTCAAAATCTGATATTTTGAAATGAATTGAAACTCGAATTAAATTGAAATTCGAATTGAATTGAAATAAACTGAAATTCGAATTAAATTGAAAAGAATTGAAATTCAAATTAGATTGAAATAGAATTGAAATCGTTTTGAATTGAATTTAAAACGAATTGAAATTGAATTGAAATCGACTTGAAATGAATTTAAAGCGAATTTATATTGGAAAATTCAATTTTGATTTGAATTTGAGATGGAAGTTGAAGTCGTTTGAAAACGAATTTAAAACGATTTATAAAATACGTTTTTAAAAAGGAAATCGACGAATATATATAATATATATAATGGCCTGAATAGAACGCGCCGCGCTGCGGTAGTTCGCGAATTTCGACCATTGACTTCGAATAGATATTGCGGAGATCCGACCGTCAGATTCTCCTATAACCAGAATCGTTGGGTCGTATCGAAAAGGGATTTCCTAACGAATTTTAGAAAGTAGACATCTAACGGTTGGATTTGGAATTATGTCCAAATCGAATTTGAAAAAGGTCGTTGTAAGTGCAGTTCGATGGCCGTTGATGGAAATCGACTGTATGGGCCTTGAAAAAATTATTAAAAATATTAACAATTAGTGTAAAATCCTAAGAAATGATTTGGGAAGAATTGGGATGAAAAACTCCATATTTGAAAAGATAAAAATAGATTTTATCGAAATGAACTATTTTTGAACTAGAATTATAATTTATTTATTTTTGAAAGAAATAAAGTGAATTTGAAATGGTTTTGAAATATAACCAGAATTTCCAATAATTGAATAGGAAGGGATTTGAATCGAAATTGTCTTCGGAATATTTCGATGTTGGATTTCGTGATGATACAGATATTGTTATGGGAATTTGAAAGATATATTAATATCGTTATTTCCCAATACGATATTTGTTGGTCGTAGAATTTGATATTGAATATAAGCCGGTATATTTTCTATTCAAAGCCTTGTATTTAATATCAAATGGGATTTAGGTTTGTCGTGAATGGTGTCTTCATTAACACTGTTCTTAAACCCAGTTGAGAAAAATATTAAATCTTTTTATTTGGATTTAATGAAGAATACCAATTAAATGATATTTAATTGGAATTGAATTGATAATTTGATTTTTGGGTTTATCATGAACAGTGTTTTAAATAACACTTGTTCTTTAACCCGATAATTAATGGAATGTGATTTTGGGTTGTCGTGAATAGTATCTTCAAAAATATTGTTCTTAGACCCAAAGGAGTTAAGAAAATCAGAAACTATTTGGAGATTAGTTAAGTTGAATGGTTACTGGGTATTGATCTGTTGTTGGTTTCGGCCTTCGGGGTTAATACTTAGGGAATTGCTCACTTGCTAATTTACGGTTAAGGACTGATTGAAACGTGATGTGATTTTGGAGTTTATCGTGAACCGTGTTTTAAATGACATTGATTCTTTAACCCAGTCAAAGATTAAAACTAAGTGGAGTTTAATGAATCTTTAATTAGATTGAAAAGATCGAGAATGGAGTATCACCGAGTTTCTACTCCAGACGGTAGTTAAATCTTTAATTAGATTTGAACATGAAATGGTAATTGAATTTACCGATAACACCATGTGTTAGATATGAAGTATGACCAGTTTTACTTCATGGGATAAATAGGTTGGGATTGGAAAATAAAATAATAATTACTTCGGTGTGGTTCGCTAATCCCGAATAGTTTGAAGTGATATTCAAAGGAAGATTAAAGAATAAAATTTAAAAGAATTTATCTTTGATAAAAATTAATGGGAACCTTTCCCTAAGAATGTGAAATTTAGAAACTAACTATAGGTTGGCTAAGATGAATTGAATGATTTCCTGGGTATTGATCTGATGTTGGTTTCGGCCTTCGGGGTTAATATTTGGGGAATTGTACCCTTACTAATTTCGGTTATGACAGATGAATTGGAATGAGGCATATGTTGTGTTTGTGTAACACTTGTTTATTATATACGCGAGTTATTCGGAAAGACCGGGTTTATCCCATTCTGAATAACTGAGACGACGATAAGTCGATGATGAAGACGGTGGTCGAAGACTGGAGGTCTTCACGTCGTTTGGATGATTACTAATGATCTTGATTTGGCCGTACACCCAAGAGTAGGGAATCGGTAGTGGTCGTCCAGACGTACTTGGAGATCGATGGATATACGAGGTACAAGGTGCCTCCGGTTCGTTCAGACCCAGAACGGACTTGTAAATGGACGGTGTGTCTGACATTGGATATCAATCTGTGTGATTGATGGATAACGGTTGCATGGAGTGGTTTGCCTATGTAGCATGCTAAGATGCAAATGATCAAGGCTTCTGTTGAAAAGCAGAGTCTTGTGGTTGATGATCAAAGCACAGCCTGTGTGGCATAGCTTTGTGTAGCGTGGATTCGCGAGCCTCACACCTCGGTTGTGAACCAGAAACGGGAGAAGGACCTCAAGGGGGACATGCGTTTCTTCTAGTTAGAAGTGGCGTCAGTGGTTTCACACGCCCTGACGAGTTTGAATTATGTGGTTGTTGTTGTTGCTAGGCACCTCGGATATATCGGTGACTATGTGAAGCCGATGGAGTCATTTGTTGGCTCATGTACGCCCCAAAGGGCAGGGAAACATAGTGTTTAGTCATTATAATCCACATCGGTGGACCGGCCTTGACGATCCAAGGGGTGGTTGCGGCTGTTCCTGAGGCTCGGGCTAGAGAGTCTCGAATCGGTTGAGGACGATCCCTTGCCTCAGTTCACAGATGGAAATCCAATTTCCAAATACGTGACTTTGCGGTTTTATTTGTAGAGCCTAGTATTGGCGACGTGATATATGGTACCCATGCCGCCTATGATTGATACTTATGATTTGATGTTGTTTTATACACTATGCGCTTATAATAGTATCAAATGATTAGTTTAAAATGTACTAAGCATGTTGGCTATTATAAGGGAAAACCCTATCCCCCGGATTGCGTTGCATTGTGTGATAGGACCTGGGTCTTATAATAGCTTCATTTTTTCAAAAAGCATTGCGCTGTTTTGTTATATTCACTGGTATTCTTGGGAGGAAACCCGTTCCGTGTTATACGGCGTGGTCCCTTGATATATCTGATTTAAAGTAAAGTTTTAAATAACTGTTTTAGTTCTCATACCAGTCCATGACCGACCTGGAGTTTATTGTTTAACCTAAACTCAAGGTGCCCTTATTTCGACACGGGCAGCTAGTAGTTTTGGTCTTGCAGATTTATATCCACAGGATCCTGATTATAGCTGGAAACAATACTCGGAAAGCTCTGTATCCGTGTATTACTTCTAGTTGTGTTTTGTATTATTTTCCGCTGCGATGTATTTGAATGTAATTTAAATCTCTTATATTTCTGTGTAATATTTATTCATACTCTGTATATTCTTGTAATCTGATGGAATTGTTGTAATAAAAAATGAAATGTTCTTCTGTATGCGTTTTTTGTGTGTTGTTTTCATAGTATCCGCTCTTTCCTTCACGGGGAAGTTACAGTTCCTTATTGCTATTGGCCAACCTCACCCATAACTAGGTAGCAAAGTATATGGTCTTTTGGAGTTCTCTGCCTTTCCGCTTTATGTACTGATTGAAGATGGTAGGTAGACGACTAGTTGCAATTACAGGGCACTAACTGGTCTCGCCGAATCACGCTGGTCCATCTTGGTCTTTTGATTGCCCCTTATTATTGCAATCAAGGCATACTCATTAGTTCACACACGCAGACCTAACCTCTGTGAGTACAGGCGGATCATCTGCCACTCACAGAGGAATACCAAGAGTACCCTACGTCCCCGGAAGCTGCGTGCTTCCCCTTCCAGTCCTTTGGAGCTGTCAAACAATTAGATGAATGGGCGCTCCCCTCGTTCCTTATAACACCTCGATGATCTACCCTATTGGGTTATTCACCTTCAACCGTACAGACTGGTCTAAGCGTCTTACTTTAGTGTGACAACAAGGAATTTCGCTCGATCCGAATCAGTCGCTAAACCGACCCAGACCGTTCGAAACGCCTGATTGTTTTGAGAACACGACAAAATAGAACGCAGACGGAAGAAAATTTCAATGTTTATTACAACAATTCCATCAGAATACAAGAATATACAGAGTATAAATCAATATTACACTTTATAAGATATCATAGATTACAATACATTACATAGCAGCGGAAAATAATACAATACACAACTGAAGGAGATATACGGATACAAAGCTTTCCGGATATCATTCCAGCTGTAAACCAGGATCCTGTGAATATAAATCTGCAAACCCAAAACTACTAGCTGCTCGTGCGGAAAATAGGGGCATCCAGAGTTTAGGATAAAACAGTAAACTCCAGGTCAGTCATTGGACTGGTTTGAGAACGAAAACAGTTAATCTTTATTTTTAAAGTTCGGTAAATCAAGGGACCACGCCGTATAACACGGAACGGATTTCCTCCCAAGAATACCAGTGCATCAAACAAATAGCGCAATGCTAAATAAAGAAGAATGAAGCTATTATAAGACCCAGGTCCCATCACACAATGCAACGCAAGCCGGAGGATAGGGGTTTTACCTTACAATAGCCAAGAATGCTTGGTACGTGAAATTTCATGTTTTATTATTACTATAAGTGTATAGTGTCAAAACAATTTCAAATCATAAGTATCAATCATAGAAGGCATAAGCGCCCCATCCTACCATGTCGCCATACTAGGCTCTACAAATAAAACAGCAAAGTCACGTATTGGAAGTTGGATTTCCATCTGTGAACCAAGGCAAAAGATAGTCCTCTACCGATTCGAGAAAATCTAGCCCATGTCTCAGGATCAGAGCTCGAGTGACCCTTGGATCGTCAGGGTCAGTCTACCGATGTGGATTAAAATTCCTGAACACTGCGTTTCCCGCCCTTTGGGGTGTAAGTCTGGTCCGTCTCCCGATGCGTCTGCCGACCAGAATGCATCGGCCGAAACCGATATAACCAAAGCACCTCACAACAGCAACAACCACATACGTCAAACTCGTCAGGGCATGTAAAACCACTGATGCCACTACTATCTAGAAGAAAACACATGCCCTCCCTGATATCCTTCTCCCATTTTTGGTTCACAACCGGGGTGTGAGGCTCACGAATCAACGTTACACAAAGCTATGACACACAGGCCGTGCTTTGATCATCAACCACAAGACTTTGCTTTTCAACAGAAGCCTTGATCAATTTGCTACTTAGGCATGCCACACAGGCAATTCACTCCATGCGTTTGATATCCATCGATATATAACCCCTGAGCTCGTACGTCTCAGAGAAGGGCGTTAAGCAAGAGAATAAATTCTCCGTCGCCAAACAGATATATATTTAATAGAGATCAATCACACAGACTAAAATCCAATGTTAGACACACGGTCCATTTACAAGTTCGTTCTGGATCTGAACGAAACCGGAGGCACCTAGTACCCCGCATATCCATCGATCTCCAAGTACGTCTGGACGATCACCAACTGATTCCCTCCTCTTGGGTGTACGGCCCAATCAAGATCATCAATAACCACCCAAACGACGTGAAGACCTCCGGTCTTCGACCACCGTCTTCATCTTCGACTTATCGTCGTATCAGTTATTCAGAATGGGATAAACCCAGTCTTTCCGAGTAACTCGCGTATATAATAAACAATTGTTACACAAACACAACATACGCCTCATTCCAATTCATCAGCCACTAACCGTAAATTAGCAAGAGAACAATTCCCCAAATATTAACCCCGAAGGCCGAAACCAACATCAGATCAATACCCAGGAATCCATTCATCTTAGCCAACCTACAGTTAGTTTATAAATTTCACATTCATAGCGAAAGGTTCCCATTAATTTTATCAAAGATAAATTCTTTTAAATTTATTTTTTAATCTTCTTTTGAATAGCAATTCAAACTAGACGGGTTTAGCGAACCACACCGAAGTGATCATTCAATTTATTTCCCAACCCAACCTATTCATCCCATGAAGTAAAGCTGGTCATACTTCATATCTAACATTATGGTGTTATCGGTAAATTTAATTACCATTTCACGTTCAAATCTAATAAAAGATTTAACTATCGCCTGGAGCAAAACTGGTGATACTCCATTCTCGATCTTTTCAATCTAATTAAAGATTCATTAAAACTCCACTTAGTTTTAATCTTTGACTGGGTTAAAGAATCAGTGTCATTTAAAACACGGTTCACGATAAACCCCAAAATCACATCCCATTTCAATCAGTCCCTAACCGTAAATTAGCAAGTGAGCAATTCCCTAAGTATTAACCCCGAAGGCCGAAACCAACATCAGATTAATACCCCAGAAACCATTCAACTTAACTAATCTCCAATTAGTTTCTGATTTCCTTAACACCTTTGGGTCTAAGAACAGTGTTATTGAAGATATTGTTCACTACAACCCAAAATAACATTCCATTAATTATCGGGTTAAAGAATAAGTGTTATTTAAAACACTGTTCACGATAAACCCAAAAATCAGTACCAATTAATTTCCAATTAAATATTATTTAATTGGTACACTTCATTAAATCTAAATAAAAAGATTTAATCTTTTTCTCAACTGGGTTCAAGAACAGTGTTAATGAAGACACCATTCACGACAAATCCAAATCACATTTGATATTAAATACAAGGCTCTGAATAGAAAATATATCGGCTTATATTCAATATCAAATTCTACGACTAACAAATATAGTATTGGAAATAACGATATATATATATATATTTCAAATTTCCCTAACAACATCTGTATATTCCCGAAATCCAACATCGAACTATTCCGAAGATGATTTCGATTCAAATCCATTCCAATTCAATTATTGGAAATCCTGGTTATTTTCAAAACCATTTCTAATCCAATTCATTTATTTTAAAAATAAACAAATTATTATCCTAGTTCAAACTAGTTCATTTCGATAAAAATCCATTTTTATCTTTTCAAATATGGGATTTTTCATCCCAATTCTTCATAAATCATTTCTTATGATTTTACACAAATTATTACTATTTTTAATAATTTTATCAAGGCCCGTACAGTCGATTTCCATCAACGGCCATCGAACTGCGCTTACAGCGACCTTTTCCAAATTTGATTTGACGTAATTCCAAATCCAACCGTTAGATTTCAAATTTCTAATATTCGTTAGAAAGCTCTTTTCGATACAAACCCAACGGTTCTAGTTTTAGGAGAATCCGACGGTCGAATCACCCGTAATGTCCGTTCGAAGTCAACGGTCGAAATTCACGAACTAACGTAGCGCGGCGCGTTCTATTCAGGCCATTATATTATATATATAATATATATAATATATACTTCGTCGATTTCCTTTTAAAACGTATTTTTATAATTCGTTTTAAATTCGTTTTCAACTTCATTTCTAATTCAAATCAAAATTGAATTTTTCCTTATAAATTCTTTTTAAATTCATTTCAAACTGATTTCAATTCAAATTGATTTCTAATTCAATTTCAGTTCTTTTCAATTCAGTTCAATTTCAATTCGAATTCATTTCTACTCAAAATATCAGATTTTGAAATCACTTTCGATATTCATTATAAAATGAATAAAATCGATATAGATATCGTTCACCTCAAAATGTCGTCAATCTAATCAACACGACTTCATATATTTCTATTTCAAATATTTTATTTCGAATATTTCTTTTTCAAATATTTCTATTTTCAAATATTTCTATTCAAATATTCTATTTCAAATATTCTATTTCAAAACTGGAATGACGCCCAACCAATTACCATATAATGTTAATTATATGGATTTTTCTACAACACATGTATAAAATAACAACGATAAATAATCAACCATCATCCAGAGCGCACCACACAACTGCATAAGCATTAAATATAAATAATTAACGCTTACACAGTCTGTCGACCAATCGATCGACATACAGCTAAATAATTGGGATTAGTGTATGTCAAATATCATCCCAATATATCGTGTGGGGTTTCAAACAATCAAACACTGATTTTATTTGTGCAGTTGGGCGATGTGTAAAATTTATCATCCCAATCAATATCAATCAAATCAGTGTATATAAACAGTTCTCCGATTTGTTTATATTAATTTATTTCATTTCATATACACGTTAAAAATTCTATTTTTAACTATATAATATTTTCCACTATAAAATATTTTATTTCGTTTCACATCACACAGTCAACTACATATCAAAATCAAACAAACAAGCATACAAGCCGTCTATGGTCTGTGGACGACGGGTGTCGGGTGCTACTAAACACCGTCTACATCCTAGTATATATTTTAACTAGAAAAATTAAATTAAAGGTGAGAAGTTCTCACCGACTAGCTAATCCAAATGCCACGACTCTTCTTATGCAGAAATCTTTGCCGTTCTCGCCTTTCGTCCATTCCACTGTCCGTAGCCACTACATATATAAAAATCGCATTTTTATTTGTGCATTTTCAATTTAAAAACCATATTTTCCTTAACCATTCTAATGATCAAAATCGTATTTTTACTTTGCTGTATATTTGATAAAAATCCTATTTTTATAACGGTGTTCATATGATAAAGATTATATTTTTATCACGCTATTCTCTATATAAAAATTATATTTTTTATATATCTACTTCTAATATAAAGATCGAATTTTTATACCACTACTATAAAAATCACCTTTTTATTTCAACATATATATAATAAAAATCAGATTTTTATTTCACTACATGTATAAAGATGATATTTTTATATTCTCTATTATATAAAAATTATATTTTTAATACTTCTATAATATAAAAAACATATTTTTAATCTTCTACTAATATAAAGACCGAATTTTTATTATCTAAATAATATAAAAATCGTATTTTTAATATTTCTACTTTATAAAAATTATATTTTTAATCCTTCTATCTAATAAAAATTGTATTTTTAGCCAATTAAAAATCGAATCTCTATCATATAAATACAAGTAAATCTTTACATCCTTATATCTAAACAAAACTGATATTTCTTCCTTCTACGATATTTTAAAAACTGATTTTATTAAAGAAAACGAAATAAATAAATAAATAAAACTTACAGTATTCAACGTTGAAGGGGGGGTTTGCCGTGGTCTGAAGGGGGGGCTCGCTGGTTTGATCGATGGGGGGGTTTCCACTTGCGCGAGGCCGATGGTGGAGTTGTGGAGGCGTCGGGTTTTGGTAAGAGGGAGGGGGTGCGGTTTCGTCGGACCGAAGGGGGAGCGCGGAGGAGATGGAGGAAAAGGATATGGAAGAGGGAGGAGGGATCAGACGGGAAGAAGATGGCCGGGGGGGTTCGTGCGCACGGCGGCGGCGCCTGGAGAGGAGGAGCGACGGCTCCGTTCCGTCCTTTCTCTCTCTCCCTTTTTTTTTATTTATTTCTTCAATGAATAAAGAACGATGGGGGGGGCCAGAGAGTATAGGAGAGAGAGGAAGTTTTATTTTATTTTTAATTTATTTAATTAATTTAATTTCAAAAAGGTACTTTTATTTTCGAACTCGAAATCGAACCCACCGCCTGTCGTCTATAGCTAATTACCTCATTCCGAACACATTGGGATAATATCGTAGAGTGATTCGACTGTTTCGATCAGTTTTCGTCAAAATCAACATATAACTCTATATATGGAATTTGAACGCGCATTTCAATTTACCAGGGCCATATACTATCTAGAAAAATTCCCGAAAAATATTTTCTAGTTTCGTATCGACGATACGGTCCTAACAAAACTAGTTCCATCGAATTCTGAGGCCATTTGAAAAATGGTCATTTTCCAGTCGATTAAAATCAACTAAAACTGGTCAAATGCGTTTTCCTTTGCCATGCTCACATATTGATTCGAAAAATTATGAAATTTGAAACCTAGCAATAATTTGACATCGCGGATCCAACAAAAGTGGTTTCGTCGAAATCCGAGGTGGTTTGCAAAATGGCCATTTTTAAAGGCCGAAATTCCATAGTGACTATTCTAAATTTTCAACTGGGCATATCTTTTGATTCCCGCTATGAAATTTTGATTTTTCGGATTCGTTGGAAAGATATTCTCGATTATATTCCATTATTTTTGGTTTCACTAAAATCCGGTTTATTTTGAATCCCGTACATTCATTTGAATTTTGAAATCGAATTATCGAACTACCGCGCCATTTTCAATTCCTTTTTTATATATAAATAAATATTTATATTCTAACAACGATCTATATAGCTATATACATTCGGATTCCATTCAAAATAAATTTCTCATCATTATTATTTAAAATAATTCATTTTAAATATTCAAAATTCGCTAAAATCGCCAAAATAAAAATTTTAAATTGGTTAAGAATTTCCGGGTCATTACAATCTCCCCCACTTAAAACTTTTCGTCCCCGGAAAGGAACAAAGTCGAAAGTGGTCTGATTAATCAACTCTACGTTCGATCTGGCTTCCATTCTCCAACTTTTCAGTTTATGAGAATTTTCAAATTCTTCAAAAATTTGGCTAACACCCGGAATTTTCGAAAAATTTCGCCATAACCTCCTTTGTACAGGGTGGGCTTTGGAAATTTATTGGGTCGTATTAGGTACCCAATAAATCCTATAAAGCATACACATATTTATAGTGATATAATCTGGTGTTTACAGGGGAGCGTGTACAGATAATAACTCCAGAGAATAAATTCTCGTCGCCCTATCAAAGCCCGAGGGAGTGTGTATTTTAATTGCTCCAGAGGATAAATCCTCGTCACCTTATCCCGTGTGGGAAATAAATAATCCATGTGCCGTATCTAATGACTAGAGAGACGTGATTATTGTCAACTCCAGACCCATGTGGGTTTTTTATTAATCTGGCAATTTATCGTTACATTTTAAATAGTCCATATCAGTCATCAGTTCAACCTGTAAAATATAGTCATCGCCATACAAGCCTCTCGCTCGTATGGTAAATCTTCCACCTCGTCACACAAGCTCCAAATGCTTATGTGGTATATGATGAAGTATGCCTATCTTCAAGAAGTATGCCATGTAGTGTAGTTCAAAATTAATTGTTACTATCCTATGGCGATGTTTATTATTACACACAGAACAACCAGCACCCCGCATCCAATGGCATTCATAGGAGTTGATATAATAATATTTCGCATCCAACTCATTAAAGTTTACCTATTTATCGGGCACGCAAATAATTTCTTTACTCAACAGCTATCCATTTACCTGTTCAAACATATATAATGCACATGTATATATTTCTATCTATTTTTAAATCAGTTCAATGTGTGATTTTAATTAACTATCATTCTAATAATTTAATTAATCAAATCTACTATCACACAATACAAACAACAAGCAATTTGTTTTAAACTTTTTAACTTTTCAAATATATATCTTTTATATATTCAAAAATCATATTTCTAAAACCACACTATATATACAATCACAAATATGTTATATATAATCATATTACTCTCAACTCATTCTAGGGAATTTCTAACCCCATCTCTAACGAGTCACTCATTCTAGAATGCTACTGATTCTATCTCTAATGAGGATTCTTCTATAGGATATTACTAATCCTACCTCTGATGAGTCTTTTGTTCAGTCCTAACGAGTTGTACCCAAAAGATTTGAGTTAACCAAAGCTCTGATACTAGCTGTAACGACACGGATTTCGCCCGGACCTAATCGATCGCTAAATCGACCAAGACCGTTCGAATCCCGCATACGCTAACTCTGGACATACAACACATCAGAACAAATAACAGAAGACTTTTATAAACATCATAATAATATTACATCAGAGCACAGAATATCAGAGTATATCGAAAATAATACACAGCGGAAGATAAATTTACATAAATGTAATACAATGCACATCGGAAATATAAACTACACAGCGGAAGATAAATGCCTGGACACAGCTTAAAGCTTCAATCCAGAATCTTGCTCAATATATCTGCAAAATAAAACTACTCGACTGCCCGTGTGGAAAATAGGGGCACCCGAGTTTGCAAGGGAAAAGCAAACTACAGGTCAGTCATGAGACTGGTGTGAGAAACTCTAAACAGTTGTAATTAACTTATTTAATAATATGGCATATCAGGGGACCACGCCGCTAACGCGGAATGGGTTTACCCCCATGAATGTCAGTGTATGAACAACAATCAATATAGATATATGGATCTACTATGCATCAATCAACATGCAATATCCCAATCTACCCACTTAGATTAATCACTACTCTTAGATTTTCCAAATCCAATTCAATTCACAGAAATTATTCCTTTGGATTATATTCCCGAATTCTTATTTCAAATCATTAGAAATACCTATCTAACTTTCTATATCAAAGTAGATTTCACTTCGGGATCTCAAATCAAATCGTTTGGAAATATGAATTCCAAAACATAACAATGCATACAAACAAGTATGCAACCAAATATTGTGCTCCCCATCGACAAGGCAAAGGGTACGCACCTCGCAACTTGATATATATAAATGTGCACCTACCCCACATAGGAGTAGGCTACACAGACGATGCACCTACCCTACATAGGTGTAGGCTACACCGACCTCTCACCCATACTTTTAGTCTCAGGGTTACCCAACTCTTTAGCCACATACTAAATCATTTCATATCCCGAAGTAGGGAAAATCATTTCACAACATAATAATCACAAGTACTTTCAAAATATAGTACTTCACATCAGTAATTCACACATATGATCAGTCACTATTAATCACATAACCTTTGAGCTCGTATGTCTCAAAGAAGGGTGTTAAGCAAGAGAATAAATTCTCCACCACCAAACAGATACATCATCAATAGCAACTAATCGAATATGCTATGAACCACAATGTAGCATATAATACATTTCTAAATCATTTTAGAAATCATTGGGTTTTAGCCCACGAAATTCTTTCTGTTTTATAAAACATTTTTATAAAACATCCCCTGTCCAAAATCGGGGATACATTTCTTTTCACTTAAGAAAAAAATATATATCATTTCACAATCATTCACTAAATTTGAAATGAACCGACATCGCTAAACACCTTATCGTCAAATCGTGAAGTGTTTCACAAGGTGATAGCACACATATATCTTTACCCAACCCAATGCTAAGTGTAAAAGCATATTCTGCTCATAAACTGGTCGAGCACCACCCAAACAATCAATCAACCACAATCAATATCAACTTTGTAAATTTGGTTTAATCACATCACGTGTTTTGGTAAATTTAATCACCGCTCTAATTAAAGATTTATTCAAACCCCAATTGGTTTCATCTCTAAAATTTTATCATATTGATTGTTCTACTTTTTGGAAATTAATCATGCTTTTACGCGGGTTAAAGAACTAATATCATTTAAACACAGTTCACGACAAACCCCGAATCTAATTTATTTATTTATAACCATTGAATTATTTTTCTAGTTAATAACTAGTTCGTTTCAATAAAAATCTATTTTTATCTTTTCAAATATGGAATTTTTCATCCCAATTCTTTCTAAATCATTTATTATTATTTTACACAAATTATCGATATTTTTATTTATTTTATCAAAGCCCGTACAGTCGATTTCCATAAACGGTCATCGAACTGCACTTACAGCGACCTTTTCCAAATTTGATTTAGACATAATTCCAAATCCAACCGTTAGATTTCTAATTTCTAATATTCATTAGAAAGCTCTTTTCGATACGAATTCAACGGTTCTGGTTTTAGGAGAATCCGACGGTCGGATCTCCCGTAATGTCTGTTTGAAGTCAATGGTCAAAATTCACGAACTACCGCAGCGCGACGCGTTTTATTCAGGCCATTATATTATATATATAATATATATTTCATCGATTCCCTTTTAAAAAGTATTTTATAAATCGTTTTAAATTCGTTTTCAAAACAATTTCAACTTCATATTCAATTACTAATCAAAATTGAATATTCCATATACACGACAATTTTATACTGTGTATATATATGTTAAAAATTATATTTTTAACAATCAAATCATTTTCACATTTCATATATATATATATATATATATATATATATATATATATATCGTTTTCGTTTCATATATATATCGTTTCCACATTTCATATATATATCGTTTTCGTTTCATATATATATCGTTTTCATTTTTCATATATATATCGTTTCCACATTTCATATATATAATATTTTCACTTTCAATATATACAATATTTATTTATTTCACATCGTATACATATTTCAAACACTCCTAATATATATATAATTCATTTCACATCACGATCAATTTTCATACAGAATACAATCAAACAAGTCGTCCATGGTCTGTGGATGACGGTGAGCAGTTCAGATATGCAATTATAATACAAATAACTGTACAAGAAAATTATAGTGAGTTAATTTCTCACATTGGGATCCACTCCATCAGTTTTATCTGAATTTCTGTTCTGTTTGGATTTGAAATTTCTTGAAATTCTAATTTGCTCGGTTTTTGTTCTAGTTAGTTCCATCGTGTAGATCCCGCCACCACGATCCTAACGCAACTTGAATCATCGAAATCCGACCTCGCATAAAGAAGTTATGGTCACTTATACATTGCTCTAATTAAACGAGTAATTAATTTAAATTAAAACTTTTAATTACCCTTATAATAACATTTTAGAAAACGTTGCTGATCCCCCCTATCTTCTTCTTTCTGGACAATGAGACCCATACCCCCGTTCAAAGAAAATCGCCTCCGCTTTCGCCAGAGGGGGTCGGACCCATATCTGAACACGCCTCAACGTCGCCCCACACAGTGGCTCCCTACGTCCGCCGCCTTACCGGACTCGACCCACCAACTTCGTCAAAAACCACCGGCCAATGCACGCCCTTTGAGGGCCAATACCTCACAATTTACGAAATAAAAATTGATCTCAACCGTATCAATCTCTAGATCTTGAATCACTCTATGTTTTCGTTTTATATTTGGGTTGAATCGCTGAGTGGATTAACAGAATTTGGCTCAAGAAACCGCGTGTTTTCTGACCTTCGCTTTCCTGAAGACGGCAGCCGCGTTATGATTCGGGCTAGGGTTTTGTTAGGGTTATATAGAATAATAATATTATTATTTAATTCATTTATTATTTAAATGTGAAGTTTATCGATCCGAACTCCAAGTCAAACCCAACGAGTGTCACCCCTAGCTAAATACCCCCATTCCGAACACAATGGGATGTGTTTCATAAGCCAATTCGATTGTTTCAGTCAGTTTTTCTTCAACTTAAAATATAAAACATTCAATATTTGATTTGAACGTACATTTCAATTTGTTGGGGCCACATACTGATTCTAAAAATTCCCGAAAAATAAATCTAGCTATGATTTGACCATACGGTCCCAACAAAACTAGTTTCGTCGAATTTTGAGACTGTTTGCAAAATGGCCCATTTCTGGTCGATCCAATTTAACTGTAATTGACCAAAACACGTTTTCCTTTGCCACGCTCACATACTAGCTTCAAAAATTATGAAATTTGAAACCTAGCAATAACTTCACATCCCGGATCCAACAAAAGTGGTTTCGTCGAATTCCGAGGTTGTTTGCAAAATGGCCAATTTCACGGGCTATATAAATTCCATAGCGACCTTTCTGAAAATTCATTTGGCCATAACTTTTGCTTTCTACTATGAAACTTCAATTTTTCAGATTCGTTAGAAAGGTATTCGCTAACAGATTTAAATATTTTTGGTTTCACTCAAATCCGTTTTGTTTTGCACCCGGTACAGTCAGTCAAAGTTTGAATTCAAATTTTGAAACTACCGCGCCATTTCAGGCCTTGTTTATAATTAGAATTAATTATATTCGTTTTCAAATGTCGATTCAAACTTACTTTTCATCGTTTTTATTTAATATATTTATTTTAAATATTTAAAATTAACTAAAATAGCCAATTTAAAATTTTTAAATTGGTTCAGATTTTCCGGGTCGTTACATTTAGCATGTTGTTAGACCCTATGTCTAAACATTCTTGTCTCACCTCACCAGGTTTCCAGTTAACTTGGTTATTCCAATTCATATTGAATTCTTATTCAAATTACTAAGTTTCTCTTGCTTATTAGTTTCAATCATACAACTTAATTCAATTAAGTTTTTTAATAAGCTTACAACATGTTATTCTCTAGATTGTGGCCCAAGGTCTGTGATCCACAATCCCTTTTATATTCTTATTTGATTACAATAACATGTTTTACTTAATATGTAATTAAGTATATCTAATTCACACGTTTCCAATTAACATGTCACTTACCATTTATGATTATATATAACTTATTTCATTTCATAAGTTTTCCTCATCCTCTCTCATATAATCATAATTCCACTTTACGTTGTCAATACGACTTATCGTTGTTTACTTATTAACTTAGTTCTATTAACTAAGGCCCATTAATAAGTTTCTCTACCCATTTATTATAACCTATGTTATAATTTCCACTTGTCCCTAGGACAAGTCTAAACATGTTATTCTTACCAACGGGTTTCAGACTCCTAGACTACTTAATTTATAATTAAGTACAATATATTTTCCCCCCTTTTCTTAACTGGTTTTAGGTTTTCCCCTTTTCTGATTACTTAATTTACAATTAAGTGTCACTTAACTTAGTTCACTAGTTATCCAATTCCCTTACTAGTTTATTATAACCTAAGTTATAATATTCACTTGTCCCTAGGACAAGTATACCTATTATACAACATTTTCATTAATGTTATTTATTTATAATAGGTTATTATCATTCCCCTTTTAAACCATTTACTTTTGTAAACCATTATTTTTCATTCTCTGTAATACACTACAAGAAAAATACCCTATTGCAACTAGCTATTTGCAACAGGCGACAAATGACAGTTGCAGTAAATGATATTTAACAACAGACCTATTATAGTAGTTGCAATAGATGAGATTTAACAACAGGCTTTTTTTCCTGTTGCGAAAAAACATATTTTTTAGCAACTGTGCTTCCCTTCTTGTTGCAAAAACATATTATTTGCAACTGCGCTTCCAAGCCAGTTGTAACAAAAATATCATTTGCAACTGCGCTACCAAGCCAGTTGCGAATAAATATTTTTAGCAACTGTTTGCGCCACTTGCAATAACTGTATTTTTTACAATTGATAAAGCCTATTGCGAAAAACATACTATTAAAAATTAGCATCAGCTTTTAATGATTAACTTTTACTGGTTAATTTGAAATAGTTACTATTAAATGATTAGTACTTATATAATAATTAACATTAATATTTAATAATTATTAATTAATAATAAAATTTAAGTAGTATAAAGTGATATTTATAACTGATAATTAAATACTATGAATTAATATACTTTAATAATAAATAAAAACGAAGTAATTATTTAATAATTAATATAATGTCTAATGATTAATATTAAACATGTAATAAGTAATAATTAATAATAATAGTTAAGCAATATATATGTATGATTAACATTTAATTATAGTCATGAAATAATAAGTAATCAATAATAATTAGTCAACAAAGAGTTATATTTTAATAATTAAAACGTACTAAATGTGTAATAATTAATATTAATAAGTAGTAACATGTGGGTATAATTTAATTTAATTACTAATATTCAATTATGGTCATGTAGTAATAATGAATAAAAAACAGTAATTCAAAAATAAGAAGTTAAATTTTTAATGATTAATAATTACTATTTAATGAATATTTAATATTTAATAAGTAATATTGAAACTAGTAATTAATAATTAATATATTTAATAACTATTAGTATAACAGTACATTCTAATAATTACTAAATAGTAAATAATTAATATTTGATAAGTAATAGCCAAAACAAATAATTGATATATTCAAAAATAAAAAAATAGTATTTTTTTTTTGATTTTTTTGAGTTTAAAAATAAATAGTAAGTGATAAATAGACCAGTTATTCAACACTTAATAATTAATAACTAATTATTTATAATTAACTTTTGTTAACTAGTATTTAATTATTGATCTTAGTTGCATGATAATATAGAATTACAATTAATAGTACTAATTTATAATGCTTACAAATAATAAACAATTTTTTTAAAAAATATATTATATAATTAAACATTTAACATTTAATGTTGCATTATAATGAATAAGCAACAAGTAATTTTAGATAAACTACGATAAATAAACAAGAAGAATAAATAAACTACCGTTTACGTAATATGTAAAGGTTATTTTCGTACTTGTTTTTTTAGTAAATAAACTACCGTTGGCTTTTAACTTTTAAGTAATTTTGGCTCCAGCTTCATGTTTAGGCTCCAGCTTCACGTTTTGGCTCAACTCCCCAGTTCCACATTGCCGCCATCTGAAAATTTTGGCTCCACAACATATTATTTTCGCTCAATCTAACTTTGTTTAAGTAATAACCTCAAGCAAACGTGAAACTTTCCCAATTAACACAATTTCGTTGGGAACTAGGGTTATCCTTCCGCCGCCACAAACCTCTCTTTCATCTCTTTCTTCTGCTATCTGCTCTTCTTCACTGCTCTCCAGGCCCGACCTTTTGCTTGGCATCGAAAATTCAAGGGGACCAAACTCATCGCTGGTATACAAAGCCGGAATAAAAGAAGCGATTATCAAATCCCCAAATAACGAAACATGAAGTTGAATAAAACTGATAATTGCCACTCTCTAACTAGAGCGATGAGCGAATCTACATCTCCAAAAAAGCCATCGACGTCGGCGACGCGAGCGAATCCAATTTCAGTTAGTTCGGTGATCGATGATTCGTAATTCTGTTGAAGCCGATTAGCTGAAGGTATCACTACTAATTTGCAATTTTAATGTTTTAAATAATTAATTGTTGGGGATTTGAGGTTGTAAAATTACACATAGGATTATTATAGGATTACTGTTATATTGCAAAATCGGTTGCGACCTCAATGTAGTACACCAATATGAACATGTATAAATTCTTATCATTTTAATTCGTATTGAGATTAAAAGGTAGGCGTTGTTGTTTTATCAGCAATTTAAAATAGGTTAGTTCACCGGCCTCGGTTGTTTAGCCATGTGGACATTTTTGTAAAGTGAAGCAGCCAAATTTGTGTATTTAATGGTTCATGTAATGCAAGAAATGAATTTAAGATGCTCTAAACTGCATCAAATAAGTGTTGCTGCATTACGGTGATATATAAGCACTTCTCTTCCAGGGGCATCATTGATGAACTCAAATTCAAGTGGGTGAAGTATAATCTGATACAAGCTTGCTGAACGAAGTTAATGAATGCTTCAATACTGTTGATACAGTAGACTAGTGGTCATTAAAATTCTGATTCATTAAAGGCCTTGATATTATAATTTACATGCTTTCCTCACAACTGACCATACACGGTTCATTTTCGAGCATCATACATACATACGAGAAATATGCAAACTAGTAAACATTAAAGATGATAATCTATTAATGATTAAAACTTTTCAACTTGATGCCTTTTAAATATAAAGTACTGTCACAATTAATTTTTAGCTACAATGGTAATTAGTACCTTTTATATAGGGTAAAAATATGTTATATCTGTGACCATTGTGGAATTTAGAAGTTCTACCCATGGAGCTATCTTTTATATCCATTTTGTTCAACAACGGTTCAATTCGAAGGAACAAGTCACTTTTGTGGTTAGTTTGATAGAACAGTTGAGAACCCACTTATAAGTAAGTATGACACTATTTCATTGTTTCATAATCAACCTGTTATTTCTAACTAGGTTAAAAACAGGTATGTTTAACTGTTGATATATTGGACTCCAGCCACCATGTCAGCCACTCACTGCTTTTGGCAATGAAGAAGAAGGATTACTAGGCCTAAAGTTGAAGATACTCTAGTTGTCTTTAATTCGGTGATTTCTTAATTCTTTTTTTTGTCCCTTAGTTTGATCGTATAATTTAATATTAGATACATCCATTGTCTTTGTTTCAACAATTTTAGTTAACTTAGTGACGAATTATTTATTTTGCGTTTTATCTAATAATTTGCTCTACATAGTTTAATATTCATTGATGTACCTTTTCTATCTATGTTTCCTGCTTATTAAATACCATTGTTTTTTTAATTCATGTACGATCAGCTGTTATCCTTTTTGCATATAGTGCCTTTATTCAATACACATTTCCAGTCCATTTACAAGCATTGTCCATAATGTGTTTACTTAATTACGTGCGACTCGATTTAGGGTTAACAATGTTTTAGCAGTATTTTGTTTAAATATTTGAACATGAAAGAATTGTTTGTATTGTACTAAGTTTGAATATGTTTTTTATTGCAATTTAATCTTCTTATACCAGGCTATTGTCAAATTAGTATTTTATTTATGACTGCACCAATGCATGGAATTTGAAATTACATACTGCTCCGTTCACAGCTGTCATTTTTGTACAAAATTTCTTCTCCGTTGATTTCCATTTTATAGTTAACAATGCTTTCTGCCTGTTTAATACCATTAGTATGTTCTCAAAATTTTGGTGTTGTTTCTCAAAATTCAGTAAGTTGAGATTTATTACTTTACCATTCAAGCAGCAGTTGGTTCTCCACATACTCATGGGATTATTCCAGGTTTTCTTGTTTAATATTTTTCTTCTTGTTATTAAAATATGAAGTGTGCATTCTTTATGAAAATGATGACCGGTTTGGGTAGCAGCGGCATTCTTCTGTTCAAGATGAAGGACAAATTCACTGCAATTGACTTCAGTCCATGCGAGGTAAATTACTTTTTTTTTGTTAAGAAAGCATCACAGATTTGTTAAAACAAGTCAGTCAAAAAAGATGGATTTTGCAATGTTGCACATCAATGTGTTGCAACGAAGTACATAAGGTGTTGTGGGCTCTAAGCTTTTATTTGATGTAGAGTTCGCTGGAATGGCATACATATTTCTGGATAAGCATGTGCATGTTCATGATCAACACCAAACTTGGAGTATCAACTGAAGATTTGTTCTAGTGAAACAATGATATTTATTTTCTTGTTATAGTATATGTATGATAGAGTAGAAATATGACTAGAAAATACTCTATTCGAAAAAAATGCGTTATGTGAGAGAAGAAGTTGTTATACATGAATGGGGTATGAAAATTGTAGAAATTTTGTTGTAATTGTTTGTACTATTCAAATTTTGTTTAAATAAAAATTTTATTTGTTTAATTCATTCTGTGATATATACTAATACTAAAACGAATATATTTAATATGTAATATCTATAAGCTGTAATTATTTTTTATTACAGATTTATGAATCTATTGCAACGTGCATATACTATTGCAAAAGGATCTATTGCAACGGGCAAAGCTTGTTGCGAAAAAGTCTACCGCAATAGGAATTAACCGTTGCAAAAATGGACCGACCTATTGCAACTTTGGCTATATGGACGGGTGTTGGCCTATTGCAATAGGTCTACTGCAACATATTTTGCCTGTTGCGAAATGTGTTTTTTGTTGTAGTGATATATGTTCCTTATTATATTAAGGAAAACACTTCATGCACCTTATCAGTTTGATAAAAGGAATCAATGATTTATTTTCACAACGTTTTCCCATCTAAATCTGTGGTAGCAAGTAATTTCTTTACTTTTCTATATTTATTGTGGCTTACTTGCAACAACGTTTTCAGAAATAATCATTTAGGGAAATACATCACTTTTCCCTCTTATCACACTAACTCAGCTCGTTAAATCCCTCCCTTTCTTATTTTCCGAGTTAGACATTTAATTATCATCCTTGCCATTTATTCAAATCTTGTTATATACATATATTTATATATATATATATGTATATAAGCACTAGACCTCTCACATTAAGCCTACACTTATGGACGCTGGATTTGCTAGGTGGATCTGGGCAGACTTCCACCACAAGATAACTTAACCTCGTGTCTTAGCACATGTTAATTCTTGCACTTAGGCCTCTCACATTAGGTAACATTAGTGGCTGCTGGATATGCCGGTCGGGTCCGGGCAGACTTCCGCCACCAATGCAACCTAACCTCGTGCTATATTGTATTTACAATTTCTAATTGTAATTCTAGGCATATTCATTTTCATTCAATCACTTATGTTCATATCAAATTGCATTTCCAAATTAAAATCTCAAAACATAATATATGTTATGCTCATTACATGAAAATTTTAGACATATTATCCTTTTTACTGTAATATAGTTTACAGTAATCTAATTTACACGTCGTCCGATTTTTGCCTGTATTTTGTCGCATGTCATTTTCAACATATGTTCAATTCTACTAGGACATGTAAACATTCAATCGGGTAATTATTTTGACATGTCGTTCAATCAATAATATGTCCCAAATAAAGCATGTAATTACAATCACTGAATTGGCTATTCATATCCTAACAAGTTTATTTTCTCCAACATGTAAACATTCAATAACTTAGCCAATTAAACATAGGAATTTCCTGACATATTCATATCAACATTTCAATTCACTACAACAGCAATTTATAATTAAAGTGGCCATTTCAAAATTTATTAAAATGGGGAATGCTAAACGATAGTCATAACATTATCTAAAGGTTATAGCTTAAACCCACTCACCTTTAAGCTTTTCCCAAATTTTGGATCTGATCCATTATACTGTCCATGGTTTTCCTTTTCCCTTTAATTTGATTCACAACCTAACGACCATGGATTTATTATTTCATGAAAAGAAAAGGGAAAGAGAAATAATTTAAATAGATTGGTTCTTAGAGGTTTACCTTGCTTTCATGATTCAATAATCTTTTTATTAATGTTGATTCCATCTTCCAGATCTGAATTCATAATCCTCCTAGGTTAACATTTTAATTTCAGAATAGATTTAAGAAGAGAGAGGGAGGGAGGGAGCCATGGCAGAGCTCCAGTGCAGCCGCCGAATTATGATGTTTAGGGTTAGGTCTAGGGTCTTATTTATAGGTGCTCAAGACCTTATCATACACGCAGCGCTGAGTCAGCATTGAACCTAGTTAAGAAAATAGTCTAGGTTCACAAATGAATCTAGCTAAATCTTATCGTACACGCAGTGCTGAGTAAGCATTGGGTCCCGCAAGATGTTTTGGCGTAGAAATTTGAATTTCGAATGTTTGAATTGTTTTGGCGTAGAAAATTATTTTTTGAAATTTTGAATTTCTGGAATTTATTTAACTGTTTTATTTACATGAAATATTCTTATATGTATACAATTCCTCTACCGACAATTTTACGCGTATATATATACACATACACGCACATTTTTCGTTTTATTTTCAAAATTCAAACGTTGTTGCACCGTTATTTGATTCTTGCCATATTTCATTGACTGTAGCATTATCATGAATTTTATCTTTTGTATACATATATTTGTGCATATATATATATATTCTCATATATATATATATGCATATATTTTCTTTATTTCCTTATATGTACGTTCGTATCCTTTCAAATTTTGAATTTGTATACATACATATATTTGCATGTTCAGTTGGCTCTCCGTAAAACAAAAATAAAAATTATGCCATCGCCGGGGTTCGAACCACCGACCTCTATGTTACAAATCCAATGCCTTAATCAACTGAGCTATGAAGTCTTTTGTTCTCTCCTAACTTCTCTTTTTCATGTTAGTTACAATACTTAAATTAAACCATTGCATGAATCTTTTTCTTTTAATGTTACTGCATTATGTTTGCAAATCAGTGCATGCAACGTATTTACATTACATGCAACCAATCCTTTCTTTCTTTCAATGCATGCATTACATTTTTTTTCAGTGCATGCATTTATTACATGCAATCCTTATTTTATTCTTTATTTTACATTTTAATTTGTTTGCATATATATATATATATATATATATATATATCTTGTGCGTATACAAACTTCTAGGCTTAATAACTTCTTCATATGATGTCCGTTTTACGCAAACCAAGTGTCTATCTTGACCAGAATTCCGAGAGGGACGCAATAGCGCAGTCCGTTTTACTTACTTCTCATTATTTAATTAAGTTATTCTTATTTTATTATCTTAAAAAATGGGGTGTTACATTCTCCCACCCTTAGGAAATTTCGTCCCCGAAATTTAATAAGGGTAAAATCAATTAACCCCTCGCATAATTTACATCCATCATGTGTGCATCCAATTTTGTGCGCTTATGCAAAGTAAAACACAACATAATAATACATGTATGCCTAAGTGGTACCTCCCATGTGTATGCAAATTTCTCAAAAATCCTTTTTAAAATATGATGCTCATATCCTAGATATACTGGCAGTTCTACATGAATGCAATATTTTGAAAATCAAAATGCTTTTTCATCCAAATTTTCCCACACTCTTGCTGAGTAAGAGCATAGTTCATCCAATTGTTGCATCCATAATCCTACCAACCAACTTTATTTTTCGAATTTAAAAAAAAATCTAATTTTCTAAATTCGATTTCTTATGTTACAAAAAGGTGGAAAATGGAAAATTTCACACCTTTCGTTTTTCTTTTATATACCTTTTTCCATCCGTACTTGGATTTTACGAAACAATGTATAAAGATTTCCTATTTTTCTGTCCAAGCACATCCCACATAAGAAAATTTTCTTTGATGTAGCTTTTCTTTTTCATCTTATCTTGCAAAAAAAAATTCAAATCGCAAAACTGGAGTAGATACGGACAACTATTTTCCTTAATCGAGTTTATGACTTGTTCTTACCTATAAGGTCAGTTCAGTCTCATACTACAAGGTGCCAACATCCACTTTATTCTCATTTTCTACAACTTATTTTGTCCACCCAACAAAATTCTGTTTTAAACAATTTATCAAAAATAATTGTCAAAAGAATAGGGACTTCAAAACTTTCTTGATTAAAAACTCTTGTATGAAATATGACTAGAAAAACTAGCGAGCTATACATGCTCTATAATATGCACCTTTTACTGAGAGAATTTTACTTTAAAACTCAATATGTACTTCTTTACATATTTTGAAACTATAACTTTTAAGATTAAAACATGAAAACACCATAAACTATTTTTTTCCCAAACTTTTATAATCTCAAGTTCTTAAAAGTAAATAATGGGGTTAGACTCAAAGCGGGTTTCCAATTTTTCTAGGCTCTCCTAGACACTCCCCAAGGTCATTTCTCTCAACTGTATATATTCCTAATCCATTTTTCTCTGTTCAACTTTTTCCAAAATACTAATCATATGGAATTTATTTTCCTTTCGTACAAAGTATATTATACACTTCCCAACCAAACTTCCTAAGGGTCTCAAATTTCCTTATTCATTCCTTTAGTGTACAGAACAAACATCCCATTTCATACCATATTATACTCTTTTTATTTAGTGGGTTCCTCTATGGATCTAGGTATATATATAATATATTTATATTTTTAAAAATACAAATATGTTCACTCATTATTTATATAGGAATTCTAAATCTAAGCTATGATACCAGATGTGCTACCACAATTTCAACAGACCAATTTTTTTTCAAAATTCTCTATCAAAACTCGGATTGGTTTGCTCTGGTATCCTGCAGAAAAGACAAATACATAAAACATGTCAGAGCTCAGAAGAATATCTCACAGCGGAAAGGATAAAATATAGTATAATCAAAACATAGCCTTACCATATTATTAATATTGCCTAGCCAGTATCCAAAGCTGTCATGTCTCTGCTACAATCTAACCTATGAGTGTGTTATGAGGAGGGGGTCAGAACACAAGTTTTGGTGACTGGATTTAAACTATACACTTTGGATAATCTTACATATACCGTTCAATCATATTTTCTTATTTATTAGGTTACTTGGGTTAATAGCACTTAAGGCTTACACACACGTCGTACCTATTTACTTCCGAGTGAATTAACCTAATACAATATATGTAGCAATCTCTCAATATTGAGATACACCCCATGGTACCCCACTCGTACGGTCTCCACCGTATCATCACAGGAATATAGTAGTCCCTAATGCTACACCCGAATGTCGTACGGATTTCTATATATATCTCAAGGTTACGTCTGCAAAGAACCACTACTTCTATTTTACGTAAGCGTTAGGACTGCCATCTTTGAACCATTCGATCAAATTAGGTTCCATCCTCGAATAATGCCCTCTAGTCTTATGATACACGAACGAGAGAGACATGAGTGCACCTAGACTTCCCCATGTACGTATCGTCAATCGTTCTCGATGTCTATTGCATATGTTCTCTATATGTGCGCCCAAGTCCCATGGTAGGGCTAATCAAGAAACACGGAACTCGGTCGGGAGCTTTCAGATATCTGCCGATTGAAGATGCTAAGGTCTGCTTTTACAGTGGCTATGGTCCCACTAGACCCCTCCCTCAACTAATGAAAGGCACCCAAGAATATCAAGAAAGATAACTCAACCCCGGCCCCCTTTGCCCTTCAAACCTATTGGCCAACCTCACCAATATCTATATAGCAAAGTATATGGTCTTTTGGAGTTCTCCGCCTTTCTGCTTTACGTACTGACTAAAGATGGTAGGTAGAAGACGAGTTGCTATCACAGGGACTAACTGGTCTTGCCGAATCACGCTGGTCCATCTTAGTCTTTTGATTGCCCCGTATTATTGCAATCAAGGCATATTCATTGGTTCACCTACGCAGACCTAACCTCTGTGAGTACAGGCGGATCATCTACCACTCACAGAGGAATACCAAGACTACCCTACGTCCCCTGTAACACCCCACTCCCGCTATGATCACTCACTAAGGGAATGCCATAGCATCGGTGGAGTATTTTAGTGAATATAGAACAGAAAAATTACAACAAGACAGATATAAATAGTACTTGAAATTTTAAAACATCATCTCATAACAGCGGAAGTAAAACATGTCTGGTTACATCATAAAACCACAATAAAGGTTAAGTACAATATCCATCAAAATAAAGAAGTACATAATCCCACTCTCATACAATAGCCAAACAAAAGAAAAGATAACTGGATAACTGGAGCTTTACATCTATCCAAGCTCCTAAAGACTGGAACAGCAATCCGATCAAGCTCCACTACTGCTAGGATCCACCGTAGGACCTGAGGGTTGGGAAAAAGATAAAAACAACGGGGTCAGACATAAGTCTGAGCGAGTCCTATAACTTTAACAATACAATCGTTAAAGTAACCAGAGAAGACATAAACTGATATACGGTAACATATAGGGATGAATGGCTACCCTAAGCAGTCAACTAAACGAAGATAAAGGATAAAGACGCATCTACCCTCCCTAAGGTAAATTACTAAACTGCACCACACCAGTCGTTCCTAACTTAAAGGTTGATCCCACCCAAGGACTTATAAAATTTACTAATTAGTACCTGCGTACCCCTAGGTGACCAAGTAGGCGCCACGGGGCCCTACAATCCACTAGGTGTACACACTACTTCCCATTCGATCGGCTCCCTAACGTAGATACCCGTGCTGGCCCCACCGTGGGATGTATCATTCCCCAATGTGGCAACCTGATGAAACTAAAGGTGCACGGCTTATATCTACTCGATGCAACAACGGCTTACCTACCAGCCCGGGCCCACTCACGCATATGAAGCCCGTTGGACTTGCGTTGCCACCGCTAACCCGTTTGCCTCTTACAGTCAAGCCCAGTATGCGTGTCCCGTCCTCGACATGGGTCGAGCCCACAAAGATACGTATGGGTTACTGGTTGAAATGGGCCTCCACAAGCTACCCACCTAAGCTTGTCCCTTTTTCTAGTATATCCCACTTAACCCTTTAATCATGTTTTAATTACATGTTCCATTTTGGTTAAGTATTCTAATCGTATTTTCTATTGCCACCCAAGGCAACCACTAGATTTTCTCATGCCACCCGAGGCACCCACTTAACCCCTCATGTCCCTCTACATGCTAATGTGGTTAAGTGTTTCTTAATTAATTAATTAAGAACGTAACCTTTGTAAAGACCTCTCACATTAGACTGTCTTTTATGACCGCTGGTTAAGCCGGTTGGGTCCGGGCAGCCTTATGTCATAACAGAGTCTAACCTCGTGTCTTTACATTAATTACGTATTTAGTTTGTGCCTAAGACCTCTCACATTGGGCTAACATTTGTAGCAACTGGTTAAGCCGGTTGGGTCCGGGCAGTTTTACGCTACAACTGAGTCCAACCTCGTGTCTTAGTCAATTAATTACACCTAATTAATCACCCTCATAATTTTATATTAATTATCCCTAATTAATCAAGTTTTCTTAACATGGGTAGACCTAACTTAATAGGTAAATTCCCATGGGGTAGACCTAACTCAATAGGTAAATTCCCAACACATAGTATGGGTACACCTAACCAAATAGGCAAATTCCCATACTATGTTTATTTATTTTGTGTTATGCATAATTATATTAATTTCACACAATCTTATTAACTTATGCATTTAATTACCCCATCGTTCCCACGTAATTTCGTTCATGATATAACACATATAAAAGGTGTCAACTTGCATATGAATGAACATGTTTCAAAGGTGCCATCTTGCATATTAACAAACACATAACTTGCATATGAACTTGCATAACATGTCACATAACTTGCATATAATATGTCACATAACTTACATATTCATTTTGCATAACAAACTTGCATATTAGCTTATAGACTTGCATAATGTGTCATCATGAACTTGCATATTAATAAACATGTAACTTGCATATTTACATACATGTAACTCGCATATTAACAAACATGTAACTTGCATATAAAGAAACATGTAACTTGCATATTTACATACATGTAACTTGCATATTAACAAACATGTAACTTGCATATTAACAAACATGTAACTTGCATATTTACATACATGTAACTTGCATATTAACAAACATGTAACTTGCATATAAAGAAACATGTAACTTGCATATTTACATACATGTAACTTGCATATTAACAAACATGTAACTTGCATATTAACAAACATGTAACTTGCATATTTACATACATGTAACTTGCATATTAACAAACATGTAACTTGCATATTTACATACATGTAACTTGCATAGCATATTACCATGAACTTGCATAACATGCATATGATTACATAGCCCACAACTTGCATATTTAGCATCATGCAAACATAACATACATCATATTAAACTTGCATAAGCTTACATACTCAACATGCATAAACATAAGATTAATGCTAACATCATATCATATGATTCAAAGCTCATTAACCCACATACAAAACCATAAATCTCATCACATCTCATCTAATTAGTTTACCAAAAGATCATCAAAGTGATAGAAACTCACAACTAGCAACTTTGAACACCAAATGAAGAAGATTAAGATGCTAAGAAGGGATTAGAAGTTGATTAGAGAGTGATTAGTATGCAACCCTCTTCATAAAATTAGTGGAGGCCATGAGAGCTAGCATTTTGCCATAGTTTAGTCACTAGGTTTAATTATGAATGAATTAGGGTAGGTTAGGGTCTTATTTATAGATTAGGCAAGTGTTTTAGGCCATAGGATTAACCCTAGATTCAATCCAAGCCATCAAAGCATGTCTTGGGGAAGAAGTCAAGTGTAGGAACCATCTAGGGCCTTTAGATTAAAGATGGACCATGAGAACCATTCAAATGCAAAATCTGCACTTGAGCGAATCGGCCCACGGGTTGACAGCCAAACACCCTGGATTAACCCCTAGTCGACCCAGCGGGCTCGGGTCGACTTCAAAAATCGGCCGGTTCGGTTATTCCCCTCTCCCAATTCGCTGTTTTGAGCATTTTTGCATATTTATTTATTAAATTTTCAATTATATATATATATATATATATCAATATATATATATATATATATATATATCTACACAACCCATTTCACTTAATTAAGTATACTTTAATTTGGGAATTTTCGTGAAACTTCGCGAGGCCATATCTTGGTCATACGGACTCCGATTTTCGAAAACTCGGACTCTATTTCGCGTATTTTTCCGAGACGAACGCAATGGCATAGCCCGTTTCCCTTGATTCCCATTTTAGAATTAAATTCTGCCTCGATTTATGTTATTACAGGTTATTGAAAATACGGGTTGTTACATTCTCCCCTCCTTAAAGGATTTCGTCCCCGAAATCTTCAAGTTAGGAAGAACGTATCCTACCATCCAATCATCCATCTACTCAAAGCATCATCCACGAGCAATCATTGTCCTTACAAGATTCTAAATGCTGGATGGATATATGCAAAAGTGTGTGTATATGTACTTACCTAATGCGAAAATCAGGCGGTTACTGATACAGTAAACCTCCTTAATGCAAACCATGATAGTGCCATGCATCCAATATGTATGCGAAACCCTATTGACACATACAAATTTCTACATGCGTGCACAACCATACACAAAAATGCATCATCCATATGATAACACAGCCATGATACATCCATCAATCTAACTACCACATCCATTTATGCAATATGCAACATGAAGTGACTGAGCCGATCTAGTGCCTAATGTGTGTGTATATGCATCCACGAGCAACCACTAGCAAACAATTGCATCCATATGCATCCATCAACCATAACATGTTTCAAACACATGTTTCAACCATAGGTTTTACCCTATCTAAAGGTCATAGGTATTAGCGAGAGGATATACTAAAGATAAGATAAGTACTAGACAAGCAATAAAGGAGAAGTTAAAAGACATACTCTCAAAAAGAAATGGATACAAAGAACGCATCTTTGCTTCCGTCTCCCAAGTAGCATTTCTTTCGTCATCTCCCCATTGCACTTTAACTAGCTGAACTTCTCTGTTCCTCAACTTCCTAGTTTCTGACCCAAGGATGCGAGTAGGAGCTCGTCGAATCGTCGCATCACGCTCTACCTCTACATCTCTAAGCAAGCTCGGCTCTACCACCTCCGCGGTCTCATGTAAGCACTTCCTCAAATGTGATACATGGAATACATCATGAACACCACTAAGTCTGTCGGGCAACTCCACCCTATATGCCATCCGTCCAATCCTTTCCTTAATAGGAAACGGCCCAACAAATCTCGGTGCTAACTTCCCTACGGACCCAAAGCGAACAACATTTCTCAATGGAGATACTTTGACAAAAACCATGTCCCCAACCTCAAACTCAAGATCCGTCCTTCTCCGATCCGCATAAGATTTCTGTCTATCTTGCGCTGCTTTCATCCTTTTTCGAATTAAATCAATCTTCTCTGAAGTCTCTCTAACCATATCCGGCCCAAGCAAGATCTTATCCGTAGATTCCCACCAACATGTAGGAGATCGACAAGGCCTTCCATAAAGAGCTTCGAAAGGAGCCATACCAATACTGGACTGAAAGCTGTTATTATATGCGAACTCCACCAAAGGAAGATGTTCTTCCCATGTACCTCCAAAATCCAAGATACAAAGCCTCAAAAGATCTTCTAAGATACGGTTCACCCTCTCAGTCTGACCGTCCGTCTGAGGATGATATGCGGTGCTCAAACACAACTGAGTCCCTACCGCCTCTTGCAAACTTCTCCAAAACTCACTAGTGAAAATAGGATCTCGATCACTCACAATGCTGGATGGTACGCCATGCAATCTAACAATCTCTCTAACATAGACTGAAGCAAGCCATGGAGCGGTCCTCTTACTCTTTACGGGTATAAAATGGGCACTCTTGGTAAGTCTGTCTACCACAACCCAAATTCCCGTATTGCCCTTCCTCGATCTCGGTAACCCGTCGATGAAATCCATCGAGACACTATCCCACTTCCACTGTGGAACTTCCAATGGGTGTAGCAACCCACCGGGTTTCCTTTGCTCCACTTTAACTTGTTGGCACACTAAGCATCTAGCCACATACTCGGCCACATCTTTCTTCATACCGGCCCAGAAGAAAACTCTCTTCATGTCTTGGTACATTTTGTCTCCACCGGGATGAATAGTCATTCTTGAACGATGTGCATCATCCAAAATAGCCTTCTTCAAACCCTCATCTTGCGGTACACAAAGTCTACCGTCTCTATGCAACCATCCCTTATCATCTATGGTGTATCTACCCAAATGGCTGGACGACTCCCCTCTTATAAGCTTCTCTACCAACACAACCAACTGTGGGTCGTCTCGCTGAGCCTCGCCAATCCGTCTCAAAAGAGTAGGTCTAACCTCCAAGGATGCCAACAAACCAGGTACAAAATCAACAGAAGGTCTGAAGTCAAACAAAGAAAGAAACTCCAAGCTTCGTCGTTCCACGAACAATGGACTCAAAGATAGCCTTTTTCTACTTAAGGCGTCTGCCACCACGTTACCCTTACCAGGGGTATACGCTATCTCGAAATCATAGGATGCTAAGAACTCCATCCACCTTTGCTGTCTTAGGTTTAAATCCTTCTGAGAGAATAAGTACTTCAATGATTTATGGTCGGTGAACAACTCGAATCTCTCACCAAGAAGATAATGGCGCCAAGACTTAAGTGCGAAAACAATCGCGGCCAACTCTAGATCATGGGTAGGGTAATTCTTCTCATGCACTCTCAATTGTCTCCCTCCATAGGCTATTACCCTTCCCTCCTGCATCAAGACTGCGCCTAATCCTGTTCCACAAGCATCGGTATAAACAACAAACGGCTTACTTCCATCCGGGAGCACTAAAACTGGAGCGGTGGTCAAAGCTCTCTTTAACCGTCGGAAAGCATCATCACAATCTACATCCCACGAGAAAACCAGATTCTTTTTCGTCAAGCGGGTTAATGGGGCTGATATCTTCGCGAAGTCTTTGATGAACTTCCTATAATATCCTGCCAACCCCAAGAAACTTCTTACCTCGGTAGCATTTCTAGGAACTTTCCAATCCTGGATAGATACTATCTTTGCGGGATCCACAGCTATCCCTTCCTTAGAGACCACATGCCCTAAGAATCGCACTTCTCTTCTCCAAAAATGGCATTTAGAGAATTTAGCTTTAAGACTATGCGCTCGAAGAGTCTCCAACACTTCCTTGAGATGTAAGGCATGCTCTTCTTCATTCTTGGAAAAGACCAAGATGTCATCCACAAAAACTACTACAAACTTATTCAGATACTCTCTGAACACTCTACTCATGAGATCAACAAAGTATGCGGGGGCGTTTGTCAACCCAAATGGCATCACTAGCCACTCATAAAAACCATCCGGAGTCCGGAAAGCAGTCTTCTCTATACTGTCCTCCGCCACTCTTAACTGATGAAACCCTGTAGCTAAGTCCATCTGCGAAAATACTGACGCGCCAACCAACTGATCAAAGAGATCATCTATCCTCGGTAATGGGTGTCTATTCTTCTTCGTGAGCTTATTAAGTTCTCTATAATCCACACAAAGTCTGAGGGACCCATCCGCCTTCGTGGCAAACACTACTGGAGCTCCCCACTCCGATATACTTCGCCTTATGAACCCCTTCTCAAGCAACTCCCCTACTTGCTTATGAAGTTCTCTTCTCTCACGAGGAGCCATGTGGCGTACTGGCAAAGACACTGGTTTGGCATTATCCACCAAATAAATTCGGAAATCTATCTCCCGCTTCGGAGGCAAACCCTTTACTTCTTCAAACACATCCGGATATTCCCGGACTACTCTGACAGAACACAAACTCTCGACCGAAGCATCGAGCGATTCAAGATAACTTAGCAAAACAGATTCCATGGGATTGCAAGAGATCTCGAGAGTGTTACCCAAGCGGGTCATGAGCCTGACAACTCTCCTTTCGCAATCAAGAACGGCACCATTACTGGATAACCAGTCCATGCCCAAGATCAACCCATAGCCCGTGAAGCCCAATACAAAAGCATCACATCTAAACTCAACGCTAAGTATAGAAATCTTCAAACCCAAACATATCATAGACAGATATATGGAGCCCCCAATTGGGTTTGAGACAACCAAGGGATCATCAACTAGACTGGTGTCTAAGTGCAGTGACTCAACTAACGATGATGAGATAAAAGAATGCGATGCGCCAGAGTCAAACAAAGTACGAACTGGATGATCAAACAGAAAAACCAGACTTTCAACGGAAATAGTTCTACCTCTCTGCTGAATCGGTGGAACTGAGAGAACCTGAACTTGCCCCCCTGACTGAGGTGGTGCTATAAGAGCTTGCACCTGGCCTCCTGAGGTAGACCCCGTCTTCTGCCCCTTCTTTGTGCAGTTTTTCACAAGATGCCCTGCTTCACCACAATGAAAGCAACCGGTCTTCTTCTTTTTGCGACAATCCTTACTAAGGTGTCCTGGTGTTCCACAATTGAAGCACTTCTTCTTCGTCTTCTTTTTGTCACCATTGCCTTTTCCGCCCTTGCCTTGTTGTTGTTGTTGCGGTTTCTTCTGATCCCCCTTTTTCTCTGGTGCCTTAGAATTCTTATCATCCTTATGCATAAGTGCCATGTAGACAAGCTTCTCAAAAGTGGCCCCCATAGGAATGTGAGTCATAGCTATTCCTTGCAATGGTTCGTTCAAGCCTCTAACGAACCTCAAAGCCTTCTTCTCCGGTGTATTCACCAACTCTATGCCAAACCTTGCTAATTGATTGAATTTGTTGACATATTCTTTCACCGTGAGATTCCCTTGCTTCAAATTCAAGAACTTCTCCATAAACAGATTCTCTTCCGCCCTTGAGAGAAACTTAGCCCCAAACCTTTGCTTAAAATCTGCCCAAGAGTCAACAGGGCGTTCTCCATTAGTGACCTCCCACCAGAATGAGGCCTCTCCCTTCATTAACCAAGCCGCCAACTTGACTTTCTTTCCCTCTTCCACTTCAAAGATATCTAGCAACTCTTCCACTTCCTTAAGCCAATCTCTAGCCTCTACGAAAGTCTCTGAACCAAGAAAAGGTTTTCCTCCTATAGCCTTGAACTCCTTGCAAACCTTAGCAAAATTATCCACTCTAGGCTGAGGAGGAGGAGCGGTTGTCTCTGGTGTAGTAGCATTGGCCGGACCCGTAGCCGCGGCCCTAGCCTCTTGCAACCTCCTATACCATAGTGGTATAACTAAACCCTCCGGGATGTTAAGATCTTCAGCCATGCTGAAACGAAAGAGGAAAGATTCAAAAAGGAGATTCCGAAAGATAAAGATATGGCTATTGGGGATTATGCTTTTCTTTTTCAAAAACTTTTTCTCTTAGAAGACATGCTTTTAAAAATACTTTCTTCGAAAATACTCTTAGAAAGTAGTTTTTCTCAAAAATTTTATCTGTTCTGGTAACCTTAAGCTCTGATACCACGTGTAACACCCCACTCCCGCTATGATCACTCACTAAGGGAATGCCATAGCATCGGTGGAGTATTTTAGTGAATATAGAACAGAAAAATTACAACAAGACAGATATAAATAGTACTTGAAATTTTAAAACATCATCTCATAACAGCGGAAGTAAAACATGTCTGGTTACATCATAAAACCACAATAAAGGTTAAGTACAATATCCATCAAAATAAAGAAGTACATAATCCCACTCTCATACAATAGCCAAACAAAAGAAAAGATAACTGGATAACTGGAGCTTTACATCTATCCAAGCTCCTAAAGACTGGAACAGCAATCCGATCAAGCTCCACTACTGCTAGGATCCACCGTAGGACCTGAGGGTTGGGAAAAAGATAAAAACAACGGGGTCAGACATAAGTCTGAGCGAGTCCTATAACTTTAACAATACAATCGTTAAAGTAACCAGAGAAGACATAAACTGATATACGGTAACATATAGGGATGAATGGCTACCCTAAGCAGTCAACTAAACGAAGATAAAGGATAAAGACGCATCTACCCTCCCTAAGGTAAATTACTAAACTGCACCACACCAGTCGTTCCTAACTTAAAGGTTGATCCCACCCAAGGACTTATAAAATTTACTAATTAGTACCTGCGTACCCCTAGGTGACCAAGTAGGCGCCACGGGGCCCTACAATCCACTAGGTGTACACACTACTTCCCATTCGATCGGCTCCCTAACGTAGATACCCGTGCTGGCCCCACCGTGGGATGTATCATTCCCCAATGTGGCAACCTGATGAAACTAAAGGTGCACGGCTTATATCTACTCGATGCAACAACGGCTTACCTACCAGCCCGGGCCCACTCACGCATATGAAGCCCGTTGGACTTGCGTTGCCACCGCTAACCCGTTTGCCTCTTACAGTCAAGCCCAGTATGCGTGTCCCGTCCTCGACATGGGTCGAGCCCACAAAGATACGTATGGGTTACTGGTTGAAATGGGCCTCCACAAGCTACCCACCTAAGCTTGTCCCTTTTTCTAGTATATCCCACTTAACCCTTTAATCATGTTTTAATTACATGTTCCATTTTGGTTAAGTATTCTAATCGTATTTTCTATTGCCACCCAAGGCAACCACTAGATTTTCTCATGCCACCCGAGGCACCCACTTAACCCCTCATGTCCCTCTACATGCTAATGTGGTTAAGTGTTTCTTAATTAATTAATTAAGAACGTAACCTTTGTAAAGACCTCTCACATTAGACTGTCTTTTATGACCGCTGGTTAAGCCGGTTGGGTCCGGGCAGCCTTATGTCATAACAGAGTCTAACCTCGTGTCTTTACATTAATTACGTATTTAGTTTGTGCCTAAGACCTCTCACATTGGGCTAACATTTGTAGCAACTGGTTAAGCCGGTTGGGTCCGGGCAGTTTTACGCTACAACTGAGTCCAACCTCGTGTCTTAGTCAATTAATTACACCTAATTAATCACCCTCATAATTTTATATTAATTATCCCTAATTAATCAAGTTTTCTTAACATGGGTAGACCTAACTTAATAGGTAAATTCCCATGGGGTAGACCTAACTCAATAGGTAAATTCCCAACACATAGTATGGGTACACCTAACCAAATAGGCAAATTCCCATACTATGTTTATTTATTTTGTGTTATGCATAATTATATTAATTTCACACAATCTTATTAACTTATGCATTTAATTACCCCATCGTTCCCACGTAATTTCGTTCATGATATAACACATATAAAAGGTGTCAACTTGCATATGAATGAACATGTTTCAAAGGTGCCATCTTGCATATTAACAAACACATAACTTGCATATGAACTTGCATAACATGTCACATAACTTGCATATAATATGTCACATAACTTACATATTCATTTTGCATAACAAACTTGCATATTAGCTTATAGACTTGCATAATGTGTCATCATGAACTTGCATATTAATAAACATGTAACTTGCATATTTACATACATGTAACTCGCATATTAACAAACATGTAACTTGCATATAAAGAAACATGTAACTTGCATATTTACATACATGTAACTTGCATATTAACAAACATGTAACTTGCATATTAACAAACATGTAACTTGCATATTTACATACATGTAACTTGCATATTAACAAACATGTAACTTGCATATAAAGAAACATGTAACTTGCATATTTACATACATGTAACTTGCATATTAACAAACATGTAACTTGCATATTAACAAACATGTAACTTGCATATTTACATACATGTAACTTGCATATTAACAAACATGTAACTTGCATATTTACATACATGTAACTTGCATAGCATATTACCATGAACTTGCATAACATGCATATGATTACATAGCCCACAACTTGCATATTTAGCATCATGCAAACATAACATACATCATATTAAACTTGCATAAGCTTACATACTCAACATGCATAAACATAAGATTAATGCTAACATCATATCATATGATTCAAAGCTCATTAACCCACATACAAAACCATAAATCTCATCACATCTCATCTAATTAGTTTACCAAAAGATCATCAAAGTGATAGAAACTCACAACTAGCAACTTTGAACACCAAATGAAGAAGATTAAGATGCTAAGAAGGGATTAGAAGTTGATTAGAGAGTGATTAGTATGCAACCCTCTTCATAAAATTAGTGGAGGCCATGAGAGCTAGCATTTTGCCATAGTTTAGTCACTAGGTTTAATTATGAATGAATTAGGGTAGGTTAGGGTCTTATTTATAGATTAGGCAAGTGTTTTAGGCCATAGGATTAACCCTAGATTCAATCCAAGCCATCAAAGCATGTCTTGGGGAAGAAGTCAAGTGTAGGAACCATCTAGGGCCTTTAGATTAAAGATGGACCATGAGAACCATTCAAATGCAAAATCTGCACTTGAGCGAATCGGCCCACGGGTTGACAGCCAAACACCCTGGATTAACCCCTAGTCGACCCAGCGGGCTCGGGTCGACTTCAAAAATCGGCCGGTTCGGTTATTCCCCTCTCCCAATTCGCTGTTTTGAGCATTTTTGCATATTTATTTATTAAATTTTCAATTATATATATATATATATATATATATATATCAATATATATATATATATATATATATATCTACACAACCCATTTCACTTAATTAAGTATACTTTAATTTGGGAATTTTCGTGAAACTTCGCGAGGCCATATCTTGGTCATACGGACTCCGATTTTCGAAAACTCGGACTCTATTTCGCGTATTTTTCCGAGACGAACGCAATGGCATAGCCCGTTTCCCTTGATTCCCATTTTAGAATTAAATTCTGCCTCGATTTATGTTATTACAGGTTATTGAAAATACGGGTTGTTACATCCCCGGAAGCCGTGTGCTTCCCCTTCCAGTCCTTTGGAGCCGTCAAATAATCAGACGAATGTGCGCTCCCCTCGTGCCTTATAACACCTCGATGATCTACCCTATTGGGTAATTCACCTTCAACCGTACGGACTGGTCTAAGCACCTTACTTTAGAATGTTGTTAGACCCTATGTCTAAACATTCTTTTACGCGCTTGTCTCACCTCAATAGGTTAACAGTTAACTTGGTTATTCCAATTCATATTGAATTCTTATTCAAATTACTAGGTTTCTCTTGCTTATTAATTTTAGTCATACAACTTAATTCATTTAAGTTTATTAATAAGCTTACAACATGTTGTTCTCTAGATTGTGGCCCAAGGTCTGTGATCCACAATCCCTTTTATATTCTTATTTGATTTCAATAACATGTTTTACTTAATAGTATTAAGTATATCTAATTCACATGTTTCCAATTAACATGTCACTTACCATTTATGATCATATATAACTTATTAGATTTCATAAGTTTTCCGCATCGTCTCTCATTTAATCATAATTCCACTTTACGTCGTCAGTACGACTTATCGTTGTTTACTTATTAACTTAGTTCTATTAACTAAGGCCCGTTAATAAGTCTCTCTACCCATTTATTAAAACTATGTTATAATTTCCCCTTGTCCCTAGGACAAGTCCAAACATGTTATTCTTACCAACGGGTTTCAGACTCAAAAACTACTTAATTTATAATTAAGTACAATATATTTTACCCCCTTTTCTTAACTGGTTTTAGGTTTTCCCCTTTTCTGATTACTTAATTTACAATTAAGTGTCACTTAACTTAATTCACTAGTTATCCCATTCCCTTACTAGTTTATTATAACCTAAGTTATAATATTCACTTGTCCCTAGGACAAGTCTACCTATTATACAACATTTTCATTAATGTTATTTATTTATAATAGGTTATTATCATTCCCCTTTTAAACCATTTACTGTTGTAAACAATTATTCTTCATTCTCTATAATATATGTTCCTTCTAATATTAAGGAAAACACTTCGTGCACCTTATCAGTTTGATAGAAGGAATCTATGATTTATTTTCATAACGTTTTCCCATCTAAATCCGTGGTAGCAAGTTATTTCTTTACTTTTTTATATTTATTATGGCTTACTTGCAACAACGTTTTCAGAAATAAGTCATTTAGGGAAATACATCACTTTTCCCTCTTGTCACACTAACTCAGTTCATTACATCCCTTCCTTTCTTATTTTCTGAGTCAGACATTTAATTACCATCCATGCCATTTATTCATATCTTGTTATATACATATATTTATTTATATATATAAGCACTAGACCTCTCACATTAAGCCTACACTTGTGGACGCTGGATTTGTCGGGCGAGTCTGGGCAGACTTATACCACAAGCTGACTAAACCTCGTATCTTAGCACATGTTAATTCTTGCACTTAGGTCACTTACATTAGGTTCAACATTAGTGGCCGCTGTATATGCCGGTCGGGTCCGGGCATACTTCCGCCACTAATACAACCTAACCTCGTACCATAAGTGTATTTACAATTTCTAATTGTAATCCTAGGCACATTCATTTGCATTCAATCACTTATGTTCATATCAAATTGCGCTTCCAAATTAAAATCTCAGAACATAATATATGTTATGTTCATTACATGAAAACTTTAGACATATTATCCTTTTTACTGTATTATAGTTTACAGTAATCTAATTTACATGTCGTCCAATTTTTGCCTATATTTTGTCGCATGTTATTTTCAACATATATTTAATTCTACTAGGACATGTAAACATTCAATCGGGTAATTATTTTAACATGTCGTTCAATCAATAATACGTCCCAAGTAAAGCATGTAATTACAATCACTGAATTGGCTATTCATATCCTAACAAGTTTATTTTCTCCAATATGTAAACATTTAATAACTTACCCAATTCAACATAGGAATTTCCTAACATATTCATATCAACATTTCAATTCATTACAACAACAATTTATAACTAAACTGGCCATTTCAAAATTTATTAAAAAGGGGAATGCTAAACGATAGTCATAACATTATCTAAAGGCTATAGCTTAAACCCACTCACCTTTAAGCTTTCCCCATATTTTGGATCTGCTCCATTATATCATCCATGGTTTTCCTTTTCCCTTTAATTTGATTCACGACCTAATGACCATGGATTTATTATTTCATGAAAAGAGAAGGAAAAGAGAAATAATTTAAATAGATTGGTTCTTAGAGGTTTACCTTGCTTTCATGATTCAATAATCTTTTTATTAACGTTGATTCCCTCTTCCAGATCTGAATTCATAATCCTCCTAGGTTTACATTTTAATTTCAGAATAGATTTGAGAAGGAAGAAAGAGAGGGAGCCATGGCAGAGCTCCAGCGCAGCCGCCAAATTATGATGTTTAGGGTTAGGTCAAGGGTCTTATTTATAGGTGCTCAAGACCTTATCGTACACGCAGCGCTGAGTCAGCATTGAACCCAGCTAAGAAAATAGTCCAAGTTCGCAAATGAATCTAGCCAAATCTTATCGTACACGCAATGCTAAGTCGGCATTGGGTCCCGCAAGCTGTTTTGGCGTAGAAATTTGAGTTTCGAATGTTTGGATTGTTTTGGCGTAGAAATTTGATTTTTGAACTTTTGAATTTCTGAAATTTATTTAACTGTTTTATTCAGATGAAATATTCTTACACGTATACAATTCCTCTACCGACCATTTTACGCATATATATATATATATATATATATATATATATATATATATATATATATATATGCGCACAATTTTCATTTTATTTTCAAAATTCACACGATGTTGCACCTTTTTTTGATTATTAACATATTTCATTGACTATAGCCTTATCTTGAGTTTTATCTTTTGTATACATATATTTATGCATATATATATATATATATTCTCATATATATACATATATTATCTTTATTTCCTTATATGTACATTCTTATCCTTTCAAATTTTGAATTTGTATATGTACATATATTTGCATGTTCAGTTGGCCCTCTCTAAAATAAAGATAAAAATTATGCCCCTACCGGAGTTCGAACCCATGACCTCTATGTTACAAATTCAATGCCTTAACCAACTGAGTTATGAAGTCTTTTGCTAATAAATCTTAGAACAATGATAATTATTGTTCTCTCCTTACTTCTCTTTTTCATGTTAGTTACAATACTTAAATTAAACCATAGCATGAATCTTTTTCTTTTAATGTTAATGCATTATGTTTGCAAATCAGTGCACGCAACATATTTACATTTCATGCAACCAATCCTTTCTTTCAATGCATGCATTACATTTTTTTCAGTGCATGTATTTATTACATGCAATCCTTATTTTATTCCTTATTTTAAATTTTAATTTGTTTGTGTGTGTGTATATATATATTTCTCTTGTGCGTATACAAACTTCTAGGCTTAATAACTTCTTCATATGATGTCCGTTTTATGCAAACCAGGTGTCTATCTTGACCAGAATTCTGAGACGGATGCAATAGTGCAGTCCGTAATTATCATTATTTAATTAAGTTATTATTATTTTATTATCTTAAAATACGTGGTGTTACATTATGGTCGATCCATAGGGCGGGGATTTACGGGTCTTTACAGTTGATATCAGAGCTCTGGTTAGCTCAAATCTTTGGGAAACGACTCGTTAGAACTGAACAAAAGACTCATTAGAGGTAGGATTAGAAATATCCTATAAAAGAATACTTGTTAGAGATAGGATCAGTAGTATCTTAGAATGAGAAGACTCATTAGAGATGGGGTAAGTAATGCCCTAGAATGAGTTGAGAGTGACAAGTTATAATTAACGTATTTTTGATTATTTATAATTCGATCTTAGAAAATGTGATTTTTAAATATATAAAAGTTATATATATTTGGAAATTTAATCAACTAATTGATTGATGATTGTGTTGTGTGATTATTAGTTCAACTAATAAAATTATTGAAACCAATAAAAAAATTAAAAACTTAAATTGAATAGGTTAATTAAACAAATTTCAGCTTCGTTCCTTTTCGAGGACGAAAAGATTTTATGTGGGGGAGATTTTAACAATCCGGAAATTCTTAACAATTTAAAATTTTATTTTTGAAATTTTAATGGATTTTGAATATTTAAAATGATTTATTTTAAAAAAATAATGATTAAAATTCATTTAAATCGAAGTCAAAATGAATATATTTATTTTAATTATAAAAGGAGTTATAAATAGCGTGGTAATTTAAAATTTTGAATTTGAACTTTGACTGAATGTACAGGATGCAAAATAAATTGGATTTTAGTGAAACCAAAAATATTAGAATCTGTTTGAAAATATCTTTCCAACGAATCTGAAAATTTGAAAGTTCATAGCGGGAATAAAAAGTTATGGTCAGTTGAATATTCAGAATAGTCGCTATAGAATTTATTTATATATATATTAATACTAAAAATAGCCATTTTACAAACGACCTCCGTTTTCGATGAAACCACTTTTGTTAGAAGCGGAATGTCAAATTATTGATAGATTTCAATTTTCATAATTTTTAGAATCAATATGTGAGTATGGCAAAAGAAAACGTATTTTGTCAATTTTAGTCAAATTGGATTGACGAGAAAATGGTCATTTTTCAAACGGTCTCCAAATTCAACGAAATTAGATTTGTTAGGACCGTATCGTCAAAACATAGCTAGAAATATATTTTTTAGGAATTTTTAGAGTTAGTATATGGCCTCGGTAAATTAAAATGTACGATCAAATTAAATAACTAATTATTTATATTTCAAAATAAAGAAAAGTGGGCTGAGATGACCAAACGGGCTGATGGGACGCAGACCATTGTGTCCGGAATAAGGGTGTTTGGCTATGGGCGACATTCGTTGGTTTGATTTGGAGTTTGTATCAACATACAGATATATTTTTTGAAAATAAATATAATTAAAAATACACGTATTCCACCCCAAACCTGAATCTATTCTACAGCCGCCGCCTCTTCTTTATCAATGGCCACGAACCTCCCAATTCATTTCCTCAATCTCTCGCAAAACACTTAGAATTTGATCCTGATTTCTATGCAAACATCGTTGAGATTCCATACTCTTTCTATTCATATGGTTGTGATGGGATTTCGTATTCTACTTTGTTTGATTTGGAGTCTCGAAGTCCGTTGGTTCATGGAGGTTTGCAGCGACGCATGGGCCATCGCGATGACCAGGATCTCGGAGGAAGGAGCCTCCACGTAGACGGTCGGAGTGGTGCAGGCCGATCGACTTCTGGTGGTCGGGATAGCAAGCGACGATGAACTTTGGGTAGCGAGCGGATGGGTTTCTTTGAACATGGAGTACGAACAGGACAACGAAGAAGGATCAAGGAACAACAACGCTTTCCTAAGTGTAATTATAGTTGATAATGGAGATTAGTTTAATTAATTATTTATTAAATTATCCCAAGTTTAAATTACAATAACATGTACAAACAGAGAGGGAATCACGCACGGTCAGTTGCGTTGTGATCGTATTGAAGAACACTACAACATGAAACTAACCGGAACTGAAAAGGAACAAATCAGAATTCAGAGGAAATTCAAATCTGAACTGTACAGAATTAAAATCATGGTGAGATTTCTCGTTTTAAAATTAAAATAATTAAATATATATATATAGATATATATATATATGTATATATATATTTAAATTGATTGTGATTGTGTTATTATTATACGCTGTATAAAAATTTGAGATTGATGGATTTTGGATGTGATGTATGGTTAGATCAAAATATATGTTGATCGTTAAAATATTGTCTTCACCGTTCTAGTTTAGAATAAAAATATTCATTTGTTAATTACATTATTGTTAGAAATGTTATGTGTGATTATAAACATCATTTTTTTGTTAGAAATCTTACATTAGATTATAAACATCATTTTTTGTTAGAAATCTTACATTAGATTATAAACATCATTTTTTGTTAGAAATCTTACATTAGATTATAAACATCATTATGGTTAGAAATCTTACATTAGAATTATAACATCATTTTGGTTATGAAATGTCGAGTTAGAATTATAACATCATTTTGATATGAAATGTCACATTAGAATTATAACATTATTTGGGCTATGAAATGTTATGTTATAATTATAATATCACTTTGATATAAAATGTAACATTGGAAATAAAAATAACATTTTGATATAAAATGTTGCATTAGATAAAATTGCCATTTTGTTATAAAATGGGACATTGTAGGAAAATAACATTTTTTTTATAAAATGTGTCATTAGATTAAAATAACATTTTTGATAAGGAAAGTTACATTAGATTTAAAATAACATTTTTGTTTAGAAATGTTTTTTTAGATTAAAAACATCACTTTGCTATAAATGTTACGTTAGGATAAAAATGTTAATTTTGCTATGAAATATTACATTAGATTAAACATGACATTTTAGTTAAAAATGTTTATTTAAATTTAACACGTCATTTTAGTTAAACATGTTTATTTAGATTAAACATGCCAATTGCATTAAAAATGTTTATTTAGATCTAAAATATCATTTTTCATTAAAAATGTTTATTTAGATTTAAAATGTCATTTTCATTAGAAATGTTTATCTAAATTAAAAATGTCATTACATTAGAAATGTGATATTTGATAAGAAATAACATTTTGTATAAAATGTTATATTAGAATAGAAATAACTATTTTTTGTTATAAAATGTTACCTTAGTATAGAAATAACATTTCTGGTTATAAAATGTTACATTAGAAAGAAATAACATTTTTTTTGTTATAAAATGTTACCTTAGTATAGAAATAACACTTCTTGTTATAAAATGTTACACTAGAAAAGAAATAACATTTTAGTATAAAATTTTGCATTATAAAATAAATAATATTTTTGTTATAAAATGTGCATTAGTATAAAAATAACATTTTTTGTAATAAAATGTTGCATGAGGATAAAATAACATTTTTATAAAATGTTGCATTAGAATAAAAATATCATCTTTGTCATAGAATGTCATGTTAGATAAAAAGATCATTTTTATTAGAAATGGTTATTTGGAATAAAAAGGTCATCTTTATTAGAAATGTGTATTTAGCATAAAAAGATCACTTTGGTTATAAATGTCATTTTATTTATAAATGTCGTGTTATAATATAAATGTCATTTTATTTATAAATGCCATGTTAGATAAATGTCATTTTGTTTATAAATGCGATGTTATAATAAATGTCATTTTATTTATAAATGCCATGTTAGAATATTAATGTCATTTTATTTAGAAGTGCATGTAGAAATGATTAAAATGATCATTAGTTAGAAATATAAAAATATGTTAAAGATTAAAGCGTTATCATTGTTATGTTAGTGATGTTAGAAATAATTCAAGCGGAATTAGAATTGGTTAAATCTATTAACCAATGATTTATGTATGTAAACTGTTGTTGTTTAAAACTCCACACGGCTATTGGGATGATATTTTATATACACTAGTCCCAATATTTAGTTGTATGTCAATCGATGGATTGACAGGCTGTGATGAGCATTAATTATTTATTTATTTTAATGCTCACACAATTATAAATTTCATTCTGGAAGTGAATGGATTATTTATTGAATACATATCTTTTATTGCTACACACATGCGATGTGTGAAATCCATATAACTGAAAATACATGGTAATTGATTGTGTCGCATTCCGATTCAGAATATCTTCTAAATAAATAATATTTGAAAATAAAGAACATTTTATATAAAGAATAGTTTAAAAATAATGAATATTTTTCAGCGAAATAATTACAATTAAAAAAAATTATAATTGCACTTTTGACATGAGGTTAGGTTGCATTTTTGGTGGAAGTCTGCCCGGACCCGACCAACATATCCAGCAGCCACTAATGTTGAACCTAGCGTGAGAGGTCTAAGTGCGCAAATACGAAGCGGGCTACGACACGAGGTTAAGTCCAACTTGTGGGATAAGTCTGCCTAGACCCGACCGGCATGTCCAGCATCCGCAAGTTGTAGCCTAATATGGGAGGCCTAGCCCATTATAAACCATAAATGGACATGGTAATGAATTGGACTATTTAGCCCATTATAAGTCGAAATGCTATTTTAACCCGAACCAGTTTATCGATCGTTTTTATTCATTTTATAATGAATAGAATAAAAAGTAGTAATTTCCAAAATCTAATATTTTGAAAACATTATTTTAATAAAGAAATAGAATAAATCTTTAATCAAGATTTAGTGGAGTTTTCCAATTAATTAATATTTATTTGGAATTAAATCAATTGGATTTTTGGGTTTGTCGTGAATGATGTCTTCAATAACACCGTTCTTAAACCCAGTTGAGAAAAGAATAAATCTTTTAATTAAGATTATTGGAGTTTTCCAATTATACTTATAAAATAAAATGTGAATTGGGTTTATTGTGAACTGTGTTTTAAACGACACTTGTTCTTTAACCCAATCAACAGTGAAAATATAATTTGGAATTTATAAATCTTTTATTATGATTCAAAGGGAAATTTTCCAAAAGTAAAGTTTTCCAATTTAATATATTAAATTGAAATTGAATAGAATTCGATTTAATAATAATCGAGATGAGCTTCTGTGAAAGAAGACTGTTACTATGTATGGAATTTAATAGGCTTTGCCGTTATTCCATTTATATTATTGGTCTGATACAGAAATTTATATCGATTATATATTGATTTGATTTCTGTGAAATTTCTATATTTAATGGAAGACGATTTGGGGTTTATCGTGAACTGTGTTTTAAATGACATTGGTTCTTTAACCCAGTTATAGATAAGACTAATTTCTTAAATTCATATAATCATAAAGTAATGATTTTTGATGTTAAAACCAGATTGGAGTTTTAATGAATCTTTAAAAAGAAGATTAAAGAATAAATTTATAGAATTTATCTTTGATAAAATTGATGGGAATCTTTCCCTAATAATGTGAATATATTTTTTAAAGAATATTATGAATTGGAATGAGGCGTTTGATGTGTTTTTATAGCACTTTATTATTGATTATAAAATACGCGAGTTATTCAGAAAGGCCGAGTTTAACCCATTCTGAATAATTACTATGATGATTAAAAGTCGACGATGAAGACGGTGGTTGAAGACAGGAAGTCTTCACAGCGTTTGGATGATTACCGATGTCTTGATTGGGAGGCATCCTAAGACAAGGTAATAAGTTGTGATCATCCAGACGTACTTGGAGATCGATGGATATGTGAGAGCCTCTCTCCTGTATTGGACATATGGGACGAGGAATAAGGTGTCTCTGGTTTTGTTCAGACCCAGAATGAACTTGTAAATGGATGGTATGCCTGACGTTGTATTCCTTTATGATGTATTCGTGGATCTCTACTAACTATATAACTGTTGGTGGCGGAGAATTTATTCTCTTGCATAACACCCTTCTCTGAGACGTACGAGCTTAGAGGTTATATATTGGCAGAAATCAATGGTGTGGTATGGATTGATAATGTGGCATGCTAAGATGCAATTGATCAAGGCTTTTGTTGAAAAGCCGAGCCTTGTGGTTGATGATCAAAGCACAACCCATTTTAGGCATAGCTTTGTGTAGCGTAACTTCGCGAGCCTCACACCCCGGTATGAACCAGAAACGAGAGAAGGACCCTAGGGAGGACATGCATTTCATTATAGCTAGAACTGGTGTTAGGGTTTTTACAAGGTGTAATGTCCCGTATTTTCTGCCCGTTTTATTAAAAAAATATTTATTTAAAATTATGGATTTGAGTTTAAATAATGGAATTTGACCCTTTTAATTTGAATATTTATTTATTATGAATAATATAATAATATTTTACTTTCAGCATATTTGAAAAAATGTTTATTTTGCTGTATAATGTGAACGAGCGATTTAACGTGGTTTAAATATGGTTTATATTAAAATATATTAATATATTCGTTATTAAAATGACCTTATAACGTTTTATTTATAATTTAATTATAAAACGAGCTGCAGCGGCGCGGCAGCTCATAATTTGGCGTTTTGAACTTTAAACGGCTGTGCATGGCCCAATATGAGTCGGATTTTCTCGAAACAAGAAACGTCTGAATCTGCTGGGTAGTATTCTTCTAATGAAAGAGAAAAATCAAGTTTTCGTGTTGTAGATTTTGTTTTATGTCCAAATCAAATTTTAAAATAGTCGATGTGGAATTTCCTTATATATTATAACGTTATTTATATTAAATGAAGGGGTTTAAAAATTTTATAATATCGATTTGGCTTGGAATTCAACCCGGGATATTTTATCTTGGTAATACATGAAATTCTGGTCATGTATGGCCAATTTTAATATTATATTATTTTTATATTGAGGTATTTTAATATTGGTTTATTTTATTTAAATTGGGCAATTATAAAAGGGACTTTATTCAAACGACCTTCGTTTTCGACGAAACAAATTTTATTGAGACCGCAACAGTAAATTATTGCTAGATTTCAAGTGGCGCATCAATCGGGGTTAATTTGTGAGCGTGGCAAAATAAAACACAAATAAAACGATCATTTGGACGTAAACGAGCGCCGTTTGGGCAAACTAACTCGGAATTCGACGAAACATGTTTCATTTGGACCGTAACGTCAAATTATACTATGCCGTCCATTTGCATCTCGAACGGGGTTTGTATGTGAGCACAGGAGCGAATAAACAACGTTTGAAATAGCGATAGGTACGAAATAAATATCGTTAGTCGTCATCACTAAAATATCTTCAGTCAAATCAAAATAAGTTAATATATTTCCTTATTATATATATACGTTCGCCCTCAACCAGAAAATTCAGCCTTCCATTTATATTTCCGTCTGAAATTTGCAATAAAACCCTCGGTTACATTTCAATTCATTTCTTCCAATCCGTCATGAATCAGTGAAGGGAATCTGAAGTAAAGTGGTAGATCGGGTCGAGATCTACCTACTGAGAAAAATTGCGGTGCAACGGTGGTCGGGGGTGGCATGAATCGAGGCTTAACCGTGGAATTTCAGTTTTGTTTTTAAGGGTTTTCTAGCGATTTGGGCAGTCAAGTGATGATGGGTCCAAAGGTGAAGTCGTAGAGGAGAGGCTGGGGAACGTTTTTGCTGTTGGTCGGAGGTACTGAAATGGATTGTGAAGGTCATGGCGTCGAGATGAACGGAGGCCATCGTTTTGGTTATGTTTTGCAAGTCACGATGGGTTTTGGTCAGATTTTGGTGGCTGTGGCCATCAAGGGTGTCGCGGTCTGGGGGAGACCGCTGCTGGGTGGCAAGGCAGAGTCGATGAAAGTGGTGGCGTTGGCTATTGTGCCTCGTGGTGGCGGAATTCGGCTGATGAACGAAATTGGGGTTAATGAGAAATTAGGGTGATCGGTGCATTGCCGTGGGTCCGGGATTCCGGCAGAGCAAGGCCTGGCAGTGGCGGTTCAGATGGGGTTGGTTGTGGGGTCTCCGGTCGGTGCTTGTGATGGTGGTGGGTGGGTTTTTGTTTTGTGCTTTCTGGTGTTGAACGAGACGGTCGAATAGGAGAAGGAAGAAACGAGTTCCTGAAGTTTGCAAAAGAGAAAACGCGTTGCCATGAGCTGACGTGGCAAGTTAATTAAGGTAATTGGTTAAGTTTAGTATTTAATTAATTAATTACTTAGTTTAGTAAATAATCGTCTATATATGTGAAACTTTAAACTAGCATAACTTCCACATACATTAACGAAATCTGACGAAACTGGATCCGTTGGGTTCGCAGGGACGAGACCTAGACGATGGCACTGACTAGGCACTGATCTGACGCAGCTGAAATTTCAGCTAATTTTGAACGCTCGTTTCAAATTAAAAGGAACAAACGCATCCACCAACAACCGAAATAAACTGGTGAGTTAATTCTCACACCTTCTGAAATCCTATGGTGTGGTAAATTCATATTAAAAATATAATTTACCGTTAAAATTATAAATAGGTTGATTGGTTGCTATTGGCTGTTTATTGTTTGGTTGGTCACTGCCCTTTATATTTCTTTGTTTAAAATATTAGATTATGAAATTTATTTCATATATTATTATGAAATGTATAACGAGCTGTGGTGCAGGGAAGAACAGGTTGGAGGGATCTAACGGTTTCCTCAAATATTATATTTGTTGTTTGTTTGTTTTATATTATTGATATTTGAACTGATTGAACCGCATATGTTAGAAAAAACCTATTTGAGCGTGATGGTTGAATAGATATTCACCTGTGTTGTATTTAAAATCAATCGATTGTGTTGATTGAGTAGTTGGCAGTGAATGGCCTAAAATGTATAGTTTTAAACGTCGCTCTACCGTTCGGTGAAACGACGCTGTTTTAAAGTTACAAATTATTTTATAACTAAACTGAAGTTTTTCAGTCATTTTATATTAGTAATTAAATTAGAAATTTATAAATGAATATTTTAATCATGTTTATAAAGAATCATTTAAATGGTTTATGTAATGAAATCTTGTAGTTTATACAAGCTGAAAACCCAAAGAAATTACCTACGTGTTGGTAATGTAGATTAATGATATTTTAAAACAATTAAATAGTGTTTTTAAATTAATTAAGTTATTTAATTAATTTAAAAAGGGAAAGGACAAATGAAAATCAATTAACTTGTAACTAATATGTACGATTAACAAAATCAACCGTTTTGAACTAAAATTGACAAATGGGATTAAAATTTCAGAATATTCATTAAATTTAACGAATGGCGGGATATATTAGTTAATCTTTTATTAACTAAAATTCAAAGTAATTCTTGTATAGTTTAGTGTTAACAAAAGTTTTTAAAATGATAAGGATCCTATTAATAGCAAAAATAACTATTTTTAATATTTAATTATTATTTTAATAATGATTAAAGCGATGATTTTAATTGGAATTCAATTTTAAAAAAAAAAGTAATAAAGTTGCGAAAGGATGAAAATGGATTATCATAATGAAATACAAGCAAGGTTCAAAAAGAGGTTTTTAAAACCAAAGTGATCTTTAAATATTGAAGAGTTGAATCTAGCGAAGCTTGATAATTTAAATAAGGATTTCAAACGTAATGAGAAAATACATACCATAGTTTGTGTGGAATATTGGTAAGGGATGCTGGAAATAAAATCCAAGTTAAAAGTATTATTGAAAAGAAGGGTGTAAGTAGTCGTTAGTTATGAAATCCAATACCAAGGTTTATATTAAGAATGTCAATAGATTAAAGCAAATTATTTGACAAGAGATTTTGATTCTAAATAAAAATGTTATAAGCGAAGTAAGATTTAAGTTGAAAGTGGTGTTTTGTGGACATTTACTTAATCAAATGAATTAAGTAAAGAGGGTATTGAATGAGGATTTCAAATGTAATAAACGGTTTATAAAATCAGTTTGAAATCGAGATGGTAAATAAGATTTTGGTGAAATGGTTAAGTGACAAACTGATATTATTCTGAGATAAGAACGTTGTCGAATAAGGTCTGAGAGGTAAATAAAATACCCCAACTTGAACGGCTTCATTATTATCGAGGAATGGTATTGGTTTGAAACGAGTAAAAGGTGTTGCGATTGGTGTGATATCCCATACGAGAAGTATTGATAATAAGTGCGAGATTTTGGAATATTAAGGGTACTACAATATTAATTTCAATGTAAATAAAATATTTGGTTAAATTATATAACTAGACATTTGCTTTACCATATCAGAATTGGTAACTTGTAATATAGTTAAGTAAAATATATATGTATATATATATATATATATATATATATTGAGATGCAAATTTTAAGGGAAATAGAAAAAGGGTTTTGTAGGAATATGACAATATTATCAACGGTATAGGAAATGGTAAATATATGTACTCTAAGACATATAAATAGTTTTTGTTATAATAAAATAAGAATAAATAAAATGTTTAAATAGATTGGAAGGATTAGAAGTTATTAACCATTTTGTTAATCATTTTAAAATAGGCCAAGTAATGCCAAGTACTGAATCAGTGAAATCATTTTATGAACACGATTATTATTTGATAGTTAAATCACCGACTATCAAACCGGACCAATTCGATTGTTGGTACGGAAAGACCGGGATCGAATTTATATTCGAAAACCATTCCAACCAACAAATACATGAAGATGTTAATTGAAGATAGAGCAATTGAAGACCGCGGATCTTCATAAGCGGAAGGACTACTAGTCGAATTTCTCTGGCTTGTAACCAACGTTATTTGGTTTGTGATTCTGTCATGGTTGAAATCTACGGATTTGCAAGGACTACTCGCTACTAATCCATGAGGTGATTCCTATATTGGATGCGGTAGGAGGGTGCCTTCGGTTCATCCTGTTCCTGGATGACTTGTATGGACGAATGTTTGACAGTGTATTTATTAAGAATCACGTACATTGATTTTTACAAACGCACTTCTGTCAGCTACAGAGTATTTTTGTGGATGTCAATTAGTGATTTGACATATCTAAAAATGTGGCATTCAAAGTGAATGGTGGCCAGATATTCTGAAAGATAATTCTAGCCTCAAGCCTCATCAACTGGGAAACGACAAAAATTGGGCAGGTAGCATGGCTATGTGGGTTGCTCCCATTAGGTTGTATAATCACCTATCTAGATAAATTCCATTTGCTAGTTTAATCTATATTCGATGTTGTCCCTTTTTCGGGAGGCGGTTGTTGATCCCAACAATCGGTGATATACAATAGATACACTCAAGCAAAATGAGTGTTCGGTCATGTGTGGGCCGGGTTACAAGAAGTTCTTGTTGAACCCGGTGTATTCACCTCTAGAGATACACAGTCGGAAGGTGGTCCCATACCTTGTCATGGTCGGAATCCAATTTCCAATAAGCGCCAGCGGTTTTTGATTGTATATTATATATGTGGAGCGTGAGATGCAAGCGTTCCGCTAGATTATTAATTATTTGTATTTAGACATTATTATAATATCAGACTAATATATGATTTCAAAAACGTTTTGGGTTATAGTAAGGTAAAAACCGTCCGTTTTTATGTGTAGGCTGGTCTTACTATTATCCTTTTATTTCAAAAGGATTTCCAAAGTTAAACAAGTTGTTTGTGTTGTGAATTTATCACTGAAAGTATTCCAGACTGACCCGGTGAATTTTTCTTTGCTTCAAATGTGCTCGGGTCAGACCGAGTGTATTTCCAGGTTAGGTTCGCTTGGAGTTTCAGGAGCTGTAAGCAGGTGGCTTCACCACTAGTTACATAAAGTAATTATTCCATTATGACTGATATCTGTTGTACTCTGATGATTGGTATGTATATACAGTTTCTTTTGTATAAAGAGATTTGATATTATATTTTATTTGTTCCGCTGTGAGATTCAGATGTGGTGTTCTTCTTCTTTCTTCTATTCTAATACTTCTTTCTTTCTATCCTCATCCTCTAATTTCTTTCTATTAACAATCTGGGATTTAATACTTGGGTTCTTGGCAAGTAATACAGGTTGATGTATTGTTGTCGAAAATTCGAGCGTCGAGTTTTTCCCCGGGTTGTTTAACGATTTACTTTATTTCTTGCACTGGCAATCCAATGGAGTAAACCCGTTCCGCGCTAGCGGCGTAGTCCTGTGATTAGCCTTATTATTATTAAATAGGTTAAGTAAGATTTCTCATATCAGTCCCGTGACTGACTCATAGTTTGTTTCACTTTGCAAACTCGGATGCCCTCTTTTCCACATGGGAAGTCGAGTAGCTTCTTTTGCAAATATTTATTTCTTGAGCAGGATTCTGGATCGAAGCTTAAAGCTGTTCCTAGAGCATTGATAGTCTTCTACTGCATTGTATTAGAATATTGTAAATTATCTTCCGCTGTATTATATTCAATGTACTCTTGTATTTTGTATTCTGATGTAACGTTATTGTAATGTAGTAAAAGTCTTCTGTTATTCGTTCTGATGTGTTGTATGCCCAAAATTAAAGTATTCGTGGATTTCCAACTTCTGGATCAGACCGATGTGGTTTATGGTTGTAACATCCCGTATTTTCTGGCCAATTATTCAAATTTATTTTATTATTTAAAATATCGATTTGAATTTTAATAGTTTAATTATTTTATCTTAAATATTTATTTATATTAATTATATAATAATATTTTAATTCCAAAATATTTGAAAAATGTTGAATTTGAAGTATAATGTGATCGGGCAGTTTAAAATGGTTCAATATTGTTCGTATTGAAATTATATCGATTTCGTTTATAAAATGACGGTTGAGCATTAATTTTATAATTATATTATAAAACGAGTTGCAGCGGCATTGTAGTTCGTAATATGGCGTTTTGAACTTTAAACAGCTGTACAGGATCCAAAATAAGTTGGATTTTCTCGTAATAAGAAATGTCAGAATCTGTTGGATAATATTTTTCTAATGAAAGAGAAAAACCCAATTTTCATAGTGTAGATTTTGTTTTATGTCCAAATCAATTTTTAAAATAGTCGCTATGGAATTCCTTTATATATTATAGCGATTTATTTATATAAAATAAATGGTTTTTAAATATTTAAAATATCGATTTGGCTTGGAATTCAAACCAGGATATTTTATTTTGGTAGCGTATGGAATTCTGGCCGTGTATGGCCAATAATAATATTTTATTAATATTATACTGAGGTATTTTAAAATTGGTTTATTTTAATTTGAATTGGCAGTTACAAAGGGAATTTATTCAAACGAACTCCATTTTCGACGAAACATATTTTATTGGGACCGCAACAGTAAATTATTGCTAGATTTCAATTTGTGCGTCAATTGGAGCTATTATGTGAGCGTGGCAAAATAAAATTCAAATAAAACGACCATTTGGACGTGAACGAGCGTCATTGGAGCAAACAGACTCGGAATTCGACGAAACAAGATTCATTAGGACCGTAAAATTATATTATGACGTCTATTCGCATCACGAACGGAGTTTGTATGTGAGCACAGGAGCCAATAATCTGTGTTCGAAATTCGAGAGACACGAAAAATAATATCCTTCGTAACATCAACATAAATTAATATTATTTCCCTTTATAAATACAACCCACGGTCAGCCACAAATTAGAATTTATCAAACCAAAACCGTTCACCAGTGTCTATTTTGCAGAAAAGTCCATAATCACGTTTTAATATATATCTTCATATTTTTCGCGAATCTGAGGGGGTTTCCAAAGGGAAAGATGTAGATCCAAGTGAGGGCTAGTTGTTGACCAAATTTGGGGCGGAACGGCGACATGTGGTGGTCGTCATCGGTCTGAAACCGTGAATATTTGGTCCGTTCTTTGCTAATTTAGAGGAGTTGTGGTCATTTTCAGAAGATGGGACCTAAAGAAAAATGAAGAAGGAAGATAGGGCTTTCAGATGGTGGTGGTCTCAAGTCTTCTGGTGGATGGAGGAGGTGGGAAAAAGGAGATAATCGAAGAATGTAAAATTCGGGTTTTTTTATGATGCTCGAATCGGATTTCACCATTTTGGCGGCGCTGGGGGTGGTTACTGGCGGAGATACCTAAAGGTGGAGTGAAGCAGGAAGTGAGGCGGTCTGAACGGTGGTGGTGGCGGCGCCTGGCATGGCGTGGGGATAGAGAATTTTAGGTTTATTCGTTTTTCGATTACTTGGAGATTCGGGAGTGACGAGGAGGTGCTGGGCGTCGTGCTCGCGGGCGATGGCAGATGGAGGAGGCGCCGTTCAGATGGAGGTGCGAGGTGGGTCCCAAGTCATTCAGAACGGCGGCGGTGGTCGTCTGTTGAAGCGTTGCTTTGGTCCAAGGAAGAAATCAGGAAATCGAAGAAAAGGGATGGGAAAGAGTCGGGTTTCAGAAGAGCTACAATAGAAAACGCATCCATGAACAGTGATTCATGCTGACGGGGACTGTATAATAGGTAATTAAGGTAAATTATTTAGTTTATTATTAATTTAAATTAAATAAAAATTAGTATAAACGTTAAACAGTCGTAACTAATTCATTCGTTAAATTCAGTGAAACTGGATCCGTTGGGATCGCAGGGACGAGACCTAGATAATGGTGCTGACTGGGATATGATTAGAGCTATTTGGAATTTCAGATAATTTTGAACGTTCGTTTCAAATTAAATGCAACAAACACGTCAACCGTCAACCGAAATGAAACTGGTGAGTTAATTCTCACACCCTCTGGAATTCTGTGATGTGGTAAATTCATAGAAAAAAATAATTTACCGTTAACAGTATAAATTGATTGATTGGCTGCTATGGATGCTATTGACTATTTGGTTGGTTGTTGTTATTTATATTCGTCATTTTTAGATAATAAATTGTTGAAATTTAATTCGTATATTATTATCAAACTATTATCTGTGATGCAGAGAAGGACAGGTTTGAGGGATCAGACTGGATTCCTCAAATAAACTGTACATTATTTGGTGTGCGTATCAATCATATATATGAATTGCTCACCCTGACTGACACCAAAACCTGTTTTGATACTAATGGTTGACTTGACATTCATCATGGTTATGGTTACAATCAATCGACAGTATTGATTCGGTAATTGGCAATGAATGGCCTAAAATTATTATTTTAAACATCGGTTTACCGTCAGTTGGATTGACGTAGTTTTAAAGTTATAAATTATTTTATAACTGAATTGAAGTTTTCAATTATCCTATATAAATAATTGAATTAGAAATTTATAAATAAATATTTTAAATCGAGTTTATAAGAGAAATTATTGAAATGGTTTATGCGAGTTCAAAGCAGAAACCTAAGAATTTACATACAGGTTGGTAAAATAGAATAATTGTTTTTAAAACAATTAAATAGTGTTTTTAAATTAATTAAGTTATTTAATTAATTTAAAAAGGGGAAATGACAATGAGATTCAGTTAATAGTTAACTGATATATACGGTTGACAAAATCAACCGCGTTTAATTGAAATTGATAATAGAATCAAATTTGATAATGGAATTAATAGAATTTTATAAATATTCGACAAATTTAACGAGGGTGTTAAATATTAGTAAATCCCCAACTGACTATAAATTAAGGGAATTATGGAATTGTTTAGTGTTTATTATTAGTTAATCTTCGATTAACTAAAATCCAAGGCCATTATCAAATTGGTTAGTGCTAATAAGGCAAATTATTATTTAATCAGTTTTTTAAAGTGATCAATAACCTATTTTTAGTTAATAGCAAAGTTAACTATTTTTAATGTAGTTAATGTTAAAGTTAATTATTATTTTAATTAATAATAATTAGAGAAATGACTTTAATTGGGATTCAATTAAGAAATGATTAAGTGGCATTATGGTTTGATCAAGGAGGTGGTAAGAGTTTATAAAAGGGGTTATAATCCAAGTTTTAAACTAGAGTTGTAAATGGGATTTGTCGATGAACACAGAGGTTTAAATAAGCTTTTTCCTTAAATTTTAAATTAAGTAAAGTGAAGTAAATGCAATTGAATGGAATTATTAGGGAGAATAGTTATTAGATTAGAAATGGACTAAAATGTGTTTAGAATGGAATCTAAGCTAAGTTGTGAAGAGATGGTAAACGGATTGACGGATTGGTATAAATGATTTGGAAAAAATCGAAGCGAGGTTAGAAAAGGGGTTTTAAACCAAAATGATAACTTTAAAGGTTAAAGAATTGAATTAGGCAAAGCGCTGTAATTGAAATAAGGTTTTCAAACGTAAGGAAAAATACATACAAATGTATGGTGTTAGATATTGATAAATGGATTCTTGGAAATAAAATCCAAGTTAAAAGTCTTATTGAAAAGAAGAGGGTAAATAGTCGTTAGTTATGAAATCCAAGACCAAGGTTTATATTAAGAATGCCAACAGATTGAAGTAAATTATTTGATAAGAGATTTTGATTATAAATCAAAATGTTATAAGGGAAATAATGATTTAAGTTAGAAGTGGTGCTTTAGTGAATATCGAATTAATCAAAGGAATTAAGTAAAAAAATATTGAATGAGGATTTCAAATAAAAGGAACGGTTGATTTGAAATCAAGGTGGAAAATGAGATTTTAATGGTTAAATGACAAACTATTATTCTGAGATAAGAACGTTGTCAATCAAGGTCTGAGAGGTAAATAAAATACCCCAACTTGAACGGCTTCATTATTATCAAGGAATGGTATTAGTTTGGAATGAGTGAAGGTGTTGGAATTAGTTTTATCCTATACGAGGAATATTGAATACTAATGCGAGAATTTGGAATATAAATGATATTGCAATATCAGTTTCAAAGTAAACAAGAATATTTGATTTTAAATTATATAATTTAACATTTGATTTATCATATCAGAAATGGGTAATTTGGTTTATACTATTAAGTATATACATATATGTATATTGTGAGATGCTCGAATATTAAGAAAAAGGGAAAAAGGTTTTAAAGAAATATATCGATATTTCCAAAAAGTAATGGGAAGCTAGGTATATACATATATACATGCTCAAAAGTATTTAAAATGGTTTTTGTTATAATTGAGAATAAATATAAGGTTTAATTATATTGAAAGAATTAAAAGTTGATTAACCAATCATTAATTATTTGTAAATAGGCAAAGCAATGCCAAGTACAGAATCAATAAACTAATCTTACATACACATTTGTTATTTGATAGTTACCGACTATCAAAACCTGACCAATACGCTTGTTGGTACAGAAAGACTGGGATCAAAATTATATTCGAAAACCATTCCGACCAACAAATACATGAAGATGGTAATTGAAGATAGAGCAATTGAAGACCATGGATCTTCATAAGCGGAAGGACTACTTGTCATATTTCTCTAGCTTGCAACCAGAGTTATTTGGTTTGTGATTCTTTCATGGTTGAAATCTACGGATTGCAAGGACAACTCGCTACTGATCCATGGGGTGATTCCTATATTGGATGTGGTAGGAGGGTACCTTCGGTTCATCCTGTTCCTGAATGACTTGTATGGACGAATGTCTGATAGAGTATTTCCTTAAAACCACATACGTTGATTTTTACAAATATACCAAGTTGGTGGCAAAGAGGGACACTTCTTTTATACCCAGAGTATATTTGTGGACGTCAATTAGTGATTTGACGGATCTGACAATGTGGCATTCAAAGTGAACGGTGACCAGATGTGTTCTAGCCTTAAGCCTCATCAACCGGGAAATGACAAAAATCGGGCAGGCATCATAGCTATGTGGGTCGCTCCCATTAGGGTGTATAATCACCTATCTAGAGAAATTCCTTTTGCTTCTTAAATCTATTTCGATGTTATCCCTTTTTTGGGAAATGGTTGCTGATCACAACCGTTGGTGATATACATTCGATACACTCAAGCGAAATGAGTGGTAGGTCATGTGTGGGCCGGGTTGCAAGACGATCTTGTTGAACCCAGTGTATTCGCCTCTAGAGATACACTATCGGGAGGTGGTCCCATACTTTGTTATGTTCAGAATCCAATTTCCAATAAACGCCCGCTGTTTTGATTGTATACTATATGGGTGGAGCATGAGATGTAAGCGTTCCACTAGATTGTAATTTATTCGTATTTAGACACTATTATAATATCATAAAAATGTATGATTTCAAAAATGTTTTGGGTTATAGTAAGGTAAAAACCGTCTGTGTTTATGTGCGGACTGGTCTTACTATTATCCTTTTATTTCAAAAGGATATTCCAAAGTTAAACAAGATTGTTTGTGCTGTGAATTTATCACTGAAAGTATTCCAGACTGACCTGGTGAATTTTGCTTTGCTTCAAATGTGCTCGGGTCAGACCGAGTATATTTCCAAGTTAGGATCGCTTGGAGTTTCAGGAGCTGGAAGCAGGAGGCTTCACCGCTGGTTATATAAAGTTATTTCCGCTGTGACAGTTATATGTTGTACTATGATGATTGGTATGTATATACAGTTCTTTTGTATAAAGAGATTTGATATTATATTTTATCTGTTTCGCTGGGAGATTCTGATGTGATGCTCTTCTTCTTTCTTCTATTCTAATATTCTTTCTTTCTACTTCTCATCCTCTAATTTCTTTCTATTAACAATCTGGGATTCAATACTTGGTTTTTGTTAAGTAATACGGTTTTATGTACTATTGTCAAAAATTCGAGCGTCGAATTTTTCCCCGGGTCATTACAGTGGTATCAGAGCTATTGGTTTAGTGATAACCTTGGCTCTGTGGCGTAACTCAATAGAGATGGGGTTAGTAATACCCAAGATTGAGTTTGAATATATATATGAGAGCGCGTACTTGTAATTTGATATAAAATTATTTTTGAAATTTATTTTTTCCCAATTTATTTTATAAAATAATAAAGGTGATAATCTTCTTAAATTATATGGGCAATCAGGTATACCAGTATTAATTTGAATGGGCTGGATTGTATGGTTGGATTGAATCAACCAAAAGATATTTCATATTTGAAATATGGAAACTTAACTTATGTTGAGTTAATCAGATACGTTGAATTGGACTTGAATGTTCATATAAAATTTAACTCAAGTTAGGGGGTATTTGACTTGAGTTGGAAGTAGGAATATTTGCCGATATTGATTTGAATAATATGTTTGGAATGTGTTGTTGACTGCTTGAATATGAACCTGAAAATGATAAACTTGGTTTAAAACCAATCTGAAATGAATAAGTAGGGAAAAACCAATCTAAAATTAATGAATGTAAGCCTAATAAGTATGGGTGGATATTTAAAATCCCAAATCCGGGATGTATAAATGGAATATTTGGAAATAAATGAAGTGTTTGGATTGTATGGTTGGTTGTGTAGATATTGATTTGAAACTTGATTGAGGACCAATGGGTGAATCAAAGTCTAACGAATTTGAATAGATATTCAAGGATATAAATGGATCGCTAGAACTTGGTTATAAATAATTATAATCTCATGTGGATTAAATTGTGTATAGAATTGGTCAGAATGGATGGTATGGATATTCTGAACCTGATTAACATTGTTTTGGGGACTAATGAAATTCAATTGAGTTGAGAACAGGTGCAGAAGTGCCAATTTAGCTTTAAAATTCATCCAAGAGGATTCTGAAGTTAACTGGTGTAACAACCCAACTTTCGAACACATCGGAAGTCGTGCCATTAAAAAGAATAAGGATAGATAGAAGATAAAATCACAGAAAAACATCAGAATCTCACAGCGGAATTTTCACAAAAGATAATACTTCATAATATTACACAGCAGTACATATTACATCAGAGCATCATAGCTCTAACGACACAAGCCATTTATAGTACATCTTTAATTTTACATAACACTGTTGCCTAACTTGTAAATCTAATTATACATTAGATAGGATAGGTAGACCAGCACACATGAAATCTCCATCCATCTTCATAAGTTTATCCGATCCTGATTCACTTGTCTATTCATAACAAGTGTTATGAATACCCAAGAGTTTTAAGGGAAACACAGAAAAATAAACTACGGGTCAGTCAGGGGACTGGTATGAGTAAACGATTATAAAACAAATAAAAATATCTCATAAGACCATGCCGTAAGTATGGAATGGGTTTTTACCTTACGAGATCAAAACACTTTGTATACTTTAAACCAGATATTATCATAATGTCTATTTGGTTTTCACAAATATTTTAAAATCTAGAAGAATGCTTGCATCTCACATTTTCCTATATAGTATACAAATAAAACCCGCTTGGTACTTATGGAAATTGGATTTCCATATATGAAAAGGTATGGGACCACCTTCTGATGGTGTATCTCTAGAGGCAAATACACATGGGTTCAACTAGAACATCTTGTAACCCGGCCCTCGCATGACTGACCACTCATTTCTCTTGAGTGTATCAAGTGTATATCACCAATGGTTGTGTACGGCAACGATTCCCGAATGGGCAGAATCGATAGATTAAGAAAACAAAAGAAATTTCTCTAGATAGGTGATGCTACACCCTAATGGGAGCGACTCACATAGCCATGTTGCCTGCCCGATTTTTGTCACTTCCTGGGTGTGAGGCTTGAGGATAGACATACCTTTTCATCATCACTCTTTAATTTCTTTGAATGCCACATCGCCAAATCTATCGAAAAACACTAATTGATTTCCACAAAAATACTTTGGCTGTCAGGCTAAAGAAGTTTCCCTTCTGTGCCAGCAACTGGTACGTTTGAAGAAAACAATGTACGTGATTCCTTTGGAAATACTCCGTCAGATATTCATCCATACAAGTTGTCCAGGGACTGGACAAACCGAAGGCACTATTTAAAATAGTCCTTGTATATCGCCGTCTTCAATATAAAAATCTCTGACGCGCGACGTATAATCAAATCAAAGTGGAATGTACATTCCGGTCTCTTTGAAATGATTAACGATCATTTTCTCTTTAAGTTACAAATCTAACATGATTATAATTTAATTTACATATACAATCATAGTCAAACTAAACAGTATATGATTATCTAGCTTATATATGGTATTTTGATCGTCTTTCCAAAATGGTCAATTTTAGTGTGTGCGTCGCACACGGTTTTTCTTTTCGTTTTGTTAGTTACCTTTAAAATGAATACTTACTTTATTTTTCTTTAGAAAAATATTTCTCATCATTATTCCTAAATCTGATTATTCACAAATGGATTTATATTGCAGCTTTTTCACTTGGTATCGTTTTCGTTAAATTTTCCTTTTGATCCTTCATTCTTGATTTACTTATCCTTCTTTCTATACTGATAAATTTCCTCCTTTTAACATATTCATGTAAACCTGATTAAAATATAATTTATAGTTCTTATGTTATAAAATTCAGAACTGTACATGATCAGTTACTGGTACCGGGAAATTTAGATTATAGTTTAAAATTGACAAACTCATCGTATGTGTTGCATATGATTTTTCTTTACCTTGTTTAAAATTTAAACATTTCATTTAGAAAATAAATTCAAATTTTCGATTATAAACTAAATTTATAATTTAACAAAAATTACAGTGTCTGTGTTAATTCCTCGATTTCTGTCAAAACAATACTCGATCTTCTACACCGGATCGATATCTTTTGTTGACTTTTGAATATTTCATTAGAAAACATTTTTAATTCTAGTTATAAATAAAATTTATAAATTTCATTTAAAATTACAACTTCTGTATTAAAATTTCAGTTTTGACGAAAACCGTATTTTCCTGCTTCACTTTCTTTTTCTTCGTTGACTAAATTAAATAAAAATGCTATTTTTATTTAAATATTCATTTTCTTATTTTATTTAAACCCTTATTTAATTATTAAACAAGTTTAAATAAAAACATATATTCAAAATTCCTCATTTAAAAGCATATTTTCAATACAATTCACTATTTGGTACAATTTGGCTAAAGTGTTCAAATTTATTAATCAACCAATAATCAATCAACACAACCAGCAATCAATTAATTGATTAGCTTTTCAAATTCATAATTTGGATACATTGTCAAAAAAATCACATTTTTGATACCAATTCACAACAATAAGCCCTATCTAGTTTTGGTTCTCACACCAGTCTAATGGAAATATATAAACATCCCACTTTCGAAACTCGAACATAAATACTGATGATGTATGTGCTATCATCAGTACCATCTTTGGGCGACTAGAGTGTGATTCTATATCTATCCAGTATATTAAAACTTAGGAAAAATCTTTATATATTGGATTGTCCAAATTCAATACAAATAAATATTCAAATACGAATAATTGAATTAAATTTTCAAAACAAAAATTGTTTTCATTTTAAAAATATACTCTTCACACTCGTTCAAGGATAATACTGATCCCATCTCTAACGAGTCATTCTCATTAGATATTACTAATCCAATCTCTGATGAATTCTTTTGTTTAGTTCTAACGTGTCTTGCTCTCTAGCTTTGTAAACCAAAGCTCTGATACCACTGTAAGGACCCCTAACTTCCCCGGTAAGGAAAGAGCGGATATTTTGAGGACAAGACGAATCGGAACGCAAACAGAAGAACATTTCATTGTTTATTACAACAATTCATCAGAATACAAGAATATACAGAGTATAAACAAATAATATACATCAGAAAATATCAGATGTTTAAATACATTACTGCAGCGGAAAAATAATATAATACACAACTGAAAGAGGTATATGGATACAGAGCTTTCCGGATATCGATCCAGCTGTAAATCAGGATCCTGTGAATATAAATCTGCAAAACCAAAACTACTAGCTACCCATGTCAAAATAAGGGCATCCAGAGTTTAGGTTAAAACAATAAACTCCAAGTCAGTCATGTGACTGGTGTGAGAAATAAAACAGTTATTTAAAGCTTTACTTTAAAGTTAGATAAATCAAGGGACCACGCCGTATAACACGGAACGGGTTTCCTCCCAAGAATACTAGTGCATAAAATAATAGCGCAATGCTAAATAAAGAACAATGAAGCTATTATAAGACCCAGGTCCCATCACACAATGCAACGCAAGCCAGAGGATAGGGTTTTTACCTTATAATAGCCAAGAATGCTTGGTACGAGAAATTTCATGTTTTATTATTACTATAAGTGTATAGTGTCAAAACAATTTCAATCATAAGTATCAATCATAGACGGCATAAGTGCACCATACTACTATGTCGCCATATATAGGTTTACAATCAAAACCGTAAAGTCAAGTATTGGAAATTGGATTTCCGTCTGTGAACCGAGGCAAAAGATAGTCCTCTACCGATTTTGAGACGCTCTAGCCCGCCCCTCAGGGAAGAACTCAGTCAAGCCTTTGGATCGTCCGGGTCGGTCTACCGATGTGGATTAAAATGCCTGAACACTGCGTTTCCCCGCCCTTTGGGGGCGTAAATGAGTCTTATGACTCCATCGGCTCCACATCGTCACCGATATATCCGAGGCGCCTCGCAACAGCAACAACCACATAAGTCAAACTCGTCAGGGCGTGTAAAACCATTGACGCCACTCCTAGCTAGAAAAAACGCATGTCCTCCCTGAGGTCCTTCTCCCATTTCTGGTTCACAACCGGGGTGTGAGGCTCGCGAATTAATGATACACAAAGCTATGCCACACAGGCCGTGCTTTGATCATCAACCACAAGACTTTGCTTTTCAACAGAAGCCTTGATCATTTGCCAATTAGGCATGCCACACAGGCAATTCACTCCATGCGATTGATATCCATCGATATTTAAACTCTGAGCTCGTACGTCTTAGAGAAGGGCTTTAAGCAAGAGAATAAATTCTCCGCCGCCAAATAGATATATATTTAAAAGAAATCAATCACATAGAACAAAATCCAATGTCAGACACACAGTCCATTTACAAGTTCGTTCTAGGTCTGAACCAAACCGGAGGCACCTTGTACCTCGCATATCCATCGATCTCCAAGTACATATGGACGATCACCAACTGATTCCCTCCTCTTGGGTGTACATCCCAATCAAGATCAACAGTAATCACTCAAACGATGTGAAGACCTCCGGTCTTCGACCACCGTCTTCATCCTCGACACCACGTTGAATCAGTTATTTAGAATGGGATAAACCCGGTCTTTCTGAATAACTCGCATATATAATAAACAAGTGTTACACAAACACAACATACGCCTCATTCCTATTCAGAATATTCTTTTATTCAAATATTCTTATACTTTGGGAAAGGTTCCTATTAATTTTATCAAAGATAAATGTTTTAAATTTATTCTTCAATCTTCTTTTGAATATCAATTCAAACTAGTCGGGATTAGCGAACCACACCGATGTAATCATTTATTTTATTTCCCAATCCCAACCTATTAATCCCATGAAGTAAAATTGGTCATGCTTCATATCTAACACCATGGTGTTATCGGTAAATTCAATCACCATTTCACGTTCAAATCTAATTAAAGATTTAACTACCTCCTGGAGCAAAACTGGTGATACTCCATTCTCGATCATTTCAATCTAATTAAAATTCATTAAAACTCCACTTGGTTTTAATCTTCCCAAAAATCACTATCAATGATTATTTAACTTGGGAAATCATATCCTGTCTTTAACTGGGTTAAAGAACCAATGTCATTTAAAACACGGTTCACTATAAACCCAAAATCACATTCCATTCCAATTCAATTATTGAAACTTCTGGTTACTTTTAAAACCCTTTCAAATCCAATTTATTTATTTAAAAATAAATAAATTATTATTCTAGTTCAAAACTAGTTCATTTCGATAAAAAATCTATTTTTATATTTTAAAATTTGGAATTTTTCATCTCAATTCTTCACAAATCATTTCTTGTGATTTTGCACAAATTATTACTATTTTTAATAATTTTATCAAGGCCCGTACAGTCGAATTCCATCAACGGCCATCGAACTGCACTTACAGCGACCTTTTCCAAATTTGATTTGGACATAATTCCAAATCCAATAGTTAGATTTCTAATTTCTAATATTCGTTAGAAAGCTCTTTTCGATACGAACCCAACGGTTCTGGTTTTACGAGAATTCGACAGTCGGATTTCCCGTTATATCCATTCGAAGCCAATGGTCGAAATTCGAGAACTGCTGCGGCGTAGCGCATTCTATTCAGGCCATTTAATATATATATTATATATTTCACCGATTTCCTTTTAAAATATATTTTATAAATCATTTTAAATTCGTTTTCGAAATGATTTCAACTTCATATTCAATTTCGAATCAAAATTGAATATTCCACATCATCGATATACAAATCATAATATTTTCAAAACGTTATATTTTGAAATCACTTTCTTTTCTATATTCATTATAGAAATGAATAAAATCGATATAAATATCGTTCACGTCAAAATGGCGTCAATCTAATCAACACGGCTTTTATTCAACACATGAATGTTTTCTTTTATTCAACACATGAATATTTATTTTATTCAACACATGAATATTTATCCTATTCAACACATGAATTTAAATTATTCAACACATGAATTTTTATTCTATTCAACACATGAATTTTTATTCTATTCAACACATGAATTTTTATTCTATTCAACACATGAATTTATTTCTATTCAACGCATTAATTTATTTTCTATTCAACGCATGAATTTATTTTCTATTCAACGCATGAATTTATTTTATATTCAACGCATGAATTTATTTTCTATTCAACACATGAATATTCTATTCAACACATGAATTTATTTTTATAATATTCCTTATTTTCCAAATTGGAATGAGGCCCAATCAATTACCGTATAAGGTTCATTATATGGATTTTCTACAACACATGTATATAATAGCAACGATAAATCATCAGCCATTATCCAGAGTGCACCACACAACTGCATAAGCATTAAATATTAATAATTAACGCTTACATAGTCTGTCAACCCATCGATTGACATACAACTAAATAATCGGGATTAGTGTACGTCAAATATCATCCCAATACCCATGTGGGGTTTCACATCAACAAACACAGATTTTTATTTGTGCAGTTAGGCGATGTGTAAAATTTATCATCCCAATCAATATTAGTCAAATCGTTGTACATAAACATATCGTTCGATTTGTAAATGAATATTTATTTAACTTCAACGCTTGAATATATATTTTACTTCAACACATGAATATATATTTTATTTCAACACATGAATATATATATATTATTTCAACACATGAATATATATATTTTATTTCAACACATGAATATATATTTTATTTCAACACATGAATATATATTTTATTTCAACACATGAATATATATTTTATTTCAACACATGAATATATATACTATTTCAACACATGAATATATATATTTTATTTCAACACATGAATATATATATTTTATTTTGACACATGAATATATATATTTTATTTCGACATATGAATATATATATTTTATTTCAACACATGAATATATATATCACACATCACAATCAAATGTCAAATTTCACAACACAGCAATCAAACAAACAAGTCGTCCATGGTCTGTGGATGATGGGTGTCGAGTGTTGCTAAGCACCGTCTGCATCATAGCATATATTTCAACTAGAAATTAAAATAAAAGTGAGGAGTTCTTACCAGGAGCTAAACCAAATGCCGCGATTCTATATCTGTAGAAAGTCTTCGCCGCGCTCGCTTTTTCTCACTTTCTTTGTCCGTATCCACTACTTTTATAAAAATCACATTTTTATATTGTTGCCATGTATATAAAAATCACATTTTTATAACTACGCTATATGGATTAAAATCACATTTTTATACTGCTACTATATAGATAAAAATTCTATATTTTTTTCACCGCTACTATATATAAACATCATATTTTTACCTTTCTAAAAATATTTTCATAACTACAATAAAAATCCTATTTTCACATAGCTAAAAATCTCATTTTTAACTACAATGAGAAATCATATTTTTCCATTAAAGAAAATCTTATTTTCAGTTTTAAAGCAATTCACAATTTCATTTTCTATAACTTAATAAAATTAGTTTTTATAACTTAATAAAATCAGTTTTCTATATCAAAGGAAATAAAAAAATTACTGTTTTTAGGGTTTTCACAATCCGAGAATCCGAGGCTGAAGGAGGCGGGGGTGTCCGGTCTGGTGCTCGCGGTGGCTTCGAATGTCACCTGCGGGGTGGAGCTCGTGGTAGGAGATTGGCGTCGTGGGTTAGCAGGGCATCGGTTCAGGAGGCACGACGGGGTCGTCATCGAGGTGGAGCCACGCTGGTGGTGGTGAAGGTGCCTGAAGTAGCGGCAGCTTTGAAGGTCCTCGCTGGTTCGACGGTGGCACGTTTGTGGGGGGGTCGCGATTCGAACTGGGGAAGAAAGGGGGTGTGTGAGTCGAGGAACAGAGGTTTAAGGGAGTGGGTTGACTTTTAATTTATATTTAATTAATTTAATCCCCAAAAAGCAACTTTTTATTGCGACCTCCAAACGAGACCTGCCGACTGTCGTCCCTAGCTAATTACCCCAATTCCGAACACAATGGGATATGTATCATGAGCTGATTCGACCGTTTCGATCAGTTTCCGTCAAAATTAAAATATAACTCTATATATTGAATTTGAACGTACATTTCAATTTACAGGGGCCACATATGGACTCTAAAAATTCCCAAAAAATATTTTCTAGCTTCGTATTGACGATACGGTCTTAATAAAACAGATTTCGTCAAATTTCGAGACTGTTTGAAAAATGGTCATTTTCCAGTCGATTAAAATCAACTAAAACTGGTCAAACGCGTTTTCCTTTGCCACACTCACATATTGATTCGAAAAATTATGAATTTTGGAATATATCAATAACTTGACATCACGGATCCAACAAAAGTGGTTTCGTCGAAAACTGAGGTCATTTGCAAAATTTCCATTTTTAAGGGTCAGAATTCCATAGCGGGTATTCTGAATTTTCAACTGGGCATAACTTTTGATTCCCGTTATGAATTTCATTTTTTCGGATTCGTTGGAAAGATATTTTCAAATAGATTCAAATATTTTTGGTTTCGCTAAAATCCGGTTTATTTTGAATCCTATACATTCATTTGAACTTTGAAATCGAAATTTCAAACTACCGCGCCATTTCAGGCTCGTTGTATAATTAAAATAAATTTATTCATTTTAAATTCGTCAAAAATATATTTTCCTTTGTTATTATTTAAAATAATTAATTTTAAATATTCAAAATTCATCGAAATTGCCAAAAAAAAAATTGGCTCAAATTTCCGAGTTATTACAATCTCCCCCACTTAAAACTTTTCGTCCCCGAAAAGGAACGAAGCCAAAAGTTGTTTTACAAATCTACTGAACTTTCATTATTTTAATTATGGCTTAAGTTCTTCAACTTTTCAGTTTCTAAGAGCTTTTCAAATTTTTCAAAAATTTGGCTAACACCCTAAATTTTCGAAAAATTTCGCTATAACCTCCCCTACACCGGGAGCTTCAGGATATATCAAATAGCCTCCCATGGCCCTTACCAATCCAAAAAGAAAAGGAAACAGCCAAGTGGCTAGCCAATTGGCTCATAAAATCATCAAAAACCCAATAAATTTGTAAACATGTACCTATTTTTCGGGCAAACAATTTTATTCTTCCACTCTAGCCTTCTTGCTATGACCTGGTCAATGTAAGTACATGTATACGTATGCAAATGCGACAAATTTTCAATACAATTCACTATTTGGTACAATTTGGCTAAAGGGTTCAGATTTATTAGTCAACCAATAATCAATCAACACAACCAGATATCAATTAGTTGATTAGCTTTTCAAATTCATAATTTGGATACATAGTCAAAAAATCGCATTTTTGATGCCAATTCACAACAATAAGCCCTATCTAGTTTTGGTTCTCACACCAGTCTAATGGAAATATATAAACATCCCACTTTCGAAACTCGAACATAAATACTGATGATGCATGTGCTATCATCAGTACCATCTCCGGGCGACTAGAGTGTGATTCTATATCTATCCTGTATATTAAAACTTAGGCAAAATCTTTATATATTTGATTGTCCAAATTCAATACAAATAAATATTCAAATACGAATAATTGAATTAAATTTTCAAAACAAAAATTGCTTTCATTTTAAAAATATACTCTACACACTCGTTCTAGGATACTACTGATCCCATCTCTAACGAGTCATTCTCATTGGATATTACTAATCCAATCTCTGATGAATTCTTTCATTTGGTTCTAACGTGTCTTGTTCTTTAGCTTTGTAAACCAAAGCTCTGATACCACTGTAAGGACCCCTAACTTCCCCGGTAAGGAAAGAGCGGATATTTTGAGGACAAGACGAATCGGAATGCAAACAGAAGAACATTTCATTGTTTATTACAACAATTCATCAGAATACAAGAATATACAGAGTATAAACAAATAATATACATCAGAAAATAACAGATGTTTAAATACATTACTGCAGCGGAAAATAATACAATACACAACTGAAAGAGGTACATGGATACAGAGCTTTCCGGATATCGATCCAGCTGTAAATCAGGATCCTGTGAATATAAATCTGCAAAACCAAAACTACTAGCTACCCATGTCAAAATAAGGGCATCCAGAGTTTAGGTTAAAACAATAAACTCCAGGTCAGTCATGAGACTGGTGTGAGAACTAAAACAGTTATCTAAAGCTTTACTTTAAAGTTAGATAAATCAAGGGACCAGGCCATATAACACGGAACGGGTTTCCTCCCAAGAATACCAGTGCATAAAATAACAGCGCAATGCTAAATAAAGAACAATGAAGCTATTATAAGACCCAGGTCCCGTCACACAATGCAACGCAAGCCGGAGGATAGGGTTTTACCTTATAATAGCCAAGAATGCTTGGTACGAGAAATTTCATGTTTTACTATTACTATAAGTGTATAGTGTCAAAACAATTTCAATCATAAGTATCAATCATAGACGGCATAAGTGCACCATACCACTATGTCGCCATATATAGGTTTACAATCAAAACCATAAAGTCAAGTATTGGAAATTGGATTTCCGTTTGTGAACCGAGGCAAAAGATAGTCCTCTACCGATTTTGAGACGCTCTAGCCCGCCCCTCAGGCAAGTACTCAGTCAAGCCTTTGGATCGTCAGGGCCGTTCCATCGATGTGGATTAAAATGCCTAAACACTGCATTTCCCCGCCCTTTGGGGCGTAAATGAGTCCTATGACTCCATCGGCCCCACACAGTCAACGATATATCTGAGGCGCCTCGCAACAGCAACAACCACATAAGTCAAACTCGTCAGGGCGTGTAAAACCACTGATGCCACTCCTAGCTAGAAAGAAACGCATGTCCTCCCTGAGGTCCTTCTCCCGTTTCTGGTTCACAACCGGGGTGTGAGGCTCGCGAATCAACGCTACACAAAGCTATGCCACACAGGCTGTGCTTTGATCATCAACCAGAAGACTTTGCTTTTCAATAGAAGCCTTGATCATTTGCCACTTAGGCATGCCACACAGGCAATTCACTCCATGCGATTGATATCCATCAATATATAACCTCTGAGCTCATACGTCTCAGAGAAGGGCGTTAAGCAAGAGAATAAATTCTCCGCCGCCAAACAGTTATATATTTAATAGAAATCAATCATACAGAATAAAATCCAATGTCCGACACACAGTCCATTTACAAGTTCATTCTAGGTCTGAACGAAACCGGAGGCACCTTGTACCTCGCATATCCATCGATCCCCAAGTACATCTGGACGATCATCAACTGATTCCCTCCTCTTGGGTGTACAGCCCAATCATGATCATCAGTAATCACCCAAACGATGTGAAGACCTCCTATCTTTGACCACCGTCTTCATCCTCAACACCACGTCGAATCAGTTATTCAGAATGGGATAAACCCGGTCTTTCTGAATAACTCGCGTCTATAATAAACAAGTGTTACACAAACACAACATACCCTCATTCCTATTCAAAATATTCTTTTATTCAAATATTCTTATACTTTGGGAAAGGTTTACATTAATTTTATCGAAGATAAATTCTTTAAATTTATTCTTTAATCTTTTTTTGGATATCAATTCAAACTAGTCGGGATTAGCGAACCACACCGAAGTAATCATTTATTTTATTTCTCAATCCTAACCTATTCATCCCATGAAGTAAAACTAGTCATACTTCATATCTAACACCACGGTATTATCGGTAAATTCAATTACCATTTCACATTCAAATCTAATTAAAGATTTAACTATCGCTTGGAGCAAAACTGGTGATACTCCATTCTCGATCATTTCAATCTAATTAAAGATTCATTAAAACTCCACTTGGTTTTAATCTTCCTAAAAATCACTATTAATGATTATTTAACTTGGGAAATCATATCTTGTCTTTAACTGGGTTAAAGAACCAATGTCATTTAAAACACGGTTCACTATAAACCCAAAATCACATTCCATTCCAATTCAATTATTGGAACTTCTGGTTACTTTTAAAACCCTTTCAAATCCAATTTATTTATTTAAAAATAAATAAATTATTATTCTAGTTCAAAACTAGTTCATTTCGATAAAAAATCTATTTTTATCTTTTCAAATTTGGAATTTTTCATCTCAATTCTTCACAAATCATTTCTTATGATTTTACACAAATTATTACTATTTATAATAATTTTATTAAGGCCCGTACAGTCGAATTCCATCAACGGCCATCGAACTGCACTTACAGCGACCTTTTCCAAATTTGATTTGGACATAATTCCAAATCCAACCGTTAGATTTCTAATTTCTAACATTCGTTAGAAAGCTCTTTTCGATACGAACCCAAGGTTCCGGTTTTAGCAGAATCCGATGGTCGGATCTCCCGTACTATCCATTCGAAGCCAATGGTCGAAATTCGCGAACTGCCACGGCGCGGTGCGTTCTATTCATGCCATTTAATATATATATATATATATATATATATATATTTCATCGATTTCCTTTTGAAACATAATTTATAAATCGTTTTAAATTCATTTTCGAAAAGATTTCAACTTCATATTCAATTTCGAATCAAAATTGAATATTCCGCATCATCGAGATACAAATGATAATATTTTCAAAACGTTATATTTTGATATCACTTTCTTTTCTATATTCATTATAAAAATGAATAAAATTGATATAAATATCGTTCACGTCAAAATGGCGTCAATCTAATCAACACGGCTTTTATTCAACACATGAATGTTTTCTTCTATTCAACACATGAATATTTATTTTATTCAACACATGAATATTTATCCTATTCAACACATAAATTTATATTATTCAACACATGAATTTTTATTTTATTCAATACATGAATTTTTATTCTATTCAACACATGAATTTTTATTCTATTCAACACATGAATTTTTATTTTATTCAACACATGAATTTTTATTCTATTCAACATATGAATTTTTATTCTATTCAACACATGAATTTATTTTCTATTCAACACATGAATTTATTTTCTATTCAACACATGAATATATTTTCTATTCAATACATGAATATTCTATTCAACACATGAATTTATTTTTATAATATTCCTTATTTTCCAAATCGGAATGAGGCCTAATCAATTACAATATAAGGTTAATTATATGGATTTTCTACAACACATGTATATAATAGCAACGATAAATTATCAACCATCATCCAGAGTGCACCACACAACTGCATAAGCATTAAAAAAAATTAACGCTTACACAGTCTGTCAACCCATCGATTGACATACAACTAAACAATCGGGATTAGTGTACATCAAATATCATTCCAATACTCATGTGGGGTTTCACATCAACAAACACAGATTTTTATTTGTGCAGTTGGGCGATGTTTAAAATTTATCGCCCCAATCAATATCAGTCAAATTGGTGTACATAAACAAATCGTTCGATTTGTAAATGAACATTTATTTTACTTCAACACATGAACATATATTTCACTTCAACACATGAATATATATTTTATTTCAACATATGAATATATATATATATTTTATTTCAACACATGAATACATATTTTATTTCAACACATGAATATATATTTTATTTCAACACATGAACATATATTTTATTTCAACACATGAGTATATATATATTATTTTAACACATGAATATATATATTTTATTTCAATACATGAATATATATATATATATATTATTTCAACACATGAATATATATATTTTATTTCAACACATGAATATATATATTTTATTTCAACACATGAATATATATATCACACATCACAATCAACAGTCAAATTTCACAACACAGTAATCAAACAAACAAGTCATCCATGGTCTGTGGACGACGGGTGTCGGGTGCTGCTAAGCACCGTCTACATCCTAGTATATATTTCAACTAGAAATTAAAATAAAAGTGAGGAGTTCTCACCGAGAGCTAAACCAAACGTCGTGATTCTATATGTGTAGAAAATATTCGCCGTGCTCGCCTTTTGTCACTTTCTTTGTCCGTATCCACTACATATATAAAAATCACAATTTTATATAATTGCTATGTATATAAAAATCACATTTTTATAACTACTCTATGTAAGGACCAGTAACTTCCCTGGTAAGGAAAGCCTAGATACTTCGAGGACAACAAACAAAATAACGCAAACAGAAGAACATTTCATTGTTAATTACAACAATTCCATCAGAATACAAGAATATACAAAGTATGAATAAATATTACACAGAAAATATCAGAGATTTAAATTACATTACATAGCAGCGGAAAATAATACAATACACAACTGAAAGTAATACACGGATACAGAGCTTTCCGAGTATCGTTCCAGCTGTAAATCAGGATCCTGTGAATATAAATCTGCAAAACCAAAACTAATAGCTGCCCGTGTCAAAATAAGGGCACCTAGAGTTTAGGTTAAAACAATAAACTCCAGGTCAGTCATGTGACTGGTGTGAGAGATAAAACAGTTATTAATCTTTATTTTAAAGTTAGGTAAATCAAGGGACCACGCTGTATAACACGGAACGGGTTTCCTCCCAAGAATACAAGTGCATCAAACAACAGCGCAATGCTAAATAAAGAACAATGAAGCTATTATAAGACCCCGGTCCCATCACACAATGCAACACAAGCCGGAGCATTGGGTTTTACCTTATAATAGCCAAAGAATACTTGATACGCTAAATTTCATCTTTTATTATTACTATAAGTGTATAGTGTGAAAACAATTTCAATCATAAGTATCAATCATAGACGGCATAAGTGCCCCATCTCACAATGTCGCCATACTAGGATCTACAATCAAAACAGCAAAGTCACGTATTGGAAGCTGGATTTCCATCTGTGAACCGAGGCAAGGGATCGTCCACCACCGAATTTGAGACACTCTAGCCCGTGTCTCAGGAACATAACGCATCGTCCCTTGGATCGTCAGGGTCGGTCCACTGATGTGGATTAAAATGCCTGAACACTGTGTTTCCCCACCCTATGGGGTGTCAATGAGCAAAATGACTCGATCGGCTCCACACAGTCACCGATATATCCGAGGCGCCTCGCAATAGCAACTACCACATAAGTCAAACTCGTCAGGGCATGTAAAACCACTAACGCCACTTCTAGCTAGATGGAAACGCATGCCCTCCCTGAAGTCCTCTCCCGTTTCTGGTTCACAACCGGGGTGTGAGGATCGCGAATCAACGCTACACAAAGCTATGCCACACCGGCTGTGCTTTGATCATCGACCACAAGACTCTGCTTTTCAATAGAAGCCTTGATCATTTGCATCTTAGCATGCCACACAGGCAAACCACTCCATGCAACCGATATCCATCAATCACACAGAATGATATCCAATGTCAGACACACGGTCCATTTACAAGTCCGTTTTGGGTCTGAACGAAACTGGAGGCACCTTGTACCTCGCATATCCATCGATCTCCAAGTACGTCTGGACGATCACTAACTGATTCCCTTCTCTTGGGTGTACGGCCCAATCAAGATCATCGGTAATCACCCAAACAACGTGAAGACCTCCGGTCTTCAACCACCATCTTCCTCTTCGAAACCACGTCGAATCAGTTATTCAGAATGGGATAAACCTGGTCTTTCTGAATAACTCGCGTATATAATAAGCAAGTGTTACACAAACACAGCATACGCCTCATTCCAATTCATCAGTCACTAACCATAAATTAGCAAGAGAATAATTCCCCAAACGTTAACCCCGAAGGCCGAAACCAACATCAGATAAATTCCCCGGAAACCATTCTTCTTAGCTAACCTGCAGTTAGTTTCAAAATTTCACATTCTAAGGGAAAGGTTCCCATTAATTTTATCAAAGATAAATTCTTTTAAATTTATTCTTTAATCTTCCTTTGAATATCACTTCAAACAAGTAGGGATTAGCGAACCACACTGAAGTAATCATCTATTTTATTCCCCAATCCCAACATATTCATCCCATGAAGTAAAACTGGTAATACTTCATATCTAACACCACGGTGTTATCGTTAAAGTTAATTACCATTTCACGTTCAAATCTAGTTAAAGATTTAACTATAGCTTGGAGCAAAACTGGTGATACTCCATTCTCGATCATTGCAATCTAATTAAAGATTCAATAAAACTCCACTTAGTTTTAATCTTTAACTGGGTTAAAGAACCGATGTCATTTAAAACACGATTCACGATAAACCCCCAAAATCACATCACATTTCAATCAGTCCCTAAGCGTGAACTAGTAAGAGGACAGTTCCCTAAAAACTAACCTCGAAGGCCGAAACCAACATCAGATCAATATCCAAGAAACCATCCAACTTAACTGATTCCCAGTTAGTTCTTAATTTTCTTAACTCCATTTGGATTTAAGAACAATATTATTAAAAATACTGTTCACGACAACCCAAAATCCCACTTGATATTAAACACAAGGCTCTGAATACAAAATATATCGGCTTATATTCAATATCAAATTCTGAAACCAACAAATATCGTATTGGAATAAACGATATAAATATATCTTTCAAATTTCCATAACAACATCTGTATAATCACGAAATCCAACATCGAACTATTCCGAAGATGATTTCGATTCAAATCCATTCCAATTCATATATTGGTAACTTCTGGTTATTTTAAAACCATTTCAAATCAAATTTATTTATTTTAAAAATAAATATATTATTATTCTAGTTCAAAACTAGCTCATTTCGATAAAAATCTACTTTTATCTTTTCATATATGGAATTTTTCATCCCAATTCTTCATAAATCATTTCTTATGATTTTACATAAATTGTTACTATTTTTAATAATTTTATCAAGGCCCGTACAGTCGATTTCCATCAACGGCCATCGAACTGCACTTACAGTGTAACGACCCAGAAAATCTGAACCAATTTAAAAATTTTAAATTGGCTAAAATAATGGATTTTAAATATTTAAAATAAATATTTTAAACAATGGCGACGAAAACTGAGTTGAATCGACATTTGAAAACGAATATAATTAATTATAATTATATATAGAATTGAAAATAGTGCGGTAGTTCGATAATTCGATTTCAAACTTCAATTGAATATACCGGGTGCAAAACAATCCGGATTTTAGTGAAACCAAAAATAATGGAATCTAATTGGTAATATCTTTCTAACAAATCCGACCAATCGAAATTTGATAGCGGGAATCAAAAGATATGTCCAGTTGAAAATTCTGAATAGTCGCTATAGAATTCAGGCCCTTAAAAATGGACATTTTGCAAATGACCTCGGATTTCGACGAAACCACTTTTGTTGGATCTGCAGTGTCAAGTTATTGCTAGGTTTCAAATTTCATAATTTTTCGAATCAATATGTGAGCGTGGCAAAAGAAAACGCGTTTGACCAGTTTCCGTTGATTTTAATCGACTGGAAATTGGCCATTTTTCAAACGGTCTCAGAATTCGACGAAACTAGTTTTGTTAGGACCGTATCGTCAATACGAAGCTAGAAAATATTTTTCTGGATTTTTTCTAGTTAGTATGTGACCCCGGTAATTTGAAATGTGCGTTTAAAATTCAATATAGTGATTTAAATGAAAATTCAAAAAGAAACTGATTGTAACGATCAAATCAGCTTACGATACATATCCCATTGTGTTCAGAATGGGGGTAAAACGCTAGGGACGACAGTCGTTGGGCTTGGTTTGGGGTTCGTTTGGAGATCGGGCATCAAAAAGTAACATTTGAATAAAATAATAATTAAATAAATATATATAACATCACTGAACCCTAAGTCAAACAGATTTCTGGTCAAAGCCGTTGTTCTTCATCTCGACGACGGTGGAAATAGCCCGAAATTTTGAGCTAAATTTTCGTCCAATCCGCACAGCAATTTCAAAAATTTTAAAAACAAAATCAAGGACCTTCCTGAGGTCTTCAAATCCATCTGAGTTTGAGCATTTTTCGTTGAGTGGTTAGGGAGTTTCTCGAGCTCAAAGGTCCGACATTTCGGTTCGTTTTCCCGCCGCCAGGAAGCTTCGAGTTTGCCAAGAAGGGGGTCGCCGTGAAGCTGTTGCGACGGCGCACGAAGTGGCAACCTCTGATCATCGACACGGTGGCTGTGGAGGTTGAAAATTTGAACCCTAGGTTGGAACAGAAGGGATGAAACGTCGGCAGTAATTATTTGAGGAAGAAGGTTTAGTTTTTATTTTATTTTCTGGAAAATACTATGTTTTTTTTTAGGATTAAATACTGTTTTTTTTTAAAAGAAGATAAAACTGATTTTTAAAAGTGTTAAAACTAATTTTTCAAATGATTTTAAAACTGGTTTTTCAAATGATTTGAAAACCGAATTTTTCTAAAAAGCATTTAAAAACTGAATTTTAAAAGGTTAAAACTGATTTTAAATAGATTTTAAAACTGAATTTTAAAAGGTTAAAACTGATTTTAAAACTGAATTTTAAAAGAATTTTAACCTGATTTTTAAAAGGATTTAAAGCTGAATTTTTAAAGGAAATAAAAACTGACTTTATTTTAAGATTTAAAATAGGAAAAAAAAAGTTTAAACTTAAAAAGGAAAAGGTTTAAACTTTGAAATAGAAAAAGGTTTAAACTTTAAAAAGAAAAAGGTTTAAACTTTAAAAAGGAAAAAGGTTTTAACTTCAAAGAGAAAAAGGTTTGAGCTTTAGAATGGAAAAAGATTTGAACTTTAAGAAGTAAAAATCAGATTTTTTTTTTATATTGAAAGTCGAAGTAAAAATCAGATTTTTTTTATATTGAAAGTCGAAGTAAAAATCAGATTTTTTTTATATATTGAGAGTCGAAGTAAAAATCAGATTTTTATATATTGAATGTCGAAGTAAAAATCATATTTTTATATATTGAATAGCATCGTAAAAATTCGATTTTTACATGTGTAGAGAATACGGGCGACAGCGACAAAAAAAGGAAATAGGCGAAGTTTTCTATAAAGGAAGTGTCGTGCAGTTGGATAGCTATTGGTGAGATTTCTGATTTAAAATATATTATATATGTGTGAAATGAAAGTGAATAGCTATATATAAATTGCGATATATAAATATATATATATACGCCCCCTCGTCCACAAACCATGGACGATATTTATTGGTTGAAATTGTTGTGAAAATTGATTGATAGCGATTGATTGTTTGGGATTGTTTGTGATTGATATTGGTTGATTGTGGTTGAAAAATACCCATTTGTGGTTGAGAAATATTTGGTTGAAACCACATAGGATTAGTTTGTGGAAATGAAATAAATATATACATGCCGCCTGCGTGCGAACTAGATGCATGATCCCCATTGTCAAAAACCGCGAGGTTTTAAGGTAGAGCGAGGAGCCGTACTAGGGACGGTGCCGGTTTAACTACCCTACCGTTATGCTGCCGAAATTTTGAATAATATTCGTGTGTTTGAATTATTTTCATATGCTTAAACTATATTTATTCATTGTATAGAAAACATTCATGTGTTGAATTGATATTCATTCGTTGATTAAAAATTCATGTGTTGAATGGTATTCATATTTTGAAATAAATTGTTCGATAATAAAAATCACATTTTTATCTATATATAGAAACTATAGAAAACATTCATGTGTTGAATTGATATTCATTCGTTGATTAGAAATTCATGTGTTGAATGGTATTCATATTTTGAAATAAATTGTTCGATAATAAAAATCACATTTTTATCTATATATAGAAACTATAGAAAACATTCATGTGTTGAATTGATATTCATTCGTTGATTAGAAATTCATGTGTTGAATGGTATTCATATTTTGAAATAAATTGTTCGATAATAAAAATCACATTTTTATCTATATATAGAAACTATAGAAAACATTCATGTATTGAATTGATATTCATTCGTTGATTAGAAATTCATGTGTTGAATGGTATTCATATTTTGAAATAAATTGTTCGATAATAAAAATCACATTTTTATCTATATATAGAAACTATGGAAAACATTCATGTGTTGAATTGATATTCATTCGTTGATTAGAAATTCATGTGTTGAATGGTATTCATATTTTGAAATAAATTGTTTGATAATAAAAATCACCTTTTATCGACTATATGAACTATATAGAAAAATAGTGTTTTGAAATGAATCGTTTTACAATAAAAATCGCATTTTTATTGTATGCATAAATCGTTGAAGTGTGAAGTGTTAAAAATAGCCACTTGTTCAAAATAAACATATATGAGTTGAAATATTCATTAATTAGCTAATGAAATGATTTGCACCTATTTATGTAACATTAGAATGAATGGTGTTTTTAAACCAAATTGAAATCAAATATGAAGTCGAATAGAAAATGATAAATGATAAGAACTGTATATATATGTACATGCATATTTATTGAACAGATTATAGCAAAGGGGCTAGAGAAGAGGAATAAAATTTTGTGCCCGACAAATAGGTACACATTTACTGCTTTGTTTGGGTGATGATTTTATGAGCCTGTTGGCTAGCCGCTTGGCTTTTTCTTTTTCTTTTCGAGATTAGAAGGACCGGGAACGCTATTTGCGATTTCCCGATGCTCCCGGTGCAGGGGAGGTTATGGCGAAATTTTCCAAAATTTTAAGATGTTAGAAAATTTTTTGAAGTGAAAACGATATTGAAATTGTTGAATGAACTATATTTATATAAATATATAAATATAAATAAAATTAAAACGAAACGAGGCCGTGCAGTTCGTATTTTGAAACCGTGATTTCAAACAACTAGTGCGGGAAATCCGACCATTGGATTTTCCCGAAACCTCAACCGTCGGGTTCGCCTTGGAAATATCTTCCCAACGGCACCAACTTTGTAGAAATCCAACGGTTGGATTGTCTGGAATGTTTAATTCAAATCTGAAGAAAAACAGCGCCAGAAACGATTATATTTATTTATATATATAAATATAATTATATTTAATCGAATAACGACGCTGTAGTTCGTATTTTGAAATCGAAACTTCAAACGATTGTACCGGGAGATCCGACCGTCGGATTTTCCCGAAACTGGAACCGTTGGATTCGTTTTGAAAAGACCTTTCTAATGATGTAAATTTTATGAAGATCCAATGGTTAGATTTTCATATATGTGTAAATCAAATCTGAAGAAAAACAGCGCCACGGCCGCCTTATGGCCCGAAGCGTCGTTTTGAATAAAATGGCTATTTTAAAATAAATAAAAATAGCGATAAATAGTTATAAAATATCATAAGCGATATGGAATGGAAATAAACTGAAATTTGCTTGATTTGTGTGGCTTTTGATGGTTGAATGTGTTTGGTGTGAAAATTACATTAAAGAACAATATTGGTGTTGTCGAATAATTTAACCATTGAAATAAATTGATTTGAAATTCTAAATATACGTGAATTATTTGAGAAGGCCGAGTTAATTCTCATTTCAAATAATTGACCGACGATTGAAAGTCGAAGATGAAGAGGTGGTCGAAGACCGGAGATCTTCACCTCGTTTGGATGGTAACCGAGGTCCTGATTGGGAGGCATCCCGAAATATGGATAATGAGTGGTGATCGTCCAGACGTACGTGGTGATCGATGGGTTTGCGAGGTATTTAGTGCCTCCGGTTTCGTTCAGACCCAGAACGGACTTGTAAATGGACTGTGTGTCCGACATTGGATTTTATTCTGTGTTGATTGATCTCTGTTAAATATACATCTGTTTGGCGGCGGAGAATTTATTCTTTCGCTTAACGCCCTTCTCTGAGACGTACGAGCTCAGAGGTGGTATATCGATGGACATCAATCGCATGGCGTGAATTGCCTGTGTGGCATGCTAAGATGCAGTGATCAGGGCTTCTGTTGAAAAGCAAAGTCTTGTGGTGATGATCAAAGCACCGCCTGTGTGGCGTAGCTTTGTGTATAACGTGAATTCGAGAGCCTCACACCTCGGTATGAACCTAAAACGGGAGAGGACATCAGGGAGGGCATGCGTTTCTTTCTAGCTAGGGTGGTGTCAGTGACCTACCAGCCCTGACATTTATATACTTTTCACCTATGTGGTTGTTGCTGTTGCGAGGCACCTCGGTTTGGTCGGACGATCCGGGTCCGATGGAGTCATTCGTTGGCTCATTTACGCCCCAAAGGGCGGGGAAACGTATTGTTCAGGCACTATAATCCACATCGGTGGACCGGCCCTGACGATCCAAGGGGCAGTTGCGGCTGTTCCGGTGGCTCGGGCTAGAGAGTCACGAATTCGGTAAGGACTATCTTTTGCCTTGGTTCATGACGGAAATCCAATTTCCAAATACGTGACGATGCGATTTTGATTGTATACCTATATATGGCGACATAGTGGTATGGGGCATTAATGCCGTCTATGATTGATAGTTATGATTTGAAATTGTTTTCAAAACATATAAACACTAGTAATAATATCAAATGTCTTTGTTTTATTCGTATCAAACATATCTTGGCCGTTATAAGGTAAAAACTCTATCCTCCGGTTTGCGTTGCATTGTGTGATGGGAACTGAGTCTTATAACGGCTTCATTTTTATAAAAAGCATAGCGATGTTTAAAAGAAAGATTTGTTTTAAAGCACTGGCGATCCAATGGAGTAAACCTGTTCCACGAAAGTGGCGTGGTCCTGTGATTAGCCAATTATATATGTGTTGAGTGGATTTCTCATACCAGTCCCATGACTGACTCGTAGTTTGTTTCACTTTCAAACTCGGGTGCCCCTTTTTCTACACGGGCAGCCTTGTATTCAGGTTTAGCTGGTTCTTTTCTGGATAGCTAGAGCTGAAGATGGATTCTATCATTTATTTCTTTTTATGCTGTTCAGCTCCTATTGTACATATTTTGTTTATTTCCGCTGTAGACATTTATGTATAGCTGAACTGTATTTGTACTAAGTAAGATCCTGTATACTGTGTAACTCTGATGATTACTTTTATCCAGTATATTTTGTTGTTCATATCTGGTGTATTTATTTAATTCTGTTCTGCTATTATATGTTTCTGTGTTATATTCCAAAGATAACCTTGTTTCCGTGAGAACGAGAAATTGGGTCGTCTCATCGTGGTATCAGAGCTTTGGTTAAGCTTAGTTCTGGAATATAACATTTGAACGAACTCGTCAAAAATAGAACCAGTAGTGTTCTAGGACGGGTAACTCAATAAAGATAGGATCAGCAATATCCTAGTATGAGTAGCAGAATCAGAACAACTCGTTAGAGATGGGGTCAGAAGTGCCTCAGAACGAGTCGAGAGTAATATGTTTTTAAATAACGTATTTGTGATTATATATATATATAGTCTGGTTTTAGAAATATAATTTTTGAATATATAAAAGATATATATTTTAAAAGTTAAAAAGGTTAAAAACAATTGGATTGGTTGTAGTGTTGTGTGATCGTAGATTTATCAAACCACTTTCGACTTTATTCCTTTTCGGGGACGAAAAGTTTTAAGTGGGGGAGATTGTAACGACCCAGAAAATCTGAACCAATTTAAAAATTTTAAATTGGCTAAAATAATGGATTTTAAATATTTAAAATAAATATTTTAAACAATGGCGACGAAAACTGAGTTGAATCGACATTTGAAAACGAATATAATTAATTATAATTATATATAGAATTGAAAATACTGCGGTAGTTCGATAATTCGATTTCAAACTTCAATTGAATATACCGGGTGCAAAACAATCCGGATTTTAGTGAAACCCAAAATAATGGAATCTAATTGGTAATATCTTTCTAACAAATCCGACCAATCGAAATTTGATAGCGGGAATCAAAAGATATGTCCAGTTGAAAATTCTGAATAGTCGCTATAGAATTCAGGCCCTTAAAAATGGACATTTTGCAAATGACCTCGGATTTCGACGAAACCACTTTTGTTGGATCCGCAGTGTCAAGTTATTGCTAGGTTTCAAATTTCATAATTTTTCGAATCAATATGTGAGCATGGCAAAAGAAAACACGTTTGACCAGTTTCCGTTGATTTTAATCGACTGGAAATTGGCCATTTTTCAAACGGTCTCAGAATTCGACGAAACTAGTTTTGTTAGGACCGTATCGTCAATACGAAGCTAGAAAATATTTTTCTGGAATTTTTCTAGTTAGTATGTTACCCCGGTAATTTGAAATGTGCGTTTAAAATTCAATATAGTGATTTAAATGAAAATTCAAAAAGAAACTGATTGTAACGATCAAATCAGCTTACGATACATATCCCATTGTGTTCAGAATGGGGGTAAAACGCTAGGGACGACAGTCGTTGGGCTTGGTTTGGGGTTCGTTTGGAGATCGGGCATCAAAAAGTAACATTTGAATAAAATAATAATTAAATAAATATATATAACATCACTGAACCCTAAGTCAAACAGATTTCTGGTCAAAGCCGTTGTTCTTCATCTCGACGATGGTGGAAATAGCCCGAAATTTTGAGCTAAATTTTCGTCCAATCCGCACAGCAATTTCAAAAATTTAAAAAAAAAATCAAGGACCTTCCTGAGGTCTTCAAATCCATCTGAGTTTGAGCATTTTTCGTTGAGTGGTTAGGGAGTTTCTCGAGCTCAAAGGTCCGACATTTGGGTTCGTTTTCCCGCCGCCAGGAAGCTTCGAGTTTGCCAAGAAGGGGGTCGCCGTGAAGCTGTTGCGGCGGCGCACGAAGTGGCAACCTCTGATCATCGACACGGTGGCTGTGGAGGTTGAAAATTTGAACCCTAGGTTGGAACAGAAGGGATGAAACGTCGGCAGTAATTATTTGAGGAAGAAGGTTTAGTTTTTATTTTTTTTTCTGGAAAATACTGTGTTTTTTTTAGGATTAAATACTGTTTTTTTTTTAAAAGAAGATAAAACTGATTTTTAAAAGTGTTAAAACTAATTTTTCAAATGATTTTAAAACTGGTTTTTCAAATGATTTGAAAACCGAATTTTTCTAAAAAGCATTTAAAAACTGAATTTTAAAAGGTTAAAACTGATTTTAAATAGATTTTAAAACTGAGTTTTAAAAGGTTAAAACTGATTTTAAATAGATTTTAAAACTGAATTTTAAAAGAATTTTAGCCTGATTTTTAAAAGGATTTAAAGCTGAATTTTTAAAGGAATTAAAAACTGACATTATTTTAAGATTTAAAATAGGAAAAAAAAAAGTTTAAACTTAAAAAGGAAAAGGTTTAAACTTTGAAATAGAAAAAGGTTTAAACTTTAAAAAGAAAAAGGTTTAAACTTTAAAAAGGAAAAAGGTTTTAATTTCAAAGAGAAAAAGGTTTGAGCTTTAGAATGGAAAAAGATTTGAACTTTAAGAAGTAAAAATCAGATTTTTTTTTTTTTATATTGAAAGTCGAAGTAAAAATCAGATTTTTTTTATATTGAAAGTCGAAGTAAAAATCAGATTTTTTTTTTATATTGAGAGTCGAAGTAAAAATCAGATTTTTATATATTGAATGTCGAAGTAAAAATCATATTTTTATATATTGAATAGCATCGTAAAAATTCGATTTTTACATGTGTAGAGAATACGGGCGACAGCGACAAAAAAAGGAAATAGGCGAAGTTTTCTATAAAGGAAGTGTCGTGCAGTTGGATAGCTATTGGTGAGATTTCTGATTTAAAATATATTATATATGTGTGAAATGAAAGTGAATAGCTATATATAAATTGCTATATATAAATATATATATATATACGCCCCCTCGTCCACAAACCATGGACGATATTTATTGGTTGAAATTGTTGTGAAAATTGATTGATAGCGATTGATTGTTTGGGATTGTTTGTGATTGATATTGGTTGATTGTGGTTGAAAAATACCCATTTGTGGTTGAGAAATATTTGGTTGAAACCACATAGGACTAGTTTGTGGAAATGAAATAAATATATACATGCCGCCTGCGTGCGAACTAGATGCATGATCCCCATTGTCAAAAACCGCGAGGTTTTAAGGTAGAGCGAGGAGCCGTACTAGGGACGGTGCCGGTTTAACTACCCTGCCATTATGCTGCCGAAATTTTGAATAATATTCGTGTGTTTGAATTATTTTCATATGCTTAAACTATATTTATTCATTGTATAGAAAACATTCATGTGTTGAATTGATATTCATTCGTTGATTAAAAATTCATGTGTTGAATGGTATTCATATTTTGAAATAAATTGTTCGATAATAAAAATCACATTTTTATCTATATATAGAAACTATAGAAAACATTCATGTGTTGAATTGATATTCATTCGTTGATTAGAAATTCATGTGTTGAATGGTATTCATATTTTGAAATAAATTGTTCGATAATAAAAATCACATTTTTATCTATATATAGAAACTATAGAAAACATTCATGTGTTGAATTGATATTCATTCGTTGATTAGAAATTCATGTGTTGAATGGTATTCATATTTTGAAATAAATTGTTCGATAATAAAAATCACATTTTTATCTATATATAGAAACTATAGAAAACATTCATGTGTTGAATTGATATTCATTCGTTGATTAGAAATTCATGTGTTGAATGGTATTCATATTTTGAAATAAATTGTTCGATAATAAAAATCACATTTTTATCTATATATAGAAACTATAGAAAACATTCATGTGTTGAATTGATATTCATTCGTTGATTAGAAATTCATGTGTTGAATGGTATTCATATTTCGAAATAAATTGTTTGATAATAAAAATCACCTTTTATCGACTATATGAACTATATAGAAAAATAGTGTTTTGAAATGAATCGTTTTACAATAAAAATCGCATTTTTATTGTATGCATAAATCGTTGAAGTGTGAAGTGTTAAAAATAGCCACTTGTTCAAAATAAACATATGAGTTGAAATATTCATTAATTAGCTAATGAAATGATTTGCACCTATTTATGTAACATTAGAATGAATGGTGTTTTTAAACCAAATTGAAATCAAATATGAAGTCGAATAGAAAATGATAAATGATAAGAATTGTATATATATGTACATGCATATTTATTGAACAGGTTACAGCAAAGGGGCTAGAGAAGAGGAATAAAATTTTGTGCCCGACAAATAGGTACACATTTACTGCTTTGTTTGGGTGATGATTTTATGAGCCTGTTGGCTAGCCGCTTGGCTTTTTCTTTTTCTTTTTGAGATTAGAAGGACCGGGAACGCTATTTGCGATTTCCCGATGCTCCCGGTGCAGGGGAGGTTATGGCGAAATTTTCCAAAATTTTAAGGTGTTAGAAAATTTTTTGAAGTGAAAACGATATTGAAATTGTTGAATGAACTATATTTATATAAATATATAAATATAAATAAAATTAAAACGAAACGAGGCCGTGCAGTTCGTATTTTGAAACCGTGATTTCAAATGACTAGTGCGGGAAATCCGACCATTGGATTTTCCCGAAACCTCAACCGTCGGGTTCGCCTTGGAAATATCTTCCCAACGGCACCAACTTTGTAGAAATCCAACGGTTGGATTGTCTGGAATGTTTAATTCAAATCTGAAGAAAAACAGCGCCAGAAACGATTATATATATTTATATATATAAATATAATTATATTTAATCGAATAACGACGCTGTAGTTCGTATTTTGAAATCGAAACTTCAAACGATTGTACCGGGAGATCCGACCGTCGGATTTTCCCGAAACTGGAACCGTTGGATTCGTTTTGAAAAGACCTTTCTAATGATGTAAATTTTATGAAGATCCAACGGTTAGATTTTCAGATATGTGTAAATCAAATCTGAAGAAAAACAGCGCCACAGCCGCCTTATGGCCCGAAGCGTCGTTTTGAATAAAATGGTTATTTTAAAATAAATAAAAATAGCGATAAATAGTTATAAAATATCATAAGCGATATGGAATGGAAATAAACTGAAATTTGCTTGATTTGTGTGGCTTTTGATGGTTGAATGTGTTTGGTGTGAAAATTACATTAAAGAACAATATTGGTGTTGTCGAATAATTTAACCATTGAAATAAATTGATTTGAAATTCTAAATATACGTGAATTATTTGAGAAGGCCGAGTTAATTCTCATTTCAAATAATTGACCGACGATTGAAAGTCGAAGATGAAGAGGTGGTCGAAGACCGGAGATCTTCACTTCGTTTGGATGGTAACCGAGGTCCTGATTGGGAGGCATCCCGAAATATGGATAATGAGTGGTGATCGTCCAGACGTACGTGGTGATCGATGGGTTTGCGAGGTATTTAGTGCCTCCGGTTTCGTTCAGACCCAGAACGGACTTGTAAATGGACTGTGTGTCCGACATTGGATTTTATTCTGTGTTGATTGATCTCTGTTAAATTTACATCTGTTTGGCGGCGGAGAATTTATTCTTTCGCTTAACGCCCTTCTCTGAGACGTACGAGCTCAGAGGTGGTATATCGATGGACATCAATCGCATGGCGTGAATTGCCTGTGTGGCATGCTAAGATGCAGTGATCAGGGCTTCTGTTGAAAAGCAAAGTCTTGTGGTGATGATCAAAGCACCGCCTGTGTGGCGTAGCTTTGTGTATAACGTGAATTCGAGAGCCTCACACCTCGGTATGAACCTAAAACGGGAGAGGACATCAGGGAGGGCATGCGTTTCTTTCTAGCTTGGGTGGTGTCAGTGACCTACCAGCCCTGACATTTATATACTTTTCACCTATGTGGTTGTTGCTGTTGCGAGGCGCCTCGGTTTGGTCGGACGATCCGGGTCCGATGGAGTCATTCGTTGGCTCATTTACGCCCCAAAGGGCGGGGAAACGTATTGTTCAGGCACTATAATCCACATCGGTGGACCGGCCCTGACGATCCAAGGGGCAGTTGCGGCTGTTCCGGTGGCTCGGGCTAGAGAGTCACGAATTCGGTAAGGACTATCTTTTGCCTTGGTTCATGACGGAAATCCAATTTCCAAATACGTGACGATGCGATTTTGATTGTATACCTATATATGGCGACATAGTGGTATGGGGCATTAATGCCGTCTATGATTGATAGTTATGATTTGAAATTGTTTTCAAAACATATAAACACTAGTAATAATATCAAATGTCTTTGTTTTATTCGTATCAAACATATCTTGGCCGTTATAAGGTAAAAACTCTATCCTCCGGTTTGCGTTGCATTGTGTGATGGGAACTGAGTCTTATAACGGCTTCATTTTTATAAAAAGCATAGCGATGTTTAAAAGAAAGATTTGTTTTAAAGCACTGGCGATCCAATGGAGTAAACCCGTTCCACGAAAGTGGCGTGGTCCTGTGATTAGCCAATTATATATGTGTTGAGTGGATTTCTCATACCAGTCCCATGACTGACTCGTAGTTTGTTTCACTTTCAAACTCGGGTGCCCCTTTTTCTACACGGGCAGCCTTGTATTCAGGTTTAGCTGGTTCTTTTCTGGATAGCTGGAGCTGAAGATGGATTCTATCATTTATTTCTTTTTATGCTGTTCAGCTCCTATTGTACATATTTTGTTTATTTCCGCTGTAGACATTTATGTATAGCTGAACTGTATTTGTACTAAGTAAGATCCTGTATATTGTGTAACTCTGATGATTACTTTTATCCAGCATATTTTGTTGTTCATATCTGGTGTATTTATTTAATTCTGTTCTGCTATTATATGTTTCTGTGTTATATTCCAAAGATAACCTTGTTTCCGTGAGAACGAGAAATCGGGTCGTCTCATACAGTGACCTTTTCCAAATTTGATTTGGACATAATTCCAAATCCAACCGTCAGATTTCAAATTTCCAATATTCGTTAGAAAGCTCTTTTCGATACGAATCCAAGGTTCCGGTTTTAGGAGAATCCGACAGTCGGATCTCCTGCAATATTCATTCGAAGTTAATGGTCGAAATTCGCGAAGTGCCGCAGCGCGGCGCGTTCTATTCAGGCCATTATATATATAATACATATATATTATATATATTTCATCGATTTTCTTTTAAAACGTATATTATAAATCGTTTTAAATTCGTTTTCAAAACGATTTCAACTTCATATTCAATTTCTAGTCAAAATTGAATATCCACATCATCGATATACAAATGATAATATTTTCAAAACATTAAATTTTGAAATCACTTTCTTTTCTATATTCATTATAAAAATGAATAAAATCGATATAAATATCGTTCACGTCAAAATGGCATCAATCTAATCAACACGGCTTTTATTCAACACATGAATGTTTATTCTATTCAAAACATGAATTTATTTTCTTTTCAACACATGAATTTATTTTCAATTCAACACATGAATTTATTTTCTATTCAACACATGCATTTACTTTCTTAATTGGAATGAGACCCAATCAATTACCATATAATGTTAATTATATGGATTTTCTACAACACATGTATAAGATAGCAACGACAAATAATCAACCATCATCCAGAGTGCACCACACAACTGCATAGCATTAAATATAAATAATTAACGCTTACACAGTCTGTCAACCCATCGATTGACATACAACTAAACAATCGGGATTAGTGTACGTCAAATATCATCCTAATACCCGTGTGGGGTTTCAAATCAACAAACACAGATTTTCATTTGTGCAGTTGGGTGATGTGTAAAATTTATCGTCCCAATCAATATCAGTCAAATCAGTGTATATAAACAAATCGTCCGATTTGTTTATAAATATTTATTTTATATACACGTTAAAAATTATATTTTTAACTATAAAATATTTTCCACTATAAAATATTTTATTTCATTTCACATTACACAATCACTTTTCACCACAACAAGCATACAAGCCATCCATGGTCCGTGCACGACGGGTGTCGGGTGCTACTAAGCACCTTCTGCATCCTAGTATATATTTCAACTAGAAATTAAAATAAAAGTGAGGAGTTCTCACCAATTAGCTAAACCAATACACCGCGACTCTTCTTATGTAGAAATCTTCGTCATGCTCGCCTTTTGTTAATTTCATTGTCCGTAGCCACTACATATATAAAAATCACATTTTTATATTGTTGCTATGTATATAAAAATCACATTTTTACACTGCTATTATATAGATAAAAATTCTATTTTTATACCACTACTATATAGATAAAAATTCTATTTTTATACCACTACTATGTAGATAAAAATTCCATTTTTATCTTGCTAGTAATATAATAAAATTTATATTTTTATTACTCTACATAAATAAAAATCATATTTTTATTTCATCACATCATATAAAAATTATATTTTTACTTCGCTAAAGATTATGTTTTTACTCTTTTATAATATAAAAATCATATTTTTATTCTTTCTATAATATAAAAATCATATTTTTATTCTTTCTATAATATAAAAATCATATCTTTATATCGATGTCTACTCTAAAAATCAAAGTTCTTCCTATATAAAAATCTGTTCTTCCTATATTTAAATAAATCAGGTTTTTTTTCTATTAAATAAAATAAAACAAAGCCGATTTAAAATCATGTACATAAGAAAACTGCTGTAACAATATATTATAAACTGATATTCTTTAAATCAAAATCTGAAATAAAGAAATATAAAATTAAAGATGCTCACGTTTTTGATTGAAGGAGGGATAAGCCGGCTTAGTTCGTCGGAGGGGGCGTCTTGGCGTCGAGGTAGCAGCCTAGGCAGGTGGCGTGCTCGATTGGGCATGCTCGATTTTGGGGATGTCGACCGGGTGGGTTTCAAAGGAGAGAGAACGCGAGAGGAGGGGGAGTTGGTCAGGCAGGGCGGGGGGGATTCCGGCGCCTTGCGTCGACGGTGGGCGGCATCCTCGAGGGGGGCGGCGACGGGATTTCAGGGGGCTGAGCGATCGCGCTTTCCCTTTTTCTTTTCTTTTTTTATTTGCTTGAACGTTGACTGAGTGGAGAGGGGAGAGGAAGAGTATAGATAATTAGAGAGAGAGTTATATATATATATATATATATATTATTTTTAATTTTAAAAAGTAACTTTTTATTTCGACCTCAAAACGAGATCCAACGATTGTTGTCCCTAGCTAATTACCCCCATTCAGAACACAATGGGATATATATCGTAAGCTGATTCGATTGATTCGATCAGTTTTCACCAAAATCAAAATATAAATCTATATATTGAATTTGAACGCGTATTTCAATTTACCGGGGCCACATACGAACTCTAAAAATTCCCGAAAATATTTTCTAGCTTCGAATTGACGATATGGTCCTAACATAACTAATTTCATCGAATTCTAAGACTGTTTTGAAAATGGCCATTTTCTAGTCGATTAAAATCAACTGATACTGGTCAAACGCGTTTTCCTTTGCCACGCTCACATATTGATTCAGAAAATTACGAATTTTGGAATCTAGAAATAACTTGACATCACGGATCCAACAAAAGTGGTTTCATCGAAAACCAAGGTCATTTGCAAAATTTTCATTTTTAAGGGCCAGAATTCCATAACGACTATTCTGAATTTTCAACTGGGCATATCTTTTTATTCCCGCTATGAAATTTCAATTTTTCTGATTCGTTGGAAAAATATTCCCAAATAGATTCTAATATTTTTGGTTTCGCTAAAATCCGGTTTATTTTGAATCCTGTACACTCATTTGAATTTTGAAATCGAATTTTTAAACTACCGCGCCATTTTCAATTCCTATTATAATTTAAAATAAATATTTATATTCAAACGACGATCTGTATAAATATATACGTTCTAATTCTATTCGAAATAAATTCCTCGTCGTTATTATTTAAAATAATTCATTTTAAATATTCAGAATTCATTAAAATTGCCGAAATAAAAAATTTAAATTGGCTTGGATTTCCGGGTTATTACAATCTCCCCCACTTAAAACTTTTCATCCCCGAAAAGGAACGAAGCCGAAAGTTGTTTAACTAATCAACTCAACTTTCATTATTTTCATTACGGCTTTAGTTCTTCAACTTTTCAGTTCTAAGAACCTTTCAAAATTTTCAAAAATTTGGCTAACACCCTAAATTTTCGAAAAATTTCGCCAGTACCTCCCCTGCACCAGGGACTTCGGGATATTTCAAATAGCCTCCCATGGCCCTCATCAATCCAAAAAGAAAAGGAAACAACCAATCGGCTCATAAAATCATCCAAACCCAAAGAAATACAATAAACATGTACCTATTTGTCGGGCAAACAATTTTATTCTTCTGCTCTAGCCTCCTTGCTATGACCTGTTCAATGTAAGTACATGTATATGCATGCAAATGCGACAAATTTCCAATACAACTCACTATTTGATCAATTTGGCTAAAGGTTCAACATTTAGTTAATCGAACAATAATCAAACAACACAACCAGCTATCAATTAGTTTATTAGCTTTTCAAATTCATAACTTTTACACATATCCAAAAAATCAGATTTTTGATGTCAAATCACAACAATAGGCCCAATTCTATTTTGGTTCTCACACCAGTCAATTTGAAATATATAGAAATCCCACTTTCGTCACTCGAACATATATCCACTGATGATGCAGCTGCTTTCATCAGTGTCATCTCCGGGTGACTAGATTGTGATTCTATATCTATCCAGTATATTAAAATTTGAATACCCGTGGATCAGACGTATATGCAAAATCTTTATATATTGGATTATCCAAATTCAATACAAATAAATATTCAAATACGTCGAATAAGGTTTAAATTTTCAAAACAAAATTCGTTTTCATTTTTATTTCCAAAACACTACTCTTCACACTCGTTCTAGGATAGTACTGATCCCATCTTTAACGAGTCATTCCCATTGAATATTACTAATCCAATTTCTGATGAGTTCTTTCATTTGGTTCTAATGTGTCTTGTTCTCTAAGCTCTGTAAACCAAAGCTATGATGCCAAATGTAAGGACTCGTAACTTCCCCGGTAAGGAAAGCCCGAATACTTCGAGGACAACACACAAAAGAATGCAAACAAAAGAACATTTCATTGTTAATTACAACAATTCCATCAGAATACAAGAATATACAGAGTATGAATAAATATTACACATAAAATATCAGAGATTTAAATTACATTACATAGCAGCGGAAAATAATACAATACACAACTGAAAGTAATAAACGGATACAGAGCTTTCCGAGTATCGTTCCAGGTGAAAATCAGGATCCTATGAATATAAATCTGCAAAACCAAAACTACTAGCTGCCCGTGTCAAAATAAGGGCACCCAGAGTTTAAGTTAAAACAATAAACTCCAGGTCAGTCATGTGACTGGTGTGAGAACTAAAACAGTTATTAATCTTTATTTTTAAAGTTAGGTAAATTAAGGGACCACGCCGTATAACACGGAAAGGGTTTCCTCCCAAGAATACCGGAGCATCGAACAACAACCAATGCTAAATAAAGTACAATGAAGCTATTATAAGACCCAGGTCCCATCACACAATGCAACACAAGTCGGAGGATAGGGTTTTACCTTATAATAGCCAAAGAATGCTTGATACGCTAAATTACATCTTTTATTATTACTATAAGTGTATAGTGTCAAAACAATTTCAATCATAAGTATCAATCATAGACGGTGTAAGTGCCCCATCCCAATATGTCGCCATACTAGGCTCTACAATCAAAACCGCAAAGTCACGTATTGGAAGTTGGATTTCCATCTGTGAACAGAGGCAAGGGATCGTCCTCCACCGAATTCGAGGCGCTCTAGCCCGTGTCTCAGGAAGAGAACGCATCGTCCCTTGGATCGTCAGGGCCGGTCCACTGGTGTGGATTAAAATGCCTGAGCACTGCGTTTCCCCACCCTATGGGGTGTCAATGAGCCAAATGACTCGATCGGCTCCACACAGTCACCGATATATCTGAGGCGCCTCACAATAGCAACAACCACATAAGTCAAACTCGTCAGGGCGTGTAAAACCACTGACGCCACTTCTAGCTAGAAGGAAACGCATGCCCTCCCTGAAGTCCTCTCCCATTTCTGGTTCACAAGCGGGGTGTGAGGCTCGCGAATCAATGCTACACAATGCTATGCCACACCGGCTGTGCTTTGATCATCGACCACAAGACTCTTCTTTTCAACAGAAGCCTTGATCATTTGCATCTTAGCATGCCACACAGGCAAACCACTCCATGCAACAGATATCCATCAATCGCACAGAATGATATCCAATGTCAGACACACAGTCCATTTACAAGTCTGTTCTGGGTCTGAACGAAACCGGAGGCACCTTGTACCTGGCATATCCATCGATCTCCAAGTACGTCTGGATGAACACTAACTGATTCCCTCCTCTTAAGTGTACGGCCCAATCAAGATCATCAGTAATCACCCAAACGACGTGAAGACCTCCGGTCTTCAACCACCGTCTTCCTCTTCGACACCACGTCGAATCAGTTATTCAGAATGGGATAAACCCGGTCTTTCTGAATAACTCGCGTATATAATAAACAAGTGTTACGCAAACACAACATACGCCTCATTCCAATTCATCAGTCACTAACTGTAAATTAGCAAGAGAATAATTCCCCAAACATTAACCCCAAAGGCCGAAACCAACATCAAATCCATACCCAGGAAACCATTCTTCTTAGCTAACCTGCAGTTAGTTTCTAAATTTCACATTCTTAGGGAAAGGTTCCCATTAATTTTATCAAAGATAAATTCTTTTAAATTTATTCTTTAATCTTCCTTTGAATATCAGTTCAAACAAGTCGGGATTAGCGAACCACACCGAAGTAATCATTTATTTTATTCCCCAATCCCAACCTATTCATCCCATGAAGTAAAACTGGTAATACTTCATATCTAACACCACGGTGTTATCGGTAAACTTAATTACCATTTCATGTTCAAATCTAGTTAAAGATTTAACTATAGCTTGGAGCAAAACTGGTGATACTCCATTCTCGATCATTTCAATCTAATTAAAGATTCATTAAAACTCCACTTAGTTTTAATCTTTAACTGGGTTAAAGAACCGATGTCCTTTAAAACACAGTTCACGATAAACCCCCAAAATCACATCACATTTCAATCGGTCCCTAACCGTAAATTTGTAAGAGGACAGTTCCCTAAATATTAACCCCGAAGGCCGAAACCAACATCAGATCAATATCCAAGAAACCATCCAACTTAACTAATTCCCAGTTAGTTCTTAATTTTCTTAACTCCATTTGGGTTTAAGAACAGTATTATTAATGATACTGTTCACGACAACCCAAAATCCCACTTGATATTAAACACAAGGCTCTGAATAGAAAATATATCGGCTTATATTCAATATTAAATTCTGAAACCAACAAATATCGTATTGGAAATAACGATATAAATATATCTTTCAAATTTCCATAACAACATCTGTATAATCACGAAATCCAACATCGAACTATTCCGAAGATGATTTCAATTCAAATCCATTCCAATTCATATATTGGAAACTTCTGGTTATTTTAAAACCATTTCAAATCCAATTTATTTATTTTAAAAATAAATAAATTATTATTCTAGTTCAAAACTAGCTCATTTCAATAAAAATCTACTTTTATCTTTTCATATATGGAGTTTTTCATCCCAATTCTTCACAAATTATTTCTTATGATTTTACACAAATTATTACTATTTTTAATAATTTTATCAAGGCCCGTACAGTCGATTTCCATCAACGGCCATCGAACTGCACTTACAACGACCTTTTCCAAATTTGATTTGGACATAATTCCCAATCCAACTATTAGATTTCAAATTTCCAATATTCGTTAGAAAGCTCTTTTCAATACGAACCCAACGGTTCCAGTTTTAGGAGAATCCGACGGTCGGATCTCCCGCAATATTCATTCGAAGTCAATGGTCAAAAGTCGCAAACTACCGCGGCGCGGCGCGTTCTATTCGGTCCATTATATATAATATATATATTATATATATTTCGTCGATTTTCTTTTAAAACGTATTTTATAAATCGTTTTAAATTCGTTTTCAAAACAATTTCAACTTCATATTCAATTTCTAGTCAAAATTGAATATTCCACATCATCGATACACAAATGATAATATTTTCAAAACGTTAAATTTTGAAATCACTTTCTTTTCTATATTCATTATAAAAATGAATAAAATCGATATAAATATCGTTCACGTCAAAATGGCGTCAATCTAATCAACACGGCTATTATTCAACACATGAATGTTTATTCTATTCAACACATGAATTTATTTTCTATTCAACATATGAATTTATTTTCAATTCAACACATGAATTTATTTTCTATTCAACACATGAATTTACTTTTTAAATTGGAATGAGGCCCTATCAATTACCATATAATGTTAATTATATGGATTTTCTACAACACATGTATATAATAGCAACGACAAATAATCAACCATCATCTAGAGTGCACCACACAACTGCATAAGCATTAAATATAAATAATTAACGCTTACACAGTCTGTCAAACCATCTATTGACATATAACTAAACAATCGGGATTAGTGTACGTCAAATATCATCCCAATACCCGTGTGGGGTTTCAAATCAACAAACACAGATTTTTATTTGTGCAGTTAGGCGATGTGTAAAATTTATCGTCCTAATCAATATCATTCAAATCAGTGTATATAAACAAATCGTCCTATTTGTTTGTAAATATTTATTTTATATACACGTTAAAAATAATATTTTTAGCTATAAAATATTTTCTATTATAAAATATTTTATTTCATTTCACATTACACAATCAATTTTCACCACAACAAACATAAAAGCCATCCGTGGTCTGTGGACGACGGGTGTCGGGTGCTACTAAGCACCGTCTGCATCCTTGTATATATTTCAAATAGAAATTAAAATAAAAGTGAGGAGTTCTCACCAATTAGCTTAACCGATACACCGCGACTCTTCTTATGTAGAAATCTTCGTCGTGCTCGTCTTTTGTTAATTTCATTGTCCGTAGCCACTACATATATAAAAATCACATTTTTATATTGTTGCTATGTATATAAAAATCACATTTTTACACTGCTACTATATAGGTAAAAATTCTATTTTTATACCACTACTATATAGGTAAAAATTCTATTTTTAAACCACTACTATATAGATAAAAATTCCATTTTTATCTTGCTAGTAATATAATAAAAATTATATTTTTATTACTCTACATAAGTAAAAATCACATTTTTATTTAATCACATCATATAAAAATTATATTTTTACTTCGCTAAAGATTATATTTTTACTCTTTCTATAAAATAAAAATCATATTTTTATTCTTTCTATAATATAAAAATCATATTTTTATTCTTTCTATAATATAAAAATCATATTTTTATATCGATGTCTACTTTAAAAATCAAAGCACTTCCTATATAAAAATATGTTCTTCCTATATTTAAATAAATCATATTATTTTCCTATCAAATAAAATAAAACAAAGCCGATTTAAAAACATGTACATAAGAAAACTGCTGTAACAATATATTATAAACTGATATTCATTAAATCAAAATCTGAAATAAAAAATAAAAAATTAAAGATGCTCACGTTTTTGATCGGAGGACGGATAAGCCGGCTTAGTTCGTCGGAGGGGGCGTCTTGGCATCGAGGTGGCAGCCTAGGCAGGTGGCGCGCTCGATTGGGCACGTTCGATTTTGGGGATGTCGACCGGGGGGGTTTCAGAGGAGAGAGAACGCGAGAGGAGGGGGAGTTGGTCAGGCGGGGCGGGGGGGGGGGTGTTCCGGCGCCTTGCGTCGACGGTGGGAGGCATCCTCGAGGGGGGCGGCGACGGGATTTCAGGGGGCTGAGCGATCGCGCTTTCCCTTTTTTTGTTTTTTTGCTTGAACGTTGACTGAGTGGAGAGAGGAGAGGGAGAGTGTAGATAATTAGAGAGAGGGTTAATTATATATATATATATATATTATTTTTAATTTCAAAAAGTAACTTTTTATTTCGACCTCCAAACGAGATCCACCGACTGTAATCCCTAGCTAATTACCACCATTTCAAACACAATGGGATATATATCGTAAGCTGATTCGATCGACTCGATCAGTTTTCGCCAAAATCAAAATATAAATCTGTATATTGAATTTGAATGCGTATTTCAATTTACCGGGGCCACATACGAACTCTAAAAATTCCCGGAAATATTTTCTAGCTTCGTATTGACGATACGGTCCTAACAAAACTAATTACTTCGAATTCCGAGACCGTTTGGAAAATGGCCATTTTCCAGTCGATTAAAATCAACTGAAACTGGTCAAACGCGTTTTCCTTTGCCACGCTCACATATTGATTCATAAAATTACGAATTTTCGAATCTAGCAATAACTTGACATCACGGATCCAACAAAAGTGGTTTTGTCAAAAACAGAGGTCGTTTGCAAAATTTCCATTTTTAAGGGTCAGAATTCCATAGCGACTATTCTAAATTTTCAACTGGGCATATCTTTTTATTTCCGCTATGAAATTTCAATTTTTCTGATTTGTTAGAAAAATATTCCCAAATAGATTCTAATATTTTTGGTTTTGCTAAAATCCGGTTTAATTTGAATCCTGTACACTCATTTGAATTTTGAAATCGAATTTTCAAACTACCGCGCCATTTTCAATTCCTTTTATTATTTAAAATATATATTTATAATCAAACGACAATCTATATAAATATATATGTTCTAATTCTATTCGAAATAAATTCCTCGTCATTATTATTTAAAATAATTCATTTTAAATATTCAAAATTCACTAAAATTGCCAAAATAAATTTTTTAAATTGGCTCGGATTACCGGGTTATTACACGTTATATGGATAAAAATCACACTTTTATACTACTACTATATAGATAAAAATTCTAATTTTTTTTTACCCCTCTACTATATATAAAGTTCATATTTTTACCTTTCTAAAAATATTTTCATAACTACAATAAGAATCCTATTTTCACATAGCTAAAAATCTCATTTTTAACTACAATGGGAAATCATATTTTTCCATTAAAGAAAACCATATTTTCAGTTTTAAAGCAATTCACAATTTTAGTTTTTATAACTTAATAAAATTAGTTTTTATAACTTAATAAAATCAGTTTTCTATATCAAAGGAAGTAAAAAAACTTACTGTTTTTAGGGTTTTCACAATCCGAGAATCCAAGGCTGAAGGAGGCGGGGGTGTCTGGTATGGTGCTCGTGGTGGCTTCGAATGTCACCTGCGAGGTGGAGCTCGCAATAGGAGACTGGCATCGCGGGTTAGCAGGGCATTGGTTTAGGGGGCACAACGGGGTCGTCATCGAAGTGGAGCCACGCCGGTGGTGGTGGAGGTGCCTGAAGTGGCGGCGGCTTTGGGGGTCCTCGCGAGTTCGACGGCGGCACATTTGTGGGGGGGTTGCGATTCGAACTGGGGAAGAAAAGGGGGTTGCGTGAGTCGAGGAGCAGAGGTGGTGGGGGAAGGAGTTGGAGGAGCGACGTCAAATCGAGGAGGTGACGGGGCAGGCGGGCGGCGCGATTAGTTTCTAGGGTTTTTTATCTTCCAATTCTGAAAATCGAACGGAGGAAAAGGGAGTGGGTTGACTTTTAATTTATATTTAATTAATTTAATCCCCAAAAAGGAAAATTTTATTTCGACCTCAAAATGTGACCTACCGACTGTCGTCCCTAGCTAATTACCCCCATTCCGAACATAATAGGATATGTATCATGAGCTGATTCGACCGTTTCGATCAGTTTCTATCAAAATTAAAAGATAACTCTATATATTGAATTTCAACGCACATTTCAATTTACCGGGGCCACTTACAGACTCTAAAAATTCCCAAAAAATATTTTCTAGCTTCGTATTGATGATACGGTCTTAACAAAACTGATTTCGTCAAATTTCGAGACCATTTGAAAAATGGCCATTTTTCAGTCGATTAAAATCAACTGAAACTGGTCAAACGTGTTTTCCTTTTCCACGCTCATATATTGATTCGAAAAATTACGAATTTTGGAGTCTAGCAATAACTTGAAATCACGGATCCAACAAAAGTGGTTTCGTCGAAAACCGAGGTCGTTCGCAAAATTTCCATTTTTCAGGGCCAGAATTCCATAGCGATTATTCCGAATTTTCAACTGGGCATAACTTTTGATTCCCGCTATGGACTTTCAATTTTTCGGATTCGTTGAAAAGATATTTTCAAATAGATTCAAATATTTTTGGTTTCGCTAAAATCTGGTTTATTTTGAATCCTTCCATTCATTTGAACTTTGAAATCGAAATTTCAAACTACTGCGCAATTTCAGGCTCGTTATATAATTAAAATAAATTTATTCATTTTAACTTCGTCGAAAATATATTTTCCATCATTATTATTTAAAATAATTCATTTTAAATATTCAAAATTCATCGAAATTACCAAAACAAAAAAAAAATTAAATTGACTTAGATTTCCGGGTTATTACATGTACATGATCAGTTACTGGTACCAGGAAATTTAGATTATAGTTTAAAACTGACAAACTCATCGTATGTGTTGCATATGATTTTTCTTTACCTTTTTTAAAATTTAAACATTTCATTTAGAAAATAAATTCAAAATTTCAATTATAAACTAAATTTATAATTTAACTAAAATTACAGTGTCTGTGTTAATTCCTCGATTTCTATCAAAACAATACTCGATCTTCTAAACTGGATCGATTTCTTTTGTTGACTTTTGAATTTTTCGTTAGAAAACATTTTTAATTCTAGTTATAAATAAAATTTATAAATTTCCTTTAAAATTACAACTTCTGTATAAAAATTTCAGTTTTGACGAAAACCGTATTTTCCTGATTCACTTTTGTGACGGCCTAGAATTTCGCTCGATCCGAATCAGTCGTTAAACCGATCTAGACCGTTCGAAACCCCTGATCGTTGAGAACAGGACAAAACAGAATGCAAACGGAAGAACATTTCATTGTATATTACAACAATTCCATCAGATACAAGAATATACAGAGTATAAATGAATAAATTACATTCGATAAATATCAGAGATTACAATAAATTACATAGCAGCGGAAAATAATACAAAGCACAACTGAAGGTGATACACAGATACAGAGCTTTCCGAGCATCGTTCCAGCTGTAAATCAGGATCCTGTGAATATAAATCTGCAAAACCAAAACTACTAGCTGCCCGTGCGGAAAATAGGGGCATCCAGAGTTTAGGTTAAAACAATAAACTCCAGGTCAGTCATGTGACTGGTGTGAGAACTAAAACAGTTATTTAAAACTTTACTTTAAAAGAGAGTAATTCAAGGGACCACGCCGTATAACACGGAGCGGGTTTCCTCCCAAGAATACCAGTGCATATAGATAAACAACGCAATGCTTTTTCGAAAAATGAAGCTATTATAAGACCCAGGTCCCATCACACAATGCAACGCAAGCCGGAGGATAGGGTTTTCCCTTATAATAGCCAAACATGCTTGGTACGTTTAAAACAAATCATTTGATACTATAATAGGTGTATAGTGTCAAAACAATTTCAATCATAAATATAAATCATAGACGGCATGGGTACCATATATCATGTCGCCATACTAGTTCTACAATTAAAACCGCAATACACGTATTGGAAATTGGATTTCCGTCATGAGTCGAGGCAAGGGGCAAGCTCCACTCCGCGTTCGAGACACTCTAGCAAATGTCTCAGGACTACACACTCTGGGCAATCTTGGATGCTTCAGGGCCGGTCCTCACTTACGTTAGAGGATTAATTATGCCTGAACACATGTTTCCCGGTCCTTACAGACCTAAAATCGAGGCGCCTCATCCAACAACCACAAAGGTGAAAAGTATATAAATGTCAGGGCTGGTAAGTCACTGACACCACCAAAGCTAGAAAGAAACGTCGTGCTCTCCCTGCAGTCCGTATCCCGTTTTTGACTCATACCGAGGTGTGAGGCTCGCGAATTCACGTTATACACAAAGCTGCCACGTAGGCCGTGCTTTGATCATCAACCACAAGACTTTGCTTTTCAACAGAAGCCTTGATCATTGCATCTCAGCGTGCCACACAGGCAATTCATGCCATGCGATTGATATCTATCGATATATAACCTCTAAGCTCGTACGTCTCAGAGAAGGGCGTTAAGCAAGAGAATAAATTCTCCGCCGCCAAACAGATGTATATTTAATAGAGATCCATCAACATAGAATAAAATCCAATGTCAGACACACAATCCATTTACAAGTTCGTTCTGGGTCTGAACGAAACCGGAGGCACTTTCCTCGCATATCCATCCATCTCCAAGTACGTCTGGATGACCACCAACTATTTCCATCCTCTTGGGTGTACAGCCCAATCAGGATCATCAGAAATTATCCAAACGATGTGAAGACTTCCGGTCTTCGACCACCGTCTTCATCTTCGACATATCGTCGAATCGGTTATTCAGAATGGGTATAAACCCGGCCTTTCCGAACAACCCGCGTATATTTAAAACAAATGTTACACAAACACAACATACGCCTCATTCCAATTCATATTCTCAGGGAAAGATTCCCATTAATTTTATCCAAGATAAATTCTTAAAAATTTATCCTTTAATCTTCCTTTGGATGTCATTTCAAACCAAATTATGGTTTTCTAAACTAGTCGAGATTAGCGAACCACACCGAAGTAATTATTTATTTTATTTCCCAATCCCAACCTATTCATCCCATGAAGCAAAACTGGTAATACTCCATATCTAACACCGTGGTGTTATCGGTAAAATTAATTACCATTTCACATTCAAATCTAATTAAAGATTTAACTATCGCTTTGGAGCAAAACTGGTAGTACTCCATTCTCGCTCATTTGCCAAATTTGACAATTTGAATTATCAATTCACATTTCAATCTAATTGCAGATTCAATAAAACTCCTTTTACTAGGTTAAAGAACTAGTGTCATTTAAAACTCAGTTCACGACAAACCCAAATCACACTCTAATTATTATCGGGTTAAAGAACTAGTGTTATTTAAAACACTGTTCACGATAAACCCACAAATCAATTCTATTTAAAACCCATTTCAAATCCAATTTATTTATTTAAAAATAAATGGATTTTAATTTTAGTTCAAAACTAGTTCATTTTGATAAAAATCAATTTTTATCTTTTCAAATATGGAGTTTTACATCCCAATTTTTTCCCAAATCATTTCTTATGATTTTACACAAATTATTACTATTTTTAATAATTTTATCAAGGCCGGTACAGTCGATTTCCATCAACGGCCATCGAACTGCACTTACAACGACCTTTTTCAAATTTGATTTGGACGTATCTCCAAATCCAACCGTTAGATTTCAAATTTCTAATATTCGTTAGAAAGCTCTTTTCGATACGAACCCAAAGGTTCCGGTTTTAGGAGAATCTGACGGTCGGATCTCCCGTAATGTCCGTTCGAAGTTAATGGTCGAAATTCGCGAACTGCCGCGGCGCGGCGCGTTCTATTCAGGCCATTATATTATATATATAATATATATAATATATATTACATCGATTTCTATTTAAAACGAATTTTATAAATAGTTTTGAATTCGTTTCAAAAACAATTTCAACCTTTATTTCAAATTCAAATCAAAATTGAATTTTCTATTATAAATCCTTTTTACTTTCATTTCTATTTGATTTCAATTCAAATCGATTTTAATTCAATTCGAATTCATCTCGTTTTCTATTCAATTTGAATTCAATTCGTTTTCTATTCAAATCGAATTCGTTCTCTAATTAAATCAAATTCAATTCGTTTTCTAATTAAATCAAATTCAATTCGTTTTCTAATTAAATCAAATTCAATTCGTTTTCTATTCAAATTAAATTCAATTCGTTTTCTATTCAATTGAATTCAATTCATTTTCTATTCAAATCGAATTCGTTCTCTAATTAAATCAAATTCAATTCGTTTTCTAATTAAATCAAATTCAATTCGTTTTCTAATTAAATCAAATTCAATTCGTTTTCTATTCAAATCGAATTCATTTTCTATTCTGTTCAAATTCAATTCAAATCAAATTTAAAAACGAATATAATCGATATAAGTATCGTTCGCGTCAAAATAGCGCATCTCTAATCAACACGGCTTTATATATTTCAATAATCTCATTATTCTATCCAACAAATAAATATTTATTCTTGTCAACACATGACTAATCTCAACGAATGAGTACTATCCACGTGTGACTATTTTTGTTATTTAATATATTTTATAAAAATCATGGTATCTATCGTTTGATATTAAATCAGACTCCAACCGCAAATTAGTAAGAGAACGATTCCCTGAATATTAACCCCGAAGGCCGAAACCAGTATCAGATTAATATCCAGGAGATCACTCATCTTATCTATTTTCCAATTGGTTTCTAATTTTATATATGATAAAGATGTAAATTTTATTGTTAAAATATTTCGTTCAACACATGACTAATCTCAAAGGATGAGTACTGTCAACACATGAACCTTTATTTTATATTATTCTTTATTTTATAAATTGGAATGAGGCCCTATCAATTACCATATAGCGTTAACTATATGGATTCCATACAACACATGTATATAGTAGCAACAATAAATAATCAACCATCATCCAAAGTGCACTACACTGTATAAGCATCAAATATAGATATCTAACGCTTATAACAGCCTGTCGATCCATCGATCGACATACAACCAATTATTGGGATTAGTGTATGCCGTATTTTATCCCAATACCCGTGTGGGGTTTCAAACAATCAAACACAGATTTTATTTGTGCAGTTGGGCGATGTGTAAAATTTATCGACCCAATCAATATCAGTCAAATCAGTGTATATAAACAAATCGGTCGATTTGTTTATAAATATTTATTTATTCACATTCACGTTAAAAATTATATTTTTAACGATAAAATATTTTATTCAACCTATGAATATTCTATTCGGTTCATTTACACAATAAAAATGATATTTTATATTTCTAACTTATTTTAGAAAATTTCGGCGGCATAACGGCACGATACTAGAAACGGGACGAGGCCTAGCCTTATCCCCGTTCTAGTGAAGGCCCACGCCATTCACACATCAATCAAATCTATTCCATTTCACCAAACAATTCAATTCAAACCAAATAATCTAACCAACTACACAACCAAACAATTAAACAAACAAGCCATCCATGGTCTGTGGATGACGGGTGTCGGGTGCTACTAAACACCGTCTGCATCCTAGTATATATATATAACTAGAAAAAGAAGTTTAGAGTGAGAAGTTCTCACCGATTGCTATCCTAACTCCACGGCACTTCTATTGTAGAGATCTTCGTCGTTCTCGCCTTTTTGTTGTCTTCGTTGCCCGTATTCACTACATATATAAAAATCGAATTTTTACTTCGCTATTCAATATATAAAAATTGAATTTTTACTTTGCTATTCAATATATAAAAATCGAATTTTTACTTTGCTATTCAATATATAAAAATCGAATTTTTACTTTGCTATTCAATATATAAAAATCGAATTTTTACTTTGCTATTCAATATATAAAAATCTCGTCCTTTCAACTATAAGGATTTCGCCTTTTCAAATTTAAAGATTTTGCCTTTCCAATTTCAACAAATCTAATCTTTTTCATTTTAAAAATCTAATTTTTTTCATTTTTAAAAATCTAGTCTTTCACTACATAAAAATCTAATCTTTCACTACATAAAAATCTAATCTTTCACTACATAAAAATCTAATCTTTTTATATCCTACTATATAAAGATCACATTTTTATCATCTATATAATATGAAAATTATATTTTCTACCTTTGCATACGATAAAAATTATATTTTGAACTCTCTACAATATAAAAGATCATATTTTTATTCTCCTACAATATAAAATTTCAGATTTTTAAAGAAACTATTATAAAATAAAACTGAAAATATATGTAAATAAAATAAACAACTTACTTTAATCGATTTGGGGAAGAAATCGGAAGGGAAGGCGGAGCAGGAGGTACGGGTTGCCGGCGGTGGCCCTTGGGGGGGGCGACAGATTCCAACGACTCGGGGGGGGGGTCTTCGATCGGTTGGGGGGGGGGTGCGGTCAACTCGATCGAGGGGGGGTTATGGCGGCGCGTCGATCAGAAAAGGGGGGGTTTGCGGCAGTTGCGCGCAGGGGGGAGGTAGCTCGCGTCGCGAGGGCAAGGGGTGGGGGGGTTCGGATCTGGGCGGCGGCGCGATGGCTGGTGGGGCGGCGCTCCGCCCCCCTGTCGCCCCCTTTTTTCTCTTTTTTTTTTCCTTGAATCTGAAATGAATCGAACGGGGGGGGGGCAGAAATTAAAGGAAGAGGGAGAGAGAGGAGATTTTATTTATTTATTTATTTATTTTTTAATTCCTATAAAGGTACTTTTATATACGACCTCTAAACGAGGCCTACCGCCTGTCGTCCATAGCTAATTACCCCCATTCCGAACACAATGGGATATGTATCGTAGGCTGATTCGACTGTTTAGATCAGTTTCCGTTAAAATCAACATATAACTCTATATATTGAATTTGAACGCGCATTTCAATTTACTGGTGTCACATACTAACTCGAAAAATTCCAGAAAAATATTTTCTAGCTTCGTATTGACAATACGGTCCTAACAAAACTAGTTTCGTTGAATTCCGAGACCGTTGGAAAAATGGCCATTTTCCAGTCGATTAAAATCAACTAAAACTGGTCAAACGCGTTTTACTTTGCCACGCTCACATATTGATTCGAAAAATTATGAAATTCGAAATCTAGCAATAATTTGACATCACGGACCCAACAAAAGTGGTTTCGTCGAAATCCGAGGTCGTTTGCAAAATGTCTATTTTTAAGGCCCTGAATTCCATAGCGACTATTCAGAATTTTCAACTGGACATATCTTTTGATTCCCGCTATGAAATTTCGATTTTTCGAATTTGTTGGAAAGATATTCCCAAATAGATCCTAATGTTTTTGGTTTCACTAAAATCCGTTTTGTTTTGCACCCGGTACATTCAATTGAAGTTTGAAATCGAGTTATCGAACTACCGCGCCATTTTCAATTCTATTATAATTATATATAATTATTTATATTCTAACGACGATCTATATAACTATATACGTTCGAATTATATTCAAAATAAACTTTCGTCGATATTATTTAAAATAATATATTTTAAATATTCAAAATTCGCTAAAATTGCCAAAATAAAAATTTTAAACTGGCTCAGATTTTCCGGGTTATTACAACTTTCTTTTTCTTCATTGACTAAATTAAATAAAAATGCTATTTTTATTTAAATATTCATTTTCTTATTTTATTTAAACCCTTATTTAATTTTTAAACAAGTTTAAATTAAAACATATATTCAAAATTCCTCATTTAAAAGCATAAATCACCAGAGTACCACTTTGGTAAAGCACTGGTTCAAGATCCAAGGTGCGCGCCCCTGAAAAACCCCCTGGCCATCACGTTTTTGGCAAAGTACTAGAATCCTAACAAAGTACCAGGGTACCCGAACTACCATCTCCAAAACTCCAGCGTTTCCTGGCCGGTCAGCACCCAGCCCCCGTGTGCCAGACCCCTATCCAAAACACCACCCTGGTAGTACCAAGGTTAAAGTACCATCCCATGAAAACATGACCGATCACCTTAAAAACCATGGCAGCACCCCCAACTGGTCACCCTCTGGCCTTGTGCACGTGCACAGCCACCCACGTCGTCGCCATCCACCAATGACCCTTCCCACAAGTTACTCCTCCTTCCCTAAGGTCGACGCCACGCCTTGACCGCCACCATCACCTCGTCAGTCCAAAAACGACATGGCACTATTTGCACAACAAATAGGTCCATACAGGAAAACGCCTACCACGCCTCGCCTAGACACTGCGCCACCGCCACCTCCCTGCCATGTCATCGCCACCTCCCAAAGCCTCTTTTCCCCTAGGACCGCATCCCTAAAACCCCTCCGACGAAGAGCAGTTCTGGTGAACCCAAACCGAACCCAAAAAGCTATTTTTTCCTATTTTGATCAAATCCTTCAATTTTATTCATTTGAAAATTTATTTCATAATTTTCTAGAATCCCTGAACCTATATGATGCTACACCTTCAACCCCGACTTCCCTGATCGCCTGGATGATCGGAATTTTGCACGGTCCCCAATTCTGATCATCCCAGGATTTCTCTTAGATTAGGTAATTAAAAATCATGATTTACCTTTTAAAAATAATTATTTTAATCCATCATAACATTTGTAAACTCAAAAGAAGGTTTCATGGAGTTTGAAAATTCATTAGGGTTTTTAAAAATAGAGAGCTACTGTGTTCTGTGTTTAAGTATCAGTATAGGTTTTTGGCCAGGTTTACTTCATTTTGGACAATTGAATGATTATGTAAAGAGTTTAAAAGTAGTATGAGATCTTATTTCTAAAACCACTATATAGATTTGCTGATCCATTTAGCTTTGTAGGATTCAAACAAAAATAACAGTGTTTGGAAAACAATATCAGACAATACCCCCTTGTTAACACTATGATACTTAAGTTTTTTTTCTAACCATCCATGATTTCTACATCATACCAACCAAACAAGACATACAAGATATAATACTTGAACAAACATACCATAATCATCCAGGTTCAACTTAAAGTTCACACAGCAAGAAGAAAAAATGCAGGAATTTTCAAAACAGAAAATTTAGAAATAGGTTTACTCACCTTTAAGCTTAAAACCCTTAGCTTTACTTGCTGAATTCTCTTGCTAATCTATTTCAATTGCTCTTGTGTTTGTATGAGTGGGAATGATGTGTGCTTGTGGCCTTTTATAGTGGTGGAAATCATAAAATAATGGTGGCAACAAAATAAATTGTCAGATTTGATTTTGACCAAAGATTGACAACACCACAAAATCTTTTTCCCAGCCAAAACAAAACAGCACCATCTCCTCTTCACATGGCTTAGATCAGTCATATTTCACCCTAAAAACCTCTTGCACATGGCCTATAGGTTTCTTTGAAATGTCACACTAAATGCCTATGTACAACTATGATTTTCACAATCTTTTTTCTTGGTTTTAACAAATTAAAATATCCATTTTTGAACCATTTAAAATCAGTTTGCCTTGGGTTTTAAACCAAAATCTCTCATGATTTTTTGATTTAACAACAAAATATAAAAAGAAATTTACTTGCCTTCCAAGGCAATGCAAAAATTTGAAAATTGGTACTACAAAATCAATGGCCATGTGATGGAAAAATATTGGAAAAGCTAAGTGTTAGTATAGGCCTAGTGTAGGAAATATCCTAGGTGTATAAGCAAGGTTTTGTGAATCTTTAGCACATGATTTTTTGACAAAATAAACAAGGTTTTGAAAAATGCAAAAGGAAATGATAATTTTCAGAAAATTTTGTGTAAAAAGAGAATGATTTTGAATTGAAAATGTTTGATAACAATTTAATTTGGCCATGTGATCAAATCTTTCTAGATCCTCTTGACTAGCTAATTTTTGGTGTAGGTGTTATCTCGATGAACATGATTACAAAAGGGGATGATACTTTCATGTTTTGATGTATATATATGTGAATATGAGCTTGCCTTGAGCTTGCCTTGATCTTGCTTTGACAACCAAATGGTCTTTGACAAGTTTTAATTCAAATTTAAACAAGTTTTCCCATTTCAAGAATTTGCGAAAACCCAACTCTAAAATACTTTGAAAAAAGAAGAACAAAATATAAAATAAAATGGCATTAAAATCTTGCTATATAAAAGTGTTATTATCAAACATGTATAAAATCAATTTAAACAATTGCTATCAAATTCATGCTATCATACCGGATGTGTAAAAAAATGGTTTTATTTTTTTGTAAATGCTGTTATACATAACTTAACATGCTGTAACGACCCTCATTCTACACATCATAGGATCGTAGAATATTTAATTCTGTCACATACGAAGTTGTATGGTCATGTAACTTTGGGAGACGACTATTATGGTCATTTCCCATGTTCATGATTTTTCCCGATTTTTAAATGACCATTTTATCCCTAGTTGGTACTGTTTTGGCCATAACTTTTGACTGGGAAGGAATTTTGACCTGAAACCACTTCCATTGACTCCGGATGATGGTTTCTCTTTCCCTAGAGTGGTCATAATAGCCAAACGGACTCACCCTTTGGGAGATATGGCTGAAACAAGTTTCAGATGGTGAAAAACAGCTTAATTGGGCTTAACCGGGTGATTAACAGCTAGGCCCAAAGGGGAATTTCGGGATTAGGAGTTTAAAAGAGCTATTAGGGTTTGGAGAATACCTTTTTCTCATTTTTCAGCCGTCACTATTCATTCCTCTTAACTTAGCCATGGCCTCCACCCTCTAAATCTCTTCGAAACACCTCTTAATCACTTTCTAATTGAAGATTAGGCTTAGCAAACATCAAATCAAGGAGTATTAGCACGAGAACCGAGGTAGAGCTGCTGTGTAAGATTGGGAACAGCGCCAAATCAGATAATATTTCAGTTTTGGGGTTTTAGTTGTGGCAAAGGTGAGTGATTAGCTTGCTTTTACACTAATTACGGTTAATTATGGGTAATTAGTGAAGATTAGCGAATTTATACATTAATAAATTCTGGAAAAATTCCTAAAATTCTATAATGATGTTTTATGGCTCTGATAAAAATTTGGGCTAATTTGGATAAGTTTTGCTAATTGTATGCATAATCATGGTTAAGAAGGATTAAGGGGAAAACATGGGTTTCTGGGTATGTTTGATCTAAAGTATTTCATGTAAATGATGTTTTAATGTTTTTGATTGATTCTATTTGTTGTTACTGCTGTTTGGAACGTTTTGTAATGTCATAGGAAGTTTAGAATGGTTGAAAACGCCGTCGTTCGGCGAAAATAGCTTGCTGGAAAAAGTTGCAGATTTTCAGAACCGGTTAGGAAGAACACCCGATCCGAACCGGATAGGAGGAGGAGATCCAATCCTAACCGGATAGAAGGAGGAGATCCGAACCGAATCGAGTAGGAAGAACATCCGATCCGAACCGGATAGGAGGAGGAGATCCGAACCGAACCGGATAGAAGGAGGAGATCTGAACCGAACCGGATAGGAGGAGACACCCGAACCGAACCGGATAGGAGGAGGAGATCCGAACCGAACTGAATAGAAGGAGAAGATCCGAACCGAACCGGATAGGAGGAGACACCCGAACCGAACCGGATAGGAGGAGGAGATCCGAACCGAACCGGATAGAGGAGGAGACCCGAACTGAACCGGATAGGAGGAGGATGCCCGAATCGAACCGAATAGGAGGAAGAGACCCGAACCGAACCGAAGGAGACCATAACCCGAGAGGCAAAGGTAGTCCAAATGGGAAGTTTGTACCAAGGATCCAGATGGGAACCAACGAGTTAACTTCATGATTGGGCTTTGCTGCGGGACGTGTGCTAAGGGGCTGTCGATGTCTGTAACTTTGGATCACTATGTATAGGGGGTACGTGAACAGATTCAGGGCCACAGTGGTCTAGGTACGACTAAAAGAGCTATAGACCAATGAAGTGGGGTCATTTGTAAAGGTTTAGTCATGACTCCATGGGGTAAGCTTGGTGGTAGCAGTAGTTGTACAAGCCGAACTCCGTCACTACTTCGATGGATCTAGTGGTTGAAAGCGGTATACATCGTATGCTTTATGCACTGAGTGAGAGATGTGAGGATGGTTGCCATGATTGAATTGTTTGCTATCACTATGACATGCACACCCCACCCCCGTATTTCTTTACACCATATGTTGATGGCACCTTAGAGTATTGTACAGTATGTAGTGCTAACTCTTTGGTTGCAGGTCCAGGTTCAGGTATGGTTTAGTATACCTGTTATTGTTCTGTTTAGCTGCTTATCGCTCATACCAGACTTTTTGTCTGACCCAGAGTTTTATGTCTCTTCTTATTACTCTGGGTGCTCACACGAGCAGACTAGAGACAGGTTAGAAGGTATGCACGAGTAGCTGATCCGGAGACGAGCAGGAGGCTTCCACGTATGATTTAGATATTCTCCCTGTGTTGTTGAAGATCACTGCTTGGGCATTAGCAGTGCATCTTCTACTGTTGCTTTCTTTTGCTTTAGAGACAGTTCTAAAAGTTGTAATAAGCTGTACTTTGGATTTCCGCTACTCTGATGTTGTTTAGTTTTGGTTTCAGTTTATGCACTGTCTCGCCTGTTTTATGTCAAGTATCTTGCTATTATATTTTATTCCATGTGCTGTGAGACATTCTACAGGTTATGTGTTAGTTCTTCACCTTCTTTCTTTTCTTATGACGACCGTTCCGTGCCAGTTGGACATGTGTACAGCGCACACTTGGAGGAAGTGTCGGTTGGTGCGGGGCGGCCCGTCACATTTGGTATCAGAGCTCCAGGTTGCGTAGTTAACCTAGGGAAGTTATCAGGGAGAGATAGTATACGTATACGAGAGAGCGTATTTGTGATTACTTTGATTTTTAAAAGCTATATATATATACTATTACCAGTATAAGGATGAAGTCGTACTGCACTAGCACCACTATGGAGTCGTTAATCGTTTCCTTTTTCAGGTTGACGATGACCCGAGATACTAGAGGTGCTGGTAGGGGAGCCAATAATGGGAATGCTGCTGACATGAGGACGATGTTTACTGACCTCATGAGAGAGATGCTTAGAGATGTACAGAGGGCAGCTCCCAATGGTGGAAATGGTGGTGGTCCAATAGTGCAGGCGCCAAGGGTCGACTTCGCCAAGCTGAATAAGGACTATACTAGCCTTGGTGGGAAGCCGTTCCACGGAATGGAGTCGGCCACGGATGTTCAGGATTGGTTGGATAGTTGCGAACGTATCTTCGAGGATTTGGGTATCGAGGATGCAATGAAGAGAAAGTTAGCGTCCCGTCAGCTGCAAGGGCGGGCAATGAATTGGTGGAATGCTATAAAGGCAGCTACTCCCGAAGATCATGTTACTTAGGAGCAGTTTAAGGCTCACTTTAGCGAGAAGTTCATTCCAGCTGCTCAGAAGTCAGTGCTGTTTAAGAAATTCTTGGAGCTCAAACAGAATGGCAGGGCTGTCTCGGAGTATATTGCTGAATTCGACACTTTGTCAAAGTATGGGTTATCTCTTATCGATACTGCCGAGAAGAAGAATGAGAAATTCATAACTGGTTTGGATCAGTACTTGGAGGAAAAGCTTATTAACCACATCAATGAGACGTTTGAGTCGATTGTGGGAAAAGCATTGAGGTCGGAGAGTCTCTACCCTAAGCCGAAGACTGAGGTTGCATTTGCAGAAGAGCCAAAACCACAAGCAAGTGGTGGAGGCAAAGGTGGTTCCCAAAATAAGAGAAAGCAGAATCAGACTAAGGATGGCCAGAAGAAAAAGAATAAGCAAGATGTTGAGTGCTTCAGCTGTGGTAAAAAGGGCCATTATGCTAGTAATTGGCGGGCCAAGCCAGCGGATAGGAAGTGCTTCAACTGTGGCCAGATGGGACATCACAAGGACAAGTGTCCGCAACACCCCAAAGAAAACAAATGGTGAAAGCATATGCCCTTAATGCTATTCCTTCTTCGTCGAATGCCCCAACTGCGGCGGAGAAAGGAAAGAATGTCGTCATTCAAGGTATGCTTTCTGTTTACGATGTTCCTGTTAGAGTTTTGTTTGATACCGGAGCTTCTAGTTCTTTCATATCTAGTGACCTGGTAGATAGGTTGGGATTGGAGCCCGAGATTGTCGATAGACCTTTAGTAGTGACGAACCCGATTGGTGGTTCGACTAGCCTTAGCATGATTTGTCATAATGTGGTCTTATCGAGTCATGGATGCATGTTTGTTTGTGATTGCTTTGTTTTGGGCTTTACTGGGTTTGGCATTATTTTGGGAGTAGATTGGCTCCGAAGGTACGGGGTGGTGGTAGACTGTGAGGGCTTTTTGGTGACAGATAGAGCGGATGATGGGCGGAGGATAGTGTTTGGTGGTCTACCCAGTGAGGGGGTATTGGCTAGTTTTCTAAACTCCCTCGACATTCCGCATAGTGAGTTGTCAGGTTTGCCCGTGGTTGGCTAGTATCCGGATGTTTTTGAAGAAGTGACCGGACTTCCACCACACCGAGAGATTGAGTTCCGTATTGATTTGGTAAAAGATGCCAGGCCTATAGTGATGCCACTTCGTCGTATGGCACCAAGGGAGCAGCGAGAGCTCGAGGTGCAAGTCAGCGATCTTTTAAAGAAGGGATTTATCAGAAGGAGTGTTTCTGAATGGGGAGCACCAGTTGTGTTTGCTACCAAGGCGGATGGTTCCCTTCGTTTGTGTGTAGACTACCGCGAGTTGAATAAAGTGACGAGGAAGAATAAGTATCCTCTCCCGCGGATAGATGATTTGTTCGATCAGTTGAGTGGCGCGAGAGTGTTCTCCCAGTTGGATCTCGCGACAGGTTTTCATCAGCTTAGAGTGGAAGCTGAGAGTATAGCTAAAACGACATTTCGAACGCCGTCTGGATTTTATGAATGGTTGGTTATGCCATTTGGGCTGACTAATGCCCCGACATATTTTGTGGATCTTATGAATAGGGTATTCAGAGATCAGTTGAATAAGTCTGTTCTTGTGTTCGTGGATGATATTTTGGTTTACTCAAGGAACGAGGAAGAACACAAGGAACATTTGAGGACAGTGATGGAGGTGTTGAGGAAACACTAATTGAAAGAAAAGTTTTCTAAGTGTCACTTCTGGAGGAAGGAAGTGAGATTCTTCGGCCATGTTGTTTCAGAAAATGGTATCGCCGTGGATCCTGCTAAGGTGGCTACGGTGCAAGATTGGTCTACGCCCAAGAGTGCAACAGACGTAAGAAGTTTCTTGGGATTAGCGGGATATTATCGTAAGTTTATCCAAGGCTTCTCCAAGATAGCAGCACCGTTGACTCAGTTGACAAAGAAGAATCAAGCTTTTGTTTGGAACGAAAGGTGCGAGGATGCATTCAAGAGTCTAAAAGAAAAGTTGACAAGTGCACCAGTGTTAGTCATTCCCAAGGGGAGTGAAGAGATGACGGTATATACAGATGCTTATGGTACCGGACTAGGTGCTGTGTTGATGCAGGGTGGTAGGGTTGTAGCTTATGCAAGCAGGCAACTGAAACCGCATGAGAAGAGGTATCCTATCCATGATTTGGAATTGGCAGCGATCGTATTCGCATTGAAGATGTGGAGACATTATCTCTTGGGAGAAAGATTCGAGCTGTTTACTGATCATAAGTCGCTAAAGTATCTTTTCTCTCAAAAGGATTTGAATCTTCATCAGCAGAGGTGGTTAGAGTTCTTAGCTTCATATGATTTCGACATCGCATATACACCGGGAAAGGGCAATGCGGTAGCCGATGCGTTGAGTCGAAGACATGCCAGTTTAGGGGCTATGTTCCTTGAATGGAAGCAACTGGAGTATATCGCGGGGTTTGATTTCAGACCAAAGTGCTAATTGAATCCAGAAATGTTAGCAAGTTTGACGATCAGACCCACTTTGATTGAGCGGATCGGCTCTAGTCAGAGGGACGATCCTAATGTATTGGAAATCATCTCCAAATTAGAGATGGATATCGATGAGGAGATGAACAAGTATGGGCTTGATCGAGATGGATGGCTTAGAAAGAATGGAAAGCTTGTTGTACCCAATGTCAATGGATTGAGAGATGAAGTGCTTAAAGAATGTCATCACTCAAAGTTGACTATACATCTCGGTGGTAATAAAATGTATCGAGACATGAAGCAGACTTACTACTGGGAAGGAATGAAAAAAGACGTTGGGAAGTTTATATCCAAATGCATGAATTGCCAGCTAGTTAAAGCCGAGCAAAAGAAGCCTAGTGGTTTGTTACAGCCATTAGAAATTCCCGAATGGAAATGGGAGCAAGTCTCGATGGATTTCATCGATGGTTTACCAAGGACTAGATCGGGACATGATAGCATTTGGGTGATTGTGGACCGATTGACCAAAAGTGCAAGATTTATACCAGTCAGATCGACCAGAACGGCAACTAAGTTAGCAGAATTGTATATGAAGTGGGTAGTGAGATTCCATGGAGTACCTAAAAGCATTGTGAGTGACCGAGACCCGTTGTTCACTAGTGGGTTTTGGAAGAGCTTACAAGAAGCTCTAGGGTCAGAGTTACATCTCAGTACCGCATATCATCCTCAGACCGACGGTCAGACGGAGAGGGTGAATCGTATTTTGGAAGATCTCTTGAGAGCATATATATTGGATTTTGGTGGATCATGGGATGACCATTTGCATCTAGTAGAGTTTGCATATAATAATAGCTACCAATCCAGTATCGGTATGGCTCCGTTTGAAGCTTTGTATGGAAGACCGTGCAACTCACCATCATGTTGGATAGAGACTGGCGAGAAGTTTGTGCTTGGACCAGATGTGGTGAGGGAAACTTCAGATAAGATCAAGATCATTCAACAACGAATGAAAGCTGCCCAAGATAGGCAGAAGAGTTATGCTAATAAGAGGAGAAGAGACCTAAAATTCTCCGTTGGTGACTTGGTGTTTGTCAAGATTTCTCCGTTGAAGAGCGTAATACGATTTGACAGGAGAGGCAAGTTGGCACCAAGATTCATTGGCCCATTCCCTGTTCTCGAGCTAGTCGGGAATTTGGCATATAGAATTGACTTACCAGAGAAAATGGCGGGGGTCCACAACGTATTTCATGTTTCCCAACTAAGGAAGTTCGTTCACGACCCGGATATGACTATTTCACCTGATCAGATGGAGGACTTCGAAGTAGAACCGGAGGCGGTTGGGAACCGCAAGCCGGCCCGTATTGTCGAGCACGACATGAAGCAACTTCGAAGGAAGGCGGTGAAGCTGGTCAAGGTTCAGTGGGGTGAGGATGAGAATGATTGTACTTGGGAGACAGAGGAGAACATTAGGAAGACTTATCCAGAACTCTTTACCTGGTAAGATTTTGACATCGATTTAGTTTTCCGTATGCTAGGATAGGCTCGTTTGCTTGTTTTGCATGTTTGATTGTTGTATGTGGTTGTTAGGCATGTGGGATCCTTTGTATGTTTTAGGTTAAGGAATTTCGGGGACGAAATTTCTTAAGGGGGGGGAGAGTGTAACGACCCGCATTCTACGCATCATAGGATCGTAGAATATTTAATTATGTCACATACGAAGTCGTATGGTCATGTAACTTTGGGAGACGACTATTATGGTCATTTCCCATGTTCATGATTTTTCCCGATTTTTAAATGACCATTTTACCCCTAGTTGGTACTGTTTTGGCCATAACTTTTGACTGGGAAGGAATTTTGACCTGAAACCACTTCCATTGACACCGGATGATGGTTTCTCTTTCCGTAGAGTGGTCATAATAGCCAAACGGACTCACCCTTTGGGAGATATGGCTGAAACAAGTTTCAGATGGTGAAAAACAGCTTAATTGGGCTTAACCGGGTGATTAACAGCTAGGCCCAAAGGGGAATTTCGGGATTAGGAGTTTAAAAGAGCTGTTAGGGTTTGGAGAATACCTTTTTCTCATTTTTCAGCCGTCACTATTCATTCCTCTTAACTTAGCCATGGCCTCCACCCTCTAAATCTCTCCAAAACACCTCTTAATCACTTTCTAATTGAAGATTAGGCTTAGCAAACATCAAATCAAGGAGTATTAGCACGAGAACCGAGGTAGAGCTGCTGTGTAAGATTGGGAACAGCGCCAAATCAGAGAATATTTCAGTTTTGGGGTTTTAGTTGTGGCAAAGGTGAGTGATTAGCTTGCTTTTACACTAATTACGGTTAATTATGGGTAATTAGTGAAGATTAGCGAATTTATACATTAATAAATTCTGGAAAAATTCCTAAAATTCTATAATGATGTTTTATGGCTCTGATAAAAATTTGGGCTAATTTGGATAAGTTTTGCTAATTGTATGCATAATCATGGTTAAGAAGGATTAAGGGGAAAACATGGGTTTCTGGGTATGTTTGATCTAAAGTATTTCATGTAAATGATGTTTTAATGTTTTTGATTGATTCTATTTGTTGTTACTGCTGTTTGGAATGTTTTGTAATGTCATAGGAAGTTTAGAATGGTTGAAAACGCCGTCGTTCGGCGAAAATAGCTTGCTGGCAAAAGTTGCAGATTTTCAGAACCGGTTAGGAAGAACACCCGATCCGAACCGATAGGAGGAGGAGATCCGATCGGAACCGGATAGAAGGAGGAGATCCGAACCGAATCGAGTAGGAAGAACATCCGATCCGAACCGGATAGCAGGAGGAGATCCGAACCGAACCGGATAGTAGGAGGAGATCCGAACCGAACCGGATAGGAGGAGACACCCGAACCGAACCGGATCGGAGGAGGAGATCCGAACCGAACTGAATAGAAGGAGGAGATCCGAACCGAACCGGATAGGAGGAGACACCCGAACCGAACCGGATAGGAGGAGGAGATCCGAACCGAACCGGATAGAGGAGGAGACCCGAACTGAACCGGATAGGAGGAGGATGCCCGAACCGAACCGAATAGGAGGAAGAGACCCGAACCGAACCGAAGGAGACCATAACCCGAGAGGCAAAGGTAGTCCAAATGAGAAGTTCGTACCAAGGATCCAGATGGGAACCAACGAGTTAACTTCATGATTGGGCTTTGCTGCGGGACGTGTGCTAAGGGGCTGTCGATGTCTGTAACTTTGGATCACTATGTATAGGGGGTACGTGAACGGATTCAGGGCCACAGTGGTCTACGTACGACTAAAAGAGCTATAGACCAATGAAGTGGGGTCATTTGTAAAGGTTTAGTCATGACTCCATGGGGTAAGCTTGGCGGTAGCAGTTGTAACGACCCGTATTCTACATATCATAGGATCGTAGAATATTTATTTCTTTCCCATGTGAAGTCGTATGGTCATGTAACTTTGGGAAACATCTATTAGAGTCATTTCCCATGTCCTTGATTTTTGTCGATTTTTAAATGACCATTTTGCCCCTAGTTGGTACTGTTTTGGCCATAACTTTTGATTGGAAAGGAATTTTGACCTGAAACCACTTCCATTTGATTCGTTTGATGGTTTCTCTTTTCGTAGAGTGGTCACATTAGCCAAACGGACTTACCGTTTGGGAGATATGGCTGAAACAAGGTTTGGAGGGTGAAAAACTGCTTAACCGGGCTAAATCGGGTGATTAGCGAGTAGGCCCATAACCCATTTCGGGATTAGGGTTATGGGAGGGCTGAAATGAGATGGAGAATCATTCCATTTCAGTTTTCTAGCCTCCACTTATCACCAAGGATCCCTAAAAATGGCCTCTAACCTCTAAATCACCTCCAAATCATCTTTTGGTCAAGGATTAAGCTTAGCAACCCCTAATCAAGGAAGATTTTCACCAAATCAACATAGGAGCTGCTGTTGGCATTGAGATTCACATCAAATCAGAGAATTATTTCAGATCTTAGTTTATTTTGTGGCTAAGGTGAGTGATTTGCATAGTTTTACACTAATTATGGCTAATTAGGGGTGATTAGTGCTAATTAGCGAATTTAAGCATGATAAAATTCGGGAAAAATGTTCATAAATTCCTAAATGATGTTTTAGACCTCTGATATGAATTTGGGTTAATTTGGTTAAGTTTTGCTAATCCTATTATTAGTTTCACCTAAACATGCTTAAGGGGAAATATGGGATTTTGGGTATGTTTGATCCATTTTAACCTATGATATTGATGTGAATGATGTTTGTGGTTGATTATGCATGTTGCTATGACTGTATGAAATGCTTTGTGATTGATTTCAATAGTTAGAATGGTCGAAAACGTCGTCGAATGGCGTAAACACTTGCTGGAATAGTTTCAGAAAACAGTGCAGAGTTCGGATCGGATCGGATAAGGGGGCTCGGATCGGATATGTGGAACTGAGCAAAGAATCTGATCGGATCGGAACCCAACACTTGGAAAAGTGGCAAAAAGGAAGGCCACGCTAGCTGAACTGGGATCGGATCGGATGGAGGAAGACGGATCGGATCGAAGAGGACGGATCGGATCGGAAATACAAAGGCGAATCAGAGCAGGAGCAAGAAAGCGGATCGGATAGGAACATATGAAGGGGAGCATGAAGACGGATCGAAAGCACGAACCAAGAAGGACCCGACCCGACCTGAAAGGAAGCACCAACCCGACCCGAAGAAGAAGAAGCAGCTGACTCGAACCCAGAGGAACCCGACCTGAACCGCATCAGAAGATGAGTGCCGACCCGAACCGCACCAGAAGGGGGAACCCGACCCGAACCGATGGCTTGATGAGGAATCCGACCCGACCCAGTATTGACCAATAACCCGAGATGCAAAGGTAGTCCAATAGGAGAAGTTAGAGCTCAGGATCCCGGAACCAGTTGGGAACCAACGAGTTCACTTCATGGTTGGACTTTGCTGCGGGACGTGTGCTAAGGAGTTGTCGACGTTCATAACTTCGATCCACCACTAAAAAGGAATGATGGGCTACTTATCAGTGCAGTAGGGTCATTACGACCTGAGGGGCAAGGTGATGGTAGCAAGACTACGTTATCAGTGCAGTAGGGTCATTATGACCTGAGGGGCAAGGTGATGCGTAGTAAGACTATGAGCCAGCGCAGATGGGGTGAATAACTCCATGGGGCAAGTGGACATAGTAAGGATTGGTAAGGCTATGAGCCAGCGCAGATGGGGTGAATAACTCCATGGGGCAAGTGGACATAGCAAGGAATTAGTGGCTACGTTATCAGTGCAGTGAAGCCATTTATGACTTCATGGGGCAAAGTGATCGTGGCAAGGAATGTTGGGTGATCGAAGTGGTGAACATCGTATGCTTTATGCACTGAGTGAGAGATGTGAGGATGGATGCTATGTTTGATTGTTTGCCATCCCTATGACATGCACACCTCCCCCACCTCCGTATCTTTACACTGTTGATATGATACCTTAGAGTGTTGTACAGTATGTAGTGCTAACTCTTTGGTTGCAGGTCCAGGTTCAGGTATGTTTTAGTCTACCTGTTATTGTTCACTTTAGATGCTTATCGCTCATACCAGGCTTTATGTCTGACCCAGAGTTTTATGTCTCCTCTTATTACTCTGGGTGCTCACACGAGCAGACTAGAGACAGGTTAGCTGGTGATGCGCGGGTAGCTGATTCGGAGGCGGGCAGGAGGCTTCCACGTATTATATATATTCACATTCTCCCTGTGTCGTTGGTGGTCGCTACCTGGGCATTAGTAGTGTACCTCATTTACCCCACTTTTGCTTTGAGACAGTTTGAAAGTTGTAATAAGCTGTATTCTGAATTTCCGCTGCTATGATGTTTAGTACTGATTTTCAGCTTATGCACTATCTCTCCTGTTTTATGTCAAGTATGTTACTACTATATTTTATTCTATGCGCTGTGAGACATTCTACAGGTTCTTTGTATGTTCATTTTCTCCTTCCTTTTTCCCTTCTGGCGACCCGTTCCGTGCTAACTGGATACATGTACAGCGCACCTTTGGAGTAGATGTCGGTTGGTGCGGGGCGGGCCGTCACACTTGGTATCAGAGCTCTAGGTTGCGTAGTTAACCTAGGGAAAGACACTAGGGAGAGTTAGTACGTATATGAGAGCGCGTATTTGTGATTACTTTGGTTTTCAAAAACTATGTATATATATACTATTAGTAGTATAAGAATGAAGTTGCACTGCATTAGTACCACTATGGGATCGTTAATCTTTTCCCTTTTACAGATTGACGATGAGCCGACATGTTAGGGGTACCGGTAGAGGGGCCAATAATGGGAATGCCGCTGACATGAGGGCGATGTTTACCAACCTCATGAGAGACATGCTTAGAGAAGTGCAAGGGGCAATTCCCAATCCCGGAGTTGGTGCTGGCCCAGTAGTGCAGGCGCCTAGGGTCGATTTCGCCAAGTTGTGCAAGGATTACACTAATCTTGGTGGGAAGCCGTTCCATGGAACGGAGTCAGCCACAGATGTTCAAGATTGGATGGATAGCTGTGATCGTATCTTTGATGACTTGGGTCTTGAGGATGCGATGAAGAGAAGGCTAGCGTCTCGTCAGCTGCAAGGGCGAGCGATGAATTGGTGGAATGCTATCAGAACAGCTACTCCAGAGGATCAGGTTACTTGGGATCAGTTCAAGGCTCGTTTTAGTGAGAAGTTTATTCCAGCTGCCCAGAAGTCAGTATTGTTTAAGAGGTTCTTGGAACTCAAGCAAAACGGGAGGGCAGTTTCTGATTATATTGCTGAGTTCGACACTTTGTCGAAGTATGGACTGTCTCTCATTGATACTCCTGAAAAGAAGAATGAGAAGTTCATTACTGGCCTGGATGGGTACTTGGGGGAGAGGCTTATTAACCACATCGATGAGACTTTTGAATCGATTGTGGGGAAAGCTTTGAGGTCAGAGAGTCTTTACCCTAAGTCAAAGACTGAGGCTGCATCTGCAGAAGGGCCAAAGCCGCAAGCAGGCGGTGGAGGCAAGAATAATTCTCAGAATAAGAGGAAGCAGGACCAATCTAAGGGTGGCCAGAAAAAGAGCAAGAAGGATGTTGAGTGCTTCAGCTGTGGAAAGAAGGGCCATTATGCTAAAGATTGTCGGGCCAAGCCAGCGGATAAGAAGTGCTTCAACTGTGGTCAAGTGGGACATTTCAAGGACAAGTGTCCGCAACCTCTTAAGGAGAAGCAGATTGTGAAAGCATATGCTCTTGATGCCGTTCCTTCATCGTCGAATGCCCCAACTGCGGCGGAGAAAGGAAAGAATGTTGTTATTCAAGGTATGCTTTCTGTTTATGATATACCAGTTCGAGTTTTGTTTGATACTGGGACTTCCCGTTCCTTCATATCTAGTGACCTGGTAGATAGGTTGGGACTGGAACCCGAGATAGTCGATAGACCATTGATTGTGACGAACCCGATTGGTGGTTCGACTAGCCTTAGTATGATTTGCAGGAATTTGGTCTTATCGAGTCATGGATGTATGTTTGTATGTGATTGCTTTGTTTTGGGCTTTACTGGGTATGGCATTATATTGGGAGTCGATTGGCTCCAAAGATACGGGGTGGTGGTAGACTGTGAGGGCTTTTTGGTGACAGTGAGGGCGGATGATGGGCGGAGGGTAGTGTTTGGTAGCCTACCTAGTGATGGGGTTATGGCTAGTTTTGTAAATTCCCTCGACATCCCGCAGGATGAGTTGTCAGATGTGCCCGTGGTTGGCCAGTATCCGGACGTCTTCGAGGAGGTGACCGGGCTTCCACCACACCGAGAGATTGAGTTCCGTATTGATTTAGTGAAAGATGCCAGACCTATAGTGATGCCACTTCGTCGTATGGCACCAAGGGAGCAGCGAGAGCTCGGGGTGCAAGTCAGCAATCTTTTGAAGAAGGGATTTATTAGAAGGAGTGTCTCCGAGTGGGGAGCACCAGTTGTGTTTGCCACTAAGGCAGATGGTTCCCTTCGTTTGTGTGTGGACTATCGCGAGTTGAATAAGGTGACGAGGAAGAATAAGTATCATCTACCGCGGATAGATGATTTGTTTGATCAGCTGGAAGGAGCTAGGGTGTTCTCCCAGTTGGACCTCGCGACAGGATTTCATCAGCTTCGAGTAGCAGATGAGAGTGTTCCAAAAACGGCATTTAGGACGCCGTCTGGATTTTATGAGTGGTTGGTTATGCCATTTGGGTTGACCAATGCACCAGCCTATTTTGTGGATCTTATGAATCGAGTATTCAGAGATCAGTTGAATAAGTTTGTTCTTGTGTTCGTGGATGATATCCTTGTTTATTCAGGGACAGAGGAGGAACACAAGGGACGCTTGAGGACAGTGATGGAGGTGTTGAGGAAACACCAATTGAAAGCGAAATTCTCTAAGTGTCATTTTTGGAGAAGGGAAGTGAGATTCTTGGGTCATGTTGTTTCAGAGAGTGGTATTGCCGTGGACCCTGCGAAGGTGGCTACGGTACAGGATTGGCCTACACCCAAGAATGCAACAGATGTAAGAAGTTTCTTGGGATTAGCTGGATATTATCGTAAGTTTATCCAGGACTTCTCCAAGATTGCAGCACTGTTGACTCAGTTGACTAAGAAGAATCAGTCCTTCGTCTGGGACGGAGTGTGTGAACATGCCTTCAAGAGTCTAAAGGAGAGGTTGACGTGTGCGCCAGTGTTAGTCATTCCTAAAGGGAATGAAGAAATGACGGTATACACGGATGCTTGTGGTACCGGACTGGGTGCAGTATTGATGCAAGGAGGTAGGGTTGTAGCTTATGCTAGTCGACAGCTAAAGCCGCATGAGAAGAAGTATCCTACCCATGATTTGGAATTGGCAGCGATTGTATTTGCGCTGAAGATGTGGAGACACTATCTCTTGGGAGAAAGATTTGAGCTGTTTACCGATCACAAATCGTTAAAGTATCTCTTCTCTCAGAAAGATCTGAATCTCCGTCAGCAGAGATGGTTAGAGTTCTTGGCTTCGTATGATTTTGATATCGTGTATACACCTGGGAAAGGTAATGCGGTAGCCGATGCCTTGAGTAGGAGACATGCCAGCTTAGGGGCAATGTTTCTTGAATGGAAGCAACTGGAGTATATCACGGGGTTTGATTTCAGACCAAGGTGCGAATTGGATCCAGTTATGCTAGCTAGTTTGACGATCAGACCCACTTTGATAGAGCTGATTGGTTCTAGCCAGAGGGACGATCCTAATCTATTAGAAATCATCTCCAAGTTAGAGATGGGTATTGATGAGGAGATGAATGTGTATGGGCTTGATCGAGATGGATGGCTTCGAAAGAATGGAAGACTAGTTGTGCCCAATGTGAATGGTTTGAGAGATGAAGTGCTTAGAGAATGTCATCACTCAAAACTGACTATACATCCCGGTGGTAATAAGATGTATCGAGACATGAGACAGACTTACTACTGGGAAGGGATGAAAAGAGACGTTGGGAAGTTTATATCCAAATGCATGAATTGCCAGCTAGTTAAAGCCGAGCAAAAGAAGCCTAGTGGGTTATTGCAACCATTAGAAATTCCCGAATGGAAATGGGAGCAAGTCTCGATGGATTTCATCGATGGCCTACCAAGGACTAGATCGGGATATGATAGTATTTGGGTAATTGTGGATCGATTGACTAAAAGTGCAAGATTTATACCAGTCAAATCGACCAGAACAGCAGCCAAGTTGGCAGAATTGTATACGAAGTGGGTAGTGAGATTTCATGGAGTACCCAAAAGCATTGTGAGTGACCGAGACCCGTTGTTCACTAGTGGGTTTTGGAAGAGCTTATAAGAGGCTCTAGGGTCAGGATTACATCTCAGTACCGCATATCATCCTCAGACCGACGGTCAGACGGAGAGGGTGAATCGTATATTGGAAGATCTCTTGAGAGCGTGTATACTGGATTTTGGTGGATCATGGGATGACCATTTTGGTGGATCATGGTATGGTTTAGTATTCTGAATTTCCGCTGCTATGATGTTTAGTACTGATTTTCAGCTTATGCACTGTCTCTCCTGTTTTATGTCAAGTATGTTACTACTATATTTTATTCTATGCGCTGTGAGACATTCTACAGGTTCTTTGTATGTTCATTTTCTCCTTCCTTTTTCCCTTCTGGCGACCCGTTCCGTGCTAACTGGACACATGTACAGCGCACCTTTGGAGTAGATGTCGGTTGGTGCGGGGCGGGCCGTCACAGCAGTAGTTGTACAAGCCGAACTCCGTCACTACTTCGATGGGTCTAGTGGTTGAAAGCGGTATACATCGTATGCTTTATGCACTGAGTGAGAGATGTGAGGATGGTTGCCATGATTGAATTGTTTGCTATCACTATGACATGCACACCCCACCCCCGTATTTCTTTACACCATATGTTGATGGCACCTTAGAGTATTGTACAGTATGTAGTGCTAACTCTTTGGTTGTAGGTCCAGGTTCAGGTATGGTTTAGTATACCTGTTATTGTTCTGTTTAGCTGCTTATCTCTCATACCAGACTTTTTGTCTGACCCAGAGTTTTATGTCTCTTCTTATTACTCTGGGTGCTCACACGAGCAGACTAGAGACAGGTTAGGAGGTATGCACGAGTAGCTGATCCGGAGACGAGCAGGAGGCTTCCACGTATGATTTAGATATTCTCCCTGTGTTGTTGAAGATCACTGCTTGGGCATTAGCAGTGCATCTTCTACTGTTGCTTTCTTTTGCTTTAGAGACAGTTCTAAAAGTTGTAATAAGCTGTACTTTGGATTTCCGCTACTCTGATGTTGTTTAGTTTTGGTTTCAGTTTATGCACTGTCTCGCCTGTTTTATGTCAAGTATCTTGCTATTACATTTTATTCCATGCGCTGTGAGACATTCTACAGGTTATGTGTTAGTTCTTCACCTTCTTTCTTTTCTTATGACGACCGTTCCGTGCCAGTTGGACATGTGTACAGCGCACACTTGGAGGAAGTGTCGGTTGGTGCGGGGCGGGCCGTCACACATGCTTTGAAATTTCAAAGTCTGGATTTTAAATCGTATTTGTGAATACGTACTCATGATTAAATCAATATCTGTGTCAGTGCTCGGTGAAAATACCGGGTCCTAACAATCTAACCCCTTGTAAAAATTTCGTCCCCGAAATTTGTAAACAGTAGATCAGCGTTATCGACTTATATATAAATAATTAACACACATCAGCAATATCCTATTCAAAACCAAAAATATCTGTCCAAATTCCCTCTTTAACTCATCAGCCAATTTACTTAACTCCATTAAGTATTACCCAAAATCTTCATTCACGTACTTAACGATCTCCATTTCGGGACTCATAAATATGATTTGATTTTACCAATCGACCAGTTCACATTTCCTGAGTTCATACCCAATAAATATTTAAGTCCAGACTTAATTTCAGGAAATCTAGATTTTAATACGCTTTAAAATTCTAACTCGATTTCCGGTATCAATATGACTGGATATCATTCTAATTTAATCCAACCATATTCAATTTATCTTAAGGCTGACCCTGGTTATTTAACTCCTTTTTATCTAAAAAGAGTAAAGTACCTTATGAAGCTCCTTCCATTTTCCCATTCTCAGAAGTTGATGACTTATCCATTAAAGCATAGACCTTTGGTTGCTTTTCCTTTTTCAGTGGACAGTCTCTAACCAAATGCCCAGGTTGATGACAGTTACAGCATGCAAACCTTTGGGGAATAACATCACTTGTTCCCTTTGGTTGTTGCTGCCCCCACTGCTGAGTTTGATGTGGCTTTTCCGCTCCTGGCTTCGTACAAAACCTAGCAATGTGTCCCTTCTCCTTGCAGTTATGTCATTGCGTATCTTTATAATGCTCTTTGGCTTTCTCCCCCATCTTTGGTTTTCCCTTGTTGTTCCAGTTCGGATTAAATTTCCTTTTGTTTGGATTCTCACCACTAGGTCCTCCCGTCTGCGCTGCTTTTGCAACTGGCTTCTTACCCTCTAGTGCCTCATAACGAACTGCCATATCAACTAGATCAACAAATGGAATCTTAAGATGTCCAATCATTTGAACTTGCAGGCTATCTGTAACACCCCACCTCTGCTAGGGTCACTCACAAAGGGAATGCACTAGGTTTGGTGAAGCATTATCGAGGTAAACATGCACAGAAATATTACAAGACAGAACATATATATATATATAACAGCGGAAGTAAAACAAATTTCATTACCTTATAAAATAAGGTCTAAAGCCTTTTACATCAGAATACATCAAAACCTGTCTTGCAATAATAAAGAAGCATAAAACCATTTCATAAATTATTCCCCAAGTAAAACAGTAAAGTAGCCATAGCCAAGAAAAGTCCAAGCCATGCGTGATGACCTTCAAACAGAAGAAGTCCAAACTAACAATAGCATTTCCTCCCTTTAACCTGGGGGGAAACGGAAGACAAGAGGCGAAACAAAACGGGGTCAGTCATAAAGACTGGTAAGCCCTATCTACTATCAGTATATAAACTAGTAAAGTTAACTGCATGAGGAACTGAGATGAACATAAGTATGATGACAAGATAGATAAGCTAAACCAAAATAACAGGATGGACTACTGTACCAAGATACACGAGTGTGTCATGATAAATTACGGTGTCAAGATAAATCAAGGTATCACATTGTCAGGTTTCTATCAAGTATACTATCCCAAGGTATCTATCATGTATAACATCCTAAGGTATTTATCATGTATATTTGCTCTGCACCTCTCGTACTAGTATCCCAACCCGCATCATGTGTTAACCATGAATGTCCCTTGCCCAATGTCATGTAATGGTCCATGTCAACCTAATATATAGCATATGTAGGTTTTCCCAACTCGTATGTTTCTTTCCATATATAAGTTCAGTCCTTTGCCGTAGGCCATACGGGCTTTCCCATGTAAACGTTTTATCCTTGAGGTTATTTTGGACTGCTACCCTTGATCTAGTTATGTTTCCTTACCATGAACTATCGCGCGTTCACTTAGGATTTATGCCGCCTAGGACCACTAGGGATTATGCTACCTAATGAACGTTTCCGTGTCTCGGTTTGGGTTCAGCCACCTAGGACCACTAGGGATTATGCCACCCGTCAACCGCGCCCTTTATCCCGCGTATGTATCGTGAATCGTTTTCCATGTCTAGACGCACATGTTCCTCAATGTGCCACCCGAGTTCCGTGCCAGGGCAAATCAAGAAATACGGAACTCGGTCGGGAGCTTTAAGTCGTCTGCAGATGCAAATATCAAGGTCTGTTTTTGTACCCGTGGCTATGGTCCCACGTGACCCCTCCCTCAACTACTTAAAGGCAATCCAAGAAAAATCATGTATGAGAACTACACTAAGGCCCATCGATGCCCACTTCCAGATAGCCAACCTCACCCATAACTTGACAGCTAGTATATGGTCTTTTGGGAGTTCCCTGCCTTTCCGTACGTACACGATTGACTAAAGATAGTAGGTAGTCGGCGACCTGCTATCCCGGGGCAAAATCAAGTATCGTCGACTCCACGCTAACCCATCCTAGTCTTTAGGTCGCTCGCATAGCAACCAAGGCATACTCTTGGCTCTTCTACCGCAGACCTTAACCCCTGTGAGGCCGGGTTTCATGGACCACACGCCACCTCACAGAGGGATACCAAGATTACCCTCACGTTCCCCGAAGCTTCCGCTTCATCACCCAGTTCGCTGGAGCTTTTATCCAAGTCAGATAACTTGCTCCTCCTCGTAAACTAAGCGATGACCTACCGTACTAGGTTACTCATCTCTTTATGAACTAGTCCCATGTCCTTAGCTAAGAATTATTACTTAGTTACCCTTAACTAAGGTTTACCACTTAGCCCCTCTTTCCGCTATCCTTGTTAACTACGATTTCCAACCTAGTCCCCTGAGCTAGGGTTTTGTCAAATGGGTTAAGTGTTGTTATCCAAGTTCATGACTTAACCCGCCTACGAATCATGTCAAGATTGGCTAAGTACTCAAGTTCAAGGCTTAGCCCTACAAGTTGGTTAAGTGTACCAAGAAGCTCGTGACTTAACCCTATCAAGTCAAATTGGTTAAGTATTTATTTGTCTTAACCCTATCAGATTATCATGTTAGATTGATTAAGCATAGATTATCTTAATCCCATTAGATTATCGAGTCGGATTGGTTAAGTATGGGTTAGCTTAACCCCATCCACTAATCGTATTACAATGGTTAAGCCTAATTTTAAAAGGCCTTGTGACTTAACCCTATCAGGTCCACCTATTAGATTGGTTAAGTATAGGTTACTTAACCTCATCAAATCATCATGTATAATTGGTCAAGTATAAGTTACTTAACCCCATTAAATTACCGTGTTAAGTTGGTTAAGTACTGGTTACTTAACCTCATTAAATTACCGTGTTAAGTTGGTTAAGTACTGGTTACTTAACCTCATTGAATTACCACATTTAGATTGGTTAAGTGTTTAACTTAACCCCATCGAATTACCGTGTTTAGATTAGTTAAGTGAAGGTTACTTAACCCCATCTAATTACCGTGTTTAGATTAGTTAAGTGAAGGTTACTTAACCCCATCTAATTACCAAGTCGGATTAGTTAAGCGTAAATTACTTAACCCCATCCCCTAATTGTCTTGTATGGTTAAGTGTCATTAAGAAATCAAGCCCGGTCCCACTTAACCTACCCATTCGTGTCATATCGGTTAAGTGTCATTAGTCAAACTTACTTAACCTTATCATGTGGCATTAATTTAATTAATGCACTCTCAACCTCTCACATTAGACTTTGTTGTGGTTACTAGTTAAGCCGGGTGGGTCCGGGTAGATTTACACCACAACCTAGTCTAACCTCGGGTCTTAAGCGCGTCATGACCAACTTCTCACATTGGATCCTATTGTTTGTAGCCACTAGTTAAGCCGGGCGGGTCCGGGTAGATTTATGCTACAAACTCAACCCAACTTCGAGTTGGCCATTTTCATGTTTGGTCTAGTGTCTTATTACACTTACAACCCATACGTGTCAAGTTTTCAAGTCCCATGCTCATAGCCAAAGTTACATGTTGTCATGTTTATACCCATTTACCCAAATCATGTTTCACGTCATTAAAGTTTTACCCATAATGTAACCCAACGCTTTTAAACTCGCATATACATTCGCAACAACGCATAATGGATTAAAAAAGGAACTTGGCAAAGGCATGACAAAAAGGGGTATAAGGCCACAAGTTAAACATGGTGGCAAATGAGGTATAAACGTGTTCATTAACTTGCATATTACATTATTAGGCCTCAAAAACATGCACAACCTCAAACTTAGCACATAGGTGAATCATGGTGATAAATGACATAGAAAGATGGCTAGAAGTTCACATATGGCATTACATGTAAGCTATCATAAGGGACATGATAGTTCTCATATTTCCAAAATGCAACATTTAACATAAAGTTTATATCTTTAAGCCCACAAGATCAAGATAATGACTTTTTAGTCATGATAGGATACATAACATGATAGCATGCAACATACTTAATGTTCAAACCCAACTTACAATATGTCACATTAAGTTTAAAGTTAATATCTAAGAGTAGGAAGAGGGCTTACAATGCTATGAAGGCACAAATCAACATATAAAACAAAGATTGAGACAAAGCCATTCATGCTATCACCCAAAAAACCCAAAAGAACAAGCTCCAAATGAAACCCTTGAGCAAATATCAATAAAAATCCTTGCTTTGAAGAAGAAATGTTTCAACTTTGGCTTTGAATGAAGCTTATGAGCTCTCAAGCAAGATCCTTGCTTTTTGGTCAAGAAAAGGTTGCAACTTTGGCTAGAATGCAACTTATGAACTCTCATACAAACATGAAATCACTCAAATGATCATAGAATCTCTCATGAATGAAGAAAAGAGGCTCCTTTACTTTGAAACAAGCTTAGAACACTTAAGCTATTATGAAGAAGAAGATGGAGGCCATGGGTTGAAGTGGAGGCCATGATGAGGAATCATTTTGGCATAGTTTAGTTGTAGGATCAATTTATGAGGGTTTTAGGTGAGGGTTAGGGGTCTTTTTATAGAAGACTAGGATAGTTTTAGCCATAGGATAAACCCTAGAACCAATCCTAGCCTTTAAAGCATGTATTGGAGAAGAAGTCACATGTAGGAACCATTTAGGGCCTTTAGATTAAAGCTGAACCATGAGAACCATTCAAATGCAAAATCTGCATTCGAGTGAATCGGCCTACGGGTTGACAGCCAAACACCCTGGATTAACCCCTAGTCGACCCAGCGGGCTCGGAAAAATCGGCCGGTTCGGTTATTCCCCTCTCCCAATTCGCTATTTTGAACATTTTTGCATATTTATTTATTAAATTTTCAATTATATATATATATATATATATATATATATATATATATCAATATATATATATTTCTCTGCGCAACCCATTTCACTTAATTAAGTATACTTTAATTTGTGAATTTTTATGTTCAAATTACGGGGTGTTACATTCTCCCCTCCTTAAAGGATTTCGTCCCCGAAATCTCTAAGTCAAGAAGAACGTATCCTACCAACCAAACAACCATCTACTCAAACCATCAAACACTGGCATCATTGTCCTTAGACGATTTCTAATGCCATATGAACATATGTAGAACGTGTGTGTATATGCTCCTTAGCTAATGCTAATGATCAGGCCTGAATGATCTTTCTAATGCAAAATATGTTTAGTGCCATGAGTCCAACATGTATGCGAATAGTCCTAGTCATATAAGTACTATATGCGTGCACAAACATTCATTCATATGCAATATCCGCATGATAACACATTCAATTTCATCCATAAACAAGTATAAATACTCATGCATATGCAACATGAAACGTGACCGCGTCAATCTAGTATCTAATGTGTATTCGCGCATCCACGAGCAACCACTTGCAACCATTTGCAACCATATCAATCATAACATGTTTCAAATACATGTTTACATCTATAGAGTTCTATCTAAGGTTCCCAAGATAAGATCGAGGAGATAAACAAGACAAACTCCTTACGGGGTTTGTAACAGAAATAGGACCGAGAGGATATCCACCAAGCGATAGCATGCAAGTAAGCTCTACAGGTGAACCAAGGATCAAAGATACACTCTTAAAAAGAGACATGATGCACGCGTCTGAGCCGCATTTCCACGAACTTAATTCCATTGTGCCTTGAACGCCTTTGACTTCATGGTTTCGTAGCTCCTTGATTCCTATTTCCAAGGTACGAGTCGGAACTCTTTTCACTGTCGCCTCTCGTTCCACTTTCATTTATTCTTTCCCTAGTATACTTGGCTCAACCATTTCTACGTACTCATGCAAGCTCTCCAAAAATTTACTAGTGAATTCTGGATCTCGTTTACCCATGCCAATCCATGTTGCCAAGAGTACTTACTAGGGTGATTCCCATATCTCATGCATAAGCGAAACGAACCATCCGCCTTAGCGGCGAATTCTATTCGAACGGATTACCAACAACTACACCCCGAGATTCTAGGTAACTAACCATGACAGAACCCAAAAGGTTACATGAGACTTCGAGGGTATCACCAAGGTGAGTCGAGAGTCTAATTACCCTCTTTCCAAAACCGAGAATGGCACCCCTTATTGGGTGACCACTTTATCCCTAGAATCCATCCGTAGCCGAGACATGTCATTCTCAAATCCAAACAAGTCATGAAGAAATGGACCAACTCTCCAACCAGATTTTTGGGACAAAAACTGGGATCCTCTACCATGCTAGTACTAAGGTGCAGAGACTCAACTATCCAAGCAGACTTAAATGATACGATGATCAAGACAAAGTCTGGACGGGATGATCGAAAAGAATGACTAAACCTTTACCAGAAACGGTACCATCTCTTTTAGGTACCCTAGAAATGGGAGCGTACAATTGCCCTCTCCGATGATCTTGTCCTTGTCCTCCTTGATGGACTAAGCCATACCAACAAGTTGCTTATCATTAAGCTCGCGTCCTTTATTCTTACTCTTATTATCCTTCCTTGTACCACGGCAACAGGTCTCTCGAGAACCACCTCCATCGTACGGAAAACACCTACGTGGCTAGACAAAGATTAGTCACAGTTAGAACTACTGTGACTACAGATGGAGGAAAGAAAGGAAAAGAGATTAGATCAAGGAATCAAAGGATAGTGCTCATGGCCTTTGGGGAATAGCCTTTTAAAACAAAACTTTTCTTGAAAATGCTTCTTTGTAAACGGTTTTTCAAATAGTTTCAGAAGGTTTTTTTTTTAAAAAAACTTTTGCCCAGTCTGGTAACCTTCTGCTCTGATACCAAATGTAACACCCCACCTCTTCTAGGGTCACTCACAAAGGGAATGCACTAGGTTTGGTGAAGAATTATCGAGGTAAACATGCACAAAAATATTACAAGACAGAACATATATATATAAAACAGCGGAAGTAAAACAAATTTTGAGACGAAGCCATTCATGCTATCACCCAAAAACCCCAAAAGAACAAGCTCCAAATGAAACCCTTGAGCAAATATCAATAGAAATCCTTGCTTTGAAGAAGAAAGGTTTCAACTTTGGTTTTGAATGAAGCTTATGAGCTCTCATGCAAGATCCTTTCTTTTTGGTCAAGAAAAGGTTGCAACTTTGGCTAGAATGCAACTTATGAACTCTCATACAAACATGAAATCACTCAAATGATCATAGAATCTCTCATGAATGAAGAAAAGAGACTCCTTTACTTTGAAACTAGCTTAGAACACTTAAGCTATCATGAAGAAGAAGATGGAGGCCATGGGTTGAAGTGGAGGCCATGATGAGGAATCATTTTGGCATAGTTTAGTTGTAGGATCAATTTATGAGGGTTTTAGGAGAGGGTTTGGGGTCTTTTTATAGAAGACTAGGATAGTTTTAGCCATAGGATAAACCCTAGAACCAATCCTAGCCTTTAAAGCATGTCTTGGAGAAGAAGTCACATGTAGGAACCATTTAGGGCCTTTAGATTAAAGCTGAACCATGAGAACCATTCAAATGCAAAATCTACATTCGAGCGAATCGGCCCACGGGTTGACAGCCAAACACCCTGGATTAACCCCTAGTCGACCAAGCAGGCTCGGGTCGACCTCAAAAATCGGCCGGTTCGGTTATTCCCCTCTCCCAATTCGCTGTTTTGAACATTTTTGCATATTTATTTATTAAATTTTCAATTTTATATATATATATATATATATATATATCAATATATATATATATATATATTTCTCTGCGCAACCCATTTCACTTAATTAAGTATACTTTAATTTGTGAATTTTTATGTTCAAATTACGGGATGTTACACTATCCTTCAATCCCGCTATGAACATTTCATTTTTCTTAAGTGGAGTGTTGATTAGTTCTGGCCCAAAACAAGAAAGCGAATTGAATTTGTTCTCATATTCAGATACTTTCATGTTCCCTTGCTTAAGATCAATGAAATCCCGATACATCCTAGTCTTTTCTGCAGTAGGTAGAAATTGTGCTTCGAAAGCTTCTTTGAATTTTTCCCAAGTGATATCTTCCTCAGGAACATTCGTGGTCTGAGCATCCCACCAAATAGCAGCAGCTTCCTGAAGTTGCCATGAAGCTAAGAGACGTTTCTGCTCATCATTCAATTTCAGCCCTTTGAAAATCCTCTCACAGGACCTCAACCATGGTTGGACTTAAATGAAAGATTTGCAAAGCTTTTGTCCTGTTGGACTGGTGCAACTTCCTCCACTATTTCTCCTTGATCTTGGGATCCAGTATTACGACCAGTAGTAGTGGAAGTTCCACTAGCTCGACCTCTACATCCTCGGTTACTTATCTTAATCATCTGAATATAACAGGTCGTCATTCCAGACTTGATTGGATATGACTAACTTAGGTATACCATCCAAGTTGATTTATTTTAAATTTAATTTAAATTTAAAAAAAATACGCTCTCTCACACTCAACCAAAGCCTAGGTAATCAGTAACCAAAGCTCTGATACCAACTATAAGGACCCAACTTTCGAACACATCGGAAGTCGTGCCATTAATAAGAATAAGGATAGATAGAAGATAAAATCACAAAAAAACATCAGAATCTCACAGCGGAATTTTCACAAAAGATAATACTTCATAATATTACACAGCAGTACATATTACATCAGAGCATCATAGGTCTAACGATACAAGCCATTTATAGTACATCTTTAATTATACATAACACTGATGCCTAACTTGCAGATCTAATTATACAGTAGATAGGATAGGTAGACTAGCACATAGGAAATCTCCATCTAGCTTCATAAGTTTATCCGATCCTAATTCACTTGTCTATTCATAACAAGTGTTATGAATACCCAAGAGTTTTAAGGAAAACACGGAAAAATAAACTCCGAGTCAGTCAGGGGAATGGTATGAGTAAACGATTATAAAAAAAATAAAAATATCTCATAAGACCACGCCGTAAGTATGGAATGGATTTTTACCTTATGAGATCAAAACACTTTGTATACTTTAAACCATATATTATCATAATGTCTATTTGGTTTTTCACAAATAATTTAAAATCTAGAAGAATGCTTGCATCTCACATTCTCCTATATAGTATACAAATAAAACCCGCTTGGTACTTATGGAAATTGGATTTCCAACTATGACAAGGTATGGGACCACCTTCCGATGGTGTATCTCTAGAGTCAAATACATATGGGTTCAACAAGAACATCTTGTAACCCGACCCTCATATGACTGACCACTCATTTCTCTTGAGTGTATCGAGTGTATATCACCAATGGTTGTGTACGGCAACCATTCCCGAATGGGCAGAATCGATAGATTAAGAAAACAAAAGAAATTTCTCTAGATAGGTAATGCTACACCCTAATGGGACCGACCCACATAGCCATGCTGCCTGCCCTATTTTTGTCACTTCCTAGATGTGAGGCTTGAGGATAGACTTACCTTTTCATCATCACTGTTTAATTTCTTTGAATACCACATCGCCAAATCTATCGGAAAACACTAATTGATTTCCACAAAAATACTCTAGTTGTCAGGCTAAAGAAGTTTCCCTTCTGTGCCAGCAACTGGTACGTTTGAAGAAAACAACATACGTGATTCCTTTGGAAATACTCTATCAGATATTCGTCCATACAATTTGTCCTGGGACTGGACAAACCGAAGGCACTATTTAAAAATAGTCCTTGTATATCGCCGTCTTCAATTTAAAAATCTCTGACGCGCGACGTATAATCTAATCAAAGTGGAATGTAAATTCCGGTCTCTTTGAAATGATTAACGATCATTTTCTCTTTAAGTTACAAATCTAACATGATTATAATTTAATTTACATATACAATCATAGTCAAACTAAACAGTATACGATTATCTGGCTTATATCTGGTATTTTGGTCATCTTTCCAAAACGGTCAATTTTAGTGTGTGCGTCGCACACGGTTTTTCTTTTCGTTTTGTTAGTTACCTTTAAAATGAATACTTACTTTATTTTTCTTTAGAAAAATATTTCCCATCATTATTCCTAAATCTGATTATTCACAAATGGATTTATATTGCAGCTTTTACACTTGGTATCGTTTTCGTCAAATTTTCCTTTTGATCCTTCATTCTTGATTTACTTATCCTTCTTTCTATACTGATAAAGTTCCTCCTTTTAATTTATCCATTTAAACATGATTAAAATACAATTTACAGTTCTTATGTTATAAAATTCAGAATTGTACATGATCAGTTACTGGTACCGGGAAATTTAGATTATAGTTTAAAACTAACAAACTCATTGTATGTGTTGCATATGATTTTTCTTTACCTTGTTTAAAATTTAAACATTTCATTTAGAAAATAAATTCAAAATTTCAACTAAATTTATAATTTAACTAAAATTATAGTGTCTATGTTAATTCCTCGATTTCTGTCAAAACAATACTCGATCTTCTACATTGATCGATTTCTTTTGTTGACTTTTGAATATTTCATTAGAAAAACTTTTTTAATTCTAGTTATAAATAAAATTTATAAATTCATTTAAAATTACAACTTCTGTATTAAAATTTCAGTTTTGACGAAAACCGTAATTTCCTGATTCACTTTCTTTTTCTTCATTGACTAAATTAAATAAAAATGCTATTTTTATTTAAATATTCATTTTCTTATTTTATTTAAACCCTTATTTAATTTTTAAACAAGTTTAAATTAAAAAATATATTCAAAATTCCTCATTTAAAAGCATAAATCACCAAAGTACCACTTTGGTAGAGCACTGGTTCAAGATCCAGGGTGCGCGCCCCTGAAAAACCCTTGGCCATCACGTTTTTGGCAAAGTACCAGAATCCTGACAAAGTACCAGGGTTCTCGAACTACCATCTCCAAAACTCCATCGTTTCCTGGCCGAGTAGCACCCATCCCCCATGTGTCAGACCCCTATCCAAAACACCACCCTAGTAGTACCAAGGTTAAAGTACAACCCCATGAAAACATGACCGATCACCTTAAAAACCATGGCAGCACCCCAACCGATCACCCTCTGGCCTTGTGCACGTGCACAGCCACCCACGCCGTCGCCATCCACTAACGACCCTTCCCACAAGTTACTCCTCCTTCCCTGATGTCGACGCCATGCCCTGACCGCCAACATCACCTCGTCAGTCCAAAAACAACATGCCACTATTTACACAACAAATAGGTCCATACAGGAAAACGCCTACCACGCCTCACCTAAACACTGCGCCACCGCCACCTCCCTACCATGTCATCGCCACCTCCCAACGCCTCTTTTCCCCCAGGACCGCACCCCTAAAACCCCTCCGACGAAGAGCAGTTCTGGTGAACCCAAACCGAACCCAAAAAGCTATTTTTTCCTATTTTGATCAAATCCTTCAATTTTTTTCATTTGAAAAATTATTTCATAATTTTCCCAGAATCCCTGAACCTATGTGATGCTACACCTTTAACCCCTACTTCCCTGATCGCCTGGATGATCGGAATTTTGCATGGTCCCCAATTCTGATCATCCCAGGATTTCTCTTAGATTAGGCAATTAAAAATCATGATTTCTCTTTTAAAAATCATTATTTTAATCCATCATAACATTTGTAAACTCAAAACAAGGTTTCATGGAGTTTGAAAATTCATTTGGGTTTTTAGAAACAAAGAGCTACTGTGTTCTTGTGTTTAAGTATCAGTATAGGTTTTTGGCCAGGTTTACTTCATTTTGGACAATTGAATGATTATGTAAAGAGTTTAAAAGTAGTATGAGATCTTATTTCTAATCCCACTACATAGATTTGCTGATCCATTTAGCTTTGTAGGTTTCAAACAAAAATAATAGTGTCTGGAAAACAATATCAGACAATACCTCCCTGTTAACACTATGATACTTAAGTTTTTTTTTACTAACCATCCATGATTTCTACATCATACCAACCAAACAAGACATACAAGATATAGTACTTGAACAAACATACCATAATCATCCAGGTTCAACTTATAGTTCACACAGCAAGAAGAAAAAATGCAGGAATTTTCAAAACAGAAAATTTGGAAATAGGTTTACTCACCTTTAAGCTTAAAACCCTTAACTTTACCTGCTGAATTCTCTTTCTATTCTATTTCAATTGCTTTTGTGTTTGTATGAGTGGGAATGATGTGTGCTTGTGGCCTTTTATAGTGGCGGAAATCATAAAATAATGGTGGCAACAAAATAAATTTTCAGATTTGATTTTGACCAAAGATTGACAACACCACAAAATCTTTTTCCCCACCAAAACAAAACAGCACCATCTCCTCTTCACATGGCTTAGATTAGTCATACTTCACCCTAAAAACCTCTTGCACATGGCCTATAGGTTTCTATGAAATGTCACACTGAATGCCTATATACAACTATGATTTTCACAATATTTTTTCTTGGTTTTAACAAATTAAAATATCCATTTTTGTACCATTTAAAATCTGTTTGCCTTGGGTTTTTAAACCAAAATCTCTCATGATATTTTGATTCAACAACAAAATATAAAAAGAAATTTACTTGCCTTCCAAGGCAAGCAAAAATATGAAAATTGGTACTACAAAATCAATGGCCATGTCATGGAAAAATCTTGGAAAAGCTAAGTGTTAGTATAGGCCTAGTGTAGGAAATATCCTAGGTGTATATGCAAGGTTTTGTGAATCTTTGGCACATGGGTTTTTGACAAAATAAACAAGGTTTTGAAAAATGCAAAAGGAAATGATAATTTTCAGAAAATCTTGTGTAAAAAGAGAATGATTTTGAACTGAAAATGTTTGATAACAATTTGATTTGGCCATGTGATCAAATCTTTCTAGATCCTCTTAACTTGCTAATTTTTGGTGTAGGTGTTATCTTGAATTTTTATTCATGAACATGATTACAAAAGGGGATGATACTTTCATGCTTTGATGTATGTATATGTGAATATGAGCTTGCCTTGATCTTGCTTTGACAACCAAATGGTCTTTGGCAAGTTTTAATTCAAATTTAAACAAGTTTTCCCATTTCAAGAATTTGCAAAAAACCCAACTCTAAAATACTTTGAAAAATGAAGAACAAAATATAAAATAAAATGGCATTAAAAACTTGCTATATAAAAGTGTTATCAAACATGTATAAAATCAATTTAAATAATCGCTATCAAATTCATGCTATCATACCGGATGTGTAAAAATGGTTTTTTTTTGTAAATGCTGTTATACATAACTTAACATGCTTTGAAATTTTAAGGTCTGGATTTTAAATCGTATTTGTGAATACGTACTCATAATTAAATCAATATTTGTGTCAGTGCTCGATGAAAATACCGGGTCCTTACAACTGGATCCAGTTGGCATGCTAATTAAGCAAGTTCGAATATAATTTACCGCTTATTGCGTAATAATGCTCACAAAAAGGTACGCCTACGCAGAATATGAAATTTTGGTTTTTATTTGGATTTTGGGTTTGGATTTTGAATTTTTCCGATCGTGTTGGTCGATGTATATATATTTCTTGATCCTGCAATATTGCAGATGTCCCTCCGTACAAGGGAGATTCGGCCAAAAAAATTCAAAATTTTAAGGTGTTAGAAATTTTTGAAGATTTTTGGAAAATTCTATTATTTGAAATAAATTGGTTTTAAAACCAATTGGGTTAGTTTGAAAACAAAAACAAGTTTTGAATTAAATATTTTTTTGCAAAGTTAATGGGTCGTAACCTTCTTTCTACCTTGGCAATTTCGAGGACGAAATTCTTTTAAGGGAAAGGAATGTAATGTCCCGTATTTTCTGGCCAATTATTCAAATTTATTTTATTATTTAAAATATCGATTTGAATTTTAGTAGTTTAATCTTGAATATTTATTTATATTAATTATATAATAATATTTTAATTCCAAAATATTTGGAAAATGTTGAATTTAAAGTATAATGTGATTGGGTAGTTTAAAATGGTTCAATATTGTTCGTATTGAAATTATAGTATCGATTTCGTTTATAAAACGATGGTTGAGCATTAAATTTATAAATATATTATAAAACGAGCTGCAGCGGCGCGATAGTTCGTAATATGGCGTTTTGAACTTTAAACAGTTTTACAGGAACCAAAATAAGTCGGATTTTCTCGAAACAAGAAATGTCAGAATCTGTTGGATAATATTTTTCTAATGAAAGAGAAAATTCTAGTTTTCATAACATAGATTTTCTTTTATGTCCATATCAAATTTTAAAATAGTCGCTATGGAATTCCTTTATATATTATAGCGATTTATTTATATAAAATAAATGGTTTTTAAATATTTAAAATATCGATTTGGCTTGGAATTCAACCCGGGATATTTTATTTTGGTAGCGTATGGAATTCTGGTCGTGTATAGCCAATGATAATATTTTATTAATATTATATTGAGGTATTTTAAAATTGGTTTATTTTAATTTGAATTGCCAGTTATAAAAGGGACTTTATTCAAACGACCTCCGTTTTTGACGAAACTAATTTTATTGGGACCGCAATAGTAAATTATTGCTAGATTTCAATTTGCGCGTCAATCGGAGCTATTATGTGAGCGTGGCAAAATAAAATGCAAATAAAACGACCATTTGGACGTGAACGAGCGCCACTGGAGCAAACGGACTCGGAATTCGACGAAACAAGATTCATTAGGACTGTAACGTCAAATTATATTAAGATGTCAATTCGCATCACGAACGGTGTGTATGTGAGCACAAAAGCTAATAATCAGTGTTCGAAATTGCGATAGACACAAAAAATAATATCGTTTGTCACATTAACATAAATTAATATTATTTCCCTTTATAAATACAACCCACCATCAGCCAAAAATCAGAATTTCTCAAACCAAAACCGTTCACCAGCGTCTATTTTGCAGAAAAGTACATAATCACGTTTTAATTTATATCTTCACATTTATCGCGAATTTGAGGGGGTTTCCAAAGGGAAAGATGTAGATCCAAGTGAGGGCTAGTCGCTGACCAAATCTGGGGTGGAACGACGACCTGTGGTGGTCGGAATCGGCGTGAAACCGTGAATATTTGTTTCCATTCTTTGCTAATTTAGAGGAGTTGTGGTCAATTTCAGAAGATGGGACCAAAGGGAAAATGAAGAAGGAAGATAGGGCTTTCAAATGGTGGTGGTCTCAAGTCTTCTGGTGGACGGAGGAGGTAGGAAAAATGAAATGATCGGAGAATGTAAAATTGGGGGTTTTTGATGATGCTCGAATCGGATTTTACCATTTTGGTGGCGCTGGGGGTGGTTACTGGCGGAGATACCTGAAGGAGGAGTGAAGCAGGAAGTGAGGCGGTCTGAACGGTGGTGGTGGCCGTGCCTGGCCTGGCATGGCATGGGGATGGAGAATTTTGGGTTTATTCATTTTCCGGTTATGTGGAGATTCTGGAGCAACGAGAAGGTGCTGGGCGTCGTGCTCACAGGCGATGGCAGAGGGAGGAGGCGCCGTTCAGATGGAGGTGCGAGGTGGGTCCCAGGTCGATCAGAATGGCGGCGGTGGTCGTCTATTGAAGCGTTGCTTTAGTCCAAGGAAGAAATCAGGAAATCGAAGAAAGGAAAGAGTCGGGTTTCAGAAGAGCTACAGTAGAAAATGCGTCCATGAACAGTGATTCATGTCGACGGGGACTGTATAATAGGTAATTAAGGTAAATTATTTAGTTAATTATTAATTAAAATTAGTATAAACTTTAAACGGTCGTAACTAATTCATTTGTTAACGGAATTCAGTTAAACTGGATCCGTTGGGATCACAGGGACGAGACCTAGACAATGGTGCTGACTGGGATTCAATTGGAGCTATTTGGAATTTCAAATAATTTTGAACGTTCGTTTCAAATTAAATGCAACAAACACGTCAATCGTCAACCAAAACGAAACTGGTGAGTTAATTCTCACACCCTCTGGAATTCTGTAATGTGGTAAAGTCATAGAAAAATATAATTTACCGTTAACAGTATAAATTGGTTGATTGGCTGCTTTGGATGCTATTAACTATTTGATTGGTTGTTGTTATTTATATTCTTCATTTTTAGATAATAAATTATTGAAATTTAATTCGTATATTATTATCAAACTGTTATCTGTGGTGCAGAGAATGATAGGGTGGAGGGATCCGACCGAATTCCTTAAATAAACTGTACATTATTTGGAGTGCGTATCAATCATATATATGAATTGTTCACCCTGACTGACACCAAAACCTATTTTGACACTGATGGTTGACTTGATATTCATCATGGTTATGGTTACAACCAATCGACCGTATTGATTAGGTAATTGGCAATGAATGGCCTAAAATGTATTGTTTTAAACATCGGTCTACCGTCAGGTGGATTGATGTAGTTTTAAAGTTATAAATTATTTTATAACTGAATTGAAGTTCTCAATTATCCTATATAAATAATTGAATTAGAAATTTATAAATAAATATTTTCAATCGAGTTTATAAGAGAAATTATTGAAATGGTTTATACGAGTTAAAAGCAGAAACCCAAGAATTTACATACAGGTTGTTAAAATAGAATAATTGTTTTTAAAACAATTAAATAGTGTTTTTTAATTAATTAAGTTATTTAATCAATTTAAAAAGGGGAAATGAAATGAGATTCAGTTAATAGTTAACTGATATAAACAGTTGACAAAATCAACCGTGTTTAATTGAAGTTGATAATAGAATCAAATTTGGTAATGGAATTAATAGAATTTTATAAATATTCAACAAATTTAACGAGGGTGTTAAATATTAGTAAATCCCCGATTGACTATAAATTAAGGGAATTATGGAATTGTTTAGTGTTTATTATTAGTTATTCTTCGATTAACTAAAATCCAAGGCTATTATCAAAAATGGTTAGTGCTAATAAGGCAAATTATTATTTAATTAGTTTTTAAAAGTGATCAATAACCTATTTTTAGTTAATAGCAAAGTTAACTTTTTTTAATGCAGTTAATGTTAAAGTTAAATTATTTTAATTAATAATAATTAGAGAAATGACTTTTAATTGGGATTCAATTAAGAAATGATCAAGTGGCATTATGGTTTGATCAAGGAGGTAGTAAGAGTTTATAAAAGGGGGTATAATCCAAGTTTTAAACTAGATTTGTAAATGGGATTTGTCGATGAACACAGAGATTTAAATAATCTTTTTCCTTAATTTTTAAATTAAGTAAAGTGAAGTAAATGCAATTGAATGGAATTATTAGGGAGAATAGTTATTAGATTAGAAATGGACTAAAATGTGTTTAGAATGGAATCTAAGCTATGTTGTGAAGAGATGGTAAATGGATTGACGGATTGGTATAAATGATTTGGAAGAAATCGAAGCGAGGTTTGAAAAGGGGTTTTAAACCAAAATGATAACTTTAAATGTTAAAGAATTGAATTAGGAAAAGCGCTGTAATTGAAATAAGGTTTTCAAACGTATGGAAAAATACATACAAATGTATGGTGTTAAATATTGATAAATGGATTCTTGGAAATAAAATCGAATTTAAAAGTCTCATTGAAAAGAAGGGGGTAAATATTCGTTAGTTATGAAATCCAAGATCAAGTTCTATATTAAGAATGTCAATAGATTGAAGTAAATTATTTGACAAGAGATTTTGATTATAAATCAAAATGTTAAAGCGAAATAATGATTTAAGTTAAAAGTGGTGTTTTAGTGAATATCTGAAATGACCCGAACTTTCCCATGAAGGAAAGAATGGATAGAGTTGAGAACAAGCCACATCAAAACACAAACAGAAGAACATTTAATTGTTTATTACAACAATTCCATCAGAAACAAGAATATACAGAGTATGAACACATATTATACATCAGAGAAATATAAGAGATTACAATAAATTACATAGCAGCGGAAAAACAATACAAAACACAACTGAAAGTAATACACGGATAAAGAGCTTTCCGAGCATCGTTCCAGCTATAAATCAGGATCCTGTGAATATTAATTTGCAAAACCAAAACTACTAGCTGCCCGTGTGGAAAATAGGGGCACCCAGAGTTTAGGTTAAAACAATAAACTCCAGGTCAGTCATGTGACTGGTGTGAGAACCAAAACAGTTATTTAAAACTTTACTTAAAAAATAAGGTAAATCAAGGGACCACGCCGTATAACACGGAACGGGTTTCCTCCCGAGAATACCAGTGCTTAGAATAAACAACGCAATGATTTTTCGAAAAATGAAGCTATTATAAGACCCAGGTCCCATCACACAATGCAACGCAGGCCGGAGGATAGGGTTTTCCCTTATAATAGCCAAACATACTTGGTACGTTTAAAACAAATCATTTGATACTATTATAAGTTTATAGTGTCAAAACAATTTCAATCATAAATATCAATCATAAGCGGCATGAGTACCATCTATCATGTCGCCAATACTAGGCTCTACAATCAAAACCGAAATATCTCGTATTGGAAATTGGATTTCCGTCAGATTTCCGTCATGAGTCGAGGTAAGGGGCAAGCTCCTCTCCGCTTCGAGACACTCTAGCAAATTTCTCGGGACTACACACTCTGGGTAACCCCTGGAATAGGCTGGGCCGGTCCTCTCTTAAGTTTGAGGATTAGTTATTCCTGAACACACGTTTCCAGGTCCTTACAGACCTATGATCGAGGCGCCTCGCAATCTAACATCCACATAGGTATAATAATCAATGATGTCAGTGCTAGTAAAACACTGACACCACCCATAACTAGAAAGAAACGTCGTGTTCTCCCAGCGGTCCGTATCACTTTTTTAACTCATACCCAGGTGTGAGGCTCGCGAATTCACGCTATACACAAAGCTATACCACGTAGGCCATGCTTTGATCATCAACCACAAGACTTTGCTTTGCAACAAAAGCCTTGATCATCTGCCACTTAAGCAATTCATGCCATGCGACTGATATCTATCGATATATAAACTCTGAGCTCGTACGTCTCAGAGAAGGGCGTTAAGCAAGAGAATAAATTCTCTGCCGCCAAACAGATATATATTTAATAGAAATCAATCAACACAGAATAAAATCCAATGTCAGACACACCATCCAATTACAAGTTCGTTCTGGGTCTGAACGAAACCGGAGGCACCATATACCTTGCATATCCATTGATCTCCAAATACGTCTGGACGACAACCAACTATTTCCCTCCTCTTGTGTGTTCAGCCCAATCAAGATCATCAGTAATTACCCAAATGATGTGAAGACCTCCGGTCTTTGACCACCGTCTTCATCTTCGACTTATCGTCAAATCAATTATTCAAAATGGGTATAAACCCGGCCTTTCCGAATAACTCGCGTATATAATAAACAAGTGCTAGAAAACACAACATACGCCTCATTCCAATTCTGAATATTCTTTTATTTAAATATTCACATCTTTTGGGAAAGGTTCCCATTAATTTTATCAAAGATAAATTCTTTAAAATTTATTCTTTAATCTTCCTTCGGATGTCATTTCAAACCAAAATACGGTTTTTCAAACTAGTCGGGATTAGCGAACCACACCGAAGTAATTATTTATTTAATTTCCCAATCCCAACCTATTCATCCCATGGAGAAAAACTGTTATTATCCCATAACTAACACCATGGTGTTATCGGTAAATTTAATTTCAAATCTAATTAAAGATTTAACTATCGCTCGGAGCAAAACTGGCGATACTCCATTCTCGATCATTTTCCAAATTTGATAATTTAAATTATCAATTCCCATTTTAATCTGATTAAAGATTCATTAAAACTCCTCTTAGTTTTAATCTTTCCAAAAATCAATATTAATGATTATTTAACTTTGGAAAATCAAACATGTCGCATTGACAATCTATACCGTACTATTGATTTCTGCCGATATATAATCTCTAAGCTCGTACGTCTCAGAAAAGGGCGTTAAGCAAGAGAATAAATTCTCCGCTGCTAAACAGACATATATTAAGCAGAGATCAGCCATACAGTTCGAAATACAATGACAGACATGTAATCCTGTCTTTTACTAGGTTAAAGAACTAATGTCATTTAAAACACAGCTCACGATAAACCCAAATCACATTCCATTAATGGAATCTTCACGGAAAACAAATCAATATATATATATAATCGATATCAATTTCTGTATCTGACTAATAATATAAATGGAATAACGGCAAAGCCCTTTTAAATTCCATATGTATGAACAGTCCTCCTCCATATAATTTCATTTCGACTATTATCAAATCGAATTCCATTCAATTCCAATTCTATATATTATATTGGAAAATCTCATTAAATCTTTATAGAAAGATTTATAAATTCCAAATCATATTTCACTGTAAATTGGGTTAAAGAACGAGTGATATTTAAAACACCGTTCACGATAAACCCAAAAATCAATTCTAATTCAATTCCAATTAAATATATTAATTAATTGGTGTACTTCATTAAATCTAAATAAAAAGAGTTAACCTTTTCTCAGCTGGGTTTAAGAACATTGTTAATGAAGACACCATTCACGACAAACCCAAATCCCATTTGATATTAAATACAAGGCTCTGAATAGGAAATATATCGGCTTATATTCAATATCAAATTCTGAAATCAAGAAATATCGTATTGGAAATAACGATATAAAATATATCTTCCAAATTTCCATAACAATTTTCGTATAATCCCGAATCCAATCATCGAAATATCCCGAAGATAATTTCTATTCAAGTCCATTCCAATCCATATATTGGAAATTCTGGTTATTTTTAAAACCATTTCAAATCCAGTTTATTTATTTTAAAAATATTGATTTTATAATTCTAGTTCAAAACTAGTTCATTTTGATAAAAAAAATACAATTTTATCTTTTCAAATAGGGGGTATTTCATCCCAGTTCTTTCCAAATCATATATTATGATTTTACACAAATTATTGATATTTTTAATAATTTTATCAAGGCCTGTACAGCCGATTTCCACAAATGGCCATCGAACTGCACTTACAGCGACCTTTTCCAAATTTGATTTGGACATAATTCCAAATCCAGCCGTTAGATTTATAATTTCTCATATTCGTTAGAAAGCTCTTTTCAATACGAACCTTACGGTTCCGGATAAAGGAGAATCCGACGGTCAGACCTCCCGTTCCGTTCGAAGTCAATGGTCGAAATTCACGAACTACCGCAGCGTGGCGCGTTCTATTCAGGCCATTAAATATATGTAATATAAATATATTATATATATTTCATCGATTTCTTTTCAAATCGTATTTTATAAATCGTTTTAAATTCGTTTCAAAAAGAATTTCAACTTCCATTTCCATTTCAAATCAAAAATGAATTTTTCCTTATAAATTCGTTTTAAATTCATTTCAATTCAATTCGAATTTCAATTCTATTCAATTCAATTCGAATTTCGATTCCATTCAATTCAATTCGGATTTCAATTCTATTCGAATTTCGATTCTATTCAATTCAATTTGAATTTCATTCTATTCAATTCAATTCGAATTTCGATTCTATTCAATTCAATTCGAATTTCGATTCTATTCAATTCAATTCGAATTTTGATTCTATTCAATTCAATTCGAATTTCGATTCTATTCAATTCAATTCGAATTTCAATTCTATTCAATTCTATTCGAATTTCGATTCTATTCAATTCAATTCGAATTTCATTCTATTCAATTTAATTCGAATTTCATTTTCAAAACATTCTATTTTGAAATCACTTTTCGATATTCATTATAAAACGAATAAAATCAACAAAATTCCCGTTCGTGTTAAAATGGCGTTTAACTACTTAACACGGCTTCACATTTCAATATTCACTTTATTATTTTAAAATATTCGATAATTCTGAGCTGGAATCAGACACAGTCAATTACTATATAATTTGATTATATGGATTTCATCCAATACATGTATACAACAATGACGATAAACAATCAACCATCATCCAAAGTGCGTTCTACACTGCATAAGCATCAAATATAAATATTTAACGCTTATAACCGTCTGTCAATCGATCGATCGACATACAGCTAATTATTGGGATTAGTGTATGTCATATATCATCCCAATACCCGTGTGGGGTTTCAAACAATCAAACCTCGATTTATTTGTGCAGTTGGGCAATGTGTAAAATTTTATCGTCCCAATCCATATCAGTCCAATGTGTATACATAAACAAATCATTCGATTTGTTTATAAATATTTATTTCATTTACACGTTAAAAATTATATTTTTAACTATAAAATGTTTCATTTCATTCCCCCAGACACAATCAATTTTCACAACAAAGTCAATCAAACAAACAAGCCGTCCATGGTCTGTGGACGACGGGTGTTGGGTGCTGCTAAGCACCGTCTGCATCCTAGTATATATTTCAACTAGAAATAAAATAAAAGTGAGAAGTTCTCACCTACTAGCTAAACCAACACACCGCGACTCTTCATATGTAGGAAATCTCCATCGCGCTCGCCCTTTATCACTTTCATTGTCTGTATTCACTACATATATAAAAATCACATTTTTATATTCTCTATTGTATAAAAATCACATTTTTTTATAACTATGCTACATGGATAAAAATCACATTTTTATACTGCTATATATAGGTAAAAATTCTATGTTTATACCGCTACTATATAGATAAAACTTCTATTTTTATACCGCTACTATATAGATAAAAATTCTACTTTTATAATGGTGTTCATATAATAAAGATCATATTTATATCACGATAACTTCATAATAAAAATTATATTTTTATTGCTTCATTCCAATAAATAAAAATCACATTTTATTTCTACTTCATATATTTTTACAACGCTCCTTCCTATATAAAAATTATATTTTTATATTTCTACTCCTTATATAAAGATCGAATTTTTATTTCGACACTATAAAAATCACATTTTTATTTCAACATATATATAATAAAAATCAGATTTTTATTTCGCTATATATATAAAAATTATATTTTTTATATTCTCTATCTTATAAAAATCCTATTTTTATCGCTCTACATAAATAAAAATCATATTTTTATATCTTCTATATAATAAAAATTATATTTTTATTATCTTCTACACATATGTAAAAAAACGGATTTTTATCCCATTAACGCATATGTAAAAATCGAATTTTTATCACAAAAAAATCTAATTCTTATCATATATAAAAATCTAACTTTATATAATAAAAATCTAACTGTATATATTTTTAAAAACTAACTTTTTATATTTTTAAAACCTAACTTCATATATAAAATAAAACAAAATAGAAAAAACTCACTGTTCATCGACTGGGAGAGAGGAGGAGGGCGCAGTGGGTCTGGAGGTGGCGGCAAGTGGTCGTGGTGGTGCTGACGATCGGGGGCGGCGGTGGAAAGGGGGCTGGTGGCGGTGCATCTCAATTTCAAGGGGATTTGGGGGTTCGGATTTAAGGTGGAAGAGGAGTGGATCGGAGGAGAAGGGGGGAGGGCGCCGCCGCCTGGGGAGGCACGGTGGCGGGGCGTCGGCGAGAAAGGGGGGTTTGCGGCGCGATTTAGGTTTTCTTTTTTTCTATTTGAATCGATCAACGGGGGGCCTGAGAGAAGGTATAGAGAGAGAGAGGGGATTTTTTTAATTTATTTTTTTATTTAATTATTTTGTTTCAAAAAGTACCTTTTTATTTTGAACTCGAAATCAAACCCACTGACTGTCGTCCACAGCAAATTACCTCCATTCCGAACACAATGGGATATGTATCGTAGGCCGATTCGACTATTTCGATCAGTTTTCGTCAAAATCAAAATATAAATCTATATATTGAATTTGAATGCTCATTTCAATTTACCGGGGCCACATACGGACTCTAAAAATTCCCGAAAAATATTTTCTAGCTTCATATTGACGATACGGTCCTAACAAAACTAATTTCGTCAAATTCTGAGACCGTTTGAAAAATGGCCATTTTCCAGTCGATTAGAATCAACTAAAACTGGTCAAACGCATTTTCCTTTGCCACGCTCACATATTGATTCGAAAAATTACGAATTTTGGAATCTAGCCATAACTTGATATCACCGATCCAACGAAAGTGGTTTCGTCGAAAACTAAGGTCGTTTGCAAAATTTCCATTTTTAAGGGCCAAAATTCCATAGCAACTATTCTGAATTTTCAACCTGGCATAACTTTTGATTCCCGCTATGAAATTTCAATTTTTCGGATTCGCTGGAAAGATATTCTCAAATAGATCCTAATATTTTTGGTTTTGCTAAAATCTGGTTTATGTTGAATCTTGTACCTTCATTTGAAATTTGAAATCGAATTTTCGAACTACCACGCCATTTTCTATTCCTTTTATATTTAGAATAAAATATTTATTTTCTAACGACGATTCAAATAATATATACGTTCTATTTCTATTCCAAATAAATTTCTCGTCGTTATTATTTAAAATAAATCATTTTAAATATTCAAAATTCACTAAAATTGCCAAAACAAAAATTTTAAATTGGCTTGCATTTTCCGGGTTATTACAATCTCCCCCACTAAAAACTTTTCGTCCCCAAAAAGGAACGAAGCTGACTGTTGTTTTACTAATCAACTCAACTTCCATTATTTTCTTTACGGCTTAAGTTCTTCAACTTTTCAGTTTCTAAGAACTTTTCAATTTTTTCAAAAAGTTTGGCTAACACCCTAAATTTTCGAAAAATTTCGCCATAACCTCCCCTGCACCGGGAGCTTTGGAATATTCCAAATAGCCTCCCATGGCCCTCACCAATCCAAAAGAAAAAGAAAAAGCCAAGCAGCTAGCCAATCGGCTCATAAAATCATCCAAACCCAAAGAAATACAATAAACATGTACCTATTTGTCGGGCAAACAATTTTATTCCTCTGCTTTAGCCTCCTTGCTATGACCTGTTCAATGGATACACATGTATATGCATGCAATTTCCAACAATTTGCAATATAGTTCAATATTTGGTTCAATTTGGCTAAATGGTTAAAAATATCAAACCAATAATCAAACAACACAACCATCAATCAATTGGTTGATTAACGTTTCAAACACATATCTTTAATATATATATTCAAAAAAAATCACATTTTTGATGCCAAATCACACGAATAAGCCCTATCTAGTTTTGGTTCTCACACCAGTCTAATGGAAATATATAGAAATCTCACTTTCGAAACCCGAACATAAATATTGATGATGCCATGGTCATTATCAACATCATCTCCGGGCGACTAGAGTGTGATTCTATATCTATCCAGTATATTAAAACTTCGAATACACGTTTGCAAGGCATATATGCAAAATCTTTAAATATCGGATTGTCCAAGTTCTATACAAAAAAATATTCAAATACGTTGAATAAGGTTTAAATCTTCAAAACAAGAATTTGTTTTCATTTTAAAAATATACTCTTCACACTCGTTCTAAGATACTATTGATCCTATCTCTAACGAGTCATTCTTATTAGATATTACTAATCCAATCTCTGATGAATTCTTTTGTACGGTTCTAATGTGTCTTGTTCTCGAGCTCTGTAAACCAGAGCTCTGATACCAGCTGAAACGACCTGAACTTCCCCATGAAGGAAAGCACGGATAGAGTTGAGAACAAGCCACGTCAAAACGAAAATAGAAGAACATTTCATTGTTTATTACAACAATTCCATCAGACATAAGAATATATAGAGTATGAACACATATTATACATCATAGAAATATAAGAGATTACAATAAATTACATAGCAGCGGAAAAACAATACAAAACACAACTGAAAGTAATACACGGATGCAGAGCTTTTCGAGCATCGTTCCAACTGTAAATCAGGATCCTGTGAATATAAATCTGCAAAACCAGAACTACTAGCTGCCCATGTGGAAAATAGGGGCACCCAAAGTTTAGGTTAAAACAATAAACTCCGGGTCAGTCATGTGACTGGTGTGAGAACTAAAACAGTTATTTAAAACTTTACTTAAAAAATATGGTAAATCAAGGGACCGCGCCGTATAACACGGAACGGGTTTCCTCCCGAGAATACCAGTGCTTAGAATAAACAATGCAATGCTTAAAAAATGAAGCTATTATAAGACTCGGGTCCTATCACACAATGCAACGCAAGACGGAGGATAGGGTTTTCCCTTATAATAGCCAAACATGCTTGGTACGTTTAAAACAAATCATTTGATACTATTATAAACGTATAGTGTCAAAACAATTTCAATCATAAATGTCAATCATAGGCGGCATGGTTACCATCTATCATGTCGCCAATACTAGGCTCTACAATCAAAACCGAAATATCTCGTATTGAAAATTAGATTTTCGTCATGAGTCGAGGCAAGGGGCAAGCTCCTCTCTGCTTCAAGACACTCTAGCAAATGCCTCGGGACTACACACTCTGGGTAACCCCTGGAATTGGCTGGGCCGGTCCTCTCTTACGTTTGAGGATTAGTTATTCCTGAACACACGTTTCCCGGTCCTTACATACCTATAATCGAGGTGTCTCACAATCCAACATCCACATAGGTATAATAATCAACGATGTCAGTGCTAGTAAAACACTGATACCACCCATAACTAGAAAGAAACGACGTGTTCTCCCAGCGGTCTGTATCCCTTTTTTAACTCATACCTAGGTGTGAGGCTCGCGAATTCACGCTATACACAAAGTTATGCCACGTAGGTCGTGCTTTGATCATCAGCCACAAGACTTTGCTTTACAACAAAAGCCTTGATCATCTGCCACTTAGGCATGCCACACTGCAATTTATGCCATGCGACTGATGTCTATCGATATATAACCTCTGAGCTCGTATGTCTCAGAGAAGGGCGTTAAGCAAGAGAATAAATTCTCTGCCGCCAAACACTTATATATTTAATAGAAATCAATCAACACAGAATAAAATCCAATGTCAGACACACCATCCATTTACAAGTTCATTCTGGGTCTGAATGAAATCAGAGGCACCATATACCTCGCATATCCATTGATCTCCAAATACGTATGGACGACCACCAAATATTTCCCTCCTCTTGGGTGTACAACCCAATCAGGATCATCATTAATTACCCAAACAATGTGAAGACCTCCCATCTTCGACAACCGTCTTCATCTTCGACTTATCGTCGAATCAGTTATTCAAAATGGGTATAAACCCGGCCTTTCCGAATAACTCGCGTATATAATAAACGAGTGCTAGAAAACACAACATATGCCTCATTCCAATTCTGAATATTCTTTTATTTAAGTATTCACATCTTTTGGGAAAGGTTCCCATTAATTTTATCAAAGATACATTCTTTAAAATTTATTCTTTAATCTTTCTTTAGATGTCATTTCAAACCAAAATATGGTTTTCCAAACGAGTCGGGATTAGCGAACCACACCGAAGTAATTATTTATTTAATTTCCCAATCCCAACCTATTCATCCCACGGAGCAAAATTGTTATTACCCCATAACACCACGGTGTTATCGGTAAATTTAATTACCATTTTCCGTTCAAATCTAATTAAAGATTTAACTAACGCTTGGAGCAAAACTGGCGATACTCCATTCTCGATCATTTTCCAAATTTGATAATTTTGATTATCAATTTCCATTTTAATCTGATTAAAGATTCATTAAAACTCCTGTTAGTTTTAATCTTTCCAAAAATCAATATTAATGATTATTTAACTTTGGAAAATCAAACATGTCGCATTAACAATCTATACCTTACAATTGATTTCTGCTGATATATAACCTCTAAGCTCGTACGTCTCAGAGAAGGGCGTAAAGCAAGAGAATAAATTCTCCATCGCCAAACAGATATATTAAGTAGAGATCAACCATACAGTTCGAAATTCAACGACAGACATGTAACCCTGTCTTTTATTGGGTTAAAGAACTAATGTCATTTAAAACATAGCTCACGATAAACCCAAATCACATTCCATTAATGGAATCTTCACGGAAAACATATCAATATATATAATCGATATCAATTTCCGTATCCGACTAATAATATAAATGGAATAACAGCAAAGCCCTTTTAAATTTCATATGTATTTACAGTCCTCCTCCACAGAATTTCATTTCGACTATTATCAAATCGAATTCCATTCAATTCCAATTCAATATATTATATTGGAAAACGTTACTTTGGAAAATCTCATTAAATCTTTATAAAAAGATTTATAAATTCCAAATCATATTTCACTGTAAATTGGGTTAAAGAACGAGTGTTATTTAAAACACCGTTCACGATAAACCCAAAAATCAATTCTAATTCAATTCCAATTAAGTATATTCATTAATTGGTATACTTCATTAAATCTAAAAAAAAGATTTAATCTTTTCTCAACTGGGTTTAAGAACAATGTTAATAAAGACACCATTCACGACAAACCCAAATCCCATTTGATATTAAATACAAGGCTCTGAATAGAAAATATATCGGCTTATATTCAATATCAAATTATGAAATCAACAAATATCGTATTGGAAATAACGATATAAAATATATCTTCCAAATTTCCATAACAATATTCGTATAATCCCGAATCCAATCATCGAAATATCCTGAAGATAATTTCTATTCAAATCCATTCCAATTCATATATTGGAAATTCTGGTTATTTTTAAAACCATTTCAAATCCAGTTTATTTATTTTAAAAATATTGAATTTACAATTCTAGTTCAAAACTAGTTCATTTTGATAAAAATACAATTTTATCTTTTCAAATAGGGGGTATTTCATCCTAGTTCTCTCCAAATCATTATTATGATTTTACACAAATTATTGATATTTTTAATAATTTTATCAAGGCACGTACAGTCGACTTCCACAAATGGCCATCGAACTGCACTTACAGCGACCTTTTCCAAATTTGATTTGGACATAATTCCAAATACAACCGTTAGATTTCTAATTTCTCATATTCGTTAGAAACCTCTTTTCGAAACGAACCCAATGGATTTGGTTTTAGGAGAATCTGACGGTCAGATCTCTTGTAATGTCCGTTCGAAGTCAATGGTCGAAATTCACGAACTACCGCGGCGTGGCCTGTTTATTTAGGCCATTATATATGTAATATATATATATATTATATATCATCGATTTCCTTTTAAATCGTATTTTATAAATTGTTTTAAATTCGTTTCAAAAACAATTTCAACTTCCATTTCAATTTCAAATCAAAATTTAATTTTTCCTTATAAATTCGTTTTAAATTCATTTCAATTCAATTCGAATTTCAATTCTATTCAATTTAATTCGAATTCCAATTCTATTCAATTCAATTTGAATTTCGATTCTATTCAATTCAATTCGAATTTCAATTTTATTCAATTCAATTCCAATTTCGATTCTATTTAATTCAACTCGAATTTCAATTCTATTCAATTCAATTTGAATTTCAATTCTATTCCATTCGAATTTCATTCTATTCAATTTAATTTGAATTTCGATTCTATTCAATTCAATTCAAATTTCAATTCTATTCAATTCAATTCGAATTTCGATTCTATTCAATTCAATTCGAATTTCAATTCTATTCAATTCAATTCGAATTTCGATTCTATTCAATTCAATTTGAAATTCATTAATTCAATTTAATTTGAATTTCATTTCTATTCAATTCAATTCAAATTTCATTTTCAAAACACTCGATTTTGAAATTACTTTTCGATATTCATTATAAAACGAATAAAATCAACAAAATTCCCGTTCGTGTTAAAATGGCGTTTAACTACTTAATACAGCTTCACATTTCAATATTCACTTTATTATTTTAAAATATTCGATAATTCTGAACTAGAATCAGACACAGTCAATTACCATTAATTTGATTATATGGATTTCATCCAATACATGTATAAAACAATGATGATAAACAATCAACATCATCCAAAGTGCGTTCTACACTGTATAAGCATCAAATATAAATATTTGACGCTTATAACAGTCTGTCAATCAATCGATCGTCATACAACTAATTAATGGGATTAGTGTATGTCATATATCATCCCAGTGCCCGTGTGGGGTTTCAAACAATCAAACCTCGATTTATTTGTGCAGTTGGGCGATGTGTAAAATTTTAACGTCCCAATCCATATCAGTCCAATGTGTATACATAAACAAATCATTCCATTTGTTTATAAATATTTATTTCATTTGCACATTAAAAATTATATTTTTAACTATAAAATGTTTCATTTCATTCCCCCACACACAATCAATTTTCACAACAAAGTCAATCAAACAAACAAGACGTCCATGGTCTGTGGACGACTGGTGTTGGGTACTGCTAAGCACCGTCTGCATCCTAGTATATATTTCAACTAGAAATAAAATAAAAGTGAGAAGTTCTCACCTACTAGCTAAACCAATACACCGCAACTCTTCATATGTAGGAAATCTTCATCGCGCTCACCCTTTGTCACTTTCATTGTCCGTGTTCGCTACATATATTAAAATCATTTTTTTATATTCTCTATTGTATAAAAATCACATTTTTTTATAACTACGCTACATGGATAAAAATCACATTTTTATACTACTACTATATAGGTAAAAATTCTTTTTTTATACCGCTACTATATAGATAAAAATTCTATTTTTATACCGCTACTATATAGATAAAAATTCTATTTTTATAACGGTGTTCATATAATAAAGATCATATTTTTATCATGCAAACGTCATAATAAAAATTATATTTTTATTGCATCATTCCAATGAATAAAAATCACATTTTTATTTCTACTTCGTATATTTTTACAACGCTCCTTCCTATATAAAAATTATATTTTTATATTTCTACTCCTTATATAAAGATCGAATTTTTATTTCGACGCTATAAAAATCACATTTTTATTTCAACATATATATAATAAAAATCAGATTTTTATTTCGCAATATATATAAAAATTATATTTTTATATTCTCTGTCTTATAAAAATCCAATTTTTATCACTCTACAAAAATAAAAATCATATTTTTATATCTTCTATATAATAAAAATTATATTTTTATTATCTTTTACACATATGTAAAAAAAATCGGATTTTTATCCCTTTAACGCATATGTAAAAATCGGATTTTTATCACATAAAAATCTAATTCTTATCGTATATAAAAATCTAACTTTATATAATAAAAATGTAACTGTATATATTTTTAAAAACTAACTTTTTATATTTTTAAAATCTAACTTCATATATAAAACAAAACAAAATGGAAAAAAACTCACTGTTCATCGAGTGGGAGAGAGGAGGAGGGCGCAATGGGTCTGGAGGTGGCGGCAGGTGGTCGTGGTGGTGCTGACGATCGGAGGCGGCGGTGGAAAGGGGGCTAGTGGCGGTGCGTCTTGATTTCAGGGGGATTGGGAGTTCGGATTTAAGGTGGAAGAGGGGGGATCGGAGGAGAAGGAGGTGGGGAGGGCGCCGCCGCCTAGGGAGGCGCGGTGGCGGGGCATCGACAAGGAAGGGGGGTTTGCGGCGCGTTTTAGGTTGTTTTTTCTATTTGAATCGATCAACGGGGATGGGGGCCTGAGAGAAGGTATAGAGAGAGAGGTTTTTTTTTATTTAATTATTTAGTTTCAAAGGTACCTTTTTATTTTGAACTCGAAATCAAACCCACCGACTATCGTCCATAGCTAATTACCCCTATTCCGAACACAATGGGATATGTATCGTAGGCTGATTCCACTATTTCGATCAGTTTTCATCAAAATCAAAATATAAATCTATATATTGAATTTGAACTCACATTTCAATTTATCGGGGCCACACAGGGACTCTAAAAATTCCCAAAAAAAATTTCTAGCTTCGTATTGATGATATGGTCCTAACAAAACTAATTTCGTCAAATTCTGAGACCGTTTGAAAAATGGCCATTTTCTAGCCAATTAGAATCAACTAAAACTGGTCAAACGCGTTTTCCTTTGCCACACTCACATATTGATTTGAAAAATTACGAATTTTGGAATTTAGACATAACTTAACATCACGGATCCAACAAAACTGGTTTCGTCGAAAACCGAGGTCATTTGCAAAATTTCCATTTTTAAGGGCTAAAATTCCTAGCGACTATTTTGAACTGGGCATAACTTTTGATTCCCGCTATGAAATTTCAGTTTTTTGGATTCGTTGGAAAGATATTCTCAAATAGATCCTAATATTTTTGGTTTCGCTAAAATTCGGTTTATTTTGAATCTTGTACCTTCATTTGAACTTTGAAATCGAATTTTCGAACTACCGCGCCATTTTCTATTCCTTTTATATTTAAAATAAAATATTTATTTTCTAACGATGATTCAAATAATATATACGTTCTATTTCTATTCAAAATAAATTTCTCGTCGTTATTATTTAAGATAAATCATTTTAAATATTCAAAATTCACTAAAATTGCCAAAATTGGCTCGCATTTTCCGAGTTATTACAATATCGACTTAATCAAAGGAATTAAGTAAAACTACTATTGAACGAGGATTTCAAATAAAAGGAACGGTTTATAAAACCAGATTCGAAATCAAGGTGGAAAATGAGATTTTAATGGTTAAGTGACAAACTATTATTATTCTGAGATAAGAACGTTGTCCATCAAGGTCTGAGAGGTAATTAAAATACCCCAACTTGAACGGCTTCACTATTATCAAGGAATGGTATTAGTTTGGAATGAGTGAAGGTGTTGGAATTGGTTTTATCCTTTACAAGGAATATTGAACATTAATGAGAGAATTTGGAATATAAATGATATTGCAATATTAGTTTCAAAGTAAATAAGAATATTTGATTTTAAATTATATAATTTAACATTTGATTTATCATATCCGAAATGAGTAATTTTGTTTATACTATTAAGTATATACATATATGTATATCGTGAGATGCTCGAATATTAAGAAAAAGGGAAAAAAAGTTTCAAAGATATATATCGTTATTTCCAAAAAGGAATGGGAAGCTGGGTGTATATACATGCTCAAAAGTATTTAAAATTGTTTTTGTTATAATTGAGAATAAATATAAAGTTTAATTATATTGAAAGAATTAAAAGTTGATTAACCAATCATTAATTATTTGTAAATAGGCAAAGCAATGCCAAGTACTGAATCAATAAACTAATATTACATACACATTTGTTATTTGATAGTTAAATCACCGACTATCAAAACCTGAACAATACGCTTGTTAGTACAGAAAGACCGGGATCGAAATTGTATTTGAAAACCATTCCGACCAACAAATACGTGAAGATGGTAATTGAAGATAGAGCAATTGAAGACCGTGGATCTTCATAAGCGGAAGGACTACTTATCAAATTTCTCTGGCTTGCAACCAAAGTTATTTGGTTTGTGATTCTGTCGTGGTTAAAATCTACGGGTTGCAAGGACTACTCTCTACTGATCCATGGGGTGATTCCTATATTGGATGCGATAGGAGGGTACCTTCGGTTCATCCTGTTCTTGGATGACTTGTATTGACGAATGTCCGACAGAGTATTTCCTTAAAACCATGTACGTTGATTTTTACAAATATACCAAGTTGGTGGCAAAGAGGGGCACTTCTTTTATACCCAGAGTATATTTGTGGTTGTCAATTAGTGATTTGACGGATCTGACAATGTGGCATTCAAAGTGAATGGTGACCAGAAGTGTTCTAGCCTCAAGCCTCATCAACCTGGAAATGAAAAAAATCGGGCAGGCAGCATGGCTATGTGGGTCGCTTCCATTAGGGTGTATAATCACCTATCTAGAGAAATTCCTTTTGCTTCTTAAATCTATTACGATGCTGTCCCTTTTTTGGGAAATTGTTGTCGATCCCAACCGTGGTGATATACATTCGATACACTCAAGCGAAATGAGTGGTCAGTCATGTGTGGATCGGGTTGCAAGACGTTCTTGTTGAACCCAGTGTATTTGCCTCTAGAGATACACTATCCGGAGGTGGTCCCATACCTTTTCATGGTCGGAATCCAATTTCCGATAAGCGCCCGCGGTTTTGATTGTATACTATATAGGTGGAGCGTGAGATGCAAGCGTTCCACTGGATTGTTATTTATTTGTATTTAGACACTATTATAATATCAGAACATAGTATGATTTCAAAAATATTTTGAGTTATAGTAAGGTAAAAACCGTCTGTGTTTATGTGTGGACTGGTCTTACTATTATCCTTTTATTTCAAAAGGATTTTCCAAAGTTAAACAAGATTGTTTGTGCTGTGAATTTATCACTGAAAATATTCCAGACTGACCCGGTGAATTTTGCTTTGCTTCAAATGTGCTCGGGCCAGGCCGAGTATATTTCCAGGTTAGGATCGCTTGGAGTTTCAGGAGCTGGAAGCAGGAGGCTTCACCGCTAGTTATATAAAGTTATTTCCGCTATGACAGTTATATGTTGTACTCTGATGATTGGTATGTATATACAGTTCTTTTGTATAAAGAGATTTGATATTATATTTTATCTGTTCCGCTGGGAGATTCTAATGTGATGTTCTTCTTCTTTCTTCTATTCTAATATTCTTTCTTTCTACTTCTCATCCTCTAATTTCTTTCTATTAACAATCTAGGATTCAATACTTGGTTTTTGGCAAGTAATATGGGTTTATGTACTATTGTCAAAAATTCGAGTGTCGAATTTTTGCCTGGGTCGTTACAATGGTCGATCCATAGGGCGGGGATTTATGGGTCTTTACATAAGTAGACAGATAAAGTTAATAACCATAATTTGAATTGTCATTTTCTTATTGAAAGGATGGAGGGAAGTTTGAAAATTCAAAATTTGAATTTATTGGAACATATGTCGACATGCTCATTTATGTATGTCGACATACATGTATAATTTCAAAGGACATATGGTTTTGAAACTCTTGGTTTTAAATTATCGATTTATATTTCAGGTTTAACAATTTCCTGAAATAATATTAATCCTAACAAACATTCAAAATTTATATTATATTTATTATTATTATAATATTGATATTTTGAATTTCAAATTTTAATTTTGAATTTTGAATTTCAAATTTGATTTTTTATTTTCAAATTCAAAAAAAGCAAACAAAACATCCATTCAACCAAAAAATTTAAAATTAATTAAGGCGTACCCAGTTTTTAGATCCAATTCTTCGATATTCTACGAATTCTGAATTGTTGTAAAACACATATTTGAATCTCTGGTTTCTGGCTCTCCATCGCTTGATGACGAGTCTGAATCATATTTACATCTTCTAGAATTTGACGATGAGATCAATGATTTAGTAGTTTACCAACTTGGCTCCAAAATTTTGAATTTTGAATGAATGGACACTTCAACTACCATAACTTCAAAAGTAATATCTCTTCATAAACTCTTCTTTTCTTGATTAATGAATAATCATCTTGGTGTCTTTTGGCCAATAGTCATCAGACATAACTCTTTCCCCGTAAAAACAACATGCCTTTTCAAAGAATCAAGTGACTTTCAAAATAACTAATTGCAATTTGAAATAATAGCATCATGATGATTCAATGATATATCAATTTAAACTTTTCAAGAAATCATATCATGATAACTTGAATTTTCAATCATATTGAATGCAGACTCATATAATACTAATGCAAGAAATGAATTTAAAAGAGTATTTAAAATTTGCCATTTAAAATTTTCAAAAATCAAATTATAAATTTTTTTGAAAAATCTTGCTCTAATACCAATTGTTAGGGAATGCGGAATGGATCGTTAAGGAAAAACAAACACTAGAGGGGGTGAGTAGTGTTTATGAGAATTTAAATAAAATATAAAACTTATGTGAACTACGAGATGAATCAAACACCATAAACACAATCACAGACACAGACTCAAACACAGATACAAAATAAACAGAAATAAGTATGCAAAAAAGGAAAGAGCACATTGGATTTTATACTGGTTCGGATTGTACCTACGTGCAGTCCCACGCAACGCTGGATTGCGCAGAGTATTTTATTACTATATCAAAATCCAATTACAATCTCCTTGATTTCACGGCTACAAGGGATACCATCGATTCCCACCTCCTTGATTTCACGACTACAAGGGATACCACCGATTACCCGTCCTTGATTTCACGGCTACAAGGGATACCACTGATTCCTTAACACAACCCAAACTTTTACAAATAGCCATATAACTCTTCAATAGCACTTGATTCAGAGAGAGATGAGAAGAGAGTGTAGAGAGAAGAAATCTGATCAAAATAGAATTGAATTCAGCAGAGTATAAGTGTAGAAATCATAAAAATGATTAAGAATGATTATATAATGAGAGAGGATGAAAGTGGAGAAGAAGATGTGTTTAAAAATTCGGTTTTAACCCCTTTTTAGTGTATGAAAGGTTGTAACGTTTTTGAAACGTTTCAAATAGTGAAAAGGCATTTCCTTTCAAAATTGAAAAAGTGACAGTTATATGTTGACATGGTGTTTTTGGCATGTCGACATACCCTAGTGTATTTTTGAATTTTAAAACATTTTTCAAGTGTTTCGATATAAAAATAATTCTGGAAATTCTTGAATCAAAATATAGTATTGTAAATTAATATTATAAAGTAGAAAATCATACGAAAACATAAAATTAAACTATATAAATATATTTATAAAATTATAAGATTTTAAACTATATGAATATATATAGAAAAGATAGAAAATAAAATAGGGAGGATTGAGGATAGAATTAAAAATCAGAATTTGGAAATTAGAATTTGAATTTGAACCTGGAGTGTTGTTTAGAGTCTTACACAATCTGGACTCTATAACTATATTAATCTTGAACTCTTGAATTCCTGAAATCTTGAATACTCATGAGTCTTGAAATTTCTCTAATCTTTGAATCTCTATCATCTTTAAAAATGTACAGTCTTCAGTAATATTTCATGTGTATAATTCCTGCATATATATATGTGTGTGTATATATATGTATATATGTATATTGTATACAAAAAGTGTTAGTATATAATTTATAATCAATTATAATTGAAATAAGGTTGTTTTCATGAAAACTCCATTCTACAACATATAGTTCGTAAGTTGTTTAGATCAGGTAATTTGGTGGTCAAAATCGCGTCGTTTTACATATAAAATATCATTCTGGGAGAACAATCTCATAATGAGACAAAACCAATGCCATTGGATATGTATTAGTATGTTATTATAGGATTTCAATTTTCGTATCAATCGAACTTACCATTTGATCACGCGAATGGTAAACGCATAGATTTTTATTTAATCGTTTTAATTTAAATAATTCGATTTTTGATGATATCTTGCACAGACTTCTATTTGGCTCACGAAACTTGTCTCACTGAATCTAGAATAGGGGTAAATTGCTTGGGTGTCATTTTTGCATGTTGAAAATGAGTTTGGAAAATATTCTAAAGGAACCGTATTGAGGAAGCTTGTTATTCATCTATAAATAGCAACCCTAAACCTAAAATTTTTGAGTTAAGCTCCATCGTGTGGTCAACAATACTGAGTCTCCTCCACTAGCATTTAGAACGGCCGAAATTCATCATTTTCTTTCCTTCCAAATCTTCCAATCCATTCACCTAATCTAAAATCGTTCAACTGCAATTATGTCGAGCTCGACGAGAGCTATCAGATAAACGGTGGCAATCATATTTTGCTTGACGTAGTAACTGAAAATGAGCCAGTAAGCACCGGCGTTCGTAGGGTTATTGTTGACGAATGGCGGAGCCACGAAAGTTGAGGCTTAGTACAAACATCTAGAGCGTCGAGCCAAGTGTACTGGTGGTGTTGAATGGCAGTCCAGTGGATGGTGGTGGGAACGGTTGTGAAATTGGCAGCAGCGCATCGGGTGATGGGTGCTGAACGAAGGGAAGAAGGGTCGGGTTGTTATACTTGTTAATTAAAATAATTAGTATAATTAATTACATAATTAAAGAGTTGATTATTTAATTTAAAATTGTGTATACTTATAATGTGAATAACTTGTTATTACACAAGCAACATCGGGTTCGTATTGACGAACACTACATTCTGGAGCCGGTTTGGATGAATCTTGAATTAGTTGGAATTTTTATTAAATTAAAAGCTTGTTTAATTTAACTGAAACCAAATCACTTTATGACGAATGAAATCAATGTTAGTACAGCTCACTCAGGATGACCCACTTATATTTTGTATAAGTTGGGATTTTTAATCTGTGTGCTATATTTGATGATTGTTGGATGTGTGCTGAATGTTTTTATATATATTGGATGAATTGGTTAAATTAGACTTTTTTAATTTAATTGAAATCAAATCATTATTTCAACGATTATTTCCAAATGATGTAACATACCTTATCGGTCATGTTTATAATAATATAAACGTATTAAATTATAGGATGGATGCTTGGATTGTTGTTATTAGTTGATTGTTGAACAATATCAGTTAAACTGATTATTCCTTCTTATCGAAGTAGTCTCTATATTAAAATGGATGATTTTATTTTGAGATAACTTGTTTGTGATGTAGGGAAAAACATGTTGGAGGGATCCAACTAGATTCCTCACTAGTAATTGTTAAATTTCATATATTATGATATCTGTTGAAATATTGAAATTGTGATGTAGGGAAAGGCAAGATTCCTCACTAATGTTAATAATGATTATCATATATGATGAATATATTTGGTTGAGTATGAAATTGGATGAGACAAACCCTTGTTTCATAGTTTGGTATTTTAGCAATTGTTTGGCTCTTTAATACCGTCGATATAATAAGAAATTTTTGGAATTGATTTTAAATTGAGTCTGAAATGTTTTAAGACTTTATATATAAATTGAACTCGTCGTTTAAAGTATGTAAAGAAGAGTTTATTTTCTCATGAGGTAAACTACGATTTTTCAAAATAATTTTTGAGTCTTAAATTACTTCTTTATAGTCGTTTAGATATAACTAAAGTTAGTTTCAAAATATTATTAAGTTATGGTTAAGTGTTTTATAACTGGTCATTTTAATAAATTGATGTGATATAATGGTCACGTAAAGGATGTGAGAATATTCATTAATTTGTTAAGGGATTTGTATAAATAAAAGAAAAGTAGGTTTCAAATCTAATGAACGTATTCGTAAATGTTGCTTACAAGTATCAAGGGATCTTGTAAATGGGATGTGTGAAATAACAGATTTTTAAATGGAATGGTGATGGAAAAAATGAATATGAACTTGAGATTGAATTTGGAACTTAACTAATGGATTTGTAAGTTAAGTTTTTTTTCCAAAAGTAAAGTTATAAATGGAGATAAATATATAAGATTAATTATGTTGAAAAGGGTTATAAATTGGATTTGCTATAATAAAAGAGACTCTTAAATATAAGTTTAAGTGCTGACAAATTGAATATAAATGACTATGCAAAGAAAGGGTAATGGTATTGGAGATAGGATTCATAACACTGTTTTACAATTGTTAAGTTGAACTGATTTGGTTAATAAACATATATCTTCATAAAAAAACTATATTCCCAGTTTTAGACAACTAATAATGGTTGTATCAAATATTTTACGAATGATATTTATAAATGAAATATCTGATATGATTATGAGATTTAGATGGATATCCCGTATTTGAGGTGACATTTGAGATTTGGAAATTTCTATCTGTTTTGAAGTTAAGAATGTTATTCGAGGTCTGAGAGGTAACTATACCCCAACTTGTTTGACTTCATTATTAACCGATAAATAGTTGAAGGTAAATTTCTAAGATTTATATTGTATACAGTAATCAAATCCCGATACTAGTATTTTGAGTTGTCATAACAACGTTTTACACAACATTTGTTTGAACACAAAATGTGAAGTACGTATGAGATATTTTTTCTAGGTATTAAAAATAAAATGGTTTTGAGAATACTCTTATATAAAAATAAGAAGTGAAATACTATATTCCAAATTTTGAAAGATTTAGAAGGTTTAATTAACCAATCGTTAGTTATAGAGGCCAAGTGATGTTGTGTACTGAACCAGTGAATTCATTTTATTTTCATGGTTAAATGGTTTTTTATTTGACAGTTAAATAACTGACTATCAAATCTTGTTGATATGGAATGACCGGGATCGAATTTATATGCGAATACCATTCCATATCAACAAATACATAAACATGGAAATATCAGATGATGGTCGAGATCGAGCAATTGAAGACCGTGGATCATCATAAAACGGAAGAACTACTTAAAATCTCTGGTTTGCTCCCAGAGATAGACTATGATTCTGTCATGGTTCAAACCTATAGACTACAAGGACTACTCACTACTAATCCATAGGCTGATTCCTATATAGTACGTAGTAGGAGAGTGCCTTCGGTTCATCCTGTTTCTAGATTACTTGTATGGAAGAATGTCTGATAGAGTATTTCCAATGGATCATGTACATTGATTTCCTCAAACTTACTTCCGTTTGGTGGCGGAGAAGGCAACTTCTTTTAGCTTAACTCCCAAAGTATTTTTGTGGAGCTCGATTGGTGATTTGATGGATCTAACAACGCGACAATCAAAGTTTAATGTGCTATCTCAAAAACGTAATCGTGACCTCAAGCCTCATCAGTTAGGAAAATGACAGAAATTGGGCAGACGGCATGGCTATGTGGGTTATTCCCATTAGGGTGTATTATTACTATGTAGAGAAAATTCATTTGTTCCATCTCCTGTAACTTCTATATGCTTGTGGAAAATGGTGGTTTGAGCCCAACGGTTGGTAATAATATATTCGGTGATAATATATTCGGTACACTCAAGTTGAATGAGTGGCCAGTCATGTGTGGTCGGGTTGCAAGATGTTCTTGTTCAACCCCAGTGTTTCCCCTTTAGGGAACACTGATCGGAAGGTGGTCTCATACCTTATAATAGTTGAAACCTATTCTCTAATAATTGTCATGTGGTTTTTGATTATATACTAAGTATATGGGGCATGAGATGCAAGCGTCCTGCTATATGGTTATTTATTTGATATATACACTATTAAATATTACCATAGTTGATACCAAAAAATGGGTTATCGTAAGGTAAAAACCATCCGTGTTTATGTGCGGACTGGTCTTATGATTATCGTTTTCTTTCAAAAAGATTTTTTATTTTAAATCAGTTGGATGTTACCTAAATTTAGAGAGTTTTCTCATGTTGGTTCACTAAAATTATCCATCGCGTTTTTAATGCTTGGGTCAGACCAAGTTTTACAGATTTCAGGATAGGATGCTACGGACCTCGAAAGGCGTGCTGGAGGAGTTCTAACGTATAATACGTATTTTGTATTTATTCCATTATGTGTTGTATATGAGGGCAGGTTGTTATAACTATCCAAAAGTAATGATTGTCTGTTGTACTCTGATGAATGTAAGTATCTACATAAGTTCATTGTAAATATTTATTTCAATATTATATTTATTTCCGCTATGATGTGATACTATGTGTTGTGTTAGTTAGTTTGATCTTGCTTCGTTTTCTTCTATTCTTCCCTTTCTTTCTTACCTTTCTCTTACCCTCTAATTTCTTTCTTCTAGTAATCTGTTTACCATGCACTTTGGGCGGATGTGTGTGATGTTTGGTCAATTCAAAGGATACCAAAAATCACATGGTTTCATCCATTTAATATGTTAAGAAAACGCTAGATAATCATAGCGCTACATTTCTTATACCGACGCTTATTCATTTTCAATTTTACAGTAATGACTTTGCAATATTTGTGATGAAATTCATTTAGAGGTTGGATAGAGACACAAATCTCCCAAAAGAATATAAAATAGAGGATATCAATCTTTTAAGTGTTGGCATTGTGCTTGATATTTTGAATGATCTATGAAAAAGTAAGAATATTATGACTGTAACGACCCGGATTTTCGGCCGTTGAATTCTGAATATTTAAATTTGTTTTAAATATTTTATTTGAATTATATATAGAAATTTGTTAATTAAAAACGAAGTTTGAACGTTAATTTATAATATGATTATAAAACGAGCTCGAAATCGCGCGGCAGTTCGTAATATAGAGATTTGAACTTCAACTGAGGATACAGGATCCGATATAAGTCGGATTTCTGTGAAACAGGACACGTTGGAACCGTATTGATTATAATTTTCATATAGAAGAGAAAAATTCAGATTTCATGTTATAATTTGTTAGTTATGGTCAAATCAAATTTTGAAATAGTCGCTGTGGAAATCGTTATTTAAAATATACGCGTTAAAATAGCCGTTTTGTAAACGGACTCAGATTTCGACGAAATCAGTTTCATTGGGACCGTATCATTAAATTATTGTACGGTGGTGAGTGGCGTGGAAAACCGATGTCGTATGTGACCATGGTAGCCGTAAACGCTCGTTTAGTGCAATTAAATTAATTCAACTGAATAAAGCGATATTCGAGTGTAACTTGAACATACGATCGAATTAAGCCACGAAACCAATTCCGTTGAGTTCGTAGCGTCGGATATAGTCAGATTAGGTATATAGTTTGTTATTTTTAGAGATCGGCAAATTTGGTGTTCAGAAGGGCAGTGCGGTACGCGCCAAAAACAGTCTACCGGGGCAACAGTCTCAGAATGCGACGAAACTAGTGCCGTTGGGTTCGTATCGAAAAGTTATTATCGGTGTTCGCAGTTTCAAGTTGATTTGATTTATCTGGTGATCGTGAAAAATTTAAACGCGTGTTCATTTCTGGTTTTATAAAGGATTTTTTTTCAAACGATGTCGGAATTTGACGAAACTTGTCCCATTGGGTTCAGAATACCTTTTTACACCAAGAATAGCTTTTTCATCAGTAAACAGAAGTCAACGGTGTTTAGTTTCACTTGATACTTCACTGCGAAGTTTTGTACAATATAAAATAATGTAAACACAAACTAGTTGATAAGATTTTTATGTGTGCAAGTCAAACACTGCGGCTAGGACTTCGAATCTACTCGTCCACTTGCGCATATTTTAAAATAGAAGGAAGAAAAGAAGAGAACCCAACGTACTGATACCTAAAGCTTAATAGCAACCAAAACTCTGTCATGATGTAAGCTTTGTTTGTGCTTCACGTCATTACTAGAATCCTTGCCGACAAAGTAATTAAAATCACAAGCCATCACGCATATGTACAGGACACATCGAATTAATGAAACACAGCTGTTATTTTAAATCCGCGGACCTAATGCACATGCAAGCCCAAGCTATCTACCCCTATTCTACCCTCTGAAAACGTGGGAGCCAAGGAAATTGATCCTATATATATATACATTGCGTGTTTTCTTCTTCCAAGAGCACAGTAAAGGAAATCAAAGTGAGGCCTCATATTCCATTCCGAAACTAAAAAAAAAAAAAAAAAAAAAAAAAAAACAGAGAGAGAGAGAGAGACATGAAGTAATAAGAAAAGAGGGGGCCGCATTTGATTTTGGGTACCAGGGAAGAAAGGGGTCCGACGTGCTATGATGGAGGGGATTGCTTGGCTTACAGGTCATTGGAGTAGAATGAAATAGAGCGGGTTCTATTTTGGGATGGTGCGAGCTGAGGTTGAAAGAGCCGATGGAGTTGGTTTTCATTTTTACTGCAAGGTGAAGGGGGGGAAGTTGATGAAGGGTGCGTGAAGAGCTGGGTACGGGTCTAGAAGGGATCAAAATTGGTGAAAGGACTGGAAGTGGTATGGTGTAGTGAGCAGACAACTATATGCGGGCGTTGGTATTGGAGGACATGATTTCAAGGAGTGGTGCAGGTGGAGATTTCTAACTGTTAAACTGGAAGGATGTGAGTTGGTGTGGAAAAGAGGGGTTGCGGTTCCAGTATTTAGTTTGTGAGGGTGTGAAGGAATTAATTGTAGAAAAAGGAGATGATGAGTGGAAAAACGTACAAGAGCTGGTCATCGTTGGGAGAGTGGCGAGAACTTGGAAATGATGAGTGATTGTTCGAAGTCTGAAAGCAAGGTAAACCGTGATTTTTGAATTTACTGAAAGTAAGCAGTAGGCACAGTTATAAAAGGGATTTGGGAAGAAAAAAAAACGTGGATTAACTTTATTATTGTTATGATGTCGGGAGAATAATGAACTAGGGAGGAATTGGTGTTAAGATATACATGTACATATCATGTTTGTATTGCCATGAACGTTCTGCTGAACGCAGTCTAGAAGTGACACGAGTTGAAGTTGATGATGGCACTAGTGTTTAAAAATGGAAATTTGTGGTGATCTATGGATTTGAAGGAGGCATTTAAGTTTGAATTGTAACCAATGGAACTGGGTTGAAGCGAAAATGCAGTGCTGCATTGAAAGTAAGTGATGAAAGAGCACGAAGAATCCGTGATTGCCCGGAAGAAATAATTGCAGAAAGCCGTGATTTAAGAGGATGTGATTCACGGCTACAACATGATCAGCAAGAAGTGAACCAAACCGGTTACATTGGAATCATAGCAACGAGAGCTACATTGTAGAGATAATTTCGCTGAGTATAGAGCTACATAAATTTCGTGATAAGAATCAAATGCTTGTTTGATCGTAAATGACACAAAAGCAGAACCGTCAACTGCGAACCAAGGTGAGTAAACTCACTCGTTTAAAATTATTTTATAATGTGAAATGGTTGCTTGGTTGAATAGTTGATAAATTGGTTGATATAATCACATCGTTGATTGATTTTTTCATTAATGCGATATTTTTGATGTTACTAACATCTGTGGATGCAGGGAAACAGGTTGGAGGGATCCAACTGGATCCCTCAACATTTTATTTACTGTTTTATTTGATGGTGATATATGTATGCTACATTATCCATGGTTGAATTTGTGTGTTTGGTTTACCCTGGCCTTAGGAACCTGGTATTTTAGATACCGTAAAATATCATCGAATGTGAAAAAGGAAATTAGAATTTAAAAGCAGAGTTTATTTCCAAATTAGAAATAATTTCTTTTTCATTGAGCTGCAAATGGAAACCTATTCCATTGGGTAAACCAAGAAAAATGTTATGAATAAAGATATAAATCAAGTGGATCATTAACCATTGGATAAATTAAGAGGTGAGTTCAAATATGAATGTATATTTGAAAGTGAGTATCGGTTTTGAAAACCAATATTTGGAAATGGATTTGAATTTAGCAAATTACAGAGGAAAGTTTAAAGAAAGATTTTCAAATGCTTAAAATAAAAGAATAATAGTTTAAACAAGGAAATATTTTGCAAATAAAATGTATATAAAAAGGGGATTTATATTAAGTGGTTAAAAGAATGTATAGTTTATAATTATGTTTAAAGGAGAACTTGAATTGTTTAAAATAAACAGAGTTTATAAATGAACAACGGAAGCGTGTGCGTCGCACACGGTATTTTATTCAAACAGCAATCATAATGCTGTTGTCATAAGAAAGGCTTTTATAATCTTAAACAGCGATTTTAATGATGTCTTTGTAAGGAATGCTTTTATAAAATTAAACAGTGATTTTAGCGCTGTTGTTATAATAGAGGTTGTAAATCTATACAGCAATTTTAGACGCTGCTATTATAATAAATGTCTTGGTAAATCTAAATAGCAATTTTAACGCTGCCGTTATAATAACTGTTTTAATAGCAATCTTAATGCTATGGTTATGATAAGTGTTCTATAATGCTAGACAGCGGTTTTAACGCTGTTGTTGAAAGCAATGTTTTATAAATCAAACATTTGAAGACAGCGATTATAACGCTACCGTTATAATCAATATTTTTATAAAGAAGGTGTGTTCGTAGGTCAAATCCGAGAGTCGCATAAGCAATGTTTGGTTTAAAGTTGTGAGCTCTGACTAATTCAAAGTTAAGAATGTCGTTCAGTTAAGGTCTGAGAGGTAATTATACCCCAACTTGACTGACTGCATTATTGACGGAGAAATGGTTAAGGCTCGATAGCAAGGGTTGGTTAGTGATATCGTTAGTTAACGAATGATTTATGATTTGAATTATAATAACGATGTTTATAACATCAGTAAATTCAAAGGAATTAGAAATGTTTTCTAACTGGAGTAAAAGATATTTTCTCAATAAAGGAATTATATATATTGGAAAGGTTTCCCAATAATCAAGAGAGAAAATAGAGCTTTGAAAGAACACGAAAGGTGGAAAAGGGGAATTGGAAATGAAAATGTAGTAAAGAACTAATATAAAAGGGCCCAGTGTTGGTTGATGCTTGATTGATAGAGTTTCCATTTGGAAATAGGACCGTTGATTGTATGGATGTTTCTTTGATAGTTAAATCACCGACTATCAAAGTTTTATTTTTATATATACCTCCGTTGTCAATATGGAGAGACCGGGATCAGATTTGATATCTGAAAACCACTCCGTATTGGCGTAAGCGTTATGAAGCAACTTATGCTGAAGAAAATTGAAGACGGAGTTATGCAAGGGCTATCCTGTTTACAGGATAGTGCCTTCGGTTTGTCCAGACCCAGGACAACTTGTATGGACGAGTGTCTGACAGAGTATTTCCAAAGGGGATTACGTACGTTGATTTCTTCAAACGTACGAAGTTGGTGGCATAGAAGGGAAACTTCTTTAGCCTAACAATCTGAGTATTTTTGTGGAAATCAATTAGTGATTTCCGATGGATCTGACGATGTGGCATTCAAAGTGAATGATGGCCAGATGTTCTGGAAGATAATTCAAACCTCAAGCCTCACAACCCGGAAGTGGACAAAAATCGGGCAGGCAGCATGGCTATGTGGGTCGCACCCATTAGGATGTATGATCACCTATCTAGAGAAATTCCATTTGTTCTTAAATCTATCGATGCTGTCCCTTATCGGGAGGCGGTTGCTGATCCCAACCGTCGGTGGTATACATTCGATACACTCAAGCGAAATGAGTGGTCGGTCATGTGTGGGCCGGGTTGCAAGACGTTCTTGTTGAACCCAGTGTATTTGCCTCTAGAGATACACGTTCGGAAGGTGGTCCCATACCTTGTCAAGTTGGAATCCAATATCCAATAAGTGCCTGCGAGTTTGATTGTATATTATATATGTAGAGCGTGAGATGCAAGCGCTCTACTAGATTTTAATTACTTGTGATTAGACATTATTATAATATCAGATAATATATGATTTCCAAAGTGTTTTGGGTTATCGTAAGGTAAAAACCATCCATGTTTATGTGTGGATCGGTCTTACGATTATCATTTCTTTTGAAAGGATTTTTGAAAGTTAAACAAATGATTGGAGTTTACTCACACCAGTCCCATGACTGACCCAGAGTTTATTTTGCTTGTTTTCCCTAAACTCTTGGGTGCCCAAATTTGTACGGGCAGTCAAGTAGTCGGGATTTTTCAGATTCACTTGGAGGAGCTTGAAGCAGGAGGCTTCACCAGTTAGCTATAGACTATCATATTTTCCGCTGTGTACTATGTTGTATCTGGAAACAGGTGTTTATAACTGTTCCAGGGATAATCGTTGTGCTCTGATAATGGTATGTATATACAAATACTGATTTGTGCTTCAAAGTTATATTATCTAATATATTTTATTCGTTCCGCTGTAAGTTTGTGATCTTCGTTTTCTTCTATTCTAATAATTCTTTCTTTCTATTTCTCATCCTCTAACTTCTTTCTAATAATGGTTCGTATTTCTGTGTCATTTGGGTTGGACGTGTAGTGTTATCAGTCGACTCAAAGGGTACGGATTTGCGGGTCGTTTCATTTGGTATCAGAGCTGAAGGTTAAGTGATTACCTTGGCTCTGTGGCGTGACTCAATAGAGATGGGGTTAGTAACACCCTAGGTTGAGTTTGAGTGTATATATATGAGCGCGTATTTGTGGATTTGATATAAAATTGTTTTATATTGTGTTGTCTGGTTTGTTGAGTAGTTTATGAATTCTGGTCGATACAGGAAGTACAACTGTATCGATAGGTGTTTCTAAACTCTCGAACAAAACAATTCGATACAGTATCGTTTTAAAGTGGGTAAATGAAATTATTTTGCCCAAACGTTATTTTGATATAAAAGGAATAATTTCTGAATTATTATATATGAATGTGTTGATTGTTATTACAATCAAATGGAATTATAAATATTGAAATGGTTATATATAACCAAATATAACTTGTATAAGTTGAATAAATTGGTGGAAATAAATCAAATGGATGGAAATTTAACTTAAGTTAAATGGAAATTGAAACTCAAACCGAATAAGTGGATTGATTCTGAAATGAAGATCAAGTGGAATCGATAGGATGGAAGTGAACTAATCAGAAGTTGATTAGAGATTTCAAACTGGAGGTTGGATTGATTTGAAACCAACTGGAAATGGATATATGTATGCTGAGCAGATATTGAATGGAAGAAAGTGCAAGAGATAGAATTATGCCCGACAAAAAGGTACATGTTTACAATATTGTTTGGGTTGATGATTTTATGAGCCTATGAGGCAAGCCACTTGGCTTTTTGATTTTCTTTTGATTGGAGAAGGCCTAGAAAGGCGAGTTGTGGTTGTACAGATTGAGCTGTGTAGAGGAGATGCTGCCAAAATTTTTCAGAATTTAAATGTAGGAAAATTTTCAGAATTTTTGAAAATTTTCATTAGTAAGAATGAATAAATATTTAATTGAAATAAATTGGCCCAGTTAAACTGAAGTTAAGAATTTGAACAAAAAGGGTTCTGGATCTAGTTAACAAGGTACGTAGCATCTTTTTCTACCTTAGCAATTTCGAGGACGAAATTATTTTAAGGGGGAAGGAATGTAACGACCCGGATTTTCGGCCGTTGAATTCTGAATATTTAAATTTGTTTTAAATATTTTATTTGAATTATATATAGGAATTTGTTAATTAAAAACGAAGTTTGAACGTTAATTTATAATATGATTATAAAACGAGCTCGAAATCGCGCGGCAGTTCGTAATATAGAGATTTGAACTTCAACTGAGGATACAGGATCCGATATAAGTCGGATTTCTGTGAAACAGGACACGTTGGAACCGTATTGATTATAATTTTCATATAGAAGAGAAAAATTCAGATTTCATGTTATAATTTGTTAGTTATGGTCAAATCAAATTTTGAAATAGTCGCTGTGGAAATCGTTATTTAAAATATACGCGTTAAAATAGCCGTTTTGTAAACGGACTCAGATTTCGACGAAATCAGTTTCATTGGGACCGTATCGTTAAATTATTGTACGGTGGTGAGTGGCGTGGAAAACCGATGTCGTATGTGACCATGGTAGCCGTAAACGCTCGTTTAGTGCAATTAAATTAATTCAACTGAATAAAGCGATATTCGAGTGTAACTTGAACATACGATCGAATTAAGCCACGAAACCAATTCCGTTGAGTTCGTAGCGTCGGATATAGTCAGATTAGGTATATAGTTTGTTATTTTTAGAGATCGGCAAATTTGGTGTTCAGAAGGGCAGTGCGGTACGCGCCAAAAACAGTCTACCGGGGCAACAGTCTCAGAATGCGACGAAACTAGTGCCGTTGGGTTCGTATCGAAAAGTTATTATCGGTGTTCGCAGTTTCAAGTTGATTTGATTTATCTGGTGATCGTGAAAATTTTAAACGCGTGTTCATTTCTGGTTTTATAAAGGATTTTTTTTCAAACGATGTCGGAATTTGACGAAACTTGTCCCATTGGGTTCAGAATACCTTTTTACACCAAGAATAGCTTTTTCATCAGTAAACAGAAGTCAACGGTGTTTAGTTTCACTTGATACTTCACTGCGAAGTTTTGTACAATATAAAATAATGTAAACACAAACTAGTTGATAAGATTTTTATGTGTGCAAGTCAAACACTGCGGCTAGGACTTCGAATCTACTCGTCCACTTGCGCATATTTTAAAATAGAAGGAAGAAATGAAGAGAACCCAATGTACTGATACCTAAAGCTTAATAGCAACCAAAACTCTGTCATGATGTAAGCTTTGTTTGTGCTTCACGTCATTACTAGAATCCTTGCCGACAAAGTAATTAAAATCACAAGCCATCACGCATATGTACAGGACACATCGAATTAATGAAACACAGCTGTTATTTTAAATCCGCGGACCTAATGCACATGCAAGCCCAAGCTATCTACCCCTATTCTACCCTCTGAAAACGTGGGAGCCAAGGAAATTGATCCTATATATATATACATTGCGTGTTTTCTTCTTCCAAGAGCACAGTAAAGGAAATCAAAGTGAGGCCTCATATTCCATTCCGAAACTAAAAAAAAAAAAAAAGAGAGAGAGACATGAAGTAATAAGAAAAGAGGGGGCCGCATTTGATTTTGGGTACCAGGGAAGAAAGGGGTCCGACGTGCTATGATGGAGGGGATTGCTTGGCTTACAGGTCATTAGAGTAGAATGAAATAGAGCGGGTTCTATTTTGGGATGGTGCGAGCTGAGGTTGAAAGAGCCGATGGAGTTGGTTTTCATTTTTACTGCAAGGTGAAGGGGGGGAAGTTGATGAAGGGTGCGTGAAGAGCTGGGTACGGGTCTAGAAGGGATCAAAATTGGTGAAAGGACTGGAAGTGGTATGGTGTAGTGAGCAGACAACTATATGCGGGCGTTGGTATTGGAGGACATGATTTCAAGGAGTGGTGCAGGTGGAGATTTCTAACTGTTAAACTGGAAGGATGTGAGTTGGTGTGGAAAAGAGGGGTTGCGGTTCCAGTATTTAGTTTGTGAGGGTGTGAAGGAATTAATTGTAGAAAAAGGAGATGATGAGTGGAAAAACGTACAAGAGCTGGTCATCGTTGGGAGAGTGGCGAGAACTAGGAAATGATGAGTGATTGTTCGAAGTCTGAAAGCAAGGTAAACCGTGATTTTTGAATTTACTGAAAGTAAGCAGTAGGCACAGTTATAAAAGGGATTTGGGAAGAAAAAAAAACGTGGATTAACTTTATTATTGTTATGATGTCGAGAGAATAATGAACTAGGGAGGAATTGGTGTTAAGATATACATGTACATATCATGTTTGTATTGCCATGAACGTTCTGCTGAACGCAGTCTAGAAGTGACACGAGTTGAAGTTGATGATGGCACTAGTGTTTAAAAATGGAAATTTGTGGTGATCTATGGATTTGAAGGAGGCATTTAAGTTTGAATTGTAACCAATGGAACTGGGTTGAAGCGAAAATGCAGTGCTGCATTGAAAGTAAGTGATGAAAGAGCACGAAGAATCCGTGATTGCCCGGAAGAAATAATTGCAGAAAGCCGTGATTTAAGAGGATGTGATTCACGGCTACAACATGATCAGCAAGAAGTGAACCAAACCGGTTACATTGGAATCATAGCAACGAGAGCTACATTGTAGAGCTAATTTCGCTGAGTATAGAGCTACATAAATTTCGTGATAAGAATCAAATGCTTGTTTGATCGTAAATGACACAAAAGCAGAACCGTCAACTGCGAACCAAGGTGAGTAAACTCACTCGTTTAAAATTATTTTATAATGTGAAATGGTTGCTTGGTTGAATAGTTGATAAATTGGTTGATATAATCACATCATTGATTGATTTTTTCATTAATGCGATATTTTTGATGTTACTAACATCTGTGGATGCAGGGAAACAGGTTGGAGGGATCCAACTGGATCCCTCAACATTTTATTTACTGTTTTATTTGATGGTGATATATGTATGTTACATTATCCATGGTTGAATTTGTGTGTTTGGTTTACCCTGGCCTTAGGAACCTGGTATTTTTAAATACCGTAAAATATCATCGAATGTGAAAAAGGAAATTAGAATTTAAAAGCAGAGTTTATTTCCAAATTAGAAATAATTTCTTTTTCATTGAGCTGCAAATGGAAACCTATTCCATTGGGTAAACCAAGAAAAATGTTATGAATAAAGATATAAATCAAGTGGATCATTAACCATTGGATAAATTAAGAGGTGAGTTCAAATATGAATGTATATTTGAAAGTGAGTATCGGTTTTGAAAACCAATATTTGGAAATGGATTTGAATTTAGCAAATTACAGAGGAAAGTTTAAAGAAAGATTTTCAAATGCTTAAAATAAAAGAATAATAGTTTAAACAAGGAAATATTTTGCAAATAAAATGTATATAAAAAGGGGATTTATATTAAGTGGTTAAAAGAATGTATAGTTTATAATTATGTTTAAAGGAGAACTTGAATTGTTTAAAATAAACAGAGTTTATAAATGAACAACGGAAGCGTGTGCGTCGCACACGGTATTTTATTCAAACAGCAATCATAATGCTGTTGTCATAAGAAAGGCTTTTATAATCTTAAACAGCGATTTTAATGCTGTCTTTGTAAGGAATGCTTTTATAAAATTAAACAGTGATTTTAGCGCTGTTGTTATAATAGAGGTTGTAAATCTATACAGCAATTTTAGACGCTGCTGTTATAATAAATGTCTTGGTAAATCTAAATAGCAATTTTAACGCTGCCGTTATAATAACTGTTTTAATAGCAATCTTAATGCTATGGTTATGATAAGTGTTCTATAATGCTAGACAGCGGTTTTAACGCTGTTGTTGAAAGCAATGTTTTATAAATCAAACATTTGAAGACAGCGATTATAACGCTACCGTTATAATCAATATTTTTATAAAGAAGGTGTGTTCGTAGGTCAAATCCGAGAGTCGCATAAGCAATGTTTGGTTTAAAGTTGTGAGCTCTGACTAATTCAAAGTTATGAATGTCGTTCAGTTAAGGTCTGAGAGGTAATCATACCCCAACTTGACTGACTGCATTATTGACGGAGAAATGGTTAAGGCTCGATAGCAAGGGTTGGTTAGTGATATCGTTAGTTAACGAATGATTTATGATTTGAATTATAATAACGATGTTTATAACATCAGTAAATTCAAAGGATTTAGAAATGTTTTCTAACTGGAGTAAAATATATTTTCTCAATAAAGGAATTATATATATTGGAAAGGTTTCCCAATAATCAAGAGAGAAAATAGAGCTTTGAAAGAACACGAAAGGTGGAAAAGGGGAATTGGAAATGAAAATGTAGTAAAGAACTAATATAAAAGGGCCCAGTGTTGGTTGATGCTTGATTGATAGAGTTTCCATTTGGAAATAGGACTGTTGATTGTATGGATGTTTCTTTGATAGTTAAATCACCGACTATCAAAGTTTTATTTTTATATATACCTCCGTTGTCAATATGGAGAGACCGGGATCAGATTTGATATCTGAAAACCACTCCGTATTGGCGTAAGCGTTATGAAGCAACTTATGCTGAAGAAAATTGAAGACGGAGTTATGCAAGGGCTATCCTGTTTACAGGATAGTGCCTTCGGTTTGTCCAGACCCAGGACAACTTGTATGGACGAGTGTCTGACAGAGTATTTCCAAAGGGGATTACGTACGTTGATTTCTTCAAACGTACGAAGTTGGTGGCATAGAAGGGAAACTTCTTTTGCCTAACAATCTGAGTATTTTTGTGGAAATTAATTAGTGATTTCCGATGGATCTGACGATGTGGCATTCAAAGTGAATGATGGCCAGATGTTCTGGAAGATAATTCAAACCTCAAGCCTCACAACCCGGAAGTGGACAAAAATCGGGCAGGCAGCATGGCTATGTGGGTCGCACCCATTAGGATGTATGATCACCTATCTAGAGAAATTCCATTTGTTCTTAAATCTATCGATGTTGTCCCTTATCGGGAGGCGGTTGCTGATCCCAACCGTCGGTGGTATACATTCGATACACTCAAGCGAAATGAGTGGTCGGTCATGTGTGGGCCGGGTTGCAAGACGTTCTTGTTGAACCCAGTGTATTTGCCTCTAGAGATACACGTTCGGAAGGTGGTCCCATACCTTGTCAAGTTGGAATCCAATATCCAATAAGTGCCTGCGAGTTTGATTGTATATTATATATGTAGAGCGTGAGATGCAAGCGCTCTACTAGATTTTAATTACTTGTGATTAGACATTATTATAATATCAGATAATATATGATTTCCAAAGTGTTTTGGGTTATCGTAAGGTAAAAACCATCCATGTTTATGTGTGGATCGGTCTTACGATTATCATTTCTTTTGAAAGGATTTTTGAAAGTTAAACAAATGATTGGAGTTTACTCACACCAGTCCCATGACTGACCCAGAGTTTATTTTGCTTGTTTTCCCTAAACTCTTGGGTGCCCAAATTTGTACGGGCAGTCAAGTAGTCGGGATTTTTCAGATTCACTTGGAGGAGCTTGAAGCAGGAGGCTTCACCAGTTAGCTATAGACTATCATATTTTCCGCTGTGTACTATGTTGTATCTGGAAACAGGTGTTTATAACTGTTCCAGGGATAATCGTTGTGCTCTGATAATGGTATGTATATACAAATACTGATTTGTGCTTCAAAGTTATATTATCTAATATATTTTATTCGTTCCGCTGTGAGTTTGTGATCTTCGTTTTCTTCTATTCTAATAATTCTTTCTTTCTATTTCTCATCCTCTAACTTCTTTCTAATAATGGTTCGTATTTCTGTGTCATTTGGGTTGGACGTGTAGTGTTATCAGTCGACTCAAAGGGTACGGATTTGCGGGTCGTTTCAATGAATTACTTTACAAACTCATCGCTAAAATAAACTGAGAAGGCTTTGAAGAAAAAAGAACTTAAATAGATAGTTGAGTTAGGATAGACTAAACTGACGGTGAAATGTCGTTTCTAGTTCAAATTGAAGTTGTTGTATTGACATTTGGTTGCTAATTGTAATTGAATTTTAGGTAGCCTAATTGATGTTAAAATTGGTTTGAAGCTGGAGTGAAACTTATATTTCATTGTAGTACAAACAAAATTGTAATTGTGCTAATTTTGGTTAATTAATTTCATGTTTTTCCCTTAATTTAGCCATTGAACTTAGCTTAGTGTAAGTTATAGTCAGCATTTCATGTTATGCATGGTTATTCTCAAAGAATTTTCGAGATGTTATATTTACTATTTTTGTTATTCTTATTAAATATGGAGATATTGGTGTTTATTTTAGTGATTGATATATGATTGCTCTGGTGCAACATCAAATTTGATATACCGAAGATGCTATTATGCTCATCTAGTAGATACGTCATTTAGGTATGCACATGAACTTGTATGTCTCATGTACACCTCGTGTCAGTTGGCACAATAGATAATAGTCTCTCATTTAGTTGCAAATGCTCATTCATAAACATGCGTTTTTGTCTGCTTGCGTTGAGAGGATGGAGAGCATTGACTTTATTTGCTGATTTACATACATCAAGATTATTAAGGATATAATATGCATGTCGTTAATGAAGCAAAACAGATTTTTCATTATTAACATGCTAAAATATAGCATGTTTAGTTATGAGTTGCTATGGGGATTTATATATTTTATAAATTTGAAATTCACATTGCCTTAGTCATCTCTATGCTCTCTGGTCATTGTATTGTATTGAGTTTGCTTGCTTTAAATGGAAGTATGCATGCTCAGGTTATGCATTATGTATTGGATGAAGTTCTGTGTGTTGTTCTTGGTCGTATCTTTATTGCAGGCATGTTATCCATGGCTTATGTAGGGATAAACAATAATTACATTTTAGTTGGGCACATTGTTCCAATATGTGGAATTTTTCAGGTGTGTTAGGGAAGATTTAGTTGTTCATAACATAAATTCTTATAAAATGCTACATTGAATTAGCATACTATTTTACAAACTTGAATTTCCACCACATCTGTACAAAAATATCACAACTAGTTCTTTCAAATGAATAAGAAATATCCATATAATGTTGATAATCTTTTCTTATCGAAAGTAGCATCCATTACGCCATAGATGGCCTACAGCATCGTCCAAAATATGATGCGGTAAGTACCAAAAAATGTTGTTATAAGCAAAAAATGATCAAGGGCAACATTTTCCTGGTGATGCATTTTGCTGCGTTGCCCTAGAGTTAAAGGCAACATCTTTACATCCAATGGCAACATTTTCCTGGTGTTGTCACAGATACTAATTTTACTTAAAAGTGGACCGCACATTATCTATAATAACACTTTTATCATCCAATGGCAACACTGTTACATTCAAAAAATGTTGCTATAGATATTTCATCTCTAACAGGATTAAATATTTATTTAACAGAATACTACTGCACAGAATTTGAATTCAAACAGTGTTTTATTAAATAAAATATTTTATTTCAATAACTGAAATAATACAAATTTCTGACTCCAACTATTTACAACCCAATGATTCACTACAACAATTATTATTCACATATACAGATATTCTCCACTACATCACTCAGTTCACTCATTACATATGCAATTTCAATGTATACGGACACTGACACTTATAAATGTATGCTGAGTCGAAGGAGATCCGAGTGTCGAACCAAAGGCGAGCCGAGTAGCGGGTCCGGGAACAGCGCCGACGAGGGCTCGAGGCACCACAATCTAAAAAGAAGGCAGTCCAGGCGGGCCCCCACAAAACCGGTCTAACAAGTGGGCACCACACGATTCATCCAATTTCAGAAGACCAAGCCTTCTTTGAAACAATGGTGTTTTGTTTCATACTTCCACTTCTGTAACACACTTACATCCTCTCCAATTTCTGGAACGTCCATCAGCACACCTGTCAATTATAGTACCACAAACAAAATAAGCTAGAACAAAAATAAAATAAAATACGAGCAAATACAAATTTATTTTTAAATTTCATTTTGCCTCAGATTTCTGGTGTGTTTCTCATCATCTTTCTGGACTTGGTCTGATGATATTCAAGTATGGCACAATACTATACTAGATTATATACAATCAAGTATAGCAAGCAAGCCTAATACTTGAATATATGTGCAATAGAACAAAGAAGAGCAATGAACAAAACAAATCAGTCCATGGTGCAACACAGAAAGGTACATAAAGTTGTACACAAGAGTGATACAAGATGCATATGAATGACAAAGTACAAACAAGAAGCATGTCCAGACTCAAGCAACAAAGCTAGAGCATGGTGAGCAACCAAACATGAATGACTATAGAAGTATGCAACTGAATCAATGCACAGGCCGAGCAGATGTGCAGCTATTCAAATTCATGGTAGCACAAGTAAGGAGCACTGAGTGTGGAGTATTCTTATCATTTTTATATATAACTATTTATGTGCAAGCAAGTTTAAGTCAACTGTACAAATAATTGAGGGAAACAATAACTCATAGTAAAGCATCTGTGCTTGTCAGTTCTATATACACAAAGGTGGATAGAACAAGCAAAGTACACACATAGTCTCAAACAAATGCCAAGGCCACAAACAAGCAATTTCATGTATTGCTGCAGTACCAAGCAATGAAGCATATATATCATGGCATTACAATACCACACATGGCATGCAAGGTGCACTAGCATTCATCAATAAAGAGTGCAAATGTATTATTGGTTAAGGAAGTAATTTCTTCTGCTATTATCAGTGTAGAAGAGCAACAAACATCAGGCTACAGGAGTGCAAAGCATTTGGGAGCGGTATGAAAAAGGATTCAAGAATAACATCTACTCTTATCACGACAATAAAGAGGAAAAGGCAAGACTTTATTTTCTGCAAGTATCTGTGCCCAGAGAGTCAAAGAATTCAAGTTTTTATTTCAAGCATGGTTGAATGATTCAACACGCAAGATATATTTTTGGAAAAATATTATTTTAGGAAAGTTGAATTATTCAACTATGAAATCGAATTAAATCAGAGCAAAAGCCCACAATATCGAAGATCAAATTTAAGCAAGAAATCAGAGAGTTTTCGGGTTTCAATATCCTTATATAAACCAATCATCACAAGCATAATTGACATGGAAATAGAACACAAAAATCAACAAAGATAATTCAGAGAAATCAAATCAGGGATAAGTCGCAAGTTCGCAAGTTTCGATCGCAACCCATCAGTATCAAATCGACGACGAGATGAGAAGTTGTAATTCAAAACAGTTAGAGGATCATCTCAAATTAAAGAAGCTGAAGTCGTGTTTTGTTAAAGAGGGAAAAACCCTAGTTTTCGATCGGTCATTAAAAAGGAAGCCAGCTATATTTTTCTCAAGTGAAAAAGGAAAAAGGCACATAGCGTGAATTATGTTCCAACAGAAAAATGAAAATTTGGAGCAAAGGAGCTGAGGTGATGAAGGAAAATCATGTTAACGCGGATTGGTAACATATACCGTTGGATCGTATTGACGCAGATTGATAATTTTTTTAATCTTTTTGTAACAACCCGAAAATCTGGGCCAGTTTAAAATTTTTATTTTGGCTATTTTATTGAATTTTGAATATTTAAAATAGATTATTTTAAATAATAACGATGAGAAATTTATTTTGAATATAATTTGAATGAATATATTATATAGTTTGTCGTTAGAATATAAATAATTATTTATATTTATAAAAGGAATTGAAAACGACGCGGTAGTTCGATAATTCGATTTCAAACTTCAAATTAATGTGCAGGATTCAAAATAAACCGGAATTTAGCGAAACCAAAAATAATAGAATCTATTTGTGAATATATTTCCAACGAATCCGAAAAATCAAAATTTCATAGCGGGGATCAAAAAATATGTCCAATTGAAATTTCTGAATACTCGCTATGGAATTCAGGCCCTTAAAAATGGGAATTTTGCAAACGACCTCAGATTTTGACGAAACCACTTTTGTTGGATCCGTGATGTCATATTATTGCTAGATTCCAAATTTCATAATTTTTCGAATCAATATGTGAGCGTAGCAAAGGAAAACGCGTTTGACCAGTTTCAGTTGATTTTAATCGACTGGAAAATGGCCATATTTCAAACGGTCTCAGAATTCAACGAAATTAGTTTTGTTAGGACCGTATCATCAATACGAAGCTAGAAAATATTTTTCTGGAATTTTTCTAGTTAGTATGTGGCCCCGGTAAATTGAAATACGCGTTCAAATTCAATATATTGAGTTATATGTTGATTTTGACGGAAACATATCGAAACAATTGAATCGGCCAATGAAACATATCCCATTGTGTTCGGAATGGGGGTAATTAGCTGTAGACGACAGTCGGTGGGCTTGATTTCGAGGTCGAAATAAAAAAAGTACCTTTTTGAGAATTAAATAAAATAATAAAATAAATAAATATAAAATTACATATCCCCCCTCCTTTCTTTTCTCTCATTACTCCCGAGACATTTCAGAGAAATCGATTTCACGATAAAAAATGTCGCCCTCCCCCCCCCCCCTCTCAGTCCATCGCGCCACCACCGGAGGGGCGCTGCCCCCAACGACCGTCGCTGGCCCCTCCCCAACGCCTCGCGCCGCTCTCCCCTCGTTCCTGGCTCCTCCTCGCTTCTCTCTCCCTCTAGCGCACCCATATCCCGCCACCCTGATGACCACCGCCGCCTCCAGGCCGTAGCCGCGCACCTCCGAGCCCCCTCCACTGTTCGTAGATCCCCTCCCTCCCGCTGGTGAGTTTTTGAATATTTTGTAGCAAGGAAAAGAATTGATTTATAACAAGGAAAAGAATTGATTTTTAACAAGGAAACGAATTGATTTTTAACAAGGAAAAGAATTGATTTTTATATGATCAAAGATAGGATTTTTATATAATCCAAAAATATGATTTTGTTCATAGAAAAGATGGGATCTTTATTATGAGGTGAGCGTTGAAAAAATTTGGTTTCGATTATCATGAAAGCAAAGTAAAAATTCGATTTTTATATATTTAAAGTAAAGTAAAAATTCGATTTTTATATATTGAATAGCGAAGTAAAAATTCGATTTTTATATATTGAATAGCGAAGTAAAAATTCGATTTTTATATATTGAATAGCAAAGTAAAAATTCGATTTTTATATATTGAATAGCGAAGTAAAAATTCGATTTTTATATATTGAATAGCGAAGTAAAAATTCGATTTTTATATATTGAATAGCGAAGTAAAAATTCGATTTTTATATATTGAATAGCGAAGTAAAAAATTCGATTTTTATATATTGAATAGCGAAGTAAAAATTCGATTTTTATATATTTAATAGCAAAGTAATAATTCGATTTTTATATATTGAATAGCGAAGTAAAAATTCGATTTTTACATATTGAATAGCGAAGAAAAAATTCGATTTTTATATATTGAATAGCAAAGTAAAAATTCGATTTTTATATATTGAATAGCGAAGAAAAAATTTGATTTTTATATATTGAATAGCAAAGTAAAAATTCGATTTTTATATATTGAATAGCGAAGTAAAAATTCGATTTTTATATATTGAATAGCGAAGTAAAAAATTCGATTTTTATATATCGAATAGCGGAGTAAAAATGTGATTTTGATATATGTAGTGAATACAGACGGCGAAAGCGACAAAAGAAGGAACGATGAAGATTTCCTGCATAAGAAGAGTCAAGGCGTTTGGATTAGCTAGCCGGTGAGAACTTCTCACTTTTGATTTTATTTTCTAGTTATATAAATATATACTAGGATGCAGACGGTGTTTAGTAGCACCCGACACCCGTCGTCCACAGACCATGGACGGCTTGTATGCTTGTTTGTTTGATTTTGCTGTGTAGTTGATTGTGTGATGTGATGTTAAATGAAAATAAAATATTTATATAGTTGAAAATATTTTATAGTTAAGAATAGAATTTTTAACGAGTATGTAAAATGAAATAAAAATAAACAGATCGGACGATTTGTTTATATACACACATTTGACTGATATTGATTGGGACGATAAATTTTACACATCGCCCAACTGCACAAAATAAAATCTGTGTTTGATTGTTTGAAACCCCACACGGGTATTGGGGTGATATATGACATACACTAATCTCAATATTTAGTTGTATGTCGATCGATTGATTGACAGACTGTTATAAGCGTTAAATATTTATATTTGATGCTTATACAGTGTAGAATGCACTTTGGATGATGGTTGATTATTCATCGTTGTTATTGTATACCTGTGTTGTAGAAAATCCATATAATTAACATTATATGGTAATTGATTGGGCCTCATTCCAGTTTTGAAAAAGAATATTTGAAATAGAATATTTGAAAATAGAAATATATGAAGCCGTGTTGATTAGATTGACGCCATTTTGACGTGAACGATATTTATATCGATTTTATTCATTTTATAATGAATATCGAAAGTGATTTCAAAATCTGATATTTTGAAAAGAAATGAATTCGAATTGAAATTGAATATAAATGAATTCGAATTGAAGTTGAATATAAATGAATTCGAACTGAAATTGAATTGAAATTGAATTGAAAACGAACTGAAATTGAATTCAAAATCGATTTGAATTGAAATCAATTTGAAATGAATTTAAAACGAATTTATAAGGGAAAATTCAATTTTGATTTGATTTTGAAAAAGAAGTTGAAATCGTTTTGAAAACGAATTTAAAAACGATTTATTAAATACGTTTTAAAAAGGGAATCGACGAAGTATATATTATATATATTATATATATAATATAATGGCCTGAATAGAACGTGCCGCGCCGCGGCAGTCCGCGAATTTCGACCATTGACTTCGAACGGATATTACGAGAGATCTGACCGTCGGATTCTCCCAAAACCGGAACCGTTGGGTTCGTATCGAAAAGAGCTTTCTAACGAATATTAGAAATTTGAAATCTAAAGGTTGGATTTGGATTTATGTCCAAATCAAATTTGGAAAAGGTCGCTGTAAGTGTCGTTCGATGACCATTGATGGAAATCGACTGTACGGGCCTTGATAAAATTATTTAAAATAGTAATAATTTGTGTAAAATCATAAGAAATGATTTGTGAAGATTTGGGATGAAAAACTCCATATTTGAAAAGATAAAAATAGATTTTTATCGAAATGAACTAGTTTCGAACTAGAATTATAATTCTATTTATTTCTAAATAAATAAATTGGATTTGAAATGGTTTTGAAAATAACCAGAATTTCCAATAATTATATTGGAATGGATTTGAATCGAAATTGTCTTCGGAATATTTGGATGTTGGATTTTGTGATGATACAGATATTGTTATGGGAATTTGAAAGATATATTTATATCGTTATTTCCAATACGATATTTGTTGGTCGTAGAATTTGATATTGAATATAAGCCGATATATATTCTATTCAGAGCCTTGTATTTAATATCAAATGTGATTTGGGTTTGTTGTGAATGGTGTCTTCATTAACCCTGTTCTTGAACCCAGTTGAGAAAAAGATTAAATCGTTTATTTAGATTTAATAAAGTATACCAATTAAATAATATTTAATTGGAATTGAATTCGAATTGATTCTTGGGTTTTATCGTGAATGGTGTTTTAAATAACACTCGTTCTTTAACCCGATAATTAATAAAATGTGATTTTGGGTTGTCGTGAACGGTATCTTCAATAATATTGTTCTTAGACCCAAAGGAGTTAAGAAAATCAGAAACTAACTGGAGATTAGTTAAGTTGAATGGTTTCTTAGGAATTGATCTGATGTTGGTTTCGGCCTTCGGGGTTAATACTTAGGGAATGGCTCACTTGCTAATTTATGGTTAGGATCTGATTGAAATGGAATGTGATTTTGGGTTTATCGTGAACCGTGTTTTTAAATGACATTGATTCTTTAACCCTGTTAAAGATTAAAACTAAGTGGAGTTTTAATGAATCTTTAATTAGATTGAAATGATCGAGAATGGAGTATCACCAGTTTTGCTCCAGGCGATAGTTAAATCTTTAATTAGATTTGAACGTGAAATGGTAATTAAATTTACCGATAATACTGTGGTGTTAGATGTGAAGTAAGACCCGTTTTACTTCACGGAATGAATAGGTTGGGACTGGGAAATTAAAACAAACGATTACTTTGGTAAGGTTCGTTAATCCCGACTAGTTTGAATTGATATTCAAAAGGATGATTAAAGAATAAATTCAAGGAATTTATCTTTGATAAAATTAATGGGAACCTTTCCTATGAATGTGAAATTTAGAAACTAACTGTCGGTTAGCTAAGCAGAATGGTTTTCTGGATATTGATCTGATGTTGGTTTCGGCCTTCGAGGTTAATATTTGGGTAATTATTCTCTTGTTAATTTACGGTTAGTGACTGATGAATTGGAATGAGGCGTATGTTGTGTTTGTGTAACACTTGTTTATTATATACGCGAGTTGCTCAGAAAGACCGGGTTTATCCCATTCTGAATAACTGAATAGACAATAAGAAATCGAAGATGAAGACGGTGGTTGAAGACTGGAGATCTTCACCTCGTTTGGATGGTAACCGAGGTCCTGATTGGGAGGCATCCCGAAATATGGATAATGAGTGGTGATCGTCCAGACGTACGTGGTGATCGATGGGTTTGCGAGGTATATAGTGCCTCCGGTTTCGTTCAGACCCAGAACGGACTCGCAAATGGACAGTGTGTCTGACATTGGAATTTATTCTGTGTAATTGATAGCCATCAGTTGCACGGTGTGAATTGCCTGTGTGGCGTGCTAAGATGCAAATGAACAGGGCTTCTGTTGAAAAGCAAAGTCTTGTGGTGATGATCAAAAGCACCGCCTTTGTGGCGTAGCTTTGTGTATAACGTGAAATCGCGAGCCTCACACCCCGGTATGAACCAGAAACGGGAGAAAGGACCTCAGGGAGGGCCTGCATTTCTTCCTAGCTAGAAGTGGCGTCAGTGGTTTTACACGCCCTGACGAGTTTGACTTATGTGGTTGTTGCTGTTGCGAGGCGCCTCGGTTAGATCGCACGATCCGGGTCCGATGGAGTCATTCGTTGGCTCACTTACGCCCCAAAGGGCGGGGAAACGCATGGTTCAGGCATTTTAATCCACATCGGTGGACCGGCCCTGACGATCCAAAGGCTTGACAGAGTACTTGCCTGAGGCTCGGGCTAGGCAGTCTCGAATTCGGTAAGGACTATCTTTTGCCTTGGTCCATGACGGAAATCCAATTTCCAAATATGACATCATGCGGTTTTGATTGTATATATATATGGCGACATGATATATGGTACCCATGCCGTCTATGATTGATACTTATGATTTGAAATTATTTTGACACTATACACTTATAATAGTATCAAATGATTTGTCTTAAACGTACTAAGCATGTTTGGCTATTATAAGGGAAAACCCTATCCCCCGGCTTGCGTTGCATTGTGTGATAGGACCTGGGTCTTATAATAGCTTCATTTTTCCAAAAAGCATTGCGCTGTTTTGTTATTTGCACTGGTATTCTTGGGAGGAAACCCGTTCCGTGTTATACGGCGTGGTCCCTTGATATATCTGATTTAAAGTAAAGTTTTAAATAACTGTTTTAGTTCTCACACCAGTCCCATGACTGACCTGGAGTTTATTGTTTTAACCTAAACTCTGGGTGCCCCTATTTTGACACGGGCAGCTAGTAGTTTTGGTTTTGCAGATTTATATTCACAGGATCCTGGTTTACAGCTGGAAGGATATCCGGAAAGCTTTGTATCCGTATATCTCCTTCAGTTGTGTATTGTATTATTTTCCGCTGCCATGTAATGTATTGTAATCTCTGATATTTATCGAATGTGTAATATTTATTTGTTTATACTCTGTATATTCTTGTATTCTGATGAATTGTTGTAATATACAGTGAAATGTTCTTCCGTCTGTGTTCTATTTTGTCGTGTTCTCAAAACAATCAGGCGTTTTGAACGGTCTAGATCGGTTTAGCGACTGATTCGGATCGAGCGAAATTCCTTTTCGTTACAGTTGGTATCAGAGCTTTGGTTTACAAAGCTCAGAGAACAAGACACATTAGAACCATATGAAAGAATTCATCAGATATTGGATTAGTAATATCCAATTAGAATGACTCGTTAGAGATGGGATTAGTAGTATTCCAGAACGAGTGTGAAGAGTATATTTTTAAAATGAAAACAATTTTTGTTTTGAAAATTTAAATCAATTATTCGTATTTGATTATTAATTTATATGATTTTGGACAAACTAATATATAAAGATTTTGCATATATGTCTTGCAAACGTGTATTCGAAGTTTTAATGTATTGGATAGTTATAAAATCACACTTTAGTGCCCGGGGATAATTCTGGTGACGGGGCACCATCGCCAGTATTTATCTTCGAGTTTCGAAAGTGAGATTTCTACATATTTCCAATTGACTGGTGTGAGAACAGAAACTAGATAGGGCCTATTGTTGTGATTTGGCATCAAAAATCTGATTTTTTTGACTAGATATCAAAGTTATGAATTTCAAAAGCTAATCAACTAATTGATTGATGGTTGTATGGTTGATTATTAGTTGATTAATTAAAAAATTTAACCATTTAGCCAAATAGATCAAATAGTGAATTGTATTGAAAATTTGTCGCATTTGCTTGCACATACATGTACTTACATTGAACAGGTCATAGCAAAGAGGCTAGAGCAGAAGAATAAAATTGTTTGGCCGACAAATAGGTACATGTTTACCATAATTTACTGTTTTGTTTGGGTGATGATGATTTTATGAGCCGATTGGCTAGCCGCTTGGCTTTTTCTTTTTCTTTTTGAGATCAGAAGGCCTGTATGGAAATTTCGGGATTTTCCCGTGCTCTCGGTGCATTGGAGGTTATGGCGAAATTTTTCGAAAATTTAGGGTGTTAGCCAAATTTTTGAAAAATTTGAAAAGTTCTTAAAAACTGAAAAGTTGAAGAACTTAAGCCGTAATGAAAACAATGAAAGTTGAGTTGATTAGTTAAACAACTTTCGGTTTCATTCCTTTTCGGGGACGAAAAGTTTTAAGTGGGGGAGATTGTAACAACCCGAAAATCTGGGCCAGTTTGAAATTTTTATTTTGGCTATTTTATTGAATTTTTAATATTTAAAATAGATTATTTTCAATAATAACGACGAGAAATTTATTTTGAATATAATTTGAACGAATATATTATATAGTTCGTCGTTAGAATATAAATAATCATTTATATTTATAAAAGGAAATGAAAACGGCGCGGTAGTTCGATAATTCGATTTCAAACTTCAAATGAATGTGCAGGATTCAAAATAAACTGGAATTTAGCGAAACTAAAAATAATAGAATCTATTTGTGAATATCTTTCCAACGAATCCGAAAAATCAAAATTTCATAGCGGGGATCAAAAGTTATGTCCAATTGAAATTTCTGAATAGTCGCTATGGAATTCAGGCCCTTAAAAATGGGAATTTTGCAAACGACCTCGGATTTCGACGAAACACTTTAGTTGGATCCATGATGTCATATTATTGCTAGATTCCAAATTTCATAATTTTTTGAATCAATATGTGAGCGTGGCAAAGGAAAACGCGTTTGACCAGTTTCAGTTGATTTTAATCGACTGGAAAATGGCCATTTTTCAAACGGTCTCAGAATTCGAAGAAATTAGTTTTGTTAGGACCGTATCGTCAATACGAAGCTAGAAAATATTTTTCTGGAATTTTTCTAGTTAGTATGTGGCCCCGGTAAATTGAAATAGGCGTTCAAATTCAATATATAGAGTTATATGTTGATTTTGATGGAAACAGATCGAAACAATTGAATCGGCCTACGAAACATATCCCATTGTGTTCGGAATGGGGGTAATTAGCTATAGACGACAGTCGGTGGGCTTGATTTCGAGGTCGAAATAAAAAAAAGTACCTTTTTGAGAATTATATAAAATAATAAAATAAATAAATATAAAATTACATATCCCCCCTCCTTTCTTTTCTCTCATTACTCCCGAGCCCTTTCAGGGAAATCGATTTCACGATAAAAAATGTCGCCCCCCCCCCTCTCAGTCCATCGCGCCACCACCGGAGGGGCGCCGCCCCCAACGACCGTCGCTGGCCCCTCCCCAACGCCTCGCGCAGCACTCCCCTCGTTCCTGGCTCCTCCTCACTTCTCTCTCCCTCTGGCGCACCCATATACCGCCACCCTGATGACCACCGCCGCCTCCAGGCCGTAGCCGCGCACCTCCGAGCCCCCTCCACTGTTCGTAGTTCCCCTCCCTCCCGCTGGTGAGTTTTTGAATATTTTGTTTAATTAATTTTCTTGTTAAATAAAAATTGATTCCTTTAGTAAATAAAAACTAATTTTGCAAGGAAAAGAATTGATTTTTAACAAGGAAAAGAATTGATTTTTAACAAGGAAAAGAATTGATTTTTAATAAGTAAAAGAATTGATTTTTATATGATCAAAGATAGGATTTTTATATAATCCAAAAATATGATTTTGTTCATAGAAAAGGTGGGATTTTTATTATGAGGTGAGCATTGAAAAAAAATTTGGTTTTGATTATCATGAAAGCAAAGTAAAAATTCGATTTTTATATATTGAAAAGAAAAGTAAAAATTCGATTTTTATATATTGAATAGCGAAGTAAAAATTCGATTTTTATATATTGAATAGCGAAGTAAAAATTCGATTTTTATATATTGAATAGCAAAGTAAAAATTCGATTTTTATATATTGAATAGCGAAGTAAAAATTCGATTTTTATATATTGAATAGCGAAGTAAAAATTCGATTTTTATATATTAAATAGCGAAGTAAAAATTCGATTTTTATATATTGAATAGCGAAGTAAAAATTCGATTTTTATATATTGAATAGCGAAGTAAAAAATTCGATTTTTAAATATCGAATAGCGGAGTAAAAATGTGATTTTGATATATGTAGTGAATACAGACGGCGAAAGCGACAAAAGAAGGAACGACGAAGATTTCCTACATAAGAAGAGTCGAGGCGTTTGAAATCTAACGGTTGGATTTGGAATTATGTCCAAATCAAATTTGCAAAAGGTCGCTGTAAGTGCAGTTCGATGACCATTGATGGAAATCGACTGTACGGGCCTTGATAAAATTATTAAAAATAGTAATAATTTGTGTAAAATCATAAGAAATGATTTGTGAAGATTTGGGATGAAAAACTCCATACTTGAAAAGATAAAAATAGATTTTTAACGAAATGAACTAGTTTTGAACTAGAATTATAATTCTATTTATTTCTAAATAAATAAATTGGATTTGAAATGGTTTTGAAAATAACCAGAATTTCCAATAATTATATTGGAATGGATTTGAATCGAAATTGTCTTCGGAATATTTCGATGTTGGATTTCGTGATGATACAGATATTGTTATGGGAATTTGAAAGGTATATTTATATCGTTATTTCCAATACGATATTTGTTGGTCGTAGAATTTGATATTGAATATAATCCGATATATTTTCTATTCAGAGCCTTGTATTTAATTTCAAATGTGATTTGGGTTTGTTGTGAATGGTGTCTTCATTAACCCTGTTCTTGAACCCAGTTGAGAAAAAGATTAAATCTTTTATTTAGATTTAATAAAGTATACCAATTAAATAATATTTAATTGGAACTGAATTTGAATTGATTCTTGGGTTTTATCGTGAATGGTATTTTAAATAACACTCGTTCTTTAACCCGATAATTAATAGAATGTGATTTTGGGTTGTCGTGAACGGTATCTTCAATAATATTGTTCTTAGACCCAAAGGAGTTAAGAAAATCAGAAACTAACTAGAGATTAGTTAAGTTGAATGGTTTCTGAGGTATTGATCTGATGTTGGTTTTGGCCTTCGGGGTTAATACTTAGGGAATGGCTCACTTGATAATTTATGGTTAGGGTCTGATTGAAATGGAATGTGATTTTGGGTTTATCGTGAACCGTGCTTTTAAATGACACTGATTCCTTAACCCAGTTAAAGATTAAAACTAAGTGGAGTTCTAATGAATCTTTAATTAGATTGAAATGATCGAGAATGGAGTATCACCAGTTTTTCTCCAGGCGATAGTTAAATCTTTAATTAGATTTAAACGTGAAATGGTAATTAAATTTACCGATAACACCGTGGTGTTAGATATGAAGTAAGACCTATTTTACTTCATGGGATGAATAGGTTGGCATTGGGAAATTAAAACAAACGATTACTTCGGTAAGGTTCGTTAATCCCGACTAGTTTGAATTGATATTCAAAAGGATGATTAAAGAATAAATTCAAGGAATTTATCTTTGATAAAATTAATGGGAACCTTTCCTATGAATGTGAAATTTAGAAACTAACTGTCGGTTAGCTAAGTAGAATGGTTTTCTGGATATTGATCTGATGTTGGTTTCGGCCTTCGAGGTTAATATTTGGGGAATTATTCTCTTGTTAATTTACGGTTAGTGACTGATGAATTGGAATGAGGCGTATGTTGTGTTTGTGTAACACTTGTTTATTATATACGCGAGTTGCTCAGAAAGACCGGGTTTATCCCATTCTGAATAACTGAATCGACGATAAGAAATCGAAGATGAAGACGGTGGTCGAAGACTGGAGATCTTCACCTCGTTTGGATGGTAACCGAGGTCCTAATTGGGAGGCATCCCGAAATATGGATAATGAGTGGTGATCGTCCAGACGTACGTGGTGATCGATGGGTTTGCGAGGTATATAGCGCCTCCGGTTTCGTTCAGACCCAGAACGGACATGCAAATGGACAGCTTGTCTGACAATGGAATTTATTCTGTGTGATTGATAGCCATCAGTTGCACGGTGTGAATTGCCTGTGTGGCGTGCTAAGATGCAAATGAACAGGGCTTCTGTTGAAAAGAAAAGTCTTGAGGTGATGATCAAAAGCACCGCCTTTGTGGCGTAGCTTTGTGTATAACGTGAAATCGCGAGCCTCACACCCCGGTATGAACCAGAAACGGGAGAAAGGACCTCAGGGAGGGCCTGCGTTTCTTCCTAGCTAGAAGTGGCGTTAGTGGTTTTACACGTCCTGACGAGTTTGACTTATGTGGTTGTTGCTGTTGCGAGGCGCCTCGGTTAGATCGGACGATCCGGGTCCGATGGAGTCATTCGTTGGCTCACTTACGCCCCAAAGGGCGGGGAAACGCATGGTTCAGGCATTTTAATCCACATCGGTGGACCGGCCCTGACGATCCAAAGGCTTGACAGAGTACTTACCTGAGGCTCGGGCTAGGCAGTCTCGAATTCGGTAAGGACTATCTTTTGCCTTGGTTCATGATGGAAATCCAATTTCCAAATACGACATCGTGTGGTTTTGATTGTATATATATATGGCGACATGATATATGGTACCCATGCCGTCTATGATTGATACTTATGATTTGAAATTGTTCTGACACTATACACTTATAATAGTATCAAATGATTTGTTTTAAACGTACTAAGCATGTTTGGCTATTATAAGGGAAAACCCTATCCCCCGGCTTGCGTTGCATTGTGTGATAGGACCTGGGTCTTATAATAGCTTCATTTTTCCAAAAAGCATTGCGCTGTTTTGTTATTTGCACTGGTATTCTTGGGAGGAAACTCGTTCCGTGTTATACGACGTGGTCCCTTGATATATCTGATTTAAAGTAAAGTTTTAAATAACTGTTTTAGTTCTCACACCAGTCCCATGACTGACCTGGAGTTTATTGTTTTAACCTAAACTCTGGGCGCCCCTATTTTGACACGGGCAGCTAGTAGTTTTGGTTTTGCAGATTTATATTCACAGGATCCTGGTTTACAGCTGGAAGGATATCCAAAAAGCTTTGTATCCTTATATCTCCTTCAGTTGTGTATTGTATTATTTTCCGCTGCCATGTAATGTATTGTAATCTCTGATATTTATCGAATGTGTAATATTTATTTGTTTATACTCTGTATATTCTTGTATTCTGATGAATTGTTGTAATATACAATGAAATGTTCTTCCTTCTGCGTTCTATTTTGTCGTGTTCTCAACACAATCAGGCGTTTCGAACGGTCTAGATCGGTTTAGCGACTGATTCGGATCAAGCGAAATTCCTTTTCGTTACAGTTGGTATCAGGGCTTTGGTTTACAAAGCTCAGAGAACAAGACACATTAGAACCATACGAAAGAATTCATCAGATATTGGATTAGTAATATCCAATTAGAATGACTCGTTAGAGATGGGATTAGTAGTATTCCAGAACGAGTGTGAAGATTATATTTTTAAAATGAAAACATTTTTTGTTTTGAAAATTTAAATCAATTGTTCGTATTTGATTATTAATTTTTATGATTTTGGACAATCTAATATATAAAGATTTTGCATATATGTCTTGCAAATGTGTATTCGAAGTTTTAATGTATTGGATAGTTATAGAATCGCACTTTAGTGCCCGGGGATAATTCTGGTGACGGGGCACCATCGCCAGTATTTATCTTCGAGTTTCGAAAGTGAGATTTCTAAATATTTCCAATTGACTGGTGTGAGAACCGAAACTAGATAGGGCCTATTGTTGTGATTTGGCATTAAAAATCTGATTTTTTGACTAGATATCAAAGTTATGAATTTCAAAAGCTAATCAACTAATTGATTGATGGTTGTATGGTTGATTATTGGTTGATTAATTAATTTTTTTAACCATTTAGCCAAATAGATCAAATAGTGAATTGTATTGAAAATTTGTCGCATTTGCTTGCACATACATGTACTTACATTGAACAGGTCATAGCAAAGAGGCTAGAGCAGAAGAATAAAATTGTTTGGCCGACAAATAGGTACATGTTTACCATAATTTACTGTTTTGTTTGGGTGATGATGATTTTATGAGCCGCTTGGCTTTTTCTTTTTCTTTTTGAGATCAGAAGGCCTGTATGGAAATTTCGGGATTTTCCCGTGCTCTCGGTGCATTGGAGGTTATGGCGAAATTTTTCGAAAATTTAGGGTGTTAGACAAAATTTTGAAAAATTTGAAAAGTTCTTAAAAACTGAAAAGTTAAAGAACTTAAGCCGTAATGAAAACAATGAAAGTTGAGTTGATTAGTTAAACAACTTTCGGTTTCATTCCTTTTCGGGGACGAAAAGTTTTAAGTGGGGGAGATTGTAACAACCCGAAAATCTGGGCCAGTTTGAAATTTTTATTTTGGCTATTTTATTGAATTTTGAATATTTAAAATAGATTATTTTAAATAATAATGACGAGAAATTTATTTTGAATATAATTTGAACGAATATATTATATAGTTCGTCGTTAGAATATAAATAATTATTTATATTTATAAAAGGAATTGAAAATGGCGCGGTAGTTCGATAATTCGATTTCAAACTTCAAATGAATGTGCAGGATTCAAAATAAACCGGAATTTAGCAAAACCAAAAATAATAGAATCAATTTGTGAATATATTTCCAACGAATCCGAAAAATCAAAATTTCATAGCGGGGATCAAAAGTTATGTCCAGTTGAAATTTCCGAATAGTCGCTATGGAATTCAGGCCCTTAAAAATGGGAATTTTGCAAACGACCTCGGATTTCGACGAAACCACTTTTGTTGGATCCGTGATGTCATATTATTGCTAGATTCCAAATTTCATAATTTTTCGAATCAATATGTGAGCGTGGCAAAGGAAAACGCGTTTGACCAGTTTCAGTTGATTTTAATCGACTGGAAAATGGACATTTTTCAAACGGTCTCAGAATTCGATGAAATTAGTTTTGTTAGGACCGTATCGTCAATACGAAGCTAGAAAATATTTTTCTGGAATTTTTCTAGTTAGTATGTGACCTCGGTAAATTGAAATACGCGTTCAAATTCAATATATAGAGTTATATGTTGATTTTGACGGAAACAGATCGAAACAATTGAATCGGCCTACGAAACATATCCCATTGTGTTCGGAATGGGGGTAATTAGTTATGGACGACAGTCGGTGGGCTTGATTTCGAGGTCGAAATAAAAAAAGTACCTTTTTGAGAATTAAGTAAAATAATAAAATAAATAAATATAAAATTACATATCCCCCCTCCTTTCTTTTCTCTCATTACTCCCGAGCCCTTTCAGGGAAATCGATTTCATGATAAAAAATGTCGCCCCACCCCCCTCTCAGTCCATCGCGCCACCACCGGAGGGGCGCCGCCCCCAACGACCGTCGCTTGCCCCTCCCCAACGCCTCGCGCCGCTCTCCCCTCGTTCCAGGCTCCTCCACGCTTCTCTCTCCCTCTGGCGCACCCATATCCCGCCACCCTGATGACCACCGCCGCCTCCAGGCCGTAGCCGCGCACCTCCGAGCCCCCTCCACTGTTCGTAGTTCCCCTCCCACCCGCTGGTGAGTTTTTGAATATTTTGTTTAATTAATTTTGTTGTTAAATAAAAATTGATTCCTTTAGTAAATAAAAACTAATTTCGCAAGGAAAAGAATTGATTTTTAACAAGGAAAAGAATTGATTTTTAATAAGTAAAAGAATTGATTTTTATATGATCAAAGATAGGATTTTTATATAATCCAAAAATATGATTTTGTTCATAGAAAAGGTGGGATTTTTATTATGAGGTGAGCATTGAAAAAAATTTGGTTTTGATTATCATGAAAGCAAAGTAAAAATTCGATTTTTATATATTGAAAAGCAAAGTAAAAATTCGATTTTTATATATTGAATAGCAAAGTAAAAATTCGATTTTTATATATTGAATAGCGAAGTAAAAATTCGATTTTTATATATTGAATAGCGAAGTAAAAATTCGATTTTTATATATTGAATAGCAAAGTAAAAATTCGATTTTTATATATTGAATAGCGAAGTAAAAATTCGATTTTTATATATTGAATAGCGAAGTAAAAAATTCGATTTTTAAATATCGAATAGCGGAGTAAAAATGTGATTTTGATATATGTAGTGAATACAGACGGCGAAAGCGACAAAAGAAGGAACGATGAAGATTTCCTACATAAGAAGAGTCGAGGCGTTTGAAATCTAACGGTTGGATTTGGAATTATGTCCAAATCAAATTTGGAAAAGGTCGCTGTAAGTGCAGTTCGATGACCATTGATGGAAATCGACTGTACGGGCCTTGATAAAATTATTTAAAATAGTAATAATTTGTGTAAAATCATAAGAAATGATTTGGGATGATTTGGGATGAAAAACTCCATATTTGAAAAGATAAAAATAGATTTTTATCGAAATGAACTAGTTTTGAACTAGAATTATAATTCTATTTATTTCTAAATAAATAAATTGGATTTGAAATGGTTTTGAAAATAATCAGAATTTCCAATAATTATATTGGAATGGATTTGAATCGAAATTGTCTTCAGAATATTTCGATGTTGGATTTCGTGATGATACAGATATTGTTATGGAAATTTGAAAGATATATTTATATCGTTATTTCCAATACGATATTTGTTGGTCGTAGAATTTGATATTGAATATAAGCCGATATATTTTCTATTCAGAGCCTTGTATTTAATATCAAATGTGATTTGGGTTTGTTGTGAATGGTATCTTCATTAACCCTGTTCTTGAACCCAGTTGAGAAAAAGATTAAATCTTTTATTTAGATTTAATAAAGTATACCAATTAAATAATATTTAATTGGAATTGAATTCGAATTGATTCTTGGGTTTTATCGTGAACGGTGTTCTAAATAACACTCGTTCTTTAACCCGATAATTAATAGAATGTGATTTTGGGTTGTCGTGAACGGTATCTTCAATAATACTGTTCTTAGACCAAAAGGAGTTAAGAAAATCAGAAACTAACTGGAGATTAGTTAAGTTGAATGGTTTCTGAGGTATTGATCTGATGTTGGTTTCGGTCTTCGGGGTTAATACTTAGGGAATGGCTCACTTGCTAATTTATGGTTAGGGTCTAATTGAAATGGAATGTGATTTTGGGTTTATCGTGAACTGTGTTTTTAAATGACACTGATTCTTTAACCCAGTTAAAGATTAAAACTAAGTGGAGTTTTAATGAATCTTTAATTAGATTGAAATGATCGAGAATGGAGTATCACCAGTTTTGCTCCAAGCGATAGTTAAATCTTTAATTAGATTTAAACGTGAAATGGTAATTAAATTTACCGATAACACCGTGGTGTTAGATATGATGTAAGACCCGTTTTACTTCATGGGATGAATAGGTTGGCATTGGGAAATTAAAACAAACGATTACTTCGGTAAGGTTCGTTAATCCCGACTAGTTTGAATTGATATTCAAAAGGATGATTAAAGAATAAATTCAAGGAATTTATCTTTGATAAAATTAATGGGAACCTTTCCTATGAATGTGAAATTTAGAAACTAACTGTCGGTTATCTGGATATTGATCTGATGTTGGTTTCGGCCTTCGAGGTTAATATTTGGGGAATTATTCTCTTGTTAATTTACGGTTAGTGACTGATGAATTGGAATGAGGCGTATGTTGTGTTTGTGTAACACTTGTTTATTATATACGCGAGTTGCTCAGAAAGACCGGGTTTATCCCATTCTGAATAACTGAATCGACGATAAGAAATCGAAGATGAAGACGGTGGTCGAAGACCGGAGATCTTCACCTCGTTTGGATGGTAACCGAGGTCCTGATTGGGAGGCATCCCGAAATATGGATAATGAGTGGTGATCGTCCAGACGTACGTGGTGATCGATGGGTTTGCGAGGTATACAGTGCCTCCGGTTTCGTTCAGACCCAGAACGGACTTGCAAATGGACAGTGTGTCTGACATTGGAATTTATTTTGTGTGATTGATAGCCATCAGTTGCACGGTGTGAATTGCCTGTGTGGCGTGCTAAGATGCAAATGAACATGGCTTCTGTTGAAAAGCAAAGTCTTGGGGTGATGATCAAAAGCACCGCCTGTGTGGCGTAGCTTTGTGTATAACGTGAAATCTCGAGCCTCACACCCCGGTATGAACCAGAAACGGGAGAAAGGACCTCAGGGAGGGCCTGCGTTTCTTCCTAGCTAGAAGTGGCGTCAGTGGTTTTACACGCCCTGATGAGTTTGACTTATGTGGTTGTTGCTGTTGCGAGGCGCCTCAGTTAGATCGGACGATCTGGGTCCGATGGAGTCATTCGTTGGCTCATTTACGCCCCAAAGGGCGGGGAAACGCATGGTTCAGGCATTTTAATCCACATCGGTGGACCGGCCCTGACGATCCAAAGGCTTGACAGAGTACTTGCCTGAGGCTCGGGCTAGGCAGTCTCGAATTCGGTAAGGACTATCTTTTGCCTTGGTTCATGACGGAAATTCAATTTCCAAATACGACATCGTGCGGTTTTGATTGTATATATATATGGCGACATGATATATGGTACCCATGCCGTCTATGATTGATACTTATGATTTGAAATTGTTTTGACACTATACACTTATAATAGTATCAAATGATTTGTTTTAAACGTACTAAGCATGTTTGGCTATTATAAGGGAAAACCCTACCCCCCGGCTTGCGTTGCATTGTGTGATAGGACCTGGGTCTTATAATAGCTTCATTTTTCCAAAAAGCATTGCGCTGTTTTGTTATTTGCACTGGTATTCTTGTGAGGAAACTCGTTCCGTGTTATACGGCGTGGTCCCTTGATATATCTGATTTAAAGTAAAGTTTTAAATAACTGTTTTAGTTCTCACACCAGTCCCATGACTGACCTGGAGTTTATTGTTTTAACCTAAACTCCGGGTGCCCCTATTTTGACACGGGCAGCTAGTAGTTTTGGTTTTGCAGATTTATATTCACGGGATCCTGGTTTACAGCTGGAAGGATATCCGGAAAGCTTTGTATCCGTATATCTCCTTCAGTTGTGTATTGTATTATTTTCCGCTGCCATGTAATGTATTGTAATCTCTGATATTTATCGAATGTAAAATATTTATTTGTTTATACTCTGTATATTATTGTATTCTGATGAATTGTTGTAATATACAATGAAATGTTCTTCCGTCTACGTTCTATTTTGTCGTGTTCTCAAAACAATCAGGCGTTTCGAACGGTCTAGATCGGTTTAGCGACTGATTCGGATCGAGCGAAATTCCTTTTCGTTACAGTTGGTATCAGAGCTTTGGTTTACAAAGCTCAGAGAACAAGACACATTAGAACCAAACGAAAGAATTCATCAGATATTGGATTAGTAATATCCAATGAGAATGACTCGTTAGAGATGGGATTAGTAGTATTCCAGAATGAGTGTGAAGAGTATATTTTTAAAATGAAAACAATTTTTGTTTTGAAAATTTAAATCAATTATTCGTATTTGATTATTAATTTATATGATTTTGGACAATCTAATATATAAAGATTTTGCATATATGTCTTGCAAACGTGTATTCGAAGTTTTAATGTATTGGATAGTTATAGAATCGCACTTTAGTGCCCGGGGATAATTCTGGTGACGGGGCACCATCGCCAGTATTTATCTTCGAGTTTCGAAAGTGAGATTTCTATATATTTCCAATTGACTGGTGTGAGAACCGAAATTAGATAGGGCCTATTGTTGTGATTTGGCATCAAAAATTTGATTTTTTGACTAGATATCAAAGTTATGAATTTCAAAAGCTAATCAACTAATTGATTGATGGTTGTATGGTTGATTATTGGTTGATTAATTAAATTTTTTAACCATTTAGCCAAATAGATCAAATAGTGAATTGTATTGAAAATTTGTCGCATTTGCTTGCATATACATGTACTTACATTGAACAGGTCATAGCAAAGAGGTTAGAGCAGAAGAATAAAATTGTTTGGCCGACAAATAGGTACATGTTTACCATAATTTATTGTTTTGTTTGGGTGATGATGATTTTATGAGCCGATTGGCTAGCCGCTTGGCATTTTCTTTTTCTTTTTGAGATTAGAAGGCCTGTATGGCAATTTCGGGATTTTCCCGTGCTCCCGGTGCAGGGGAGGTTATGGCGAAATTTTTCGAAAATTTAGGGTGTTAGCCAAATTTTTGAAAAATTTGAAAAGTTCTTAGAAAATGAAAAGTTGAAGAACTTAAGCCGTAATGAAAACAATGAAAGTTGAGTTGATTAGTTAAACAACTTTCGGTTTCATTCCTTTTCGGGGACGAAAAGTTTTAAGTGGGGGAGATTGTAACAACCCGAAAATCTGGGCTAGTTTGAAATTTTTATTTTGGCTATTTTATTGAATTTTGAATATTTAAATAGATTATTTTAAAAAATAACGACAAGAAATTTATTTTGAATATAATTTGAACGAATATATTGTATAGTTCGTCGTTAGAATATAAATAATTATTTATATTTATAAAAGGAATTGAAAACGGCGTGGTAGTTCGATAATTCGATTTCAAACTTCAAATGAATATGCAGGATTCAAAATAAACTGGAATTTAGCGAAACCAAATATAATAGAATCTATTTGTGAATATCTTTCCAACGAATCCGAAAAATCAAAATTTCATAGCGGGGATCAAAAGTTATGTCCAGTTGAAATTTCTGAATAGTCGCTATGGAATTCAGGCCCTTAAAAATGGGAATTTTGCAAACGACCTCGGATTTCGACGAAACCACTTTTGTTGGATCCGTGATGTCATATTATTGCTAGATTCCAAATTTCATAATTTTTTGAATCAATATGTGAGCGTGGCAAAGGAAAACGCGTTTGACCAGTTTCAGTTGATTTTAATCGACTGAAAAATGGCCATTTTTCAAACGGTCTCAGAATTCGACGAAATTAGTTTTGTTAGGACCGTATCGTCAATACGAAGCTAGAAAATATTTTTCTGGAATTTTTCTAGTTAGTATGTGGCCCCGGTAAATTGAAATACGCGTTCAAATTCAATATATAGAGTTATATGTTGATTTTGACGAAAACAGATCGAAACAATTGAATCGGCCTACGAAACATATCCCATTGTGTTCGGAATGGGGGTAATTAGCTATAGACGACAGTCGGTGGGCTTGATTTCGAGGTCGAAATAAAAAAGTACCTTTTTGAGAATTAAATAAAATAAATAAATATAAAATTACATATCCCCCCTCCTTTCTTTTCTCTCATTACTCCCGAGCCCTTTCAGGGAAATCGATTTCACGAAAAAAAGTGTCGCCCCCCCCCCTCTCAGTCCATCGCGCAACCACCGGAGGGGCGCCGCCCCCAACGACCGTCGATGGCCCCTCCCCAACGCCTCGCGCCGCTCTCCCCTCGTTCCTGGCTCCTCCTCGCTTCTCTCTCCCTCTGGCGCACCCATATCCCGCCACCCTGATGACCACCGCCGCCTCCAGGCCGTAGCCGCGCACCTCCGAGCCCCCTCCACTGTTCGTAGTTCCCCTCCCTCCCGCTGGTGAGTTTTTGAATATTTTGTTTAATTAATTTTGCTGTTAAATAAAAATTGATTCCTTTAGTAAATAAAAACTAATTTCGCAAGGAAAAGAATTGATTTTTAACAAGGAAAAGAATTGATTTTTAACAAGGAAAAGAATTGAACTTTAACAAGGAAAAGAATTGATTTTTAACATGGAAAAGAATTGATTTTTAATAAGTAAAAGAATTGATTTTTATATGATCAAAGATAGGATTTTTGTATAATCCAAAAATATGATTTTGTTCATAGAAAAGGTGGGATTTTTATTATGAGGTGAGCATTGAAAAAAATTTGGTTTTGATTATCATGAAAGCAAAGTAAAAATTCGATTTTTATATATTGAAAAGCAAAGTAAAAATTCGATTTTTATATATTGAATAGCAAAGTAAAAATTAGATTTTTATATATTGAATAGCGAAGTAAAAATTCGATTTTTATATATTGAATAGCGAAGTAAAAATTCGATTTTTATATATTGAATAGCGAAGTAATACTTCGATTTTTATATATTGAATAGCGAAGTAAAAATTCGATTTTTATATATTGAATAGCGAAGTAAAAATTCGATTTTTATATATTGAATAGCGAAGTAAAAATTCGATTTTTATATATTGAATAGCGAAGTAAAAAATTCGATTTTTAAATATCGAATAGCGGAGTAAAAATGTGATTTTGATATATGTAGTGAATACAGACGGCGAAAGCGACAAAAGAAGGAACGATGAAGATTTCCTGCATAAGAAGAGTCAAGGCGTTTGGATTAGCTAGCCGGTGAGAACTTCTCACTTTTGATTTTATTTTCTAGTTATATAAATATATACTAGGATGCAGACGGTGTTTAGTAGCACCCGACACCCGTCGTCACAGACCATGGACGGCTTGTATGCTTGTTTGTTTGATTTTGCTGTGTAGTTGATTGTGTGATGTGATGTGAAATGAAAATAAAATATTTATATAGTTGAAAATATTTTATAGTTAAGAATAGAATTTTTAACGAGTATGTAAAATGAAATAAAAATAAACAGATCGGACGATTTGTTTATATACACACATTTGACTGATATTGATTGGGACGATAAATTTTACACATCGCCCAACTGCACAAATAAAATCTGTGTTTGATTGTTTGAAACCCCACACGGTTATTGGGGGTGATATATGACATACACTAATCCCAATAGTTAGTTGTATGTCGATCGATTGATTGACAGACTGTTATAAGCATTAAATATTTATATTTGATGCTTATACAGTGTAGAATGCACTTTGGATGATGGTTGATTATTCATCGTTGTTATTGTATACATCTGTTGTAGAAAATCCATATAATTAACATTATATGGTTATTGATTGGGCCTCATTCCAGTTTTGAAAAAGAATATTTGAAATAGAATATTTGAAAATAGAAATATATGAAGCCGTGTTGATTAAATTGATGCCATTTTGATGTGAACGATATTTATATCGATTTTATTCATTTTAAAATGAATATCGAACGTGATTTCAAAATCTGATATTTTGAAAAGAAATGAACTCGAATTGAAATTGAATATAAATGAATTCGAATTGAAATTGAATATAAATGAATTCAAATTGAAATTGAATATAAATGAATTCGAATTGAAATTGAATTGAATTGAAAACGAACTGAAATTGAATTCAAAATTGATTTGAATTGAAATCAATTTGAAATGAATTTAAAACGAATTTGTAAGGAAAAAATCAATTTTGATTTGATTTTGAAAAAGAAGTTGAAATCGTTTTGAAAACGAATTTTAAAAAGATTTATTAAATACGTTTTAAAAAGGGAATCGACGAAGTATATATTATATATATTATATATATAATATATAATGGCCTGAATAGAACGCGCCGCGCCACGGCAATTCGCGAATTTCGACCATTGACTTCGAACGGATATTACGGGAGATCCGACCGTCGGATTCTCCCAAAACCGGAACCGTTGGGTTCGTATCAAAAAGAGTTTTCTAACGAATATTAGAAATTTGAAATCTAACGGTTGGATTTGGAATTATGTCCAAATCAAATTTGGAAAAGGTCACTGTAAGTGCAGTTCGATGAACATTGATGGAAATCGACTGTACGGGCCTTGATAAAATTATTAAAAATAGTAATAATTTGTGTAAAATCATAAGAAATGATTTGTGAAGATTTGGGATGAAAAACTCCATATTTGAAAAGATAAAAATAGATTTTTATCGAAATGAACTAGTTTTGAACTAGAATTATAATTCTATTTATTTCTAAATAAATAAATTGGATTTGAAATGGTTTTGAAAATAACCAGAATTTCCAATAATTATATTGGAATGGATTTGAATCGAAATTGTCTTCGGAATATTTCGATGTTGGATTTCATGATGATACAGATATTGTTATGGGAATTTGAAAGATATATTTATATCGTTATTTCCAATACGATATTTGTTGGTCGTAGAATTTGATATTGAATATAAGCCGATATATTTTCTATTCAGAGCCATGTATTTAATATCAAATGTGATTTGGGTTTGTTGTGAATGGTGTCTTCATTAACCCTGTTCTTGAATCCAGTTGAGAAAAAGATTAAATCTTTTATTTAGATTTAATGAAGTATACCAATTAAATAATATTTAATTGGAACTGAACTCGAATTGATTCTTGGGTTTTATCGTGAATGGTGTTTTAAATAACACTCGTTCTTTAACCCGGTAATTAATAGAATGTGATTTTGGGTTGTCGTGAACGGTATCTTCAATAATACTATTCTTAGACCCAAAGGAGTTAAGAAAATCAGAAACTAACTAGAGATTAGTTAAGTTGAATGGTTTCTGATGTATTGATCTGATGTTGGTTTCGGCCTTCGGGGTTAATACTTCGGGAATGGCTCACTTGCTAATTTATGGTTAGGGTCTGATTGAAATGGAATGTGATTTTGGGTTTATCGTGAACCGTGTTTTTAAATGACACTGATTCTTTAACCCAGTTAAAGATTAAAACTAAGTGGAGTTTTAATGAATCTTTAATTAGATTGAAATGATCGAGAATGGAGTATCACCGGTTTTGCTCCAGGCGATAGTTAAATCTTTAATTAGATTTAAACGTGAAATGGTAATTAAATTTACCGATAACACCGTGGTGTTAGATATGAAGTAAGACTCGTTTTACTTCATGGGATGAATAGGTTGGGATTGGGAAATTAAAACAAACGATTACTTCAGTAAGGTTCGTTAATCCCGACTAGTTTGAATTGATATTCAAAAGGATGATTAAAGAATAAATTTAAGGAATTTATCTTTGATAAAATTAATGGGAACCTTTCCTACGAATGTGAAATTTAGAAACTAACTGTCGGTTAGCTAAGCAGAATGGTTTTCTGGATATTGATCTGATGTTGGTTTCGGCCTTCGGGGTTAATATTTGGGGAATTATTCTCTTGTTAATTTACGGTTAGTGACTGATGAATTGGAATGAGGTGTATGTTGTGTTTGTGTAACACTTGTTTATTATATACGCGAGTTGCTCAGAAAGACCGGGTTTATCCCATTCTGAATAACTGAATTGACGATAAGAAATCGAAGATGAAGACGGTGGTCGAAGACCGGAGATCTTCACCTCGTTTGGATGGTAACCGAGGTCCTGATTGGGAGGCATCCCGAAATATGGATAATGAGTGGTGATCGTCCAGACGTACGTGGTGATCGATGGGTTTGCGAGGTATATAGTGCCTCCGGTTTCGTTCAGACCCAGAACGGACTTGCAAATGGACAGTGTGTCTGACATTGGAATTTATTCTGTGTGATTGATAGCCATCAGTTGCACGGTGTGAATTGCCTGTGTGGCATGCTAAGATGCAAATGAACAGGGCTTCTGTTGAAAAGAAAAGTCTTGTGGTGATGATCAAAAACACCGCCTGTGTGGCATAGCTTTGTGTATAACGTGAAATCACGAGCCTCACACCCCGGTATGAACCAGAAACGGGAGAAAGGACCTCAGGGAGGGCCTGCGTTTCTTCCTAGCTAGAAGTGGCGTCAGTGGTTTTACACGCCCTGACGAGTTTGACTTATGTGGTTGTTGCTGTTGTGAGGCGCCTCGGTTAGATCGGACGATCCGGGTCCAATGGAGTCATTCGTTGGCTCACTTACGCCCCCAAAGGGTGAGGAAACGCATGGTTCAGGCATTTTAATCCACATCGGTGGACCGACCCTGACGATCCAAAGGCTTGACAGAGTACTTGCCTGAGGCTCGGGCTAGGCAGTCTCGAATTCGGTAAGGACTATCTTTTGCCTTGGTTCATGACGGAAATCCAATTTCCAAATACGACATCGTGCGGTTTTGATTGTATATATATATATGGCGACATGATATATGGTACCCATGCCGTCTATGATTGATACTTATGATTTGAAATTGTTTTGACACTATACACTTATAATAGTATCAAATGATTTGTTTTAAACGTACTAAGCATGTTTGGCTATTATAAGGGAAAACCCTATCCCCCGGCTGGCGTTGCATTGTGTGATAGGACCTGGGTCTTATAATAGCTTCATTTTTTCAAAAAGCATTGCGCTGTTTTGTTATTTGCACTGGTATTCTTGGGAGGAAACCCGTTCCGTGTTATACGGCGTGGTCCCTTGATATATCTGATTTAAAGTAAAGTTTTAAATAACTGTTTTAGTTCTCACACCAGTCCCATGACTGACCTGGAGTTTATTGTTTTAACCTAAACTCTGGGTGCCCCTATTTTGACACGGGCAGCTAGTAGTTTTGGTTTTGCAGATTTATATTCACAGGATCTTGGTTTACAGCTGGAAGGATATCCGGAAAGCTTTGTATCCGTATATCTCCTTCAGTTGTGTATTGTATTATTTTCCGCTGCCATGTAATGTATTGTAATCTCTAATATTTATCGAATGTGTAATATTTATTTGTTTATACTTTGTATATTCTTGTATTCTGATGAATTGTTGTAATATACAATGAAATGTTCTTCCGTCTGCGTTCTATTTTGTCATGTTCTCAAAACAATCAGGCATTTCGAACGGTCTAGATCGGTTTAGCGACTGATTCGGATCAAGCGAAATTCCTTTTCGTTACACTTTTAATTTGAATATGTCTATAGCTACTGCAACATCGTGTTGATATATATGCTAACACCATGAAGTGAGTGTTGTAATAGACAAAAATTAGCGTAGCTATCATTACATTATAGCTAGCGACACCATGTAATTTCGTTGCAGTAGGTCATCTATGGCATAGTGATCAGACAATTTATAACTATACGACCCTAACTTTTTTACTATATCCTAAATTTAAAATGCTATATACAGATAATATTACTATAGTGAATTGTTTGTGCATATCGATCTATACCTAAAACGTATTGTTTAACCAAAAAAAATAATGAAATACAAAAGGCAACCGAATTCCAAACCTAATCAAGCACCTATGGATGTAGAAGACAAGCAGATTCTAAACCTAATCGGTTACCCATAGAAACCGATCTACATCCAAAATATATTTTTTAACCGAGCTAACCCAAAAGCGCAAAAGACCACCGAATTCCAAACATAATCGGGCACCCATGGATGTAAAAGACAGCCAAATTTCTAATATAATTGGGTACTTATGGATGTAAAAAACATTAAGATTCCAAACCAAATCAGGTACGCATGAGAACTGATTTATACCAAGATATATCGTTTAACCAAGGAAACCCAAAAGCGCGAAAGGCAACCGAATTCCAAATCTAATATGGTACATATAGATGTAAAAGACATTCAGATCTCAATCCTAATCGAGTACCCATGTATGTAAAAGACATCTGGAGTCTAACCCTAACCAGGTAGTCATGGAAACAGATTCACATCTAAGATATATTGTTCAAACCAAGCGAACCCAGGAGCTCAAAAGACAACTGAATTTCAAACCTAATTTGGTACCTATGGATGTGGAAAACATCCGGATTCCAAACTTAATCGAGTATCTAAGGATATCGATCTACACCTAAGTTATATTATTTAACCGAGCAAACCCATAAGCCTAAAAGACAATCAGATTCCAAATCTACACGGGTACTTATGGATGTAAAAAACAATCCTACACTAACATTTATGCAATATTACCCAAAATTTGCAAACATATCCATAATTATTCAGCGGAAATTTACGAATATTTCCTCAATTATTCAACAAAAAGTTGGGAAAATTTCTACAAGTTTTAAAAATATTGCAGAATTTCTGCAATTATTCACTAGAAAATTATGGAAATATTAGCAATAATTCACATAATAATTATAGACATCTATGCAATTTTTTGATATTATTGCATAAATATCCGCAATTATTCACTGAATAATTGCATATTCGATTGCATAATTATCTGCAATTATTCAGTAATTAAATTATAGAGACCTAATTTACAATCTTATTTTAGGAAGGAGTTTTCATGTACTGAGTTTGATTTTAATGATCTAAGACTAATATTCACTTTATATATTATAGAGTTTATTATTGAAATATTTTAATAGAATTTAAGACGAAAATTTAAATGAATATTTTATCAAGCACCTTTCAAAATGTTTCAATTTTTTTTTTAAATTTACTTATTCCTTCAATCAAATGCATATTTTATGAAAAGTATTTATTAATGTTTCCAAGAAAAATATTCATTTTTTAATTGAATAAATTTGTTGATTATTTGCATTTTGTGCTGTGAACATTTGAAATTTTGACTTCATGTTTTGTAGAATGAATATTTGTAGTCCAAGCTGCAAGAATGCAGTTTTAAACTTCACTATGTTAAGTCCATAATAAAAATGTTTTGTTACATAAATATATGCATTTAAATCATACATACTTGAATTTTAAATTGTAAATCTTTGCAGTTCTAACTACAAGAATACAATTTTTTACTAAAATTTTTAATATGAGTATTTTATGATTTTTTTTTTTTTTGAGAATTGTTTTCCATGTATTAAGCTTGGAAATATGGGATGATCCAAACTTCCATACATTTAAATCTATTTTTCTTAAATATGTATACTCATATCTTATTCGAATTTAAGAAAAATAATCATTATTATTTCAATTTCATTTTTTTATGTTATATGCATATAAATATTTTACTATAAGAAACGATGCATGTCTTAGTTTTAACTTATATGAACAACGAAATCGAATTTTAATCTCGATTTACCTTTCTAAACATTTGGACCAAATATGTTACCCAATATAAATCAATTAATTATAATAAATCATTTTAGGATATAACTTGATGAAGTCAATAAGAATTTAAGTTGTTTGCATTCACTTATATGTATGCATATGTACATGCACTAAACATTAAATATGGGCTCATATAATGTTTATAATTTATATTGTGTGTATTCACTTACATGTTTGCATATGTACATGCACTAAACATTAAATATAAGCCCATATAACATGAGATGCGCTAGAACAAACAGGAAGAAAGAGAAAGAATACCACGTATCTAAAATTCTATGGACGAAATCAAGGGGCTTGTACAAATTCAAGGTTCACAATCCTCTCCGGTGAAGGCCATCATGTTCATCGATTGAAGTAGAATCGTACTTTATGTGTATGTGAGTGTATATATACACATATGTGCGCGCGCACTCTAAAGTACCCATATTTGATAGTTTCTCGTTTTAAGCTATTCATTAATAATTAAATAAGTTATAAATGAACAATTTTTTCTGATGCTACTTAATCATAGGCCCACGGGCCAAACTTAACAACCCAACAAATAATGTAACCGTGTGGTGGGCCGCATTTTAATGATTTGTAACGCACGAACCCGAAGTCAAAAGAGGCACAACCGTCAACCTGACCACTCTGCCCGTTATTTTCTGTGCACATAGTACGCCGTTTGTTATCAATTTTCAGCTGTCCGGCTTCCTAAGATTAAATCGCAGCCGTCCAAACTCATAATTTCGTACCCAAATCAAATAATTAATTAGTATTGCTTTTAATGCGGGATCGAGGTGGTGCATATTGCACCTGTTTCATGTAACTGAATAAAGCGTGATACACCCACCTCTTGCCCTTCCATATTTCCCTTTATTATTTTCTAAATTTACAGCTTTTTATTTTTATGATTCTGGATGTTTCTTCGAATCCTGCATTACTCTCTGCATGTTTAATTTTGGAAGCTATTCATATTGGTATCTTTTATTTATTTATAAAACACCCTTAAATCCTTCCCTCTGTACCGTTTCTAGTTTTTGCCGATAAAAGAAAGTTCATTTCTTTCACTTTATTGCGTAAAAAAGAGAGAAAGGATTGAGAAGGGAAGAGAAAAAAATTGATGGCGACCTGGCGATGGAAGCAGAAAGTTCTGTTTTTGATTATCGTCGCGGCTGTGGTTGAACAAGGTCTGGTCGCTGGTGAGACGGTGAACTTCGACTGGACTGTGTCGTATATGAATGCTGCGCCTCTTGGTTTTGAGCAGCGGGTATTGTTTATTTTGTTTATTTGCCTTTGGTTTCTGTCATTTTTTTAATCTTTCAGTGGTCGATTATATTTCAAATAGAAGGGTTTATTTTTTAGTAAGACCATCACTGTTTTGGACGAGTATGATGATATTGCCAATGTTATTCTTTTAATCTGTAATCATGCTTTGTTTTCTTTGGTTCTGTTTTGAGTTCATGTAGTTTATAGCTATTTGATATGGTGAAACAAATATTGTTTTAAGAATTTTGGGAAAATTGATGGCGATCATCCCCAAGTAATTTTTCCTATATTCAATTCAATGATACATTTGAAATCCAACTGGTACAATAATAACCTAACTAGATTTGTTCACGATTGTCATGGGCTTATTGTAACCGTTTTAGAAACAACAAACCATGGATGCTAATCACGCCAAATATTAATAGTAGCATCCTTTACAACAATCATGCTGTTCTCTGTATAAATTGTTACGGGATTTGGTATGGTTTATTATAAAGTTGCTACTTTTCTGTATATTTTTACGTACCTGTATTATTTTTATTTTTACTTAAGTTTGTTAATTACTGTACATGGTTGAATCTTTCGATCAAATACATTAACACGTTTCAGAAAAATAACAAAAATTGTGAACTGAATGTGCACAACTGTTTTGGGATTTGAGTAAATGATGTTATTTCTGAAAGAATAGGAAAAGATTTATAACATGTACGTAAAAAATATTGGTGCGAAATGCTATTTAACGTATTGTTAAGTTCTAGCAAGCTTCACCATGTCTAGGCGAAATTAACTGGAGTCGTCTATTTTATGTGGGACTATCTTCTATTTAGCATCCACTCCATTTTATGATGCGATCAACACCGAGCATTTATTCTTCTAATTATGGCTGTTATGGTAATGTCTACCGTTACCATTTGATAAATACCGTTATCGTAACATTTTTACTGGTAAGTTAGGATTGTTACCGTTACCGATCGACTGCTATACCGATAATCTGGTAACAGTTACACTGCTAATAAATTACCGTTTGTACATCAAAATTTAAATCTTAACATATTTTTTGTGCATAATGCATTTTAATTATACTATATATGCAGTGTTAGTTAATAAAATAAAATAAATGGAAAAGATAATAAGTGTATCCAGAATTATTTCATCTGATTATTGAATTAAATATGATCATTTATTTCGTTCTACGTGCATGTAATAAAGCATATCAGATGAGTATACTTATGTTTTGAATTAACTGGTGAAATTACCGTTACCGCTGGTATTGAAGAAACATTATCGATAATTTACCGTTAAAATGGTAAATTTACCGTTACCATATCGTTTTAACTGGTATACCGATTTCAATCAAAAATGGTTACCGATCAACTGGTAATTATATGGTAATGGTAAAATTACCATTACCGTAACAGCCATACTTTTAACATTGATCTCTCATCATCAATATGAATGATAATTTGATGATAAAATCTGTTAATTCAAAACTTGGCACAAGAGTCCCTTGTTAGATCAAAGATTTTAGTCGGAGATCATCATTTGACCTGTGTTTTATACCTTTCAGAGAAAAGAAACAAGAACTTTTTTTTTTGAGACTTAAGGTGACTTGCAAGAGTTTTATAGAATAAATTAAGCGGGATGATATTGTGTGTATGTGTACACACACATGTATGTATGTTGCAGCACCATTTTAGCACTTCTGTCGTATCGTGAGCTACACTAATCCAAATCCAACTAAAGCGGTACACCTGGTGATCGTGAGCATCGAGGCTCTTTGTTTGTTGGAAAGGACTATGGTGAACATAATGTGTGAACGAATATTGCTAAATAGCACAAGGTGAATTACAAATTTGTATTGATGCCAATTTTTTATACAAATAGGAGTATAGGGCAGCGTACCCCATTGCCGTTTCACGAGTATCATTGTTGGGTATGAATCTATAATGATGGGCCATTTTTTATTGTGCATGGAGTTGGCTGCTATTGAGTAGTAATTTATACTCATATATGATATGGTAAAACTTCTAAACTGTAGTGTTTTATTTTAGGTTATTGCAATCAATAATCAGTTCCCGGGCCCTGTTGTGAACGTGACCACGAATTGGTATGTAGTTGCAAATGTTCAGAACAATCTAGACGAGCCTCTACTCATTACATGGTAAAGAGTTTAAACCATTACAGTTCAGTTTCTTCATTATTAACATCATAACATCTGTTTGAGCTTATTTCTACTTCAATGCACTGAAGGGATGGGATACAACAAAGGGGTGCCTCATGGGAAGATGGTGTCTTGGGCACAAACTGTCCAATTCCTCCAGGTTGGAACTGGACGTACCAATTTCAAGCGAAGGACCAGATAGGAAGCTTCTTTTACTTCCCTTCTCTTAATCTGCAACGTACCGCTGGAGGCTACGGTGCCATTATTGTCAATTCACGTCCACTTGTGCCCCTGCCCTATAAAAAACCTGATGGGGAGGACATTGTCCTTTTTATCGGGGACTGGTTTAAAAAGAACCACAAAGTATGATCTATGCAATAAGATGCAACGTCGTATTACTAATGTTTGATATATTCAGGTAAATATTTGATATGTATGTGCAGGATTTGAGAAAAACACTGGATGATGGGAATGAACTTGGAATACCAGACGGTGTCTTGATTAATGGAAAAGGACCGTATCAGTACAACTCCACACTTGTTCCTGATGGCATTCAGTATGAAACTATCAATGTTGAGCCAGGTTAACAGTTTTGTTGATGAAATATACATGTTTATAAGAAACTTATTTTCCTTTTTCTTGTAACAACCCTTTACATTTTTATGTATGAAACAGGGAAGACATACAGATTTCGTGTACACAATGTTGGTGCATTCACAAGTCTCAACTTTAGAATTGAATCACATAACTTGTGCCTTGTAGAAACTGAAGGATCACATACAACTCAGCAAAACTATAGCAACATGGACATACATGTTGGACAATCATACACGTTTTTGGTAACTATGGATCAGAACGCAACCACGGACTACTACATCGTGGCAAGTGCTAGGTTTGTGAATGAATCAACCTGGTCAAGAGTTAAGGGTGTTGCAGTGTTGCATTATTCAAATTCTAAAGGCAAAGCATCTGGTCCTCTACCTGAGCCACCTAATGACGTTTACTACCGTGGCCTATCCATGGACCAGGCTAAAACTATCAGGTATAAGAGCATCCATATCGAACAAGACAAATTTAACTAGCTTAATACTGCCATTGATCATAAAACGGCTATTAGCCTATCCATTTACGGTATAGAAATTTAGCTAGTAGTTTTATTGATATTGGAGTAGATGAAGTTAGTTGGTAAGATATAATTTATGATATTTTAATAACACAAATTATAGTTTAAAGCAAAATATTGTTGATCAATTAACTATCCCCACTTCCACTGATTAAAATGCTAACCAAACATAGCAAAATATTGTTAATCAAATAACTATCCCCAGTTAAATTTCGCATTCTGGCTTTTTTGATAATATCTTCATTGTAGATTCTTTAATTTTTCCTTCGTTGTGCCATTAGTGTTTCATGAATGCTCCTTCATGTATGTGACTATGTTTCTGCAATGTTATATCAGATGGAACTTATCAGCTTCAGCTGCACGTCCAAATCCACAAGGCTCGTACCGATATGGTTCGATCAACGTGACACATTCGTACCTGTTAAAAAACAAGGCACCAGTTATAATCAATGGGAAAAGAAGAGCTACAATCAATGATGTCTCATATAAATCACCTGACACACCTTTGAGACTAGCCGACCAGTACGGACTGAAGAACGTGTACAAGCTTGATTTCCCTGAAATGCCACATAATGGGACGGTAACACCTAAGGTTGCAAGTTCAGTTATCGATGCTACCTATAAGGGTTTTGTGGAAATCGTTTTTCAGAACAATGACACACGTATTCAGAGTTACCACTTAGACGGGCACTTATTTTTTGTTGTTGGGTATGAAACTATGGATGAGTTTTTAATATTGCTCATATTTATGCTTTATGCTACCTTTGTGGTGAGATTAGCAATCCACTAACTCTGTATAATGCAGGATGGGATATGGGGTGTGGACAACGGATAGTAGATCATCTTACAATCGATGGGATGCTATTGCACGTTGCACAACTCAGGTATAGGATTAGGCCTTAACTACCTTTTCCTTTGGTCTTTATAGATATAGATATAGATTATTTATTTATTTAATTGTACATTGGTTTATATAGGATCCTAAACATTAGCTGGAAATATAAAATAGTAGACAGGGGATTAAGATTTTTTTAAACTAATAGGTGTAATGAGATTAATCACAGGACCTTTAGATAAATTGATAAAGGAATATCATTGTTGAACAATTAATAAAATTCAAATTACACAAAACTTTGGTTGGATCAACATCAAGGTAAACGCGAAATGGGAAGATTTTGTGACTTTTGTGGACATGTATCATATGCACCAGGTATACCCAGGAGCATGGACAGCAGTGTTGGTGCCATTAGACAATGTAGGAATTTGGAATCTTAGAGCAGAGAATCTGGATACTTGGTATCTGGGGCAAGAGGTCTACTTAAGAGTTGTCAATCCAGAAACTAACAAAACTGAGTTGCCTATGCCGAGTAATGTACTTTACTGTGGTCTTCTCAAAAAATACCAAAAGTAAGCATTTTTCTAAGGAGATATCATTGATAGTTAACTGTAAATTTCTTAATATATTTGTTCAAAACGTGCTTCTATTTCAATGCTATAGGGATCAGGATCATCATAAGAGTTCCTCTTCAGTTAGGGTTGAATCGAACCGGAAGCTGATGCTTGTAGTTTTGTTGGCAGCCTTAAGTTTCTTAGTACAGTACAAAGTTTAGTTTATTGGACTGTCTTACTGGATGCATTTAAGTTAATTTGTAGTTTCCTGATAATTTTTGTAGTAACTTTTTTTCTGATAATTCAATTGTTAGTAAGCTGAGTGCTCTTATCATAATATCAGTATCATATGTGTGGTTGTATATGGAATTTGGCTGAGAAAATCGTATCATAATATTTGTCAATATTCCCAATTCGTCTTAAAGGTTGGATGCTATAATTCCAAATAATTTGAGGTCTTCATCTTGTGTTTCAGAACAATGATGGGTAAACCTGCTTTTTTTTCCTAGACCAACCCTTTTTTAAGTGTACCGTCTATTTTTATTGTAGTAACATAATAAATACGTTCTAAAATAAAGATTTAATTTTAAAAGGGAGCAGCAATTGAAACACAATTACATACAGACATAACATCCGAACCCAACAAGGTGTTAAACTAACTTGCAGTTGCACAAGCATACGCGATTTGAGTCGGTTGCACTAGGCAATCCCAATCAGCACCCAAACTACAAGCAACTCAAAAGATGATACAACCGGAAAGCCAAGTTACTTTGGAGAAACAATGTCTCACCCTAGTGACATGGTAGATACACAGAGATCAAATTTCAAAGGCCACCAACACAAGAAGCTGCATCCTAAAAACAAACACTATCACTGTAACTACTCGGATTTTTATATAGAAATATTCAAGTAATTTAAATACTTAAAACGAATAATTTTAAGAGTTAACGACTTGAAATTAATTTAAATGGGAATTTGGATGTTGATTTAACTTGAATTTTAAATTGTTGACTTTAAAATCCAAATTTGTTTAGCTTGACACTATGGAAAAATCTATTTGAATACATACGATAATAATAATTTATTATCATTGGATTTGATTATTTTGAAATAGATTTATGTTTTATCGATTTAATTTAACACATGAAGATAGTCGTTTATCAAATGACCTCGGATTTCAATGAAAATAACTTTATAAAATATGAAATGTTTAACTGATTAGATTTCAAGTTTTGAGTCAATCAGAGTTGTTTCGTGATCGTATGCGATATAAATGTGTATCGACTTATGGTTTGAAATTTAAAGTAGTGTTTTTGCAAACAGTCTCGAAATTCGATGAAACAAGTTTCATTGGGTCTGGAGTGTTAAACTATTATAAAATTCCAATTTTCGTATCAATCGAAGTTGTTATAGGAGCAGGCGCAATATAAACGCGTACCGATAATCGATTTGAAAGTATGATAATTTATGGTTTGATTTTAAAAATAACTGTTAAAAACGATCGAATTAGCTTTCGAAATGTGGGTTATTAGCTATGGACAACGGTTAGAATGTCTCATTTCGAGTTTGGAAATTTTTGACCTTGATGAATAGTGTTTTATATGAGGCTATAAATAAAAGTTAACTCTTCATTTCTAACCCAAGCCTCCATTTTCACAAATCAATGATTGAAAATTAATCTATAAATCCATCTTTAATTAGAAAAAACTCCCAACTAGGCCGGACGATCGACAATTAGAGGTCGTGGGGGGCCAGAATCTGGTAGAAACCATCGGCAGCCTCCTTTCGTATTTTTGATTTTTTTTGCTGATGTGGTGGTTTTCAGGAGATGACCCCTGAAGGGCGGAGGAAGAGGGAGGCGAGGGCTTCCTTTGGGTGGTGGTGCGGTCGTCGAAGGTGGCCTGTGGTGCATGGAATCTGAGGATGAATGGTTTTCATTCATCTACAAATTGCTGGTAAACAGAGGGGAGTTGGTGGTCAGGATTTCTAGCGATGGCTCGCCGTGGTGAGGGCCAAGCGGCGGCAGAGCTGGGGTCGGCTCCGGTGCAGCTGAAGAGGTGGCGCGGTGGGTTTTTTGGAGGTGAGATTGTATTTGCCCACAAATCTATACCCTTTGAGTTGACTAAATACACCACACGTCCAACCCAAATTGAACAAAAATACGAATCCTTATGGGAAAAAAAAGAGAAAGATAGAAGAACAGAAATAACAACCCAGAATCTCACAATTGCAGTGGAATAAAATATAATATATATAACAGCTTTTAAATACATAATATATATAACAGCTAAGAGAAGGTGTCTTCTCGGCCACCAAACAGAAGTACGTTTGAGGAAACCAATGTACATGATCATTTGAAAATACTCTGTCAGACATTCGTTTATATAAGTTCGTTCTGGGACTGAACGAAACCGAAGTGAGACGACCCGAACTTCCCCGGTAAGGAAAGCCCGAATAGAATTGAGTACAAGACAAAATAGAACGCAGACGGAAGAACATTTCATTGTTATTACAACAATTCCATCAGATACAAGAATATACAGAGTATAAATGAATAAATTACACTCAACAAATATCAGAGATTACAATAAATTACATAGCAGCGGAAAATAATACAAAACACAACTGAAAGTGATACACGGATACAGAGCTTTCCGAGCATCGTTCCAGCTGTAAATCAGGACCCTGTGAATATAAATCTGCAAAACCAAAACTACTAGCTGCCCGTGCGGAAAATAGGGGCACCCAGAGTTTAGGTTAAAACAATAAACTCCAGGTCAGTCATGTGACTGGTGTGAGAACTAAAGCAATTATTAATCTTTATTTTTAAAGTTAGGTAAATCAAGGGACCACGCCGTATAACACGGAACGGGTTTCCTCCAAGAATACCAGTGCATAAAACAAACAGCGCAATGCTAAATAAAGAAAAATGAAGCTGTTATAAGACCCAGGTCCCATCACACAATGCAACGCAAGCCGGAGGATAGGGTTTTCCCTTATAATAGCCAAATATGCTTGGTACGTTTAAAACAAATCATTTGATACTATAATAAGTGTATAGTGTCAAAACAATTCAAATCATAAATATCAATCATAGGCGGCATGGGTACCATTTATCATGTAGCCATACTAGTTCTACAATTAAAACCACAATACACGTATTGGAAATTGGATTTCCGTCATGAGCCGAGGCAAGGGGCAAGCTCCTCTCCGCGTTCGAGACACTCTAGCAAATGTCCCAGGACCCCACTCTGATCCTTGGATCTTCAGGGCCGGTCCTCTCTTACTTTTGAGGATTAATTATTCCTGAACACACGTTTCCCGGTCCTTACAGACCTATATCCGAGGCGCCTCGTATCCAACAACCACACAGGTGAAAAGTATATAAATGTCAGAGCTGGTAGGTCACTGACACCACCTTAGCTAGAAAGAAACGTCGTGCTCTCCCTGTAGTCACTATCCCGTTTTTGACTCATACCGAGGTATGAGGCTCGCGAATTCACGTTATACACAAAGCTATGCCACACAGGCCGTGCTTTGATCATCAACCACAAGACTTTGCTTTTCAACAGAAGCCTTGATCAATTGCCACTTACGCGTGCCACATTGGCAATTCACTCCATGCGACTGATGTCCATCGATATACAACCTCTGAGCTCGTACGTCTCAGAGAAGGGCGTTAAGTAAGAGAATAAATTCTCCACCGCCAAGCAGATGTATATTTAATAGAGATCAATCAACACAGAATAAAATCCAATGTCAGACACACAATCCATTTACAAGTTCGTTCTGGGTCTGAACGAAACCGGAGGCACTTTCCTCGCATATCCATCCATCTCCAAGTACGTCTGGACGATCGCCAACTGTTTCCCTCATCTTGGGTGTACAACCCAATCAAGATCATTAGTAATCACCCAAACGATGTGAAGACTTCCGGTCTTCAACCACCGTCTTCATCTTTGACATCTCGTCGAATCGGTTATTCAGAATGGATATAAACCCGGCCTTTCTGAATAACCCACGTATATTATAAACAAATGTTACACAAACACAACGAACGCCTCATTCCAATACAGAATATTCTTTTATTCACAAAATCACATTCTTAGGGAAAGGTTCCCATTAATTTTATCCAAGATAAATTCTTCTAAATTTATCCTATAATCTTCCTTTGGATATCATTTCAAACTAGTCGGGATTAACGAACCACACCGAAGTAATTATTTATTTTATTTCCCAAACCCAACCTATATATCCCATGGAGAAAACTGGTAATACTCCACATCTAACAACACGGTGTTATCGGTAAAATTAATTACCATTTCACGTTCCAATCTAATTAAAGATTTAACTATCGCTTTGGAGCAAAACTGGTGGTACTCCATTCTCGATCACCTTTCAAATTTGATAATTTAAATTATCAATTCACATTTTTAATCTAATTAAAGATTCATTAAAACCCCACTTAGTTTTAATCTTTTCAAAAATCAACATCTTGCCTTTAACTGGGTTAAAGAACCAATGTCATCTAAAACACGATTCACGATAAACCCAAATCACATCTGATATTAATTACAAGGCTCTGAATAGAAAATATACCGGCTTATATTCAATATCAAATTCTGAAACCAACAAATATCGTATTGGAAATAACGATATAAAATATATCTTTCAAATTCCCATAACAATATCTGTATAGTCACGAAATCCAACATCGAAATATCCCGAAGATAATTTCGATTCAACTCCAGTCCAATCCACGTATTGGGAATATTGATTATTTTTAAAATCACCTTCAAATTCAATTTATTTATTTCAAAAATAAATTGGTTTTAGTCCTAGTTCAAAACTAGTTTATTTCGATAAAAATCTATTTTTATCTTTTCAAATATGGAATTTTCCATCTCAATTCTTTCCAATTCATATATTATGATTTTACACAAATTATAGATATTTTTAATAATTTTATCAAGGCCCGTACAGTCGATTTCCATCAACGGCCATCGAACTGCACTTATAGCGACCTTTTTCGAATTTGATTTGGACATTATTCCAAATCCAACCGTTAGATTTCAAATTTCTAATATTCATTGGAAAGCTCTTTTCGATACGAACCCAAAGGTTCCGGTTTTAGGAGAATCCAACGGTCGGATCTCCCGCAACGTCAATTCGAAGTCAATGGTTGAAATTCACGAACTGCCGCGGCGCGACGCGTTCTATTCAGGCCATTATATATGTAATATATGTAATATATATATTTCGTAGACTTCCTTTTAAAACGTATTTTATAAATCGCTTTAAATTCGTTTTCAAAACCATTTCAACTTCTATATCCTCGATTGGATTTCAATTCAACTCGAATTCATTTCAATTTTATTTAATTCGAATTCAAATTCGTTTCAATTCAATTCAGATTCGTTTCAATTCAATTCAAATTCGTTTTCTATTCAATTCGAATCGAATTCATTTTCAAATTGATTCAATAAAATTTCAATTTCAATTTTTATCTAATTCAATTTGAATTTCATTTCAAAATATTAGATTTTGAAATCACTTTTCAATATTCATTGTAAAACGAATAAAATCGATAAAAATATCGTTCACGTCAAAATAGCGCATCTCTAATCCACACGGCTTTATATTTTTCAAAAACTTCTTTATTCTATTCAACAAATGAATATTTATTCTATTCAACACATGAATCTATATTTCTTTCAACACATGACTATATTTGTTATGTAAAATATTTTATAAAACTATGGTATCTATCGTTTGATTTTAATTAGACTCCACCGTGAAGTAGATTCTAATTGTAAATATGATGAAGATGTAATTTTTATTATTTAAAATATTTTACTCAACACATGAATATTTTCAACACATGAACATCGTCAGCACATGACTATTTTTATATTCAACACATGAATTTTCTTTTATAACACTCATTATTTTCCCGATTGAAATGAGGCCCATATTTTCCCGATTGAAATGAGGCCCAATCAATCACCATATAATGTTAATTATATGGATTTCCATACATCACACGTATATAATAGCATTGAAAAATAATCAACCATCAACCAAAGTGCACTACACTGTATAAGCATCAAATATAGATATCTAACGCTTATAACAGCCTGTCAATCAATCGATCGACATATTTAATCAATCAGGATGAGTGAACTTCAAATTTCATCCCAACACCCGTGTGGGGTTTCAAACAATCAAACACATATTTTAGTTGTGCAGTTGGGCAACGTGTAAAATTTATCGACCCAAATCAATATCAGTTAAATCAGTGTATATAAACAAATCGGCCGATTTGTTTATAAATATTTATTTATTCACTTTCATGTTAAAAATTATATTTTTAACGATAATATACTTTATTCAAAATATGAATATTCTATTCGGTTCATTTATACAATAAAAATGATATTTTTATTTTACTAACATATTTTAGAAAATTTCGGCGGCATAACGGCACGATACTAGAAACGGGACGAGGCCTAGCCTTATCCCCGGTCTAGTGAAGGCCCACACCATTCACACATCAATCAAATCCATTCCATTTCACCAAACAATTCAATTCAAACCAATTAGACTAACCAACTACACAACCAAACAATTTAATAAACAAGCCATCCATGGTCTGTGGATGACGGGTGTCGGGTGCTACTAAACACCGTCTGCATCCTAGTATATATATATATATATATAACTAGAAAAGGAGAATTTAGAGTGAGAAGTTCTCACTAATAACTATCCAACTTCACGACACTTCTTTTATAGAAATCTTCATCGTTATCGCATCTTTGTCATCTTCGTTGCCCGTAGCCACTACATATGTAAAAATCACATTTTTATATTGCTATTCAATATATAAAAATCGAATTTTAACTTTGCTATTCAATATATAAAAATCGAATTTTTACTTTGCTATTCAATATATAAAAATCGACTTTTTACTTTGCTATTCAATATATAAAAATCGAATTTTTACTTTGCTATTCAATATATAAAAATCGAATTTTTACTTTGCTATTCAATATATAAAAATCGAATTGTTATAATCACGCTATATGGATAAAAATTCTATTTTTACATCGCTACTATATAGATAAAAATTATATTTTTACATCGTTATCGTCTATATAAAGATCTCGCCCTTTCAACTATAAAGATTTCTCCTTTTCAAATATAAAGACTTCATCCTTTCAAAAATACAGATTTCGCTTTTATTTCCTCACTATAAAAATCACCTCTTTATTTCTATGTATATATAATAAAAATCAGATTTTTATTTCGCTACATATACAAAGATGATATTTTTATATTCTATATTTCATAAAGATTATATTTTTATAGTTCCTACCATGTAAAAATCATATTTTTATCTTTTTACAATATAAAAGATTATATTTTTATCCTCCTTCAATATAAAATTTCAGATTTTTAATTGCTAAAATTAATTAAACAAAACAAAATAAATGGAAGGGCTTACATTGCTTTAAGGAGGAGCGGAGGGGGGCTTTCTTGTTCGCTGGTGGTGGTGGCTCCTCCAGCAGGCGGCAATTTTGGTGGCTCAGGGTTTTAGGGGGGCGGCTTCCTCGAACTGGAGGGAGAAGGGGGGTACGGTGGGGCGACTAACGGCTTGGGGGGGGGTGCGATGGTCGTGGGCCTTGCTGGCGAGGAGGAGGGGAGAATGGCTCGCAGGTCGGAGGGAGAGATGAGGAGGTAGAAGGTGAAGCAGCGGCGGCGGCAGCATTGCGGGGGGGGGGGGGGGGGGGGGAGTGGCGGCTCACCCCCCCCGGTCGCCCTTCTTTCTCCTTTTTTTTTCTATCGTTCGATTGAATCGAATATAAAGGGGGGGGCAACCTGAAGAAGACAAGGGGAGGAGGGAGATTTAATTAATTAATTTTTTTATTATTTTATTTTCAAAAAGTTGACTTTCACATACGACCTCGAAACGAGGCCCACCGCCTGTCGTCCATAGCGTTTTACCCCCATTCCGAACACAATGGGATATGTATCGCAGGCTGATTCGACTGTTTGAATCAGTTTTCGTCAAATTTACATTTAAATCATTATATTGAATTTTAAGCGTACATTTTAAATTACTGGGGTCACACATAGTCTCTAAAAATTCTAGAAAAATATTTCCTAGCTTCGTATTGACGATACGACCCTAACAAAACTAATTTCGTCGAATTCTGAGACCGTTAGAAGAATGGCCATTTTCCAGTCGATTAAAATCAACTGAAACTGGTTAAACGCGTTTTCCTTTGCCACGCTCACATATTGATTCGAAAAATTATGAAATTTGGAATCTAGCAATAACTTGACATCGCGGACCCAACAAAAGTGGTTTCATCGAAATCCGAGGTCGTTTGCAAAATGTTCATTTTTAAGGGCCTGAATTCCATAGCGACTATTCAGAATTTTCAACTGGACATATCTTTTGATTCCCGCTATGAAATTTTGATTTTTCGGATTCGTTGGAAAGATATTCTCAATTAGATTCCATTATTTTTGGTTTCGCTAAAATCCGCTTTGTTTTGCACCCGGTACATTCAATTGAAGCTTGAAATCGAATTATCGAACTACCGCGCCATTTTCGATTCTATTTATAATTATATATAAATATTTATATTCTAACGACGACGTATATAATATATACGTTCTAATTCTATTCAAAATAAATTTCTTGTCGATTTTATTTAAAATGTTCTATTTTAAATATTCAAAATTCGCTAAAATTGCCAAAATAAAATTTTTAAACTGGCTCAGAAATTCGGGTTATTACACGAAGACACTATCTCCATTGATCCATCTTAGGCAATTTCTACCTAGGATTAACAGAAAAAAGCCCTTTCAATTTACTCCATCTTCGATTATCTTCAAAATAATCTGATTCACAATGCTTATGCCAATACAGAGTGGTTTATGGAAAATAAATCCAATCAATCTCTCTATATTGACAATGATAACATTTAATTGGCCAACACTTCGATGGTCAGTTATTTAACTATCAAAGAAACAAACATTCATCCAAATATCTTATTCCCAAATGGCATAATACTATTGATTTGCACCAAACAATCATTGAGCCTTTTTTATTAATATTTCATTAATTATATCGTTTCCCAATTCATCTCAAATATCCTTATCAATATATTTCTCAAAACTGCTTTGGCCTCTAACGATACTTGGATTTTTTTTTTTTTTTTTTTTTACAAATTTCCATCAAATTCCTAATTTCTATGCTTTGAAAATATTCACTTTTTTTTTAAAGAAAGAATGTGTGATCCTCTAAAAAGAAGAGAGAGCGCGCGCACGCACACACACACACACACACATATATATATATATACATATATACAGAGCGACAATAACTACCAACATGCTTGACAGGTAACCAATAGTACACGCCCAACTCGAATAATGACCATAAGTATATGAGGTAGATGGATGAGCTCTAGATAAGCCACCGTTAATTATACTTCAAAATCGAGTTTCGGCAAGGGAACAACATGATTATGAAGTATATCTGCTTCTACATGATACAATAGTCACTTTAAAAAATACATATGAACAGTACAACATAAGTAAAGAAATGACTCCCCAAAACTGCTCTCCAATAAGCTCCTCAGCGAAAATCAACCGATTTGTATCCTAAAAAAAAGACTAAACAAAAAATAAGCTAACAACACACACACACACACACACACACACACACACACATATATATATATATATATATATATATATATGTGTGTGTGTGTGTGTATATATATATGTGTGTGTGTGTATCCATATGTATATGGATAAAATAACAACATAGGATAGAAAGAGACAACTATAATAATCACTAAATCTGATGTCAATAACGAATACAGATTCTATTATAACTAAAATGCTAAGTAATCCTAATAAACAAATTCAAATTATTTCTAACCTTAACGAGAAATCTATCAAACATAGGATCCCTAATCATCTTATGATGAGGGTTAGGCATCCAATCTAAACAAAAAGAAACAATTTTAATAATTAATTTATCTTTTGTAATAGAATTAGAATGAAACATTCTCTGATTTCTATCAAACCAAATAAACCAACTCATAATAGTTACTAAAGTATCAAGTACATATCTATATTTAAAATTAAAATCAAATCTAAAAAAATCCAATAAAAATAACAATTCATATAATTATTAAAAAAGTTGGAAACAAAATTCTTAAAACCATATTTAAAAAAAAACAAGAAAATAGCGTGAAGGAAAAAATCAGAGAAAAATTTAAGCATAAGCACAAGAGACCAAAAATTTAGCAACAAGGACACTTTATAGTGTAAAATAGAAAATGATGGTGGACTCCTGAATCCCTTGATTTACACTAAAAAATGTACTTGTGGCTAAATTTTTGGCCTCTTGTCCTTGTGGCTAAATTTTTCTTTAATTTTGTCCTCATACCTAAAAACCCCTATTTAAAATATAGAAAGTTAAGAAAAATAAAAATGATCAACGCCTTCATCAAATATACTACAAAACCACATTTACAATCAAAAATATATTTGTTTCTTAATTACTTTACAGTATTTAGTTTCTTATGGATAATCAACCACATATGATATTTAGCTTTAGGCGGAGCATTAGCCTTCCAAATAAACTTGAATTTTAAAATTGAAATACCTGTACAATTAAGGAACTAATACATAAATTTAAAACATTATTCTCATATCATAATGGAAAACAATTCCATTCAACTTATTTTTCCCACGAACTCACTCATTTTCTAAACTTAGAAAATATTCCTCATGTTATTTGGAAAACATTTCCAAATCACATTTACTTGGGTTTAAAATGAATGTTGCATAAAATATCGTTACAACAACCCAAAATACTGCATTTAACTAACTATAGTTAAATTCCGTATTAAATCTTAATTGTTTCCGTCGGAAATCATTTACTATAATAGTGTTGCTATAGTTCATGCTTTCCTATTTTAAATGAAAAACGTTTATTACAACACGTTAAATTATATTAACCAATTCAGTTCCAAATTCTATATATAATCGATAAATTGATTTTAGTTATCAAATTTTCTTAGAATTTTTCTAAGTTCTTAAAATTTCAGAAATTTTTGCCATCGCCTCCTTTGTACGGCTCAATCGATACAACTACAAATCACCACTCTGGCCCCTTTCCATTCAAAAAGGAAATCAAAAACCCAAGCGACTTGCCAAATAGGCTCATAAAATCTCATACTGAATTAAGCTCGTACCTTTTTGTCGAGCATTCAATTTGTATTCCTTCCATTACTTTATTCCCTACCTGTTTAACATATATACAACAATTCCCAATTTATTTCAACTAAATCCAATTATTTTAACTTAGTTCGCTAATTTATTCTCTAATTAACTCTTTAGCCTAATCCACTTTTTTTTTTGAACATATCATGTTCAAATATATTTTTAATTCGCTTATTGTAATAACCCGGAAAATCAGAACCAATTTAAAAATTTTAATTTGGCTATTTTAGTGAATTTTGGACATCTAAAATAAATTATTTTAAATAATAATGACCAAAGTCTATTTGAATCGATGTTAGAAAATAAATATATTTATTTTATTTATAAATAAGGCCTGAAATGGCGCAGCAGTTTGAAATTTTGAATTCGAACTTTGACTGACTGTACAGAATGCAAAATAAAACGGATTTTAGTGAAACCAAAAATATTTAAATCTGTTTATGAATATCTTTCTAACAAATCTGAAAAATCGAAATTTCATAGCGGGGATCAAAAGTTATGGCCAAATGAATTTTCAGAAAGGTCGCTATGAAGTTTATATAGGCCTTGAAAATAGCCATTTTGCAAACGACCTCTGTTTTCAATGAAAGAACATTTGTTGGATCCGGGATGTCAAATTATTGCTAGGTTCCAAATTCCATAATTTTTGGAGTTAATATGTGAGCGTGGCAAAGGAAAATGTGATTGGTTAATTTCAGTCAATTTGGATCGACCAGAAAATGACCATTTTTCAAACGGTCTCCAAATTTGATGAAGCTAGTTTATTTGGGACCATATCGTCCAAAAATAGCTAGATTTATTTTTCTGGAATTTTTGGGATGAGTATTAGGCCTCGGCAAATTGAAATGTACGTTCAAATCCATATTTGAATGTTTTATATTTTAATTTGAAGAATAACTGACTGAAACAGTCAAATGGGCTTACGAGACATATTCCATTGTGTCCGGAATGGGGGTATTTAGCTATTGGCGATAGTCGTTGGGTTTGATTTGGGGTTCGTATGGATTGGAGGGTATTTTCGAAATTAATTGAATTAAAAATTAAATATAAATTCATTGGCCAATCAAATCTCGTCTTCACTTTTTGAAAATCCGACACCTCCCAGGAACGAACGACGGAAGTGATTCAAAACTTCTCTCCTCCTTACCTCTCAATCCGCTCAATAATATTCGTTGCTCCATTTAGGGATTTTGAAGATCTTCTCTTCCTCTTCGAATCCGTACCAACTACTTCCTCTATCATGTGGTATTTCGAGAGAATCACCTTCGTGAAGTCAGCCCGTTCGGGGACCCGCCGCGGCTTCGATCTGCCACCGCACCGGGCCCTACTTCTGGCGAACGTTCGCCGCTCCGAGCCCTATCAGGTGGAGCTGTCCGATCGTCATAACATTCAACGGTTGGAGCGAAAAATCTAAACCTAGATTTGAACAAGTTGCTGAGGTAACAACCTTGTTTATTTTAAACGGTTTCAACAGTAATCATTGCGAATTATGATTAACTTCTAAAAAACATATCTTTTTGCTATGTTGTCGAAATCCAGTGGAACAAGAGACATTGGACTTGTGGCTACGTCTTCTACATTCTAGAGGAGATCGGAGAATTTTTAGAGCTTGCTACAATTTTTGGCAAAGCGAAAAGCAATGTGAGATTTCTGAATTATAAACGATATGGAATGACGATGTATAAATTATATAATCGATGTATGAGTTATATAAGCGTTGTACACCTCATGTATAAGCATTGTATAAGTTGTATGTGCGATGTATAATTTATATATGTGTTGTAAAAATCATATATGCGTTAAATGGAATTGAAATGATATTGAAATGAAATCGAAATATATTTATATACGTATATCTATATCTATATATATATACACTCCCGTCGTCCACAGACCATGGACGATATATATTGGTTGTGATTGTTTGGATTTTGGTTGATGTGAAATTTGATTGAATAATACGAATGGTTGATATGATTGATTGTAGTTAAAATCCCAATAGGATTAGTATATGGGAAAATTCGTCTGCGTACGAACTAGATATTGAAATCCCCATTGTCAAAAGTTGCGAGGCTTTAAGGTAGAGCGAGGAGCCATACTCGGGACAGTGCCGGTTTTAACTACCCTGCCGTTATGCTGCCGAAATTTTCTGAAATATTCATATGTTTGATTATTATTCATGTGTTGAAATATATTCATATGTTGGGGAAAAATTCATTTCTGAAATAGAAATGGTTTGAATGATAAAAATAACATTTTTATTGAATATAAGGAATAGAAATTTTTTGAACGAAAAAAATAACATTTTTATTGAATGTATGAGGAAACGGTTTGAACGATAAAAATGACATTTTTATAGTATGTACGAAGTATATAAAATATTCATGTTTGAAATAAATTGTTAAACAATAAAAATCACATTTTTATAATATATATGAATCGCTAAAAATCTTTATTTTTTAAATAAATTGTTTTAACAATAAAAGTCACATTTTTATCTATATATGAAGTGTTAAAGATAGTCATATGTTGAAATGAATATTTGTTGGCTAAAAATATTATTTTATCAAATATATGAAATGAATATGGTTTGGAAATCGTAGAACAGATTTTATATATATATATATTGATAAATATAATTAAAATAAATCGAATAACGAAGCTGCAGTTCGTATTTTGAAACCGTGATTTCAAACGAGTGTACCGGGATATCCGACAATTGGATTTTCTCGAAACCAAAACCGTTGGGTTCGCTTTGGAAATATCTTTCCAATGATACCAACTTTGCAAAGATCCAACGGCTAGATTGTCTGGAATGTTTAATTCAAATCTAAATGAAAACAGCGCCAGAATGGATTATATTTATTTATATATATAAATATAATTAAAATAAATTGAATGACGATGCAGCAGTTCGTATTTTGAAATCGTAACTTTAAATGATTGTACCGAAGACCCGACCGTCGGATTTCCCCAAAACTGGAACCATTGGGTCCGCTTTGAAAAGAACTTTCCAATGATATAAAATTTGTAAAGATCCAACGGTTAGATTTTCAGGTATGCATAAATCAAATCTGAAGAAAAACAGCGCCATGGCCTGAAGCGTCCTTTGAATAAACTGGCTATTTTTAAATAAATAAAGATAGCGATAAATCGTTATAAAACATTATAAACGAAATGGAAATAAACTGAATTTACCTAGTTTATTGGATATTTAATGGTTGAATGTGTTTGACGTGAAAATTACTTTAATAAACTGAATTATGGATGTCAAATAATTTAACTAGGAAATGAATAGATTTAAATTCTAAATACACGTGAATTATTTGAAAAGGTCGTCTTAATTCTCATTTCAAATAATTGATCGACGTTTGGAAGTCGATGATATGAAGACGTTGCAAAACCGATGATCTTCACATCGAATGGATGGCCACTGATGCCTTAGATGGGAGTTGCTGCCCTGAAGGGGTTACAGTGGTGGTCATCCAGACGAACTTGTTGATCGTTCAGATGTGTGAGGGCCTCTCTCCTGTATTGGACATACGGGAGAGGAATAAGGTGTCTCCGGTTTCGTTCTGACCAAGAACGGACTTTTAAATGGATGTGTATCTGACGTTGTAGACCGACAACATGGCATACAGAGATGCTATGATGAAGGCTTTTGTTGAAAAGAAGAGCCTTGTGGTTGATGATCAAAGCAGGGCTTTAAATAGCTAGCTTTTTGTTTAGCATTGATTCGCGAGCCTCACACCCCGGTATGAGCCAGAAATGGGAGAGAACTTCAGGGAGGACATGCGTTTCCTTCTAGCTAGGAGTGGTGTTTTGGGTTTTACACGCCCGGGCATTTTACTTGTGTGGATGATGGATAGCGAGGCGCCTCGGTAATGTCGGTCTCTTTGGAGCCGATGGTTTGGTCGGTATATGACTAGTTGACGCCCCATAGAGCGGGGAAACACATTTTCAGGCATTTTAATCCACTCTGTGTGGACCGGCCCTGACGATCCAAGGCTTGACTGAGTACTTGCCTAAGACACGGGCTAGAGCGTCTCGAATTCGATAAGGACAATCCCTTGCCTTGGTTCATGACGGAAATTCAATTTCCAAATACGACGTCGTGCAGTTTTGATTGTATACCTATATATGGCGACATGATATATAGTACCCATGCCGTGTATGATTGATACTTATGATTGAAATTGTTTTTGAAACATATAAACACTAGTAATAATATCAAACGCTTTTGTTTTATTCGTATCAAGCATATTTTGGCCATTATAAGATAAAACTCTATCCTCCGGTTTGCGTTGCATTATGTGATGGGAACTGAGTCTTATAATGGTTCATTTTTATAAAAAGCATTACGATGTTTAAATGATTTAATTGTTTTAAAGCAATGGTAATCCAATGGAGTAAACCCATTCCGCGTTAGCGGCATGGTCCTGTGATTAGCCTTATTATAAAATAAGTTAAGTAGATTTCTCATACCAGTCTCATGACTGACTCGTAATTTGTTTCACTTGCAAACTCGGGTGCCCCTATTTCTACACGGGCAGCCTTGTATTTAGGTTTTAGCAGGCTCTTTCTGGATAGCTATGGAGCTGAAGATGGATTCTATCATTTCTTTCTTTTTATGCTGTTCAACTCCTGTTGTACATATTATGTTTTGATTCCGCTATAGACATTTTTTGTAAAGCTGAACTGTATTTTGTGCTAAGTATGATCCTGTATACTGTGTAACTCTGATGATTATTATTTCCAGTATATTCTGTTGTACATTATCTGGTGTATTTATTTATTTCTGTTCTACTGTAATTTGTTTATGTGTTATATTCCAAAGATTACCCTTACCACCGGGGGATATGATTTGGGGTCGTCACAACGAGCAAAAAGATATGATTTTTATTGTAAAATCATATTTCGTAGCGCTTTAAAATGTTATAATCTATTTTAAATTATAAAGGCCATACCTTTCTGAATTTGTTCGAAACTAGGTTTCGATTTATCTCGGAATCCGTGCAACGTGGTGATGATCGGAGGGTACCACCTTAGAGAGCTTGGAGAGGCGCGCAAATCGAGGTAGGGGGTGTGCAGTTCGACGACGTCCTCGAGGTGCGACGGCGGTTGAAAGGTCGGATCTTTGAGGAGGCGTATCTCGAGAAATACTCGACGAGGAGGGGTGTACCAGGTACGGATTTGAAGAGGAGAGGGTGCACTTCAAAATCCCCAACTGGAGCGAAGGCTAATATTGAGCTGATTCGCTGGAATCTAAGAGAGAAGGGTTTAACCCTTTTCCACTGTTTGTCGCCGTGTACCGGGGAGAGATAATTCGTTTTTTTTAATTTATGAAGAAAAAATATGATTGGTCAGAATTTATATTAAATTCTAAAATAGTGTACTCAAATTGAACTCCATTTCCAACTTGGGTTTCATATTCAATTTCAATTTTAAATCCACAAATCTAAATTTACTTCACTAAGTTAAGTTTGATCCAAAAAATCCTTTAACTAATTAATATCTAAATAGTTAACTTCATTCAATAATTTAAAATCTGATTTTTGTTTCACAAATCAATTCATTTACTCCATTTGAGTTAATATTTATTTTATAATTCAAATTTGAATTTTACTAACGGAAATTCAAGTTTTATTCTCCTATAATCCTTTTATTTTATTAAATAAATTGTTATAGTTTGTTGACGATTATACCATTGTTTTTCTGGAAATTTGATTTTGTCATAACTCAAAATCAATAATTAGAAATCCATATTTTTCCTTTCCATTAGAAAATTATCATTCAATAGATTCAGACAATTCTTATTTCAAAGAATTCCGACTTATATTGAGTTCTATAAAATCAATTGAAGTTCGAAACGTAAAATTACAAACTACCACGCCGTGGCGAGTTCGTTTTTATTAAATTTCAATATAAACGTTTAAACATCGTTTATTAAATAAGTTTCAACTTCATTCTTCCATATTTGTAGATAGTTTAAGCTGGGTTTCAAATCTAACTTAAAAATTCCGATTATACAAAACCATCGATTATTTCCTTCAAAATTCATAACTCGGATATAAGTTCATTTATAACTCAATTTCTATATTAATTCCAATTACTTTGCAAATAAATTATTTTATAAAATTCGAGATGCTTAATTCCAATTGAATTTATCTTAATTTAGTTTATATTCCGAATTTCGAAATAAAATCCATCGTTCCCTTTTCGAAACGATTTCATATTCCTTTTTTATTCTAATGACCTCCATTTAGGAATTCTTTTACATACAAAATCCAATTATAAGTTCAAATCCCTTTTATAGGCCTATCATCACTTATAATATGGTTTATAATCTTGTATCGACTTCAGTCTATTTAAAACATATTGGTTTATGAACCGATATAAATCCACCAACCCAATCTCTATTTGTATATTTATTTATATAAATCCAGTTATAAACCCCTTTTATAAAGTCGTTTCTTAATTAACACTTTCCATTTATTCAAACAGTTCAGTGTCTCTTTTTGCATATATTTTACGTGTTATACATTTCATAGCTTCTGACATCAACTTTATTTGATTTCCACAAATCCTTTCTCAATTAATAATTCCAATTTAAAGTAATTATGTATTATTGCAAAAATTATATATGTATATATATATAAATATAAATAAACATAGAATTTATTTTCATATTTTAAATATTGAAATATTAGCTTCTTAAGATTTTTAATTTATAGTTTACACTAAATATAATTCCAATATTCTTTCTGGGAAATAAATTATTTTTATAAATTCGACATAGCCGAATTCTAATGATAAATCCGTACGGATTTATTCCAATTCAATTTACATTTCGAACATCAGAATAAATTTCATCGTTTCTTTCTGAACGATTTTCAATTCCCCTTTTTAAATTCATACCTTAAATTTTCCATGATAATTTTTTGATTACATATATAAATGTCGTTTATAAACTATACTTCTTGTTTTATGTATTAAAACAAATTTCTATTTCAAAATCCATTTAAAATTGAGTTCTGCTCTGGGGAAATAAATTCCCCTTTTTAATTCGTACTTGGATTTAAACCTTCAAATTATCCAATGATAATTATTTTTCTTCATTTATAAACATCATTTACAAATTTACCTACTTGTTTTCATTATTAAAAACAAGTTGCTAATTCCTAGCCCATTCGAAATTCAATTTCTATTTTGGAAAAATAGATTTCCCTTTTCAAACTCAATTTCTTTTCCTTTTATTCGAATATTTTTTTTGAATACAAAAATGTGTGATCTTCTGAAGAGAAGAGAGCACACATATATATATATAATAAAAGCAAAGATACATAGTCTAACAATAGTACATAAGAAAAAGTGATAAAAGCCTATCACGTCTCTAGGTACGTATAGGAATGTAAAGGATCATAGATAGATGAGCTCCGGATAAACCACCGCCCATCTACTCCAATATCGAATTCCGGCAAGGCCACCACCCGATATTGGGGTATATCTATTCCAATACAATAACCCATACTCTCTATGTAAAAACTACAATAATGAGATATACACATCGAGAACTCTCAAATACTAGACCCAATAAACTACTCATGAAATGCCAATCTTCAATCCAATCAGCAATCTACTAAGCTCCAACATGCTATCCATCAACCTGACGGCATCTATCCATATGTTTCTCCAAAATATCCTTCCACCTGAAAACCTGAATAATATCTAGAACACCCGTCATTAGTAACCATACATATATGCATGGAATTATTTTGCATATATATATATATATCATAGTGTATATATATATACCACTAAATATCCATACATATATGTAACAAAAGAAAGAAAAATACTGTAGGAATAAACTAACATTTTCAATGCTAAATTTTATGAATAAATACAAAAACTATTACAACTAAAATATCAAAAGATACTCATTAATACCCCATTTAGAAGCTATCATGAAGTTCACCAGTATTTCCTTCCAAACTAAAACCTGAATAATAACTACAAAAACCACTGTTAGATACCAACACATATATAAAAGAATATATATATGGTACTATATATAAACATATACCATAATATATCCTTACATATATGTAACAAGAATAAAACAGATGCTGAATGGAAATGTACTAAACATTATCAAAAAACTAGTAATTTATGCATTAATACGTAAACTATTGTTTCTAAAGAATCTATTAATAATCATAAATAACCCCAAGTTTGACCTAACTTTTTGCATAAAATTACCAAAACTTAAGTCTCTAAAGTACTTATAGCTTGAAGTGGACATCCAGTCCAAACAAAAATAAACTATCTTAATGATTAAATTATCAGGGGACCCTGAAGTGGAATGAAAAAACCTTTGGTTCCTTTCAAACCAAATGAACCAGCTGATGATAACAATTAAAGAATCCATTACATATCTCTGTTTAGATTTAAGAGTAAGTCTATAATGATTCCAATATTTCTCACAGTTATTAAAAGTATTCAAATTAACCATAACAAATACCCTTAGTACCATAGTTAGAATATAATTGGTAAAATTACAAGAAAAAAATAAATGATCTACATCTTCCTCTAAAGAGTTACAAAAACTGCATTTAACATCAAACAAAACCTTCTTCTTCTTTAATAACTCCACTGTGTTAAGCTTCCTATGAACTATCAGCCACATAAGAAACTTAGCTTTAGGAGGAGAATTTGAACTCCATATAAATTTAAAAGGAAGCAAAGACAAACCAGAAAAATTAATAAGTTTGTACATTGAATTAACCGAGTAAACTAAACTCTTGTCCAATCCCCAACTACTAGTATCCATGTACTCATCCAGATGATATAGGTTTAATTTTGCTTTTAATAAAGCCAGCTGTCTTAACAAACCCCCTTCTAAAATATTGACGAATGAAAACTCCCATGGGGGGGGGGTCTACATTTCGTCTATAAACGTCCGCAATTAATGAGTTCTTAAATTCAAAAACATTAAAAAGTTCAACAAATTCAATTTTAAGAGGTATACTAGAAATCCATGCATCATGCCAGAAATAGGTAGAGTTACCCGAATGAAATGTCATCTTATGTCCTAGCTTAAAAAAGTCAAAACAGTTTAAAACTGCCTTCCAGAAATTAGATAATCTATTTGACCAACTAACACCTGATCCCACTAAAAACTCTCCCCTCGAATAGTAAAATTTGGAGACTAAATTCTTCCAAGTAGCAACTATATCAGCACTTCTGAATTTCCATAACCATTTTGTTAATAAAGAGGAATTAAAATTAAAAAGATTAATAATCCAAAGTCCCCCATCAGTCTTTGGCTTACAACACAATTCCCAATTAACTAAGCATTTATAACTACAACAATTTGAACCTCCACTCCAAAGAAAAGTTCTTCTCATGCTATCAATTTTCTCTATAACCCACTTAGGAAAACGATGAACTGTCATCCAATAAGTGGGGATTGCTGATAAAACTGAGTTTACTAATACTAGTCTACCCGCTCTAGAAAGAAATCGATTATTCCAGCTCGATAATCTATTATTTATTTTATCAATAATAATTATCCAATCTTCCTTCTTAAGTTTGGTAGGTCTTATTTTAAAACCTAAATAATCAAACGGAAATTTCATGATAGAACAGTTTAAAGTACTAGCTACTAAGGATTCCACATTGCTACTATCGTTTAGGACCATTACAGAACTCTTATCAAAATTAATACGAAGACCAGACAACATCTCAAAGCAATATAAGATAAACTTGAGAGTAATAACATGCTTAGGTAAGTGTGATGAAAATAATAGTGTATCATCTGCAAATTGTAGTATAGATAATTCATTAGAAAACTCCTCATTGCCCACACTACCTAGGACCACTAAATTCCCAGCCCTCTTAATAATTCTTGCAAAAACATCAACAACTAAGTTAAATAAGAAGGGTGAAAGAGGATCACCTTGTCTAAGACCTCTCTTAGACTGAATCTTCTTACCAACTACACCATTAACAACTATACTGGAACAACCAGACTTAAGCAGAAGCATAATCCAGTTTGTCCATCTAACGCTAAAGCCCCTAGCAAGACATAGCTCACAGATGAAATCCCAGTCTACTGAGTCAAACACCTTCTCAAAGTCTAATTTCAAAATGGCACATGTAAAATTATTTTTAATACAAACGTTAATATACTCATATACTGCCGCAACCCCATCCGTATATTCCTACCCTTAATAAATGCTGTTTGAGAAACATCTATTAGTTCATTCATCTTAGCACTTAGTCTGTTAGCGAGCACTTTAGAGATGATCTTTACCGATACATTAATTAATGAGATAGGTCTGAAATCCTTAAGTGACTTCGCTCCCACTCTCTTATGTATGAGAATGACATTTGCAAAATTAAAATTCCCTAACCTTAGATTACCACTATAGAAATCATTAAATAATTTAATAATATCATCCTTTAGCACCTCCCAAAAGTGTTTATAAAAAAGAACCGAAAAACCATCGGGTCCTGGGGCTTTATCACTAGGCATATCACAGATTGCCTTCCATATCTCCCACTCAGTGAAAGGACTATCTAAATCTGCTAAATCAATCCTAGAGGCCGACGGATAGATTTCACTCTAATTTAAATACCAATTAATTTAGGGCTAGTGCTACTAAAACATTCAAAACACCCAATAATCAATTACATATTATTTATCACATTATATAACACTATATATGAAAAAAAAATTGTTGAAGAATCCATTTGGATCCCTCTAATTTGTTTTTCCTGCATCCACAGATGTTTGACAACATAAATAATACAAATCATGCTTCAAGGCGGGATATCGCGGTATAGAACGTCATCCACTATTATGCGGGGAGCATTGGGTTTCATCCGCTAAAATTTGCGGGAATATCCAACTACCAAGCCTAAATATAACTAATATATATATATATATATATATATATATATATAATAGCCACAATTGATAAACAATTATCAATGCATCCAAGCAGCCAACAAATAACATATAAAAATTATATGCTAAATAAAAATTCATTTACAATAAAATTATAAACGAATAAGAGAGTGAGTTTACTCACATTGATTTTATTGTCGAAATCACGATTTGTTTTTGATTAAATTAAACATATGTTTAATTTAATCGAAAATCCTTATCGACTTCGAATCACTTTGAATCAACATCACATTGTCATTTACTTTGGATGCCACATCGTCAGATCCGTCAAACCACTAATTAACGTCCACAAAAATATTCTGGGTGTTAAGCTAAAAGAAGGTGTCTTCTCTGCCACCAAACAGAAGCACGTTTGAGGAAACCAATGTACATGATCATTTGAAAATACTCTGTCAGACATTCGTCTATATAAGTTCGTTTTGGGACTGAACGAAACCGAAGACACTATCTCCATTGATCCATCTTAGGCAATTTCTACCTAGGATTAACAGAAAAAAGCCCTTTCAATTTACTCCATCTTCGATTATCTTCAAAATAATCTGATTCACAACGCTTATGCCAATACAGAGTGGTTTATGGAAAATAAATCCAATCAATCTCTCTATATTGACAATGATAACATTTAATTGGCCAACACTTCGATGGTCAGTTATTTAACTATTAAAGAAACAAACATTCATCCAAATATCTTATTCCCAAATGGCATAATACTATTGATTTGCACCAAACAATCATTGAGCCTTTTTTATTAATATTTCATTAATTATATCGTTTCCCAATTCATCTCAAATATCCTTATCAATATATTTCTCAAAACTGCTTTGGCCTCTAACGATACTTGGATTTTTTTTACAAATTCCCATCAAATTCCTAATTTCTATGCTTTGAAAATATTCACTTTTTTTAAAGAAAGAATGTGTGATCCTCTAAAAAGAAGAGAGCGCGCGCGCACACACACACACATATACATATATACAAAGCGACAATAACTGCCAACATGCTTGACAGGTACCCAATAGTACACACCCAACTCGAATAATGACCATAAGTATATAAGGTAGATGGATGAGCTCTAGATAAGCCACCGTTAATTATACTTCAAAATCGAGTTTCGGCAAGGGAACAACATGATTATGAAGTATATCTGCTTCTACATGATACAATAGTCACTTTAAAAAATACATATGAACAATACAACATAGGTAAAGAAATGACTCCCCAGAACTGCTCTCCAATAAGCTCCTCAGCGAAAATCAACCGATTTGTATCCTAAAAAAAGACTAAACAAAAAATAAGCTAACAACACACACACACACACACACACACACACACACATATATATATATATATATATGTGTGTGTGTGTGTGTGTGTATATATATATATGTGTGTGTGTGTGTGTATCCATATGTATATGGATAAAATAACAACATAGGATAGAAAGAGACAAATATAATAATCACTAAATCTGATGTCAATAACGAATACAGATTCTATTATTACTAAAATGCTTAGTAATCCTAATAAACAAATTGAAATTATTTCTAACCTTAACGAGAAATCTATCAAACATAGGATCCCTAATCATCTTATGATGAGGGTTAGACATCCAATCTAAACAAAAAGAAACAATTTTAATAATTAATTTATCTATAGTAATAGAATTAGAATGAAACATTCTCTGATTTCTATCAAACCAAATAAACCAACTCACAATAGTTACTAAAGTATCAAGTACATATCTATATTTAAAATTAAAATCAAATCTAAAAAAAATCCAATAAAAATAACAATTCATATAATTATTAAAAAAGTTGGAAACAAAATTCTTAAAACCATTTTTAAAAAAAAACAAGAAAATAGAGTGAAGGAAAAAATCAGAGAAAAATTTAAGCATAAGCACAAGGGACTAAAAGTTTAGCAACAAGGACACTTTTTAGTGTAAAATAGAAAATGATGGTGGACTCCTGAATCCCTTGATTTACACTAAAAAATGTCCTTATGGCTAAATTTTTGGCCTTTTGTCCTTGTGGCTAAATTTTTCTTTAATTTTGTCCTCATACCTAAAAACCCCTATTTAAAATATAGAAAGTTAAGAAAAATAAAAATGATCAACGCCTTCATCAAATATACTACAAAACCACATTTACAATCAAATTTTTTTTTCTTAATTACTTTACAGTATTTAGTTTCTTATGGATAATCAACCACATATGATATTTAGCTTTAGGCGGAGCATTAGCCTTCCAAATAAACTTGAATTTTAAAATCGAAATACCTGTAAAATTAAGGAACTTATACATAAATTTAGAACATTATTCTCATATCATAATGGAAAACAATTCCATTCAACTTATTTTTCCCACGAACTCACTCATTTTCTATACTTAGAAAATATTCCTCATGTTATTTGGAAAACATTTCCAAATCACATTTACTTGGGTTTAAAATGAATGTTGCATAAAATATCGTTACAACAACCCAAAATACTGCATTTAACTAACTATAGTTAAATTTCGTATTAAATCTTAATCGTTTCCGTCGGAAATCATTTACTATAATAGTGTTGCAATAGTTCATGCTTTCCTATTTTAAATGAAAAACGTTTATTACAACACGTTAAATTATATTAACCAATTCAGTTCCAAATTCTATATATAATCGATAAATTGATTTAGTTATCAAATTCTCTTAGAATTTTTCTAAGTTCTTAAAATTACAAATTTTTTTGTCATCGTCTCCTTTGTACGGCTCAATCGATACAACTACAAATCACCACTCTGGCCCCTTTCCATTCAAAAAGGAAATCAAAAAGCCAAGCGACTTGCCAAATAGGCTCATAAAATCTCATACTGAATTAAACTCGTACCTTTTTGTCGAGCATTCAATTTGTATTCCTTCCATTACTTTATTCCCTACCTGTTTAACATATATACAACAATTCCCAATTTATTTCAACTAAATCCAATCATTTTAACTCAGTTCGCTAATTTATTCTCTAATTAACTCTTTAGCCTAATCCACTTTTTTTTTGAACATATCATGTTCAAATATATTTTTAATTCGCTTATTGTAACAACCCGGAAAATCAGAACCAATTTAAAATTTTTAATTTGGCTATTTTAGTGAATTTTGGATATCTAAAATAAATTATTTTAAACAATAATGACCAAAGTCTATTTGAATCGATGTTAGAAAATAAATATATTTATTTTATTTATAAAACAAGGCCTGAAATGGCGCAGCAGTTTGAAAATTTGAATTCGAACTTTGACTGACTGTACAGGATGCAAAATAAAACGGATTTTAGTGAAACCAAAAATATTTAAATCTGTTTATGAATATCTTTCTAAAAAATCTGAAAAATCGAAATTTCATAGCGGGGATCAAAAGTTATGGCCAAATGAATTTTCAGAAAGGTCGCGATGGAGTTTATATAGGCCTTGAAAATAGCCATTTTGCAAACGAACTCCGTTTTCAATGAAAGAACATTTGTTGGATCCGGGATGTCAAATTATTGCTAGGTTCCGAATTCCATAATTTTTGGAGTTAATATGTGAGCGTGGCAAAGGAAAATGTGATTGGTTAATTTCAATCAATTTGGATCGACCAGAAAATGACTATTTTTCAAACGGTCTCCAAATTTGTTGAAACTAGTTTATTTGGGACCATATCGTCCAAAAATAGCTAGATTTATTTTTCTGGAATTTTTGGGATGAGTATGTGGCCTCGGCAAATTGAAATGTACGTTCAAATCCATATTTGAATGTTTTATATTTTAATTTGAAGAATAACTGACTGAAATAGTCAAATGGGCTTACGAGACATATTCCATTGTGTCCGAAATGGGGGTATTTAGCTATTGACGATAGTTGTTGGGTTCGATTTGGGGTTCGTATGGATTGGAGGGTATTTTCGAAATTAATTGAATTAAAAATTAAATATAAATTCATTGGCCAATCAAATCTCGTCTTCACTCTTTGAAAATCCGACACCTCCCAGGAACGAACGACGGAAGTGATTCAAAACTTCTCTCCTCCTTACCCCTCAATCCGCTTAATAATATTCGTTGCTCCAGTTAGGGATTTTGAAGATCTTCTCTTCCTCTTCGAATCCATACCAACTACTTCCTCTATCATGTGGTATTTCGAGAGAATCACCTTCGTGAAGTCATCCCGTTCGGGGACCCGCCGCGGCTTCGATCTGCCACCACACCGAGCCCTACTTCTGGCGAACGTGCGCCGCTCCGAGCCCTATCAGGTGGCGCTGTCCGATCGTCATAACATTCAACGGTTGGAGCGAAAAATCTAAACCTATATTTGAACAAGTTGCTGAGGTAACAACCTTGTTTATTTTAAACGGTTTCAACAGTAATCGTTGCGAATTATGATTAACTTCTAAAAAACATATCTTTTTGCTATGTTGTCAAAATCCAGTGAAACAAGAGACATTGGACTCGTGGCTACGTCTTCTACATTCTAGAGGAGATCGGAGAATTTTTAGAGCTTGCTACAATTTTTGGCAAAGCGAAAAGCAATGTGAGATTTCTGAATTATAAACGATATGGAATGACGATGTATAAATTATATAATTGATGTATGAATTATATAAGCGTTGTACACCTCATGTATAAGCATTGTATAAGTTGTATGTGCGATGTATAAGTTATATATGTGTTGTAAAAATCATATATGCGTTAAATGGAATTGAAATGATATTGAAATGAAATCGAAATATATTTATATACGTATATCTATATCTATATATATATACACTCCCGTCGTCCACAGACCATGGACGATATATATTGGTTGTGATTGTTTGGATTTTGGTTGATGTGAAATTTGATTGAATAATACGAATGGTTGATATGATTGATTGTAGTTAAAATCCCAATAGGATTAGTATATGGGAAAATTCGTCTGCGTACGAACTAGATATTGAAATCCCCATTGTCAAAAGTATCGAGGCTTTAAGGTAGAGCGAGGAGCCATACTCGCGACGGTGCCGGTTTTAACTACCCTGCCGTTATGTTGCCGAAATTTTCTGAAATATTCATATGTTTGATTATTATTCATGTGTTGAAATATATTCATGTGTTGGGGAAAAATTCATTTCTGAAATAGAAATGGTTTGAACGATAAAAATAACATTTTTATTGAATGTAAGGAATAGAAATTGTTTGAACGATAAAAATAACATTTTTTATTGAATGTATGAAAGGAAATGGTTTGAACGATAAAAATGACATTTTTATAGTATGTACGAAGTATATAAAATATTCATGTTTGAAATAAATTGTTAAACAATAAAAATCACATTTTTATAATATATATGAATCGCTAAAAATCTTCATTTTTTAAATAAATTGTTTTAACAATAAAAGTCACATTTTTATCTATATATGAAGTGTTAAAGATAGTCATATGTTGAAATGAATATTTGTGGGCTAAAAATATTATTTTATCAAATATATGAAATGAATATGGTTTGGAAATCGAAGAACAGATTATATATATACATATATATATATATAATTAAAATAAATCGAAAAATGAAGCTGCAGTTCGTATTTTGAAACCGTGATTTCAAACGATTGTACCGGGATATCCGACAATTGGATTTTCTCGAAACCAAAACCGTTGGGTTCGCTTTGGAAATATCTTTCCCATGATACCAACTTTGCAAAGATCCGACGGCTAGATTGTCTGGAATGTTTAATTCAAATCTAAATGAAAACAACGCCATAATGGATTATATTTATTTATATATATAAATATAATTAAAATAAATTGAATAACGATGCAGCAGTTCGTATTTTGAAATCGTAACTTTAAATGATTGTACCGGAGACCCGACCGTCGGATTTCCCCAAAACTGGAACCGTTGGGTCCGCTTTGAAAAGATCTTTCCAATGATATAAAATTTGTAAAGATCCAACGGTTAGATTTTCAGGTATGCATAAATCAAATCTGAAGAAAAACAGCGCCATGGCCGCGTTATGGCCTGAAGCGTCCTTTGAATAAACTGGCTATTTTTAAATAAATAAAAATAGCGATAAATCGTTATAAAACATTATAAACGAAATAGAAATAAACTGAATTTACCTAGTTTATTGGATATTTAATGGTTGAATGTGTTTGACATGAAAATTACTTTAATAAACTGAATTATGGATGTCAAATAATTTAACTAGGAAATTAATAGATTTAAATTCTAAATATATGTGAATTATTTGAAAAGGCCGTCTTAATTCTTATTTCAAATAATTGATCGACGTTTGGAAGTCTATGATATGAAGACGGTGCAAAACCGATGATCTTCACATCGAATGGATGGCCACTGATGCCTTAGATGGGAGTTGCTGCCCTGAAGGGGTTACAGTGGTGGTCATCCGGACGTACTTGTTGATCGTTCGGATGTGTGAGGGCCTCTCTCCTGTATTGGACATACGGGAGAGGAATAAGGTGTCTCTGGTTTCGTTCAGACTAAGAACGGACTTGTAAATGGACGTGTGTCTGACGTTGTAGACCGACAACATGGCATACAGAGATGCTATGATGAAGGCTTTTGTTGAAAAGCAGAGCCTTGTGGTTGATGATCAAAGCAGGGCTTTAAATAGCTAGCTTTTGTTTAGCATTAATTCGCGAGCCTCACACCTCGGTATGAGCCAGAAACGGGAGAGAACTTCAGGGAGGACATGCGTTTCCTTCTAGCTAGGAGTGGTGTTTGGGGTTTTACACGCCCAGGCATTTTACTTATGTGGATGATGGATAGCGAGGCGCCTCGGTAATGTCGGTCTCTTTGGAGCCGATGGTTTGGTCGGTATATGACTAGTTGACGCCCCATAGAGTGGGAAACACATTTTCAGGCATTTTAATCCACTCCGTGTGGACCGGCCCTGATGATCCAAGGCTTGACTGAGTACTTGCCTAAGACACGGGCTAGAGCGTCTCGAATTCGATAAGGACAATCCCTTGCCTTCGTTCATGATGGAAATTCAATTTCCAAATATGACGTCGTGCAGTTTTGATTATATACCTATATATGGCGACATGATATATAGTACTCATGCCGTGTATGATTGATACTTATGATTGAAATTGTTTTTGAAACATATAAACACTAGTAATAATATCAAATGCTTTTGTTTTATTCGTATCAAGCATATTTTGGTCATTATAAGATAAAACTCTATCCTCCGGTTTGCGTTGCATTATGTGATGGGAACTGAGTCTTATAATGGTTCATTTTTATAAAAAGCATTACGATGTTTAAATGATTTAATTGTTTTAAAGCAATGGTAATCCAATGGAGTAAACCCATTCCGCGTTAGCGGCATGGTCCTGTGATTAGCCTTATTATAAAAATGAGTTAAGTAGATTTCTCATACTAGTCCCATGACTGACTCGTAATTTGTTTCACTTGCAAACTCGGGTGCCCCTATTTCTACACGGGTAGCCTTGTATTCAGGTTTTAGCAGGCTCTTTCTGGATAGCTATGGAACTGAAGATGGATTCTATCATTTCTTTCTTTTTATGCTATTCAGCTCCTGTTGTACATATTATGTTTTGATTCCGCTGTAGACATTTTTTGTAAAGCTGAACTGTATTTTGTACTAAGTATGATCCTGTATACTGTGTAACTCTGATGATTATTATTTCCAGTATATACTGTTGTACATTATCTGGTGTATTTATTTATTTCTGTTCTACTGTAATTTGTTTATGTGTTATATTCCAAAGATTACCCTTACCTCCGGGGGACATGATTTGGGGTCGTCACAACGAGCAAAAAGATATGATTTTTATTGTAAAATCATATTTCGTAGCGCTTTAAAATGTTATAATCTATTTTAAATTATAAAGGCCGTACCTTTCTGAATTTGTTCGAAATTAGGTTTCGATTTATCTCGGAATCCGTGCAACGTGGTGATGATTGGAGGGTACCACCTTAGAGAGCTTGGAGAGGCGCGCAAATCGAGGTAGGGGGTGTGCAGTTCGACGACGTCCTCGAGGTGCGACGGCGGTTGAAAGGTCAGATCTTTGAGGAGGCGTATCTCGAGAAATACTCGACGAGGAGGGGTGTACCAGGTACGGATTTGAAGAGGAGAGGGAGAACCTCAAAATCCCCAACTGGAGCGAAGGCTAATATTGAGCTGATTCGCTGGAATCTAAGAGAGAAGGGTTTAACCCTTTTCCACTGTTCGTCGCTGTGTACCGGGGAGAGATAATTCGTTTTTTTTAATTTATGAAGAAAAATATGATTGGTCAGAATTTATATTAAATTCTAAAATAGTGTAATCAAATCGAACTCCATTTCCAACTTGGGTTTCATATTCAATTTCAATTTTGAATCCACAAATCTAAATTTACTTCACTAAGTTAAGTTTGATCCAAAAAATCCTTTAACTAATTAATATCTAATTAGTTAACTTCATTCAATAATTTAAAATCTGGTTTTTGTTTCACAAATCAATTCATTTACTCCAGTTGAGTTAATATTTATTTTATAATTCAAATTTGAATTTTACTAATGGAAATTCAAGTTTTATTCTCCTATAATCCTTTTATTTTATTAAATAAATCGTTATAGTTTATTTACGATTATACCATTGTTTTTCTGGAAATTTGATTTTGACATAACTCAAAATCTATAATTAGAAATCCATATTTTTCCTTTCCATTAGAAAATTCTCATTCAACAGATTCAGACGATTCTTGTTTCAAAGAATTCCGACTTATATTGAGTTCTATAAAATCAATTGAAGTTCGAAACGTAAAGTTACAAACTACCACGCCGTGGCGAGTTCGTTCTTATTAAATTTCAATATAAACGTTTAAACATCGTTTATTAAATAAGTTTCAACTTCATTCTTCCATGTTTGTAGATAGTTTAAGCTAGGTTTCAAATCTAACTTAAAAATTCCGATTATACAAAACCATCGATTATTTCCTTCAAAATTCATAGCTCGGATATAAGTTCATTTATAACTCAACTTCTATATTAATTCCAATTGCTTTGCAAATAAATTATTTTATAAAATTCTAGATGCTTAATTCCAATTGGATTTATCTTAATTCAGTTTATATTCCGAATTTCGAAATAAAATCCATCGTTCCCTTTTCGAAACGATTTCATATTCCTTTTTTATTCTAATGACCTCCATTTAGGAATTCTTTTACATACAAAATCCAATTATAAGTTCAAATCCCTTTTTTAGGCCTATAATCTCTTATAATATGGTTTATAATCTTGTATCGACTTCAGTCTATTTAAAACATATTGGTTTATGAACCGATATAAATCCACCAATCTAATCTCTATTTGTATATTTATTTATATAAATCCAGTTATAAACACCTTTTATAAAGTCGTTGCTTAATTAACACTTTCCATTTATTCAAACAGTTCAACGTCTCTTTTTGAATATATTTTACGTGTTATACATTTCATAGCTTCTGACATCAACTTTATTTGATTTCCACAAATCCTTTCTCAATTAATAATTCCAATTTAAAGTAATTATGTATTATTGCAAAACTTATATATGTATATATATATATATAAAAATAAAAATAGAGTTTATTTTCATATTTTAAATATTGAAATATTAGCTTCTTAAGATTTTTAATTTATAGTTTATACTAAATATAATTCCAATATTCTTTCTGGGAAATAAATTATTTTTATAAATTCGACATAGCCGAATTCTAATGATAAATCCATATGGATTTATTCCAATTCAATTTACATTCCGAACATCAGAATAAATTTCATCGTTTCTTTCTGAACGATTTTCAATTCCCCTTTTTAAATTCATACCTTAAATTTTCCATGATGATTTTTTGATTACATTTATAAATGTCGTTTATAAACTATACTTCTTATTTTATATATTAAAACAAATTTCTATTTCAAAATCCATTTAAAATTGAGTTCTGCTCTGGGGAAATAAATTCCCCTTTTTAATTCGTACTTGGATTTAAACCTTCAAATTATCCAATGATAATTATTTTTCTTCATTTATAAACATCATTTACAAATTTACCTACTTGTTTTCAATATTAAAAACAAGTTGCTAATTCCTAGCCCATTCGAAATTCAATTTCTATTTTGGAAAAATAGATTTTCCTTTTCAAACTCAATTTCTTTTCCTTTTATTCGAATATTATTTTACGGTATTTAAATACCAATTAATTTAGGGCTAGTGCTACTAAAACATTCAAAACACCCAATAATCAATTACATATTATTTATCACATTATATAACACTATATTTGAAAAAAAAAATTTAAATTGTTGAAGAATCCAGTCGGATCCCTCTAATTTGTTTTTCCTGCATCCACAGATGTTTGACAACATAAATAATACAAATCATGCTTCAAGGCGGGATATCGCGGTATAGAAGGTCATCCGCTATTATGCGGGGAGCATTGGGTTTCATCCGCTAAAATTTGCGGGAATATCCAACTACCAAGCCTAAATATAACTAATATATATATATATATAATAGCCACAATTGATAAACAATTATCAATGCATCCAAGCAGCCAACAAATAACAAATAAAAATTATATGCTAAATAAAAATTCATTTATAATAAAATTATAAACGAATAAGAGAGTGAGTTTACTCACATTGATTTTATTGTCGAAATCGCGATTTGTTTTCGATTAAATTAAACATATGTTTAATTTAATCGAAAATCCTTATTGACTTCGAATCACTTTGAATCAATTCCAATGTGAAGTATTTTCTAACACGAGTCCAGTGTACCCTTAATCTCCCTGTTAGACCAAAAAATGGTCCTAACACCCAAATTATCATATTTAGAGCGTAGGATATGAAGAAATAAATGAAAAAATAAGAGAAAAGCAAGACAACAGGATTTTTATAGTGGTTCGGCGTTAGCAAGCCTACGTCCACTTCATATTTTCTCATTTCACTCATAGATTACAATTACAATGAATATTGTCTTTCAATCACTTGAATTCAATGAATAATTCTCTCCGAATCCATTGAATTTATTGAGGAAGATGGTGGTTATTCATGGAGAAGTGTTGGCCATGGCAGCCATGGAAGTTGAGATGCCAAAAGTCCCCTGAAAATGCTGTCTGAAGGTGTATTTATAGCTGTAGGAAAGCTCCTGGGAGGACTGGGTCGTGGTAGGACACGTGGCAGGCGATCCATGAAAGCAGGAGCAGGAATAGCCTTAAGAATAGGTCAAAACAATGCGCTTATCTGCAGGTTCGGTGGTCGGATCGTGGTCACGGTACGCACCACGAACGGGTCGTGGTCAGAGGGAGCGAGCAGGGTGGTGACGAGTCGGATCGTGACGCGCGAGGGGCGATCCGAGGGGGGCGAGCTGATGGGGGCGATCCGATGCGATGCCTGAGTCTTCGATGCTAGATTACACCCATTCACGGAAACGAGCATAACTTTCAAATCGTAAGTCCGATTGAGCCAAACCAAAGCTCAAACTGAAGCTAATTCAAAGGGCTACGAGTATATGAGGTGAATAGATCCAAATGAGGTCATTTGATAGGGGTTTCGGGCCAGTTTATACTGATGTTGTGATTTTGACCAAACTGCCTTGTGTCTTCTGATGATGCTTCCAATGCCAGAGAGCGATGTTATCCAGAGATTCCATATCAGACAGTATTTACCAAGAGGTGTGTCAACATGATCTTTGCTTTGGGTAGCCTGGTCACAAAGCAGGCTAACACTCCCTTTAACCACGTGCTTATTATTCCCTCTTCTTCGTTTATCCAGTTCGAAGTTCTAGACCGTAACTTTAAAACAAAAACCGCACCTTTTCTTCCACCTATCTCCCTCTCCCATCGACAATTTCCCAGAACGACTTTCACCATCGATCTCCCTTCTTGTTTTCTCCATGCCAGACCCCGTTTCATCAAACTCGACGCTATAACTTACATCTGACCTTAACAATGCTTGACGTAGCTACAGATGTGACATCATTTTACGATTGAAATCCTCTAAACTTCGACAGTAGCAACTCTTGGCCATCGTTCAACTTAACATCCAATAACAACCCAATTTGCCTCAAATCAATGCTCATCAAATCTAATACCCTAATACGCGGTGTTGCAGTTTTGGATTTCACCCCTTCCCAACACTATTGCACCCAAAAATACCTATATCGGGTTGAAGCTAAGGACAAAGGGAGTACAGCGAATCAAAGATTGAATGATTTTGTTTTATATAATTTTCGATCAAATTTTGAAAGAGGGGGCTTCGATATTTCTTCCATAGCGTGGAGAAAAAAAAGGAGGAGAGAACAATGAAAAAGGAGAGGAACAGAGGGTGTGTATGTATATGTATAGAGAATTTTAACAATAAAATTTTCTTGTGAAACTTAAGCCCAAAGTAACATGTTTAAACGACCACATATGAACTCCAATCGCGATAATTTTGCAATAACTTAATATTTCAGACACGATAGAACTGATTTCGTCGAATTCCGAGATCGTTTGTAAAACTTTCTTTCAATTCTCAATGTGAATCGATGTATGTTTAAATTACACACAATCACATTAAACTCCGATTAACACGAAACTTGAAATATAGGAATAATTAACTATTATGGATTTTATAAAATTAGTTTCGTTGAAATTAAAGATTGTTTGAGAATTGACTATTCTTGAGTTCCAATTTAAATTGATATATATATATGTATAATATAATTTAATTTAAATTCAAAACAATCAATTCCTCAATAATAAATTACTATTATTATCATTTATATTCCAAATAGGATTTATATTGATCATCTGAATCATTTCGATTCAGTTTAACTTCGAATTCAAATATTTTTGTTTACGATAATTCAATACATTCAAAATTGAATCATATTTAGATTATTAAATCGATATAAAAAATACATTAATATTATCAATGAAACACCCCACCTCCGTTAGGGTCACTCTCAAAGGGAATGCCCTAATTTTGGTGGAGGTTTATAAGTATAAGTCACAGATATACAAGACAGATATAAGAACACATATTTTTGAACAGCGGAAAACAACAACTTTTATTTCATTAAAATATGTGTTACACAATCCATGCCATAATTTGTTTTACAATACTTCCAAAAACATAACATCTTCATAACTGTCTTGATTACATTATTTAAAGAAGCATAAAGAAAACATAAATAAACTGCAAAAGTCCCATAGTTGTTGTCCAAAGCCATAGTCCAAAACGAAAAGATCCAAGCAATACATTCTTTCTCTTCAAGCTGGATATGAAGGCTGGTCAAGCTGCGGTATTCCCTCCCTGTGGACCTGGGGGGGGGACGAAAGAAAAGTAGAGTCAGACATAAAGCCTGAGTAAGTCTAGGACTATTCAGTTTATGAATAAAGAACTGGGTATGATAAGTATAAACTAGAAGTGGGAAAGCACCATAAACTTAGTTCAGTTGTCTAGGATCGAATATACTATCGTACCCCATTTTAATCTCTGTACCCATATAAACTAGTTCCCAACAGGCACCCCATAACCAGGGTGAAGTGATCCATTTTATGATGATCGGCTCCTACTCGCATAGTTACATGTGTCTTACGGCCCCCGATGTTGTAGTTACCTATGCTGGTCCCACCATGGGGTGTATCAAGTCCCATGGCGGCGGCCCGACACAACCCTAGAATGCACAGGTATGCCACTGGTGCCCAGTGCCTTATTTTTCTGCGCTGGAGTGAGTGCACGCCCACACCCCGTTAGAACCTACACTGATGCACCACCGCCATCGATTTGACCTCTTACAGTCAGCCCAGTAATCGTGCCCCACCCTGCCTAGTTTTAGGGTATCATGATACCTTATAGGGTTACTGCTGAAAAGGGTCCCCCGCTACTAGGTTTTTCTATTTCTAGCCAACATGCTAAGTTGGTTAAGTGTTTTATAAACCTAACCCCCAATCAGTCTGTTTAGTTTAGCATGTTCCATCTTGATTAAGTATTAATATAATTTACTTAATCCTATCAATCCTGACTCAGCCTTAATTGTCTTATTAAAGCCTTGACCTCTCATATTAGACAGGTATTGTTGTGGCTGCCTGTTGCTGGTTGGGTCCGGGCAGTCTTACGCCACAACTCAGTCTAACCTCGGGTCCTTATTGGGCTCCATGTTTAACCACCCACATTGGATAGGTATTGTTGTGACTACTGGACTGCCGGGCGGTTCCGGGCAGGTTTACATCACAACTCAATCCAACCTCGGGTTAAACACATCGTATTTTCTACATTTACATATTTTGTCTCTTTTCTTTATTTTCTTATATGTAAATATTTGCGGCCCATTATTCAAAATCAATTTAAGCTAATGGTGTAAAGGTTTACACCAATCATGGGCCCAACCCATTCTTGAATTTGGGCCCATCTACTTTTATATTTTCATTTATTAATTAATTTGGCCCAATGCTATTTCCCCCGTTTAATACGTTCGTTTATTATAATATATGTTGGGCTTAGCCTTTTAAGCCCAACTTAGCCACGTGAAAAAGGGGAGGCTTAAAACATGGTGTTTATAAGATATCATGAAAAAGGGGAGTGTGAACGCATGAACTTGCAACGGACGATTCAATTAACATAAAATAGGCACATGTGAACTTGCAATTGTAACATCATATAATCATGGCATAACATGAATCATTTTATCCATATAATCATAGCATAAACAATACTTAAACATAAATCATTCTATTCATATGGTTAATGCATAGACAATACTTAAACATGAATTATTTTATTCATATGATTATGGCATAAGCAGTACTTAAACATGCATCGTTCTATTCATATAATCATGGCATAAATAATACATGAATCATTTTATTCATATGGTTAATGCATAGACAATACTTAAACATGAATTATTTTATTCATATGATTATGGCATAAGCAGTACTTAAACATGAATTATTCTAGTCATATGATAATGGCATAAACTTAAACATGAATCATAGGTTCAACTAACCATGTAAACTTGAAATTAAGAATCTAACTAAATTAGATATCATTATTATTATTGGCACATGGTCTTGACTAGAAATATAAGTCTATATTTTTATTTAGGCATAATATAAACTAATCATGTTCATAAAACACTACATGTTAACAAAAAGGTACTTACTTTTGTCACTAATACAAAAGTATGGTTCAACTAGAATTATCCCAACCTAATTCTTATATGAATCATGGTTTTCATTCTATTCATAGAATTATAGCATAAACATATCTAAACTTACATCATGGTTTTTATTTTATCTATGTAAACTTGCAAGAGGAATGTAATTCTAATGTAATTCTAATGTAACTTATGATAACAACATGAGCCTAAAAACATGTTTTTCAATTGGGCATAATAACGAACATAGTTTAGTCATGTTCATAAAATTAATACAAATTTACAAAGATGCGTGCTTTTGTCACTATCACAAAAATATGATTTTTATACTTGAACTATGATGCCAGTTCCAACATAACTTCATATGAATCATAATACTTAGTCGATTCAATTACACACTAAAAGTGGTCATAAAAGTATGTACAACATAATAACGAATCATATACTTGCATGAATTCCAATTAAAATATCATAACATATAGTTGTTAACATGAATCATATACTTGCATGAATCTTAAACAAATTATTACAACATATAGTTGTTACTTTCAACACGAATCATATACTTGCAATTATCAAATGGGTGTTGTAAATAACTACCACAAACATGTAGTTTTCAATATGAATCAAACCATAGCATTGCCAAATCGTTAGAATCAAAATAACATACAAATATAAGTCATTATTGCCACAATTCCATTTCGTTTCCAACGCAAATCGCGTACTTGCAAATATCCAATCGTATACCATAATATTCCCAAATCGTTTTGCATCAAAGCAACATACAAATATAGATCATTATCGCCACAATTCCATTTCTTACATTACACAAATCAACACAATTATTTAATTCACATCGGAATAGCACTCTACTTACAGCGTATGACGAATCTTTAATTCAGAAATCTGAATTCTGAATTTGGAAATGCTATCCTTTGTTGTAGGCGTTGCTTTGATTTGATTAACGTTGCTTTAAGCTATGAATTATCTCCTAGTTGCCTCTCAATTTCTGACGGCTACACTTAGTCTCTCCTCAGCAACATGACGGTCTCATCTTCATTTTAGTTTGTGTGAATTAGGGTTAGACTTAGGTCCTTTTTTATAGAGTTTGTGAGTTGATTTAGACCGTCGATGAAGCTTGGTTCAATGATAGCCGTTCGTTTGAAGGAGAGGCCAACCAGGAGCTGACACCTAGCCCTAGTGACAAGGCAAGGCTCAGAAAATCGACCAAACACAGACCAGGCCAGCCAGGGTGGGCTGGGTTCGACCTGGCTCTGGGGCCAGGTCGACAGCCCAGTCGACACCGTGTCGACTTGGCTGTCGACACGGGTTACCCAGGTCGACAGCCCTGTCGACCTGGCTAGCCCAGGTCGACTGCCAAGTCGAACTGGGTGCCTTAGGCGGGAATTTTCCCGCCCTGGCCAATTGGGCCCGATTTTGTATTTTAAACTTGTTTTTCTGAGCTGTTTTCGTCTGTTTGAATTTTAACCTGAATTCTGAAACTTCCGGAGGCCATATCTTCTTCATACGGACTCCGTTTTTCGAAAACTCGGACCCTATTTCGCGTATTTTTCCGAGACGAACACAATGGCGTATCCCGTTTCCCTTAATTCTTTGATTTGAAATTAATTATACTTTAATTTGTGAATTTCACTATTATAGTATACACGGGGTGTTACATTCTCCCCCACTTAAAAGGATTTCGTCCCCGAAATCTTCAAGTTAGGAGGAATGTATATCCTAACATCCAATCATCCATCTACTCATCCATCAAACACGAGCATCCATTGTCCTTAAAAGACTTCTAATGCTTCATGATCATATGCGAAGTGTGTGTGTACATGTACTTATCCAATGCAAAATCAGGCGGTCTACTGATTCAGTTGACCTCCTTAATGCGAATTATGTGAGTGCCATGAATCCATTATGTATGCAAATTTTCCTATTCATGATTCTACATGAGTGTACAATCATTCATACAAATGCAACATCCATATGACAACACATTAAAGTTCAACCATATACGAATGCAAACATATATGCATATGCAATATGAAGTGACTGAGCCGATCTAAAACCTAGATTGTGTGTGTATATGCAACCACGAGCAACTACTAGCAATCACTTGCAACCACTTGCAACCATCATCCATAACATGTTTCAATTACATGTTTTCATCCAAAGGGTTTCTACCTAAAAGATAAGGTCGAGGAAATATACCTAAAAAGATAGATAAAAGCGCAACTTAAGGAAAAAGGAAAGATCAAAGATGTACCCTCGAAAAGAAAAGGGTAGGCAGTGCATATTCTAGCTTCAGTTTCCCAAGTCGCGTCTCCCTCGGCGTCGCTCCACTGAACTTTGACGAGTTTGACTTCGCGGTTGCGTAGCTTCTTCACTTCCGTTCCTAATATGCGGGTTGGAACTTTCCTCACGGTTGCTTCGCGCTCCACTTCAGCTTCTTCTAGGATATTTGGCTCTACCACTTCAGCAGACTCATATAGACATTTTCGGAGATGTGAAACATGAAAAACGTTGTGAACTCCGGCCAATTTTTCGGGTAGCTCTAATCTATAGGCCATTTTCCCAATTTTCTCAATGATAGGAAATAGTCCTACCTAAAGGTATAGTCGAATGATAGAAGCAAGTAAAAACTTTGTGCCCATTAGGCAATGTCAAAACTGGAAATCTATGCCACATATATATTGATTAGGAGAAGAACTCTTTAAGCATCAGCCCCGAAGACCGAAATCAACATCAGACTGACACCCAAAGAATTACTCAACCCAACCACCATATATGATTCTAGGAAACTAAGCATGATGGACTCCTTTTAGGTCACAAGGGAGTCCCTTCCTAAGACCAATCCGTATCCTATAAAACCCAAAAACTTTAGTCAAACCAATGAACACCCTCAAGCCCCAACATGTGTTACTAACAGATGAGTCATACTCCCTATGGGGTTTGCAATAGAAATTGGATTAAGAATAGGACCGAGAGGATAGACACAAAAGATAGCATGCAAGTGAGCTCTACAGGAAGAGAGGGATCAAGGATATACTCTTAAGAAGAGATATGATGCACGAATCTAGTCTTCAATCTTCTAGGTCGCATTTCTTGAGCTTAACTCCATTATGCTTTGTCCGTCTTTAACTTCACAATTTCGTAGCTTCTTAGTTCTTGTTTCCAAAATATGAGTTGGAACCTATTTCACTGTTGCCTTTCGTTCCACTTTCACTTATTCTCCTTCTAATATACTTGGCTCAAGCATAACTGCGTACTCATGGTTCCATGCAAGCTCTCCAAAATTCACTAGTGAATCTTGGATCTTGTTCACTTACTAGAAGGTATTCCACATAGATGAATTATCTCTTGAAAATAAACAAATGTCAACTATGTTGCCAAATGTATTTACTAAGGTGATACTTTGCAACTCATGCATAAGCGAAATGAACCTTCTGCCTTAGTGGCGAACACTACTGGAGCGCCCCATTCTGAAATGCTCCTTCTAATGAACCCCTTCTCTAGAAGCTCTTTAATCTGTTTACTGAGCTCTTTCCTTTCCCGTGGAGCCATGTGTCTAACGGGCAACGCAACGGGCTTTGCATTATCTACAAGATATATACGGAAGTCTATCTCCCACTTCGGAGGCAAGCCCTTCACCTCTTCGAAGACATCCGGATATTCCCGGACCACTCTAATCGATTGCAAATTTTTCAACGGAGGCATCTAGCGATTCAAGATAACTAAGCATAACCGCATACGAGGGATTACAAGAAATTTCCAAAGTGTTACCGAGCTGGGTCAGGAGCCTAACAACCCTTTTCTCAAAATCAAGGATGGCCCCATTACTGGATAGCCAATCCATGCCCAAAATCAAACCATATCCCGAAAAGCCCAAAACAAAGGCACTACATTTAAACCCTATGCTTAGAATAGAAGTTTTCAATCCCACACAGATCATAGACAAATGAGATGGGCCCCCAATTGGGTTTGAAACAATTAAGGGATCCTCTACCATACTAGTTTTTAGGTGCAGAGATTCTAACTAAAGCAGACGAGATAGAGGAGTGTGATGCGCCGGAATCAAATAAAGTGCGAACGGGGTGATCATAAAGATAAACTACACTTTCTACAGAAGTATTTATACCTCGCTGTTGTAGAGGTGGCGCTTCTAGCACATGAACCTGCGCCCCCGAGGTGGATCCAGCCCTCTGCCCCTGTTTCTAATGTAAAATAAATAAGTATTTTATTTGCATACATTCTCAACATGTTTCTAATGTCAAATAAAAATGTAATTTATTTGCATACATCCTCTACATGTTTTTAATATCAAATAAAAATGTAATTTATTTACATTACATTCACTACATGTTTATAACATCAAATAAAAATGTATTTAATTTGCATAAATCCTCTACATGTTTTTAATGTCAAATAAAAATGTAATTTATTTACATTATATTCACTACATGTTTCTAATATCAAATAAAAATGTAATTTATTTACATTACATTGTTGTTAATGACAAATAAAAATATAGTTTTTATTTTCATTATTTGTATGCAATTTCTATTTCTAACTTAACAAATAAGAAAGGAATATTTTTATTTGTATGAAATTTCAATGTATAACATGACGATAAAAATGTCTCTTTTGAATAGTATACCATTCTAATGTATAACTTGACGAAAAAAATGTCTCTTTTAAACTGTATACAATTTTAATGTATAACAAATAAAAATGGTATTTCTATATCTTAACATAGCCAATAGAAATGATATTTTAATGTTGTATACAAATTCCTATATTAATGTTATAAATAAAAATAATATTTTTATTTGTTTACAAATCTATTTTTAACATAACGAATAAAAATGATATTTTTATTTGTTTGCAATTCCTACTTTAACATGTAACATAAAAATGATATTTTTATGTGGTTTACAATTCCTACATTAACGGGTAACATAAAAAATGAAAATGTCATTTTCATTTGCATACAAATCTAATTCTAACAGTAAACGATACTTTTATTTTGTTGACCTTTCTATTTCAACGAAACAAATAAAAATGATACTTCTATTTTATTGACAATTCTATTTCAACAAAACAAATAAAATTGATACTTTTGTTTTGTCGACAATTCTATTACAACAAATGAATAAAAATGACTCTTTTATTTTGTTGATAGTTCTATTTCGACAAAACAAATAAAAATGATAATTTTGTTTTGTTGACAATTCTATTTCAAAAAAACAAATAAAATTGATAATTTTGTTTTTGTTGACAATTCTATTTCAATAAAACATATAAAAATGATAATTTGGTTTTGTTGACAATTCTATTTCAACAAAACAAATGAAAATGATAATTTTGTTTTGTTGACAATTCTATTTCAACAAAACAAATAAAAATGATAATTTTGTTTTTGTTGATAATTCTATTACAACAAAACAAATAAAAATGATAATTTTGTTTTGTTGACAATTTTACTTCAATAAAACATAAAAAAATGATAATTTTGTTCTTTGTTGACAATTCTATTTCAACAAAACAAATAAAAATGATAATTTTATTTTGTACAAGTCTATTTTTACAAAAATGATAACTATATATTTGACAATTCCAATTCTACAAAAATGACAATTTATTTTGTCAATTCTAATTCAATAAAAATGAAAAAAAATTTATTTGTCAATTCTAATTCAACAAAAATGACAATTTTAAATTTTCAATTCTAATTCAACAAAAATGATAATTTTGTTTTGAAACAAATCTATTAACAATTTTTATTTCAACAAAAATGTTAATTTTGTTTTGACAAAAATCTTTTCAACAAAAGTGATGTTTTTGTTTAACAATTTTTATTTTAACAAAAATGTCATTTTCGTTTTGACACAAATCTATTCAACAACAATGATATTTTTGTTTAACAATTTTTATTCAGCAAAAATGTAATTTTTGTTTTGACAGAAATCAATTCAACAAAAGTGACATTTTTATTTAACAATTTTTATTTCAACAAAAATGTTATTTTTGTTTTGACAATTTTATTTCAACACAATAATCCACCAAATCAACAGATCAACATAACAACATCAATCTGGCACATTTCAAAATAGAGATAAAAGATAGAGGAAATCTTCATCTTCTGTCCATAAGCATACTCCAATCTAGCACATATCCAAAATAACCTGAAACCTGTCACCTGGCTGCCCGTGTAAAAATAAGGGTACCGAGTTTGCAAGTAAAACAAACTATGAGTCAGTCATGGGACTGGTATGAGAATTCTTTACTTAACTTAATTAATATAAGGCTAATCACAGAACCATGCCTCTAATGCGGAACGGGTTTATTCCATTGGATTGCCAGTGCAATAAATAAGTAAATCTTTTATTCAAAATAACGCATGCTTTTTAGAAAATGAAATCATTATAAGACTCAAGTCCCATCACACAATGCAACGTAAACCGGAGGATAGAGTTTTACCTTATAATGTTCAAACATGCTTGATACGTGTAAAATAATATTTAATATTATTATTAGTGTCTAACCAGTTTAAAAATACTTTTAAAGTAAATGTAGCAATCCTAGATGGCATAGCTACCATATACTATGTCGCCATATATAGGTTTACAATCAAGTCCGTAATGTCGTATTGAAAATTGGGTTACCATCATGAGTCAAGGCTAGGGATGGTCTCCTTATCGATTCGAGACACTCTAGCAAATGTCTTAGGATCACATGTACGGGCAACCCTCGGATCCTGCAGGGCCGGTCCACAAATACTTTAGTGGATTAGTTATGCCTGAACATACGTTTTCCGATCCTATTGGATCTATCAATTGGTCACTATCAACCAATATATCCGAGGCCTCATAATCCATCATCCATATAAGTAAAAATGTCTGGGCTCCATACCATGACACCACTTCTAGCTAGAGAGAAACGTGTGCACTCCCTGCGTCCCTTGTCCCGTTTTTGACTCCTACCGGGGTGTGAGGCTCGCGAAGTAACGCTATACACAAAGCTATGCCTAAATAGGCCGTGCTTCGATCATCAACCACAAGGCATTGCTTTTCAACAAAAGCCTCGATCATTTGCATCTTGGCATGCCACACTGACAATCCACGCCATGCGATCAATAACTATTAATATATAACCTCTGAGCTCGTGCATCTCAGAGAAGGGTGTTAAGCAAGAGAATAAATTCTCTTCCACCAAACAGATATATATTAAATAGAAATCAATTTACATAGAATGAAATCCAATGTCAGAGACACATCCATTTACAAGTCTGTTCTAGGTCTAAACGAAACTGAAGACACCTTATTCCTCGTCCCGTATGTCCAATACGGAAGAGAGGTGCTCTCTCATCCGGACAATCAACAAGTACGTCTGGACAAATACCACTGTAACCCCTTCCTGGGAGCAAATCAATCTAGGGCTTCAGTAGTTGTCCATTTGATGTGAAGATCGTCAGTCTTCAAACACCGTCTTCAATATATTCGATTTAAATCGTCGTATAATTATTTGAAATGAGATTGAACTCGGTCTTTTCAAATAATTCTCGAATATATATAATTTAAATCAACTCATATAGTTAATATTATTTTATAACAATTTATCGCTATTTTTATTTATGTAAAAACAGTTCAATTTAATTCAACGACGCTCGGGTCAATGGGCGGACCTGGCGCTGTTTTTACCCAAATTTTATTTACACTTTTGTCGAAGTCTAATCATTGGATTTTAACAAAATTTATATCGTTTGAAAGATCTTCCTAAAGCGGACCTAACAATTCCAGGTTTGGGAAAACCGACGGTCGGATCTTTCGGTATAATCGTTTAAAGTTACGATTCCGAAACGCGAACTACCGCTCGTGATTCATTTAATTTTAATCTTAATTTATACATATATAATTATATATAAATATAAATGATTCGACGATTCCACAAACGTGTTTAACATGCCAAATAAAGAGTGTTTTTATTTTTCATAACCATTTAAATGTTTCTAATGATACATAAAAAGAGATATTGTATTTGCATACAAATTCCTATATTTTCTAATAATCAATAAAACAGGATTTTTGTTTGCATGCATTTCCAATATTTTCTAATGTCAAATACAAATGTAATTTTACCAGCATAATTTCTCAACATGTTTATAATGTCAAATAAAAATGTATTTTATCTGCATACATTTCTACATGTTTCTATTGTCAAATAAATAAGTATTTTATTTGCATACATCCTCTACATGTTTTTAATATCAAATAGAAATGTAATTTATTTACATTACAATCACTACATGTTTCTAATGTTAAATAAAAATGTATTTTATTTGCATACATTCTCTACGTGTTTCTAATGTCAAATAAACATGTAATTTATTTGCATACATCCTCTACATGTTTTTAATATTAAATAAAAATGTAATTTATTTACATTACATTCACTACATGTTTCTAATGTCAAATAAAAATGTATTTTACCTGCATAATTTCTCTACATGTTTATAATGTCAAATAAAAATATATTTAATCTGCATACATTTCTACATGTTTCTAATGTCAAATAAATAAGTATTTTATTTGCAAACATTCTCAACATGTTTCAAATGTCAAATAAAAATGTAATTTATTTGCATACATCCTCTACATGTTTTTAATATCAAATAAAAATGTAATTTATTTACATTACGTTCACTACATGTTTCTAATATCAAATAAAAATGTATTTAATTTGCATACATCCTCTACATGTTTTTAATGTCAAATAAAAATGTAATTTATTTACATTACATTCACTACATGTTTCTAATATCAAATAAAAATGTAATTTATTTACATTACATTGTCGTTAATGAAAAATAAAAAGATAGTTTTTATTTTCATTATTTGTATGCAATTTCTATTTTTAACTTAACAAATAAGAAAGAAATATTTTTATTTGTATAAAATTTCAATGTATAACATAACGATAAAAATGTCTCTTTTGAATAGTATACCATTCTAATGTATAACTTGACTATAAAAATGTCTCTTTTAAATTGTATACAATTTTAATGTATAACAAATAAAAATGGTATTTCTATATCTTAACATAGCCAATAGAAATGATATTTTAATGTTGTATACAAATTCCTACGTTAATGTGACAAATAAAAATAATATTTTTATTTGTTTACAAATCTATTTTTAACATAACGAATAAAAATGATATTTTTATTTGGTTGCAATTCCTGCTTTAACATGTAACATAAAAATGATATTTTTATGTGGTTTACAATTCCTACATTAACGGATAACATAAGAAATAAAAATGTCATTTTCATTTGCATACAAATCTAATTCTAACAATAAATGATACTTTTATTTTATCGACCATTCTATTTCAACGAAACAAATAAAAATGATACTTCTATTTTATTGACAATTCTATTTCAACAAAACAAATAAAATTGATACTTTTGTTTTGTCGACAATTCTATTACAACAAACGAATAAAAATGACTCTTTTATTTTGTTGACAATTCTATTTCGACAAAACAAATAAAAATGATAATTTTGTTTTATTGACAATTCTATTTCAACAAAACAAATAAAATTGATAATTTTGTTTTCGTTGACAATTCTATTTCAACAAAACAAATAAAATTGATAATTTGTTTTGTTGACAATTCTATTTCAACAAAACAAATGAAAATGATAATTTTGTTTTGTTGACAATTCTATTTCAACAAAACAAATGAAAATGATAATTTTTTTTTGTTGACAATTCTATTTCAACAAAACAAATAAAAATGATAATTTTGTTTGGTTGACAATTCTATTTCAACAAAACATAAAAAAGTGATAATTTTGTTTTTGTTGACAATTCTATTTCAACAAAACAAATAAAAATGATAACTTTATTTTATACAAAGTCTATTTTAACAAAAATGATAACTATATATTTGACAATTCCAATTCTACAAAGACGACAATTTATTTTGTCAATTCTAATTCAACAAAAATGACAATTTTTAATTTGTCAATTCTAATTCAACAAAAATGACAATTTTAATTTGTCAATTCTAATTCAACAAAAATGATATTGTTGTTTTGACACAAATCTATTAACAATTTTTATTTCAACAAAAATGTTAATTTTGTTTTGACAAAAATCTATTAAACAAAAGTGATGTTTTTGTTTGACAATTTTTATTTTAACAAAAATGTTATTTTTGTTTTGACACAAATCTATTCAACAAAAGTGATATTTTTGTATAACAATTTTTATTTCAACAAAAATGTTATTTTTGTTTTGACACAAATCTATTCAACAAAAGTGATATTTTTGTTTAACAATTTTTATTTCAACAAAAATGTTATTTTTGTTTTGACACAAATCTATTCAACTAAAGTGATAATTTTGTTTAACAATTTTTATTTCAACAAAAATGTTATTTTTGTTTTGACAATTTTATTTCAATAAAATAATCCACCAAATCAACAGATCAACATAACAACATCAATCAACCCGAATCAAATCACGTATCACAACAAACTGAATTTAACAACGGATTGGTAAAGATTTCTAAACACAATCATAATTAATTAATTTCAATTATTAAAAAAAGAATTCTCACAGTGCTTCAAATTTTGTACAATTCAGAATTGAATTTTTCCCAAATTCTGATTTGCTCCAAATTCGTTTTAGTCTGTTCTGAAATGTAGATCTCAAATTTATGGTCCCAACGGTTCCAAAATCGTCTAATTCTGTATTCGTATGAATAAGGCATGAATTTGTTTGTGTAGATATTATTTTTAAATTAATCAATTAAATAATTGAATATACCCTTCTTCTTCTACAGATAACCAAGGCCGACGTTTTCACGTATTGCTTCCAAACTAGGTCAAGGGGTTTCAATCCAATCACTCAGTTTCACGACGATCCGACACCAATGCGTTGAAGAGGAGAGGGAGGTGCACAAGGGGCCCCCACGCGGTGGCGTGCGATCGGGATAAGGGGTGCAACGGCGGCTTGAACCTGTCGACTTCAGGGGTTTGGTTCTTCGTGAATACACCACTATACTTGATCAACCCCGTATGGAATTGAAGAGGGGACCAATCTCTACAAAAACTTCAACTGGAGTGAGAGATTTTGTTGAATGGATTGGGATTTATTAGAGGGAGAAGGTTTGAAGAATTCTGGCCATCGAATGATGGGCGGCGGCTCACTGTAGTATTAGGGTTTTGATTTTTAAGGTTATTTATAATAAAATAATATTAAATCTCTTAAGTATTGGTTAAAGCCCGTTAACCTTGAACAACTCCAAATTCAGCCCAACGAGAGTTGTCCGCAGCCAAATTTCCCCCTTCCAGACACAATGGGCTAGGTCTCGTCAGCCCATTCGATCATTTTCAGCTTGTTTTCTTCAAATTAAAATATAAAGTATTTAATTATTTAATTTGGTCGTACATTTAAATTTACCGGGGCCACATAAGAACTTCAAAAATTCTCGAAAAATAATCTAGCTGTGTTTTGACGATACGGTCCTAATAAAATTAATTTTGTCGAATTTGAAGATCGTTTGAAAAATGGCCCTTTTAACGGTCGATTAAATTCAATAGAAATTATTGAACATAGTTTAATTTACCACGCTCACATATTAATGCAAAAAAATATGGAAAATTAAACTTAGCCATAATTTGACATTCCGGATCCAACAAAAATGGTTTCATCGGAAACGGAGGTCGTTTGTCAAATGACTATTTTTAATAGCTTTAATATTATTTAAAAATGGAATTTTTAAATTATGACACATTTTCTAACAAAATTCCTTAAATTAAAAATTTTAAATTGGTTCTGATTTTCTGGGTTGTTACAATATGTGTGTATGAAATCCATATAAATAAAACTTTATGGTAATTGACTATGTCTGATTCCAATTCGGAAAGAAAGAATATTTTAAATTAACGAATATTTTAAAATGACGAATAATGAATATTTTAAAATAACTAATATTTTAAAATAATATTCAGTAATCGATCAAAATATGATTTTGATGTTCGATTTGGGATGGACACAAAAATATTGAAATATATGGAGCCATGTTGATTAGATTGACGCCATTTTGACGTGAACGATATTTATATCGATTTTATTCATTTTTATAATGAATATCGAAAAAGGAAATGATTTCAAAATCTGATATTTTGAAAATTTTATCATTTATATATTATAATGATAAGGAAAATTCAGTTTTGATTTAAAATTGAAAATGAAGTTAGAATCGTTTTAAAACAAATTTATAAAATACGTTTTAAATGGAAATCGACTATATATATATATACATATACTTACATACATACATACACACACACACACATATATATATATATATATATATATATATAACGGCCTGAATAGAACGCGCCGCTCCACGGCAGTTCGCGAATTTCGACCATTGACTTCGAATTGACATTATGGGAGATCCGACCGTTGGATTCCCCTAAAATCGAAACTGTTGGGTTCTTATCGAAAAGAGCTTTCCAACGAATACAATATATTTGAAATCTAACGGTTGGATTTGGAATTTTGTCCAAATCAAATTTGGAAAAGGTCGTTGTAAGTGCAGTTCGATGACCGTTTATGGAAATCGACTGAAAGGGCCTTAATAAAATTATTAAAAATATTAATAATTTGTGTAAAATCATAATAAATGATTTGGAGAGAATTGGGATGAAAAATTCCATATTTGAAAAGATAAAAATATATTTTTATCGAGATGAACTAGTTATTAACTAGAATTTATAATCCAATTATTTTTAAATAAATAAATTGGATTTAGAATGGGTTTTTAAATATAACCAGAATTTCCAATATATGAATTGGAGTGGATTTGAATAGAAATCATCTTCGGAATATTTCGTTGTTGGATTTCGTGATTATACGGATATTGTTATGGAAATTTGGAAGATCTATTTATATCGTTATTTCCAGTACGATATTTGTTGGTTTCAGAATTTGATCTTGAATATAAGCCGATATAATTTCTATTCAGAGCCTTGTATTTACTATCAAATGGTATTTTTGGTTTGTCGTGAATGGTGTCTTTATTAACACTGTTCTTAAACCCAGTTGAGAAAAGAATAAATCTTTAAATTAATATTTAGAGAAGTTTACCAATTAATTCATATTTAACTGGAATTGAATAAAAGAATTGGATTTTTGGGTTTAACATGAACGGTTTTTTAAATCACATCTGTTCTTTAACCCGATTAACAGTGAAATATGATTTGGAATTTACAAAACATTTTTATTAAGATTTAACGGGAATTTTCCAAAGTGAAGTTTTCCAGTTTAATATATTAAATTGGAATTGAATGGAATTCGATTTGATAATAATCGAAGTGAGCTTCTGTGGAAGAAGACCGTTAATATATATGGAATTTAAAAGGCTTTGTCGTTATTCCATTTATATTATTAGTTGGATACAGAAATTGATATCGATTATATACATCGATCTATTTTCCATGAAGATTCCATAATTAATGGAATGTGATTTGGGTTTATCATGAACTGTGTTTTAAATGACATTGGTTCTTTAACCCAGTAAAAGACAGGATTACATGTCTATCATTGTATTTCGAACTGTATGGTTGATCTCTGCTGAATATATATCTGGTTGGTGGTGGAGAATTTATTCTCTTGCTTAACACCCTTCTCTAAGACGTATTAGCTTAGAGGTTATATATAGGTAGAAATCAATAGTACGGTGTAGATTGTCGATGCGGCATGTTTGATTTTCCAAAGTTAAATAATCTTTAATATTGACTTTTGGGAAGATTAAAACTAAGTGGAGTTTTAATAAATCTTTAATTAGATTGAAATGAGAATGTGATAGTTTAAATTATCAAATTCGGGAAATGAGAAGAATGGAGTACCATAAGTTTTACTCCAAGCGATAGTTAAATCTTTAATTAGATTTAAACATGAACTGGTAATTAAATTTATCGATAACACCGTGGTGTTAGGTATGGAGTATTACCAGTTTTTCTCCATGGGATGAATAGGTTGGGAATGGGAAATTAAAAAATGATAACTTCGGTAAGGTTCGCTAATCCCGACTAGTTGACAAACCTTAATTTGATATGGAATTGATATCCAAAGGAAGATTAAAGAATAAATTTAAAAGAATTTATCTTTGATCAAATTATTGGGAACCTTCCCCAAAGTAAAAGAATATTTTAATAAAAGAATATTCTGGATTGGAATGAGGCGTATGTTGTGTTTTTATAGCACTTCTTTATTATATACGCGAGTTATTCGGAAAGGCTGGGTTTATACTCATTCTGACTAACTGATTCGCCGATAAGTCGACGATGAAGACGGTGGTTGAAGACCAGAGGTCTTCACATTATTTGGATTATTACTGATGTCTTGATTGAGCTGTACACCCAAGGCGAGGTAATAAGTGGTGATCGTCCAGACGTACTTGGAGATTGACCGGATATGCGAGGACCTCTCTCCTGTATTGGACATATGGGATGAGAAATAAGGTGCCTTCGGTTTCGTTCAGACCCAGAACGAGCTAGTAAACGGATGTGTGTCTGACATTGGATTTTATTTTGTGTTGATTTATTTCTATTAAATATATATCTGTTTGGCGGTGGAGAATTTATTCTCTTGCGTAGCGCCCTTCTCTAAGACGTACGTGCTCAGAGGTTATATATTGATAGACATCAGTCGCATAGCGTGAATTGCCTATGTGGCATACTGAGATGCAAATGATCAAGGCTTCTGTTGAAAAGCAGAGTCTTGTGGTTGATGATCAAAACACGACTTTAGTATAGCAGAGCTTTGTGTATAGCATTAATTCACAAGCCTCACACCTCGGTATAAGTCAAAAACGGGATAAGGGACCCAAGGAGGACATGACTTTTCTTTCTAGCTATGGGTGGTGTCATAGTATGGAGCCCGGACATTTATTTATTTTTACCTATGTGGATGATGGATTGCGAGGCGCCTCGGATATATCGGTTACTATGGAGCCGATGGATAGGCCCTAAAGGTCCGGAAACGTGTGTTCAGGAATACTAATGCTCAAACATAAGGCAGGACCGCCTTGGAGGATCCAGGGGTCTTCTACGGGAGATCCTGAGGAATTTTCTAGAGTGTCTTGAAGCTTGCGAGGAATACATCCCTTGCCCGACTCATGACAGAAACCCAATTTCCAATACGTGACATTTCGGTTTTGATTGTAGAGCCTAGTATGGTGATAAGATAGATGGTACCTATGCCGCCTATGATTGATACATTTATATTTGAAGTTGATTTCTTCACTTATAGTAATACTAAAAGAAAATTTTCACGTAACAAGCATTATTTGGGCTATTATAAGGTAAATATCTATCATCTGGCTTGCGTTGCATTGTGTGATGGGACCCGAGTCTTATAATAACTTCATTTTCTTTAATTAGCATTGCCCTGTTTGTTTTATGCACTGGTATTCTTGGGGGTAAACCCGTTCCGTGTTATATGGCGTGGTCCCTTGATATACCTAACTTTAAAATCAAATTAATAACTGTTTTAGTTCTCACACCAGTCACATGACTGACCTGGAGTTTATTGTTTTAACCTAAACTCTGGGTGCCCCTATTTTCCACACGGCCAGCTAGTAGTTTTGGTTTTGCAGATATTATATTCACAGGATCCTGGATTTACCACTGAAACTTTATTCGAAAAGCTCTGTATCCGTGTATTCTTTTTCAGTTGTGTTATGTAGTATTTTCCGCTACTATGTATTTAAATGTAATTTAAATCTCTAACATTTGTCAAATGTATATTATTTATTCATACTCTGTATATTCATGTACTCTGATGTAAATTGTTGTAGTAAGCAATGATATGTTCTTCTGATTTGTCGTGTTCTCAAATCAATCCGGGCTTTCCCTTAAGGGCTAGTTTTGGTCGTTTCATAGAACATTTGAAAAAGGTAATGTATGTAAATAAAAATGCAAATAATAAAAATAATTCAAAAATTAGAAAAATTAATAATAAATTAATGTTTTAATGGAATGAATAAAATTATTATGAAAGCAATTTTTTTAAAGAATCAATTTTACAAATGATCGAATAATAACGAAAATATTTATTTTTTCACTAGCATGCAAATGCGCAAGTACAGTGGATTATGACATTACTATACCGATATAGAATAATATTAACAACATATATGCCCGGAGAAAGATGCGTTTAGCTGTAAACAGTTCTATATCTTAGTATGTAATACGAAATCATTTAGGTATCAGATATCCAAATCTGCAAATATAGAAAAATGTCATTTAATTTTTCTATTGCCTAGTAATTGATAATTGAAAAAAACAATTTTCTTTAGCTTAGCTAGAATGCCCACTCTGAGATTCACTCTAACAAAGAGCAGTAATGGTCATGTCGTCTTCTAGCACATAGAATAGACGTGGTTAGGAGCAACTATCTGTAAGCCTAACATCTAGTGAGTATCAAATATCGTCGATTGACTATATATTATTTTTGTTTCTTACATTAAGTAGATTGACGTACTCAATTCGTGTTTAATATTAAAGTATGATGGCTAATGATCTATTAAGAATATAGTACAAACAAAACACATAAAAAAATCATAGAACATAATACACATATGTACGAATAGCGGAATACAACATTACATGTGTCACATACATGAATGGTTCTTAACGCCATATGCAAATATATTATGTATCAATAATGAATATGAAAAAAAAACATGAATAATCAACTATGCATCTTGGGTACTAGCTCTAAGTAAGATGATCCAAGATAAAGCATAGATAAGCATGAATCAACAACAAACTATTGACTAGAAATAACATGATGTGACTGGAGTATAAAATGCACAAGTCAGTCTAGCTAAAACATATAAGTTAGAACACGATAAATGAAATATAATGTCACATGAGAGAAAAATCCTTTCCATTCGAAAATGAACGATATAGACTCATGTCAACATATAGCATTTGAAGTTGTTTCACATAATCAACACACAAGTCTCTCTCGTAAGGTATTAACATAAGAAGTAGACATTCCCATCAACATGAATTACCTGAACTTAAAGGCTATGTTTACTAAATCATAATCACATAAAATACAAGATGGAAATCGTAGAAACAAAAAAAACACGCGAATTCGGTGAAATGTTCAAAGCATAGAAATTCAATCACCAAATATAAATCCATCGATAGCTTAAAGGCTATAAAGACATAATAATTAACAATAAAATAGTGTTTTTTTTAGAAAAAATAGATTCTAGAAATCAAAAATAAAGAAATATAGGTAATGGTATAAAACTAGATCCAAGTCACAATAGCAAAACTGAAGAAATGTTGCACGTGCATATCTCATGTGGCTAAAGCCTGCCAAATAATAATCAGTGAATATGGTACCTTTTGCAAATGACTAGAAGGTCACAAATGACACTGATGGAAGGTCATAGATGGCCCGAGAGTCTAATGAAAATGACACAATGGTCATAGATGGCCCGAGAGCCTAACGTAGATGACCTGAAGGTCTAGTACTACCAATAACGTAAAATGTGTCACAAACTCCCAAATAGTGGTACTGTTGTGTCCCACACTACATGTTCTCAATTAACAGTTTATTACCCATTAGCTAATTTCAAATTAAAAATAACTTCGATTCGACAAGTATGGAATTTGCCTATATAATGTCCCTTTGTGTCCTATACAATGAGGTTTATTGTATCGTTTAATTCACTTTCTCGTTTTCTCGAAGAGTGCAAATATGTGTATTTTATATAAAATATTTAGAAAACGAGTTTAGAAAATCATTTTCGAAAACACTTCAGAATTATTTGTAGTGAAATATCTATATAAATAAAGAATATTTATACATATATAATATAAAATGAAAATATTTATATTTTATAAAATCATTTCATAAAACGTTTACTTTAAATAAAAATTCTTTATAAAATCATTTATAAAACTTATGTGCGTGGAATAGGCAACGACGATACAAATCCACTAAAACCGACACAATAAAAATTTGCATGAAACTCACACAATTATAAATACTGGTAGACGATAATGCCATATATCCTATGTAGGATTATTCCTATTAAAGCTACTCAAAAAAAAACATAGAAATCATCTCAATATTGAATAACATTCAGAAAATCGGATGAAAGACTTTGGACAATTCAAGGACTTTAAAGGATCACTGGAAAAAGTGTTTGGACTAGGAAATTTTAACATTCTACAAAATTCAAAATTTAGATTAAATATAAAAATATTATATTTAAAATATGTTTAACCAAATGTAACGAAGTAATGGATTTCATTGAACCAAATGTTCCATCGCGTCTGTCTCATCACGCTGATCACTGTATTATATTCATTTGTGCAATTTAATGTCTGACGAACGTCCGTATCAAAAAATAGTGTATCGTATTGGTAACTAACATTTTGTCGTTCCTAGTGTTGTGTTCCAATGTGTGTCTTATTGGAATAGTAGGGTGTCCTATGTTATGTTCAAACCCTTCATCCAGCCCACGTTTCATCGTTGTTTCACAAAATTTTATTTTTCTAGTTTGAGTTCCACTTTACTTGCCATGTTTCCATGTTAATAATAGAATATATTTGCATATTAATGTTCATTTTCCCTTTATTTTTTCAAAAAAAGTGAACTTGTTGTCCCCATTATTTTAGCTGCCACTGAAATTGCACCTCCCAAAACCTTCGACTACCGCATCGTGCTCCAAACCCAAACACCGTCGGTCAAGTTCATTCAGAGCCAACCATGCAATTCGAGCCCGACATTGCTTCTCTGTAACCTGCTTGATCACTATATCATGCACCACATGATGACGCCTACATAAACTCCTGCACAACAATTTCCCTTCATAGCACTATTACTACAAGAATTTTACCGGCAAACCAAAACAATGTGAAGGGGTATCGTAATAGAGTCGACACCAAAGTGGAAGCGTGGGAAAGTATCTGATTGACACTAAAGCACGAGGGTGTAAGGTGAAACCAGAACTGATAGCAAATGGTCCAAGAAAAACAAGGCCGACATCAAAACGAGAAGAGTAAGAGTAGAGCCGACACCAAGAAGTGGAATCATAACAAGCAAAGCCGACACTAAAAGCTTGGAACAGTAACAGTGGAACTGATACCAAAATAGCAAGTCGATACCGAGGATTTAAAGGAGGATAGCACTGAAATAATTACTTTGTGAATATGCTATCAGCACCAACATAAAGGAATAAATGGCTTGGTGGTGATACCAAGAAGAGATGGCAATAAATGAACGCTGTCAACACCAATAGAAAGTGAGCAGTTCGCTTGGTGTCGACATCAAGGAATGAAGGAAAATGCATAGAGCCGATACCAAGAGAAGTGGATTTCTATATTGATAGATGTGGATTTTTGATCTTCTATTATAAACACCCGAATCCAGGTTTCAGGGTTTCCATTATTTTTAGAAGTGGATTTATGTTCTTCTATTATAAATATCTGAATCGAGTTTTCGGGATTTCTATTATTAAAAGATGTGGATTTCTGATCTTCTATTATAATCACCCAAATATGGGTTTTGGGTCTTCTATTCCATATTGCAAGATGTGGATTTCTGAACTTCTTTTATAATTACCCGAATCTGGGTTTCAAATTAATCTTCTATTTATGTTCCCAAAGGTGGATTTTTTGGACTTTTATTACGAATGCCTGAATATGGGTTACAAAACTTCTATCTATGCTTGTAGAAGAAGATTTCTAGGTTTCTGTTTAAATACAAGAATCAAGGTCTCGAGATTGTGATTCACTTTCTCATATTCTATAAGAGTGCAAATATGTGTATTTTTATATAAAATATTTAGAAAACTAGTTTAGAAAATCATTTTCGAAAGCACTTCAGAATTATTTGTAGTGAAATCTCTATATAAATAAAGAATATTTATACATATATAATATAACTTGAAAATATTTATATTTTATAAAATCATTTCATAAAACATTTACTTTAAATAAAAATTCTTTATAATATGTGCGTGGAATAGGCAAAGATGATACAAATCCACTAAAATAGACACAATAAAAATTTGCATGAAGCTCACCCAATTATAAATACGGGTATATGATAATGCCATCTATCCTATATAGGTTTATTGTAACAACCCGGATTTTAAGCGACTTTGGTTATCGACATAAACTCGATGTCGATAACCAAAACATCGAAAAATCCTGGTAGTTAATGAAAGAAATTAGAGGGTGAGGATAGATAAGATAGAAACTTAGAATAGAAGAAGAAAAAGAAGAACTTACATCATCAGAGTAACACGAATCTCACAGCGGAACGAATAACATATAATATATAACATAACTTTGAAATGTAAAAGTTATGTATACAATAGCACTTATCAGAGTACAACACTTACAACACAGCGGAAATACTATAGCTATATAATCTTGAAGCCTCCTGCTCCAGCTCTTCAAGTATCTGCAAATTCCTGACTACTTGACTTCCCGTACAAAATTGGGCACCCAAGAGTTTAGGGAAAACAACACAAAATAAACTCCGGGTTAGTCATGGGGCTGGTATGAGTAAAACAGTTCAAAACAGTTTGAACAAGTAAACGATATCTCATAATACCACGCCGCATAACGGAATGGGTTTTTCCCTAATGAGAATCCAATATTTCTTTATATCAAAAACCTTTTGATATTATAATAATGTCTATCAACCACAATATAATAATCATTTAGCAGAAACACTTTCATCTCACGTTCTACATATATAGTATACAATCAAAACCGCCAGCACGTATTGGGTAACGGATTTCCAACTATGACAAGGTATGGAATCACCTTCTGATCAGTGTACTCTAGGAACGATACACTGGAGTTCAACAAGAACATCTTGCAACTCAGCCACACATGACCGACCACTCATTTTGCTTGAGTGTATCGAATGTACATCACCAACGGTTGGGATCAGCAACCGTTCCCATATATATATATATATATATATATATATATATATATATATATATATATATATATGGGACAGCATTGATAGATTTAAGAAACAAATGAATATTCTCTAGATAAGTGATTATACACCGTACTTCAGTGCGACCGACTTAGCCATGCTGCCTGCCCGATTTCTGTCATTTACCGGTTGATGAGGCTAGAAGCTACGCTTTATCATCACATCAGATTCACTTCGAATGCCACATTGTCAGATCCATCGAAAATCACTAATTGACGTCTACAACAGTACATTACGTGTTAGCTAAAGAAGTTTCCTTCTCCGCTTCCACTCTTGGTACGGTTGAAGAAATCAAAGTACATGACCTTTCTGGAAATACTCTGTCAGACATTCATCCACACAAGTCATCCTCATTCACTTAGAATGTCACATCGTCATACCCGCCATATCACAAATTGATTTATCCAAAAATAACACAGGTATACAGCTTAGAGAAACGAATTCCTCCGCCACCAAACATGAATACTTTTGAACAGATCAACTTACGCGATCCATTGGATATACTCTTTCTGACCTTCGTCCATACAAGTTGTCCTAGGACTGGACAAACCGAAGGCACTATTCAATATATCCATCTTAGTCACTGTTATCTAAGACTTATACAACAACCCTTGCATTTTACTCCGTCTTCTATTTTCTTTGGCATATATGATTCGCAACGCTTATGCCAATACAGAGTGGTTCTTTGGATAATAATCCAACCGGTCTCTCCATATTAACAACGTTAAAATGGTCAAAACTTCGATAGTCTGTGAATTAACTATCAAAGAAAAACAAGTGTGAAAACAACGATATTATTTCCAGATGGAAATTATATCGAACAAACATCATTTAACATTAATCTCTTTAGTTCATTTTCATCTCCTGTTTCCCTATATTCAATATTTCTTATTTTCTAAATTTAGAAAATATACGTTATTAACATTTAGGGACATTTCCATTTCTTGTTTTCTATATTAGAAAACATTTCTGGTTCTTATTAGAAAACATTTCCAAAACTCGTACATTGGACTTAGGCGGATGTTTAAACAGACCATCGTGATGCCAACTCATATCATTACACTTATTAACTATATTCACTTAACCACCACTTACTATCAAACATTAGTCATTTCTTAGTTAAAAACGAAGTCAATCAAGTTGGGGTATAATTACCTCTCAGACCTTAACTGAACAATGGTTTAAACTTTGGGATAGACAAGGTTTATCCTTTAAAACTTAAACAAACTTCCTTACGAAATTCTCTTTCGAATAATCTCTATTCGATAACTCCTCCATTCGAATAACTACATTCGATAATCTTTCTTTCGAATAACTATATTCGATCAACTCCTTTTGGTTAACTCTATTTGCTTAACTCTATTTGATTTACTCTATTTGATTAACCCTATTCACTTAACTCCTGTCGAATAAACTATATTCGATAACTCCTCTAACTCTATTCGAATAAACTATATTCGATTAACTCCTCAAATTCTATTCGAATACTCCTATTTAGTTAACTTAACTCGATTGCTTAATCTTGATAACTCAACTTGATAACCTAACTTGATTATCTTAACTTGATAACTTAATCTTGATAACTCAACTTGATAACCTAACTTGATTATCTTAACTTGATAACTTCATTTTGATTAACTTAATGCGCTAACTCAATTTGAATAACTTAACTTGATTATCTTAACTTGATAATTCAAATTGACTGATTCGACTTGGCTAACCCATTTGATTAACTCGACTTGGCAAACCCACTTTGTTAACTCATTTGACTAGGTTCGACTAACTCTTTTACTATGGTTCGACTAACTCATTTGATTAGGTCCGACTAACTCTTTTGACTTGGTTTGACTAACCCATTTGATTAGGTTCGACTAACTCATTTGGTTAGGTTCGACTAACTCTTTTGATTAGGTTCGACTAACTCTTTTACCATGGTTCGACTAACTCTTTTGATTAGGTTCGACTAACTCTTTTACCATGGTTCGACTAACTCTACTCGTTTAACTCGACTAACTTTTGAATACCATATTCGATTTACTAACTTTCGAATACCATATTCGAATTATTCGTTTCAAATAACTAAATTCTATTAACTCCTTCGAATACTAAATTCGATTAACTCCACTTCGAATAACTAATTCGATTATCTCCTTTCGAATAACACTATCCGATTAACCCCCTTTGATTTAACTCTTATTCAAATAACTTATATTCGAATAACTCTATTCGATTTGACTCTAGTCGAATGACCCAAATCGATTTAACTCTATTTGTTTAACTCTTTCTTTTATTAACTCATGTCAAATTTTCCTTTTTATAACCCTATTTATTTTTTTCCAAATGAATATTCCTTTATTCTATTCATTTACTAAATAAATATTCCTTTATCCTGTTTATTTTCTAAATAAATATTTCTCTTTTATAATATCCTTCTGATATTATAAATACTTTAAATCTCAAACTATTTCATTTTATAAAATTGGTTGATTTTATAAAATTCCTTTATTCTATTTATTCACTAAATAAATATTCCTTTGATTAAATCATATTTATTTAACAAATAAATATTCCTTTATTCTATTTATTCAATAAATAAATATCTCCTTTTAATTCTATTTATTCTAACAAATAAATATTTCCATTATTCTATTTGTAAATGTTTCCACAAATATTTCCTTTGATTTCCTATTTGTAAATGTCTTACAAATATTCCTCCTCCTATTTGTTTTACAAATAATTTCCTTTATATTTGTTTAACAAATATATTTCCTTTTAATTTGATAATCAAATATAATTCTTTTATCAAAATCCTTTTTCTTATATATAAAATCCAGTGATTTTATATAAATAAATCATTTTCAACATATACTTTTGAAAATCTCCTTTGTACATTCTGGTATTTTCTTATGGTATTTAACACACCATATAACAACGATAAATATCGTCCAAACACACATAATCAATCATCAGATTATACATCACATTATATATCACAATATATATAAATCACAGTAAAATAGATGTTGAGGAATCCAGTTGGATTCCTCCAACCTGTTTCCCTGCATCACAAATGTTAGACAATATAACTAACATCGATTTCACATTACTGTGAAATATTCTGATAAACAGAATCGACATATAAATGTTTAATGGTTTATATATATACATATATATATAATTTCTACTAACTGACTAGCAGTTCAATCAAACAACCAACACACAGTCAAACAGACAATTTTTAACAGTTCTAAGAATACACTGTAAAAATAGAAATATTCAGAGTTAGTGAGTTTTACTCACCTTGGACTGTTATCGTTAAAATGATTAACTGTCTTTGATTCAGACGGACAATTTATTTCGCTATAAATTGTGATGGACTCCAATTGACTCGCGGTCAGTTCCATTGTGTAGTGTCCGTCCATACGATCCCAACGGATCCAACCATTCGTAATTCTGATAACAGATGATCGAGATATTAATTATACAAGTTTAACACTTTTTAAAATAAAAATAAAACTTTGATTTAAACACTTAGGCCTTACCCCACTTCCTTGGCCCATCTCCCTCCTTTATAAAAAAAAGCCCAAACCCGATTTTAACTCTTCTCCCCCAAATCGACATAACACCGAACTCCAGGAAACACCCATGACCGAATTTTCCCTCCGAACTGCTCTCTCTTCTTTCCATTACAATTTAAACCAAATACACCAAAATACTTATCACCGAATCCTCATCAACCTCTCACCCATTTCCGTACGCTCGCACCATCCTACCCAGGTCCGACTGGTGACCTCACGCACGCCTCCAGGAGGATCATCGACACCCAAAATCCGTCGAACATCCCACAAGACTGCACACAAAACCAGATTTCGACGCTGAAACCAAAAATACCCATCCCGACTTCAATCGATGCTCATACCTCGTTCGAGAGGTAACCCTAGTCTGCGTTGAGCAGCTCCGACAAACAGCAAATGGACGTCGCACCCTGGTAGGTCACACCAGCTTGAAGAGCTACTCACACTGATTACGAATATCAATGGTTTAGGATTTTTAACAATTTATGTGAATTGTTTTTTTTTATTTTAAGAACTCACGAAAAATGTTTGAGGAAGAGAAATTTCGTCTGCGCACTTGTTTGACCAGTGAGGAAGTGAAAATAGGTTTAGAAAGTTTTAGGGGGTTATATAGGAGATTTTAATTATTTTTATATTCGATATAATATTCATTTTAAAGTCATCGTGGTATGTACCTGTCCTTTAAAATTTCCTGTGACCACATACGATACCCAAAAATCATGAAAACGGACATGCAGCTACAGCTCGACATTACGGTCCAAACGAAACTGGTTTCGTCGAATTCCGACTTCGTTTGCTCACACTGCGTATTTTTAAAGGTCGATTTATCGACTGTTTCTTACTCTAAAAATCCGTATGACCACACAGTGACTCTAAAAATCACGAAACTGGAAATCTAACAACTACTTGACATTGCGGATCCAATAAAATTAGTTTCGTCGAATTCCGAGGTAGTTTGCAAAAGTGGCTATTTTTAACGCTCTAAATAACCTATTTAAATATATAAATATATTTAATTTAAAATTAATATTATCGTCTATATTCACAGTGGAATACCGTACAGCTCAGAATAATCCTATATGTATTTCTAACTCGATATTTCAATCTGGGTCGACCAGATATTCGATTTATATTTAAATTCCCTTTTAAAATATAAATAAATCGTTATGGTCAAGGCGCTGCTTTTCTGAGAATTTGGTTTGGTCGTAACTCAAAATCTACACGACGAAATCTCGATATTTCTCTTCCACTAGAAATAAATACTCCACCAGCTCCACACGTTTCTAGTTTCATAGAAATACAATTTAAAACGAACCCTGTATACTCAGTTGAAGTTCAAATCGCCAAATAGCGAACTGCCGCGCCATTTCGAGCTCTATTTTAATTATATTATAATTATACGTTCAAACTGACGTCGATTGAATATATTTGTCAATATACTTCAACTCTAAGCTGAATTAAATATTAGGGATGACCCAGTTCACATTATATTGTCAACTCACTATTTCTGGTTATTTCTGAATTAAATATATTATTTAATTATTTAATTAAATTAATTATTCCATATTATTTAATTAAATCTCCATTTAATTCACTATCTCACTATTTATATAATTAAATAAATTAATTATATCCCTGGAAAAATGCGGGTCATTACATTTATTCCCATTAAAGCACCTCAAAACAAAGCATAGAAATCAGCTCAATATTGAACAACATTCAGAAAATAGGGTGCAAGACTTTAAATAATTGAAGGACTTTAAAGGATCACTAGAAAATTGTTTGGACATGAAAATTTTAACAATCTATGTTAATTTACCTTAAAATTCAAAATTTAGATTAAATATCAAAATCTTATATTTGAAATATGTTTAGCCAAATGTAACGAAGTAATGAATTTCATTGTACCATATGTACCATCGCGTCTGTCTCATCACGCTGATCACTGCACTCTATTCATTTGTGCAATTTGATGTCCTACAGACGTTAGTATCAAAAAACAGTGTATCGCATTGGTAACCAATATTGTGTCATTCTTAGCGTTGTGTCCCAATGTGTGTCTTATTGGAATAGTGGGGTGTCCTACTCTATGCTCAAACCCTTCATCCAGCCCACATTTCATTGTTATTTCACAAAATTTAATTTTTATAGTTTGAGTTCCACTTTAATTGCCATGTTTCAATGTTAATACTAGAATATATTTGAAACACCCCACCTCCGTTAGGGTCACTCTCAAAGGGAATGCCCTAATTTTGGTGGAGGTTTATAAGTACAAGTCACAGATATACAAGACAGATATAAGAACACATATTTGTAAACAGCGGAAGAACAACAAACTTTATTTCATAAAGTCAAATATGTGTTACAACAACATCCTTTCCAAAAACATAACATAACACTTCATAATCTGTCTTGAGTACATTATTTTTAAAGAAGCATAAATAAAACATAGACAAACTGCCAAAGCCCCATAGTGGATTGTCCAAAGCCATAGTTCAAAACAGGAAAGTCCAAGCAATACATTTCTCTTCTTCAAGCTGGATGTTGAGGTAGGTCAAGCTGCTGTGTTCCCTCCCTGAGGACCTGGGGGGGGGGGGGGGGGGGGGGACGGAAGAAAGAAGACGAAAGAAAAATAGAGTCAGACATAAAGCCTGAGTAAGTCTAGTACTACTTTGTCTATGAATAAAGAACTGGGTATGATAAGTAAAACAGGAAGTGGGCAACATTATAAACTTGGTTAAGTTATCTAGGGTCGGATATACTATCGTACCCCATGTTAATCTCTGAACCCATATAAACTAGTTTCCAATTTGCACCCCAAAATCAGGGTGATGTGATCCATTCTACGATGATCGGCTCCTACTCGCATAGTTACATGTGTCTTACGGCCCCCGATGTCTGTAGTTACCTATGCTGGTCCCACCATGGGGTGTATCAAGTCCCATAGTGGCAACCCGACACAACCTTAGAGTGCAAAGGTATGCTACTGGTGTCCAGTGCTTTATTTTTCTGCGCCGGAGTGCGTGCACGCCCGCACACCGTTAGAACCTACACTGCTACACTACCGCCGTCGATTTGACCTCTTACAATCAGCCCAGTAATCGTGCCCCACCCTGCCTAGTTTCAGGGTATCCTGATACACCTTCTAGGGTTACTGCTGAAAAGGGTCCCCCGTTACTAGGTTTTCTATCTCTAGCCAACATGCTAAGTTGGTTAAGTGTTTCTAACCTAACCCCACCAGTCCGTTTAGTTTAGCATGTTCCATTTTGATTAAGTTTTTAGTCCACTTAATCCTAACAATCCTGACTCAGCCTTAATTGTCTTATTAAGGCCCTGACCTCTCACATTAGACAGGTATTGTTGTGGCTGCCTGTTGCCGGTTGGTTCCGGGCAGTCTTACGCCACAACTCAGTCTAACCTCGGGTCCTTGCTGGGCTCCATGTTTAACCTCCCACATTGGATAGGTATTGTTGTGACTACTGGACAGCCGGGCGGTTCCGGGTAGGTTTACATCACAACTCAATCCAACCTCGGGTTAAACACATCGTATGTTCTACATTTACATATTTTGTCATTCTTCTTTATTTCTTATATGTAAATATTTGCGGCCCATTATTAAGTTAATGGTGTAAAGGTTACACCAACCACGGGCCCAACCCATACTTGAATTTGGGCCCTTCTATTTCACATTTTCATTCATTAATTAATTTTTAACCCAACGTTATTTTCCCCCGTTTTACACGTCCGTTTATATATATTGGGCTTAGCCTTTTAAAGCCCAATTTAGCCATGCGAAAAGGGGAGGCTTATGGCGTATACACAAAGAGGGGAAAGTGAGCGCATGAACTTGCATATGACGTTGGAAAATACATAATAGAAATTGGTGTACTTGCATAGTGGTAACATAGGTGACATGAATCAAAGCATGTGAACTTGCATAGGTTTAACTACAACATGAACCTATATTCTTATTTAGGCCTAGTGTCAAACATAAGCATGGCATAAATACTGCTAGCATAAACATGGCATAATGTCAAACATAAGCATGGCATAAATATTTCTAGCATAAACATGGCATAAACATAAACAAGTCATGTTCATAAGGTTTCTACATGTTTACAAAAGGGATACTTTGTTACTAACACAAAAGCATAATTCAACTTAATCATGATTTAAGTCTAATCACATAACATACTTATGCATAAATATTCCTAATCATGATGTTTGCTTTAAACTTGCAAAAAGGGGATTTTTGAGTCCAACCTAGCCATGTCTCACATATGTCATTTAACAATATAGAACTAACATGGATTTCAATTTTGCCAAATATCATTCATAGCCTAGCCATAAGTTTGCAAAAGCATGTGGATTATGGGGTCAAAATTCTAACATAGTTTCATATAAACTATAACAACCAAACTTGTTTCAATTACTTGCAAAATGATTTATGCATAAAAATATACATCATGATGGCATAATAACAAAGCCCCAAACTTGCATGAATTTCAATCAACTACATACATGTAGCTTCAACATAGATTACACAATTTGCGCAATATTCCAAACGTATATTTGCATAGAACTACCGCATGTAGTTCTTTATAATGAATAACATAATTTTGCACAAACATGAATTACTTCCATTGCCACAATTCAAGCATACACATCAACACAGTTGTTTATTTATACCAAAGTAATACTCTACTTACAATGGTTGCGGCGAATTCTCTAATTAAGAGACACGATTCCTTTGTTGAATTGATTAGCTTTAGGTTGCTTTGAATTGCTTTAGGCTTAGAACTTTCTTCCTAACTCTCTCTCTAGTCGGCGGCTACTCTTTGTCGTTCCTCAGCAACATGGCGGCTATAATCTTATTTTGAATGAATAGATTAGGGTTTAGTCTAGGGTTGTTTATATAGAGGTTAGGAATTGATTAGGACCCTTGATGTTGCTAGGTTAGATCATAGCCATTCATTAGGAAGAGAGACCAATAAAAACCCGCCACCTAGCCCTAATGACAAAGCAGACCACAGAAATTCGACCACACACCGACCTGGCCAGCCAGGTTGACTGGGCTCGACCAGGTCGATACCCCTGTCGACAGGGCTGTCGACAGCCCTGTCGACATGGGTAGCCCAGGTCGACAGCCCAGTCGACCTGGGTGGCCCAGGCGGGTGTTCTTCCACCCTGGCCCAATGGGCCCCACTCCGGAATATTTAATTATTTAATTCTGTTTGAATTTTAAATTTAATTCAAAACTTCCGGAGGCCATATCTTCTTCATACGGACTCCGTTTTTCGAAAACTCGGACTCTATTTCGCGTATTTTTCCGAGACGAACGCAATGGCGTATCCCGTTTCCCTTAGTTCTTTGATTTCAGATTAATTATACTTTAATTTGTTAATTTCACAGTTATAGAATTTTCGGGGTGTTACATTCTCCCCCACTTAAAAGGATTTCGTCCCCGAAATCTTTAAGTTAGGAGGAATGTAAATCCTAACATCCAATAATCCATCTACTCATCCATCAAACACGAGCATCCATTGTCCTTAAAAGACTTCTAATGCTTCATGATCATATGCAAAGTGTGTGTGTACATGTACTTATCTAATGCAAAATCAGGCGGTCTACTGATTCAGTTGACCTCCTTAATGCGAATTATGTAAGTGTCATGAATCCATTATGTATGCAAATTTTCCTATTCTTGATTCTACATGAGTGCACAATCATTCAATACAAAAGCAACATTCATATGAAAACACATTATAGTTCAACCATATTCGAAAGCAAACATATATGCATATGCAATATGAAGTGACTGAGCCGATCTAAAACCTAGATTGTGTGTGTATATGCAACCACGAGCAACCACTAGCAATCACTTGCAACCACTTGCAACCATCATACATAACATGTTTCAACTACATGTTTCCATCCAAAAAGATTCTACCTAAAAGATACGGTCGAGGAAATATACCTAAAAAGAGATAAAAGCGCAACTTAAGGAAAATGAGAGATCAAGGATGTACCCTCGAACAGAAAAGGGTAGGCTGTACGGATTTTAGCTTCAGTTTCCCAAGTCGCGTCTCCCTCGGCGTCGCTCCACTGGACTTTGACGAGCTTGACTTCGCGGTTGCGTAGCTTCCTTCACTTCCGTCCCTAAGATGCAGGTTGGAACTCTTCTTATGGTTGCTTCGCGTTCCACTTCGGCCTCTTCGAGGATATTTGGCTCTACCACTTCAGCAGACTCATGCAGACATTTTCGGAGATGTGAAACGTGAAAAACGTTGTGGATTCCGGCCAACTTCTCGGGTAGCTCTAATCTATAGGCCATTTTCCCAATCTTCTCGATGATAGGGAATGGCCCTACGAATCTTGGCGCTAGCTTTCCTGTGGTTCCAAAACGAACAACGTTTCTTAGCGGTGATACCTTGAGAAAGACTCTATCTCCAACTTCAAATTCAAGGTCGGTCCTCCTCTTGTCGGCGTAGGACTTTTGTCTGTCTTGGGCCGTCTTCATCCTTCTTCGTATTAAGTCTACTTTCTCTGAAGTCTCTCGGATCATATCTGGTCCAAGTATGAGCTTATCAGTAGACTCCCACCAACAAGTGGGCGATCGGCACGGTCTTCCATATAAAGCTTCGAAGGGCGCCATTCCTATGGTTGCTTGATAGCTGTTGTTGTAGGCAAATTCCACCAAAGGGAGGTGGTCTTCCCATGTCCCTCCGAAGTCGAGGACACATAACCTTAAAAGGTCTTCCAAAACTCTGTTCACTCTCTCTGTTTGGCCGTCAGTTTGGGGATGATAGGCCGTGCTCAAGCATAACTGCGTTCCTACTGCTTCTTGCAGACTCCGCCAAAACTCGCTGGTGAAGATGGGGTCTCGGTCACTAACAATGCTAGATGGTATTCCATGGAGTCGAACGATTTCCTTGAGGTAAAGTGATGCTAGGGATGAGGCAGTTCTTTTACTTTTGACAGGTAAAAAGTGGGCGCTTTTAGTAAGCCTATCCACTATTACCCAAATACTAGTGTTGCCTCTCCTAGACCTAGGCAGCCCATCGATGAAGTCCATTGAGATGCTAACCCACTTCCACTGCGGGACCTCCAGAGGATGTAGTAGTCCGCCAGGCTTTTTCTGTTCCGCCTTAACCTGTTGGCACACCATGCACTTAGAAACGAATTCTGCCACGTCCTTTTTCATGCCGTTCCAAAAGAAAGTTCTTTTTATGTCTTTGTACATTTTATCCCCGCCTGGGTGTATCGTCATCTTGGAGTGATGTGCTTCCTCGAGAACCTTCTTTATTAAATCGTTTGTCTGTGGGACGCATAGTCTTCCATCTCGCCTTAGTACACCCTTATCGTCAATGGAGTATCTGTTGAGGTGACTTGAAGTCTCACCCCTAATTAGCCTATCAATTATTTCCACAAGCTGAGGGTCTTCGCGTTGTGCTGTCCCTACTGAATCCACTAAAGTTGGGCGCACTTCGAGAGATGCAAGCAAGCCCGGTACGAAATCGGAGGAGGGCCTAAAGTCGAAGCTGGCTATAAACTCTAGGCTTTGTCTTTCAACAAACAACGGGCTTAGGGTCAATTTCTTTCGGCTCAACGCGTCTGCCACTACGTTGCCTTTGCCCGGAGTATAGGAGATTTCGAAATCGTACGAGGCAAGAAACTCCATCCATCTTTGTTGCCTCAAGTTAAGATCCTTCTGCGAGAAAAGATATTTCAACGATTTATGGTCAGTGTAAAGTTCGAACTTCTCACCTAGGAGATAGTGTCGCCAAGACTTGAGTGCAAAGACGATGGCGGCTAGCTCTAGATCATGGGTTGGGTAGTTCTTTTCGTGCACTTTCAACTGCCTCCCGCCATAAGCTACTACCCTTCCTTCTTGCATTAAGACGGCGCCTAGCCCTGTCCCACATGCATCCGTATAAACAGTGAACATCTTGCTCCCATCTGGCAGCGTCAAAACTGGGGCTGTTGTGAGAGCCCTCTTCAGTCGTTGGAAAGCAAACTCGCAATCCAAATCCCAATTGAATACTAGATTCTTCTTGGTCAATTTCGTGAGCGGAGCTGAAATTTTCGCAAAATCCCTTATGAATTTTCGATAGAAACCTGCTAGTCCTAGAAAGCTTCGGACCTCAGTTGCATTCCTTGGTGTCTTCCAATCCTGTACCGCCACTACCTTCGCAGGGTCCACTGCTAACCCTTGTTTGGATACTATGTGCCCAAGGAACCTCACCTCTTCTCTCCAAAAGTGGCATTTGGAGAATTTGGCTTTTAGTTGATGGACTCGCAAAGTTTCCATGATTGCCCTTAAGTGCTGAGCATGTTCCTCTTCACTCTTTGAGAAGATAAGGATATCATCTACGAAGACCACTACGAATTTGTTGAGGAAATCTCTAAATACCCTACTCATCAGGTCCACGAAGTACGCAGGTGCATTTGTCAAACCGAAAGGCATGACAAGCCATTCAAAGAAACCGTCTGGGGTTCTAAATGCCGTTTTATCGATGCTATCTTCAGCCACCCTTAGCTGATGAAAACCGGTTGCTAAATCGAGTTGGGAGAAAACAGACGCTCCTACAAGCTGGTCAAATAAATCGTCAATTCTAGGGAGCGGGTGCCTATTCTTTTTCGTTAGCTTGTTGAGCTCCCTATAGTCAACACATAGACGGAGTGAACCATCCGCCTTTGTAGCGAACACCACTGGAGCGCCCCATTCTGAAATGCTCCTCCTAATGAACCCCTTTTCTAGAAGCTCTTTAATCTGTTTACTGAGATCTTTCCTTTCTCGTGGAGCCATATGTCTAACGGGCAACGCAACGGGCTTTGCATTATCTACAAGATATATGCGGAAGTCTATTTCCCGCTTCGGAGGAAAGCCCTTCACCTCTTCGAAGACATCCGGATATTCCCGGACCACTCTAACTGATTTCAAATTTTCAACAGAGGCATCTAGCGATTCAAGATAACTAAGCATAACCGCATACGAGGGATTACAAGAAATTTCCAAAGTATTACCGAGCTGGGTTAGGAGCCTAACAACCCTTTTCTCACAATCAAGGATGGCCCCATTACTGGATAGCCAATCCATACCCAAAATCAAACCATACCCCAAAAAGCCCAAAACAAAGGCACTACATTGAAATTCTACACTTAGAATAGAAATTTTTAATCCCACACAGATCATAGACAAATGAGCTGGGCCCCCAATTGGGTTTGAAACAATTAAGGGGTCCTCTACCATACTAGTTTTTAGGTGCAGAGATTCTACTAAAGCAGACGAGATAAAGGAGTGTGATGCGCCAGAATCAAATAAAGTGCGAATGGGGTGATCATAAAGACAAACTACACTTTCTACACAAGTGTTGGTACCTCGCTGTTGCAAAGGTGGCGCTTCTAGCACATGAACCTGTGCCCCTGGGGTGGTTCCAGCCCTCTGCCCCTGTCCTTGTTTCTTTGGGCATTCCTTAGCCATGTGGCCTGTCTGACCGCACGAAAAGCACCCACCATTCTCCTTGGCCTTCTTTTTCCGGCAGTCCTTTACTAAGTGCCCCACTTTGCCACAGAAATTGCACTTTCTCTTCTCCTTATTGCCTTTCCCGCCCTTCTTAAAGTCTGTCTTCTTGGGCTGCAAACCCTCTTTCTTCCCTTGAGAGCTTTCTGCCTTTGTCTCCTTCTTGCCCTTATCCTCTTCATTCAGCAATGCCATTTGCACCAATCTTTCATACGTGGCTCCCATGGGTATATGGGTCATGGCCAAGCTGTGTAATGGCTCATTTAACCCTTTGACGAAACGGAGAGCGTTCTTGTGCGGGGTGTTGACTAGGTCAAGTCCAAACCTAGCCAGCTCATCAAACTGATTCACATACTCTCTAACAGTCTTGTCTCCTTGCTTAAGGAATAAGAATTTTTCCAACTGCAAACTTCTTTCCGCATCTGAGAGAAATTTGGTCTCAAACCTTGCCCTAAAGTCCTCCCATGTCTCCACTGGTCTTTCAGCATTAGTGACTTCCCACCAGTAGGAAGCCTCGCCCTTCAATAGCCACACTGCCAATTGTACTTTTTGTCTATCTTCTACCTCAAAGATGATGAACAGGTCTTCAGTTTCTTTCAGCCAATTCCTAGCTGCTACGAAGGACTCAGTTCCATGGAAATCCCTTCCTCCCATAGCTTTAAAATCTTTACATATCTTAGCAAAAGCGTTTCCCCGGGGAGGAGGTGGAGGAAAAGGTGCCGCTGCAGCTGGATGATTTCCTTCAGCTGGGGGAGGAGGAACGGTAGGACCTGGCTGAGTGGCCCTTGCCTCTAAGAATCGCCTAAACCAACCAGGTATTGGTACTCCTTCCGGCAAGTTGAGTTCTTGGGACATGCTGAAACAAAAAGGATAGATTCAAAACGAAGGATAAGAGATAGTTCCTATGGCTTTGGGGGGTGGACTTTGCCTTTTTTAAAATAAAATAATATTTTTCTTTTAAAAATTCTTCTTTAAATTTCCTTTTTGAAAATAATTTTTCAAAACTTTTTATCTTATCTGGTAAACCTATGCTCTGATACCAAGTGAAACACCCCACCTCCGTTAGGGTCACTCTCAAAGGGAATGCCCTAATTTTGGTGGAGGTTTATAAGTACAAGTCACAGATATACAAGACAGATATAAGAACACATATTTGTAAACAGCGGAAGAACAACAAACTTTATTTCATAAAGTCAAATATGTGTTACAACAACATCCTTTCCAAAAACATAACATAACACTTCATAATCTGTCTTGAGTACATTATTTTTAAAGAAGCATAAATAAAACATAGACAAACTGCCAAAGCCCCATAGTGGATTGTCCAAAGCCATAGTTCAAAACAGGAAAGTCCAAGCAATACATTTCTCTTCTTCAAGCTGGATGTTGAGGTAGGTCAAGCTGCTGTGTTCCCTCCCTGAGGACCTGGGGGGGGGGGGGGGAACGGAAGAAAGAAGACGAAAGAAAAATAGAGTCAGACATAAAGCCTGAGTAAGTCTAGTACTACTTTGTCTATGAATAAAGAACTGGGTATGATAAGTAAAACAGGAAGTGGGCAACATTATAAACTTGGTTAAGTTATCTAGGGTCGGATATACTATCGTACCCCATGTTAATCTCTGAACCCATATAAACTAGTTTCCAATTTGCACCCCAAAATCAGGGTGATGTGATCCATTCTACGATGATCGGCTCCTACTCGCATAGTTACATGTGTCTTACGACCCCCGATGTCTGTAGTTACCTATGCTGGTCCCACCATGGGGTGTATCAAGTCCCATAGTGGCAACCCGACACAACCTTAGAGTGCAAAGGTATGCTACTGGTGTCCAGTGCTTTATTTTTCTGCGCCGGAGTGCGTGCACGCCCGCACACCGTTAGAACCTACACTGCTACACCACCGCCGTCGATTTGACCTCTTACAATCAGCCCAGTAATCGTGCCCCACCCTGCCTAGTTTCAGGGTATCCTGATACCCCTTCTAGGGTTACTGCTGAAAAGGGTCCCCCGTTACTAGGTTTTCTATCTCTAGCCAACATGCTAAGTTGGTTAAGTGTTTCTAACCTAACCCCACCAGTCCGTTTAGTTTAGCATGTTCCATTTTGATTAAGTTTTTAGTCCACTTGATCCTAACAATCCTGACTCAGCCTTAATTGTCTTATTAAGGCCCTGACCTCTCACATTAGACAAGTATTGTTGTGGCTGCCTGTTGCCGGTTGGTTCCGGGCAGTCTTACGCCACAACTCAGTCTAACCTCGGGTCCTTGCTGGGCTCCATGTTTAACCTCCCACATTGGATAGGTATTGTTGTGACTACTGGACAGCCGGGCGGTTCCGGGCAGGTTTACATCACAACTCAATCCAACCTCGGGTTAAACACATCGTATGTTCTACATTTACATATTTTGTCATTCTTCTTTATTTCTTATATGTAAATATTTGCGGCCCATTATTAAGTTAATGGTGTAAAGGTTACACCAACCACGGGCCCAACCCATACTTGAATTTGGGCCCTTCTATTTCACATTTTCATTCATTAATTAATTTTTAACCCAACGTTATTTTCCCCCGTTTTACACGTCCGTTTATATATATTGGGCTTAGCCTTTTAAAGCCCAATTTAGCCATGCGAAAAGGGGAGGCTTATGGCGTATACACAAAGAGGGGAAAGTGAGCGCATGAACTTGCATATGACGTTGGAAAATACATAATAGAAATTGGTGTACTTGCATAGTGGTAACATAGGTGACATGAATCAAAGCATGTGAACTTGCATAGGTTTAACTACAACATGAACCTATATTCTTATTTAGGCCTAATGTCAAACATAAGCATGGCATAAATACTGCTAGCATAAACATGGCATAATGTCAAACATAAGCATGGCATAAATATTTCTAGCATAAACATAAACAAGTCATGTTCATAAGGTTTCTACATGTTTACAAAAGGGATACTTTGTTACTAACACAAAAGCATAATTCAACTTAACCATGATTTAAGTCTAATCACATAACATACTTATGCATAAATATTCCTAATCATGATGTTTACTTTAAACTTGCAAAAAGGGGATTTTTGAGTCCAACCTAGCCATGTCTCACATATGTCATTTAACAATATAGAACTAACATGGATTTCAATTTTGCCAAATATCATTCATAGCCTAGCCATAAGTTTGCAAAAGCATGTGGATTATGGGGTCAAAATTCTAACATAGTTTCATATGAACTATAACAACCAAACTTGTTTCAATTACTTGCAAAATGATTTATGCATAAAAATATACATCATGATGGCATAATAACAAAGCCCCAAACTTGCATGAATTTCAATCAACTACATACATGTAGCTTCAACATAGATTACACAATTTGCGCAATATTCCAAACGTATATTTGCATAGAACTACCGCATGTAGTTCTTTATAATGAATAACATAATTTTGCACAAACATGAATTACTTCCATTGCCACAATTCAAGCATACACATCAACACAGTTGTTTATTTATACCAAAGTAATACTCTACTTACAATGGTTGCGGCGAATTCTCTAATTAAGAGACACGATTCCTTTGTTGAATTGATTAGCTTTAGGTTGCTTTGAATTGCTTTAGGCTTAGAACTTTCTTCCTAACTCTCTCTCTAGTCGGCGGCTACTCTTTGTCGTTCCTCAGCAACATGGCGGCTATAATCTTATTTTGAATGAATAGATTAGGGTTTAGTCTAGGGTTGTTTATATAGAGGTTAGGAATTGATAAGGACCCTTGATGTTGCTAGGTTAGATCATAGCCATTCATTAGGAAGAGAGACCAATAAAAACCCGCCACCTAGCCCTAATGACAAAGCAGACCACAAAAATTCGACCACACACCGACCTGGCCAGCCGGGTTGACTGGGCTCGACCAGGTCGATACCCCTGTCGACAGGGCTGTCGACAGCCCTGTCGACATGGGTAGCCCAGGTCGACAGCCCAGTCGACCTGGGTGGCCCAGGCGGGTGTTCTTCCACCCTGGCCCAATGGGCCCCACTCCGGAATATTTAATTATTTAATTCTGTTTGAATTTTAAATTTAATTCAAAACTTCCGGAGGCCATATCTTCTTCATACGGACTCCGTTTTTCGAAAACTCGGACTCTATTTCGCGTATTTTTCCGAGACGAACGCAATGGCGTATCCCGTTTCCCTTAGTTCTTTGATTTCAGATTAATTATACTTTAATTTGTTAATTTCACAGTTATAGAATTTTCGGGGTGTTACAATATTTGCATATTAATGTTCATTTTCCCTTTATTTTTTCAGAAAAGGGAACTTGTTGTTGCCACTGTTTTAGCGTCCATTGAAATTGCATCTCCTAAACCCTCGACTACTGCATCGTGTCCCAACACCCAAACACTGTCGGTCAAGTTCATTCAGAGCCAACCATGCAATTCGAGCCCGACATTCCTTTTCTATAACCTGCTTCGTCACTATATCATGCACCACATGATGACGCCTACATATGCTCCTGCACAATAATTTTCCTTCATAGCACTATTACTACAAGAATTTTACCGACAAACCAAAACAGTGTGAATGGGTATCGTAATAGAGTCGACACCAAAGTGGAAGTCTGGGAAAGTATTTAATTGACACCAAAGCACGAGGGTGTAAAGGTGAAACCAGAACTGATAGCAAATGTTCTAAGAAAAACAAGGCCGACATCAAAATGAGAAGAATAAGAGTAGATCCGGCACCAAGAAGTGGAATCATAGCAAGTGAAGCCAACACTAAAAGCTTGGAACAGTAACAGTGAAACTGATACCGAAATAGCAAGTCGATACCGAGGATTCAAAGGAGGATAGCACTGAAACAATTACTTTTTGAATATGCTATCAACACCAATATAAAGGAACAAATGGCTTGGTGGTGATACCAAGAAGAGATGGCAATAAATGCACGTTGTCAACACCAATAAAAAGGGAGCAGTTCGCTTGGTGTCAACATTGAGGAATGAAGGCAAATGCATAGAGCCGATACCAAGAGAAGTGGATTTCTATACTGATAGATGTGGATTTTTGGTTTTCTATTATAAACAACCGAATCTAGGTTTCAAGATTTCTATTATTTTTAGAAGTGGATTTATGTTTTTTGCAAGGCAGAAGTGAATTTATGTTCTTCTATTATAACTATTTGAATCGAGTTTTCGGGATTTCTATTATTAACAGCTGTGGATTTCTGATCTTCTATTATAATTACCCAAATATGGGTTTTGGGTCTTCTATTCTATATTGCTAGATGTGGATTTCTGGACTTCTTTTATAATTACATGAATCTGGGTTTCAAATCTTTTATTTATGTTTCCAGAGGTGGGTTTTTGGACTTTTATTACGAATGCCCGAATATGGGTTACAGAACTTCTATTTATGCTTATAGAAGAAGATTTCTAGGTTTCTGTTTATATACATGAATCTGGGTCTCAAGACTGTGATTCACTTTCTCATTTTCTCGAAGAGTGCAAATATGTGTGTTTTTATATAAAATATTTAGAAAATGAGTTCAGAAAACCATTTTCGAAAACACTTCGGAATTATTTGTAGTGAAATCTCTATATAAATAAAGAATATTTATACATATATATAATATAACTTGAAAATATTTATACTTTATTTTTTATAAAATCATTTCATAAAACATTTACTTTAAATTAAAAATTCTTTATAAAATCATTTATAAAACTTATGTGCGTGGAATAGGCAAAGATGATAAAAATCCACTAAAATCGACACAATAAAAATTTGCATGAAGCTCACCCAATTATAAATACAGGTAGATGATAATGCCATCTTTCCTATATAGGATTATTCCTAATAAAGCATAGAAATCATCTTAATATTGAACAACATTATGAAAATAGGGTGTAAGACTTTGAACAATTGAAGTACTTTAAAGGATCACTAGAAAAAGTATTTGGACATGGAAATTTTAACAATCTAGGTTAATTTACCTTAAAATTCAAAATTAGATTATATATAAAAATCTTATATTTTAAATGTGTTTAGCCAAATGAAACGAAGTAATGAATTTCGTTATACCAAATGCACCATCGCGTCTGTCTCATCACGCTGATCACTGTATTATATTCATTTGTGCAATTTGATGTCCGACGGACGTCCGTATCAAAAAACAACATATTGTATTGGTAACCAACATTGTGTCATTCTTAGCGTTTTGTCCCAATGTGTGTCTTATTGTAAACGTGGGGTGTTCTATGCTATGCTAAAACCCTTCATCCAGCCCACGTTTCATCGTTATTTCACAAAATTTAATTTTTCTAGTTTGAGTTCCACTTTACTTGCCATGTTTCCATGTTAAAACTAGAATACATATGCATATTAATGTTCATTTTACCTTTATTTTTTCAAAAAAAAAAATGGAACTTGTTGTTGCCATTGTTATAGCTTCCCTCCCAAACCCTTTGACTACCGCGCCATCCTCTAGCAACCAATCACCGTTGGTCAAGTTCATTCAGAGCCAACCGTGCAAGTCGAGCCCGATATTCCTTCTCTGTAACTTGCTTCGTCACTATATCATGCACCACCTGATGATGCCTACATAAACTCCTGCACAACAATTTCCCTTTATAGCACTGTTACTACAAGAATTTTACCAGCAAACCAAAACAATGTGAAGGGGTATCATAACAGAGTTGACACCAAAGTGGAAGCCTAGAAAGTATCTGATTGACATCAAAGCACGAGGGTGTAAAGGTGAAACCAGAACTGATAGCAAAAGGTCCATGAAAAACAAGACCAACATCAAAACGAGAAGAATAAGAGTAGAGCCGGCACTAAGAAGTGGAATCATAACAAAGAAGCCAACACTAAAAGCTTGGAACAATAACAGTGGAACTGGAACCGAAACAACAAGTCGATACCGAGGGTTTGAAGGACGATAGCACCGAAACAATGACTTTGTGAATATGCTATCTGCACCAACATAAAGGAACAAATGGCTTGGTGGTGATATGAAGAAGAGATGGAAATAAATGCACGTTGTCAACACCAATAGAAAGTGAGTAGTTCGCTTGGTGTTGACATCGAGGAATGTAGGCAAATCATAAAGCCGATACCAAGAGAAGTGGATTTCTATATTAATAGATGTGGATTTTTGGTCTTCTATTATAAACACCCGAATCCAGGTTTCAGGACTTCCATTAATTTTAGAAGTGGATTTATGTTCTTCTATTATAAATATCTGAATCGAGTTTTCGGGATTTTTATTATTAACAGATGTGGATTTCTGATCTTCTATTATAATTACCCAAATATGGGTTTTGGGTCTTCTATTCTATATTGCTAGATGTGGATTTCTGGACTTCTTTTATAATTAACCGAATCTGGGTTTCAAATCATCTATTTATGTTTCCAGAGATGGGTTTTTGGACTTTTATTATGAATGCCCGAATGTGGGTTACAGAACTTCTATCTATGCTTCTAGAAGAAGATTTCTAGGTTTCTGTTTAAATACATGAATCTGGGTCTTGAGACTGTGATTCACTTTCTCATTTTCTCGAAGAGTGCAAATATGTGTGTTTTATATAAAATATTTAGAAAATGAGTTTAGAAAATCATTTTCGAAAACACTTCAGAATTATTTGTAGTGAAATCTCTATAAAAATAAAAAAAATGTTTATACATATATATAATATAACTTGAAAATATTTATACTTTATATTTTATAAAATCATTTCATAAAACATTTACTTTAAATAAAAATTCTTTATATAATCATTTATAAAACTTACATGCGTGGAGTAGGCAAAGATGATAAAAATCCACTCAAATTGACACAATAAAAATTTGCATGAAGCTCACCCAATTATAAATACGGGTAAATGATAATGCCATCTTTCCTATATAGGATTATTCCTATTAAAGAACCTCAAAACATAGCATAGAAATCAGCTCAATAATGAACAACATTTAGAAAATAGGGTGCAAGACTTTAAAGGATCACTAGAAAAAATATTTGGACCTGGAAATTTTAACAATCTAGGTTAATTTACCTTAAAATTCAAAACTTAGATTAAATATAAAAATCTTATATTTGAAATATGTTTAGCCAAATGTAACGAAGTAACGAATTTCGTTGTACCAAATGTACCGTCGCGTCTGTCTCATCATGCTGATCACTGTATTATATTCATTTGTGCAATTTGATGTCTGGCGGACGTCCGTACCAAAAAATAGCGTATCGTATTGGTAAGCAACATTGTGTCATCTTTAGCATTGTGTCCCAATGTGCGTCTTATTAGAAAAGTGGGGTGTCCTACGCTATGCTCGAACTCTTCATCCAGCCTACGTTTCAATGTTATTTCACAAAATTTAATTTTTCTAGTTTGAGTTCCACTTTAATTTCCATGTTTCCATGTTAATAATAGAATATATATGCATATTAATGTTCATTTTCCCTTTATTTTTTCAAAAAAGTGGAACTTGTTGTCGCCATTGTTTAGCTTCCACTGAAATTGCATCTCCCAAACCCTTCGACTACCGCGTCATGCTCCAACACCCAATCACCGTCGGTCAAGTTCATTCAGAGCCAACCATGCAATTCAAGCCCAATATTCCTTCTCTGTAACTTGCTTCATCACTATATCATGCACCACATGATGACACCTACATATGCTCCTGCACAACAATTTCCCTTTATAGCACTGTTACTACAAGAATTTTACCAGTAAACCAAAACAATGTGAAGGGGTATCATAATAGAGTCGACACCAAAGTGGAGGCATGGGAAAGTATTTGACTGAGACCAAAGCACGAGGGTGTAAAGGTGAAACCAGAACTGATAGCAAAAGGTCCAAGAAAAACAAGACCGACATCAAAACAAGAAGAATAAGAGTAGATCCGGCACCAAGAAGTGGAATCATAACAAGAGAAGTCGACACTAAAAGCTTGGAACAGTAGCATTGGAACTGAAACCGAAATAACAAGTCGATACTGAGGATTTAAAGGAGGATAGCACCAAAACAATAATTTTGTGAATATGCTATCTACACCAACATAAAGGAACAAATGGCTTGGTGGTGATATCAAGAAGAGATGGCAATAAATGCACGTTGCCAACACCAATAGAAAGTGAGCAGTTCGCTTGGTGTTGACATCGAGGAATGAAGGCAAATGCATAAAGTCGATACTAAGAGAAGTGGATTTCTATATTGATATATGTGGATTTTTGGTCTTCTATTATAAACATCTGAATTCAGGTTTCAGGACTTTTATTATTTATAGAAGTGGATTTATGTTCTTCTATTATAAATATCTGAATCGAGTTTTCGGGATTTCTGTTATTAACAGATTTGGATTTCTGATCTTCTATTATAATTACTCAAATATGGGTTTTGGGTCTTCTATTCTATATTGCTAGATGTGGATTTCTGGAATTCTTTTATAATTACCCGAATCTGGGTTTCAAGTCTTCTATTTATGTTTCCACAGCTGGATTTTTGGATTTTTATTACGAATGCCCGAATATGGGTTACAGAACTTCTATCTATGCTTCTAGAAGATGATTTCTTGGTTTCTGTTTTAATACATGAATCTGGGTCTTGAGACTGTGATTCTTATTTCCAGAAAAATAGGCTCTCGGAATTCTCTTACACATACTCAAGTCAAAGCTTCGAACCTTTTCCTCATATTTCCAGATAGATATTCTGGACTTATAATACTTATATAAAGGGATTATTATATTTGCATTATGCGAATACTAGAATCAGGGTAATGGATTTTCCATTCTCGTTTCCAAAAGTAGGTTTTTGGACTTCTATTATCATGACCAAGTATGGAATTCGGGCCTACTATCTTATTTCCAAAAAGAAGTTTTTTAAATCAAAACTTAGGTTGGTATCTCGAGTCTTATATGTGAAACCTTCTAACAAGGGTTATAATATCTCATACCTCGTACAGGGAGGTTTTCTAAACCAATATAAGCAAAATTGTTGTTCATTATTTTTATGAAATATAAAATATGAATGATTATATTATTTTATTACAGGTTTCATCTATTACTTGGTTTCAATCTAGATGGTGTCTCACATTAGATGAGCGAATTATTAAATACATCTTACTCTAAGAAAAAGACTAACACAAAAATGTTTTGTGTATAGTTTTATACAGAATAATGCAGAGGAAATCATAGACGAGGATGTTTGAAACCAAGACAAAGGTTGTACATCAGGTGATATCTACACAAGTTACAAAGTTATTTAACAAATTTATTTACAAAGTCATTTCATTGATTGTCAAGTATAAAAGTTTGATCTTAATATTAAGTCACATCAAATATCTTACACCTCCTTATCTAAATCATCATCAGGTATATGAGGATTAATAGAATAACAAATGATGATACACATGAGCTCTTTAAGATTTCTCTCATTTTTCCTAAACTAGTCAGAACTGTCTATGGATCCAATTTGAAACTTTAAAGCTCTGTTGAAAGCTCTACTCACAACTTTTATGTTTCATTTTCTGAAACGACCCAAACTTCCCCTTTTAGGAAAGCCCAGATTGAGTTGAGAACACGATGCATCAGAACACAAACAATAGAATGTAACACCCAGAATTTTGAATGATTGAATTAATTAAACTTAAGAACATTTAATTTTTAGAAGAGGAATGAAGGGAAATGGGTTGCGCCATTGCGTTCGTCTCAGAATTCTGCTTGAGATAAAGTCCGAGTTTACGTAAATCGAACTTCGTATGAGGAAGTTACGGGCCTCGGAAGTTTGAGTAATTAAGCAGAATTAATTAAAGTTAAACCCAGCCAGAAAATTCAAATTCAAATTCGAAATTGCAGGTACACGAGCTGGGCGGGAAAAATTCCCGTCCAGGACCCAGGTCGACCTCCCACTATATAGGTCGACCTGGGGGTCGACCTCCCCCTTTGGGAGGTTGAACCTGGCTCGGCCAGTTTTGCAGCGTGGTGCGATTTTTGAGCCTGGAACGATTTTTGATGGTCCATATCAGTTCTAGGGTTAATCCTAAGGCCTAAATAATTTTCTACACCAATAAATATGTCATCAACCTAACCCTAATTCATAAAATATTAACTATGACACCATTATGCTGTCATACTCTCTCTTAAACCCTAGCCGCCGCCTCTAAATCAAATCTCAAGTCTTCATACACAATTCAAATCAAAGTTTAGAGCTTCAACAAAAATTAAAGAAGATCAATCAACATCACCGCAATGTTTCTACACCAATTTCAATTCGTTAATCCCTTTTCTTAAGCCACGAAAGGTGAGTATGGCGATTTTCACAATATAATGGGATTAAAAGTAACATGATGAAGTTGTAAAGAGGATTCATAAGTATGTATGTAATTTAAATCTCATCCAAGTTTTCACCTTTTGATTCATGTCATCATATGCCTATGTTTCGATGTAAAGTTCATACCTTTTATCAGTTTTTTTTATGCCTCTATGCCAGTCTATATGCCTCTTTATTTCATGATGATTTTTTATTCCAATTTTCTATGAATTGATTCTCTCTTTTTACCCCTATTTCTTTTATTTATGGATCTAGGCGACCTTCGAGCCTATGTTAAAAATACGCGCGAATGCAAATACGTGGGAACGATGGGGATATGTGAAATATGGAAAATTGGATATTATTGGATATTTTGGATAATTGGATAATATGTGAAATTGGCATATTTGGGTATGAATTACATGGAATTGATGAAATTGCCTATAATTGGAAATTTGTAATTGAGGCTAATTAATATGTAATTAGTATAATTAATGACAAGTTGGAATAGGCAAAAATTGTAAGCATGATTATATGTTGAATTGGAAACACATGGCATGAAAATTGGGGTTTGGGTGAAATACGATTATTAATAAACCTTTGACACGAGGTTAGGCGCAATTGTGGTATAAGACTGCCCGGAACCGCCCGGCAAATCTAGCTGCCACAATTGGACGCCTAATGTGAGAGGTCAAAGGCATGAATTGTAGGCGTAACGGTGGGTGACACGAGGTTAGACCCGGTTTGCGGTGTAAGACTGCACGGAACCGCCCGACAAATCCAGCGGCCACAAAGTGCTCGGTCTAATATGGGAGGTCATGCACCGTTCGTCATAAGGAATACTAACCATAATAAGACATGGGTATGGTTAGAGGGTTAAGTGGGGTGACATGTAAGTCATGACATGTAAATATGGACTTAACCGGAATAAGATAAGGCAAGTAAATTATGACATGTAAGTATGGACTTAACCGTACCATGTGTAAGACATGAACATTTAAATTAAAATGGTTAAGTGGAGGAAAAACCTAGTGGGGCCCAAGCATAGGTGGGAGGCTTTTGTCGGATGGGGACCTGTTTCAACCAGCAACCCGTTTGAGTATCTAATTGGGCACCGTACTAGGCCGGGGTTGGGGCACGCTTACTGGGCTTGAATGTAAGAGGTCAAAACATGAATAGCGGTGGCAACGCAAGTCCAACAGGTTCATGTGCGTGCATGGGTCCGGGCTGGTAGGTAAGACGTTGTTGCATCGTGTTGGTATGGCTGTGCATTTCATGTGGGTATCGGGGATGCCACTTTGGGGAGTGATACACCCCACTGTGGGGCCAGCACGGGTGCCTATGGGGTTTAGGGAGCTGATCGAATGGGTAGAGTAAGGGTACCTTAGCGGTGGTAGAAGCAAGCCGACACCTATGATAGCAGCTAGGTACAAGTAACTACCAAGTTTGTCATGTGGGTACAGTTAGTGGGAAGGGATCAACCTTGAGTAAAAGAGACTAGTAGATGTGTAGTGTAATTAAGTAATGTGGTGTAACTTAGCAAAAGTGTGGTGTAACGAAATACATGTTGGTTGAGTTAGATAGTCCTTCGGGTGCGTATCTGATGTTGACTTCGGTCTTCGGGGTTAGTACTTGGAGGGTTGTTCGCTTAGCCAAGGTGTAGGATTGTCTTAAGAACGAAATCATCTTGTCCATCCCTTTTATCTACCTTATCTATGTTACAGCCATATCATGATGCATATTTATGTCTTGATCATTTACCTTACCTATTATTTGTTAAAATTACTGGACTCGCCAGACTTTATGTCTAACCCGTTTTTCCACCTCTTTTCTTTCCTTTCCCCTCCCTCAGGTTTGCTAGGAGGGAGTACTATAGCTTAGTGCCGATTTCTTTCAGTTGCTTGAAAAGAGTAGATGTATCGCTTTGGGCTCTCTCATCTTTATGGCTTTGCTTATTCTCAGTGGGGATTCATGCATTTATGTTATTTAAGTATTTGCTTCTTTAAGTACCTTGAAGTTTTTGGAAAAGACTATTGATCCCGTTGTAATGGTTTTGGAAACTACTTATGTAAGCTTGTTTTGAGTTATGATGCTATGAAATAAGTTTTATCTTCCGCTGTGTTGTTTTATTTATTTATTCTTGTAATTTATCTGTTCTATACAATAATAACGCTTCATGGACATTGATGCATTCCATTTGTGAATGACATTAATGGACATGGGGTGTTACACATGGTATCAGAGTTATGGTTACAAGAACAGATAAAAAGTTTTGAAAAGTGTTTTCAAAAGTATTATTTTCCTAGAAAGTATTTTCAAAAACTTGTTTTAAAGAAGCTATTTTCAAGGAAAGTTTATTTAAGGAGCATAATCCCCGCAAGCCATACATCTCTCTTTCGCTTCCCTTGTTTTGAAACTCTTTCTTTTTCTTTTCAGCATGTCTGGAGCATCTGAGATACAAGAGGGTGTTCATGTACCCGGTTGGTTTTGTCAATATCTCGAGTCTAGGGCCGCTACCACGGGTCCGGCAGACATTCCTCCTCCTCCTCCCCTAGCTCCAGTTATTCCTCCGCGTGGAGATGCTTTCTCCGAGATATGTAAAGACTTTCGTTCGATGGGAGGAAAACCTTTTAGTGGGTCTGAAACGTTCTTTGAACTAGAAATTGGTTGAAAGAAGTAGAGGATCTATTTGGCATTTTCGATTTGGACTATTGTAAGAATATCCAATTGGCTGCTTGGTTGATGAAGGATGAGGCTTCGTATTGGTGGGAGGTTACTAATGGAGAGTGTGTAGTAGAAACGTGGGCAGATTTTAGGGGAAGGTTTGAGTTGAAATTCCTTTCTCAGGCTGAGGAGAGTATGTATATGGAGAGGCTTTTGACCTTGAAGCAGAAAAACTTGACCGTGAAGGAGTATGTGACTGAACTTAATAAGTTGGTGAGATTTGGGATAGAGTTGGTGAGTACGCCTCACAAGAAGGCCTTGAGGTTTGCAAAGGGGCTAAATGAACCGCTTCATAGTTTGGTTATGTCTCACATTCCTATGGGGGCTACCTATGAAAAGCTTGTTGATATGGCGTATATGCATGAAGAGGAAAAAGGCGCAAATTCTTCTAAGTCGCAAGATAAGAAGGTGGATCCAAAGAAATCCCAACAACAAAAGAAGGGTGGAAAAGAGAAGAGGAAGTGTCACAACTGTGGGATACCCGACCATTTGAAGAAAGACTGTAGGAAGAAGAAGAAGTTCGCTTGTTATCATTGTGGTGATGCGGGTCATGCTGTGAAGGACTGTCCTAACAAGCAAGGGCAGAGGGCAGTTTCTACTTCGGGAGGGCAGGGTCATGCTCTCATGGCTCCGTGATAGGAAGAAGGTAGAAAAATTTATGTCGAAAGTTTGATTTTCTTGTTTGATCATCCTATCCGTACTTTATTCGATTCTGGCGCATCACATTCCTTTATCTCTACATCATTAGTTGAAACACTGCACTTAAATACTAGTCTCGTTGTAGATCCCATTGTAGTCTCAAATCCTATTGGTGGGTCGGCTCATTTATTTATGGTTTGTAGGGATTTGAGATTGTCTATCTTAGGCATTGGTTTTGAATGTAATGCTTTTGTGCTTGGTTTCATGGGTTATGGGTTGATTCTAGGGATGGAGCCAGATATGGTGCCATCTTAGATTGTGAACAAAGGGTAGTAAAATTGTTGACTCGTAGTGGAAAGACCCTTGATATTTCTTGAGACCCTAGAGGATCGGTGATGCTTAGTTATCTTGAGTCACTTGATGCATCCAATGATGATTTACATTAAATTCGTATAGTCCGTGAATATGTTGATGTCTTCAATGAGGTGAGGGGTCTACCCCAAAATGGGAGATAGACTTTCGTATTTATCTTGTAGACAATGCAAAACCAGTATCTCTGCCAGTACGCCACATGGCTCCTCGTGAGAGGAGGGAGCTCAATAAGCAAGTAGGGGAGTTGCTTGAGAAGGGATTCATAAGACGTAGTATATCGGAGTGGGGTGCTCCAGTATTATTTGCCACGAAGGCGGATGGGTCCCTTAGACTTTGTGTAGACTATAGAGAACTTAATAAGCTTACTAAGAAGAATAGGCACCCACTACCGAGGATTGACGATCTCATCGATCAGTTAGTTGGCGCCTCAGTGTTTCCGCAGTTGGACTTAGCCACTGGTTTCCATCAGTTGAGAGTGGCTAAGGATAGCATAGACAAGGCTGCCTTTAGGACTCCGGACGGTTTCTATGAGTGGCTTGTAATGCCCTTCGGTTTGACAAACGCCCCCGCATACTTTATTAACTTGATGAGTAGGGTGTTTAGGGAGTACCTTAATAAATTCGTGGTGGTCTTTATGGATGACATCTTGATCTTTTCTAAGAGCGAGGAAGAGTATGCCCTACATCTTAGGGAAGCGTTGGAGACCCTTCGAGCACATAACCTTAAAGCTAAATTTTCTAAATGTCACTTTTGGAGGAAGGAAGTGCGATTCTTAGGGCACGTGGTTTCCAAAGAAGGGATAGTTGTGGATCCCGCGAAGGTGGTGGCCATCCAAGATTGGAAGGTCCCTAAAAATGCTACCGAGGTGAGAAGTTTCTTGGGGTTAGCTGTCTACTATAAGAAGTTTATCAAGGACTTCGCAAAGATATCATCCCCATTGACACGCTTGATGAAGAACAACCTAGTTTTCACGTGGGACGTAGATTGTGATAATGCGTTCCAACGTTTAAAGAGAGCATTGACCACCGCCCCAGTCTTAGTGTTGCCAGATGGGAGTAAGCCATTTACCGTTTATACCGATGCTTGTGGGACAGGACTAGGCGCAGTCTTAATGCAAGAGGGGAGGGTAATAGCCTATGGAGGAAGGCAGTTGAGAGTGAATGAGAGAAATTACCCTACACATGACCTAGAGTTGGCCGCTATTGTTTTCGCGCTTAAGGCTTGGCACAATTATCTTCTTGGCGAGAAATTCAAATTGTTCACAGACCACAAATCGCTAAAATACTTGTTCTCTCATAAGGACTTGAACTTAAGGCAACAAAGGTGGATGGAATTCTTAGCGTCCTACGATTTCGAGATAGCATATACCCCTGGCAAGGGTAATGTGGTGGAAGACACCTTAAGTAGGAAAAGGTTGTCCTTAAATCCGTTGTTTGTTGAGTGGCAAAGCTTAGAGTTCATCTCTACGTTTGACTTTAGACCTTCCATTGACTCTGTACCCGGTTTGCTAGCATCCTTTGAGGTCAGACCTACGCTTTTGGGATGGATTGGTGAGGCACAGCGAGATGACCCACAGCTGGTTGAGTTAGTAGAGAAGCTCATAAGGGGGAGTCATCGAGCCATCTCAGTAGGTATACCCTAGATGATAAGGGTTGGTTACGTAGGGACGGTAGACTTTGTGTACCACGAGACGAGAACTTGAAGAAGGCCATTCTTGATGATGGACATCGTTCGAAGATGACCATTCATCCCGGCAGGGACAAGATGTACATGGACTTGAGATGAGTTTATTTTTGGGCCGGTATAAAGAAGGATGTGGCCGAGTTTGTTGCTAGATGCTTAGTGTGCCAACAAGTAAAAGCAAAGAAAAAGAAGCCCGTGGGTTGCTTCACCCATTGGAGGTCCCACAATGGAAGTGGGAGAGTTCTTGATGGACTTTGTTGATGGGTTGTCGAGATCGAGAAAGGGTAATACGGGGATTTGTGTCATGGTAGACAGACTTACTAAGAGCCCCCATTTCATTCCCGTGAAGAGTAAGAGGACTGCCCCATGGTTAGCCTCCGTATACATTCGAGAGATAGTTCGTTTGCACAGTGTTCCTTCTAACATAGTGAGCGATCGCGATCCTATCTTTACTTTCGAGTTTTAGAAGAGCTTGCAAGAGGCAGTAGGGACTCATTTATGTTTGAGCATCGCATATCATCCTTAGATGGATGGCCAGACCGAGAGGGTGAATCGTATTCTATAGGACCTTTTAAGGCTATGTGTTTTAGACTTCGAAGGTACATGGGAGGAGCATCTTCCTTTGGTGGAGTTCGCGTATAATAATAGTTTTTAGTCTAGCATTGGCATGGCACCTTTCGAGGCTCTTTATGGAAGGCCTTGTCGTTCACCTACATGTTGGTGGGAATCTATGGATAAGATCTTACTTGGGCCCGATATGATTAGAGAGACTTCGGAAAAGATCGATTTGATTCGAAGGAGGATGAAGATGGCGCAAGATAGGCAGAAATCGTATGCGGACAAGAGGAGGAAAGATCTTGAATTTGATATTGCGGACATGGTCTTTATCAAGGTGTCTCCATTATGGAATGTTGTTCGCTTTGGGTCCGTTGGGAAGTTATCACCAAGGTTCGTACGAGCCGTTTCCTATTAAGGAGAGGATTGGACAGATGGCGTATAGAGTGGAGTTGCCCGAGAGACTTAGTGGTGTACACGACGTATTCCATGTATCACATTTGAGGAAGTGCTTGCATGAGACCGCAGAAGTGGTAGAGCCGAGCTTGCTTAGAGAGGTGGAGGTAGAGCATGATGCGACGATTCGACGAGCTCCTACATGCATTCTTGGGTCGGAGATTAAGAAGTTGAGGAATCGAGAGGTCAAGCTAGTCAAAGTGCGATGGGGAGATGATGAGGGCGACGCTACTTGGGAGAGAGAAGAGAAGATGCGTTCATTGTACCCTTTTCTTTTCAAGGGTATGTCTTTTAATTTCTCCTTTATCGCTTAGCTAGTACTTGTTCTATCTTTAGTATGTCCTCTCGCTAGTATCTTTGACCTTTAGATAAGGTAGTCCTATGGTTGAAACATGTTATGTATGGTGGATGCGTGTGGATGTAAGTGTTTGCTAGTGGTTACTCGTGGACGCATACACACACACTAGGCACTAGATCGGCTCAGTCACTTTCATATTGCATATTGCATATAAATGGATGTATTTAGTAAAATGAATGTACATTGAATGTGTGTATCATATGGATGTTGCATTCAAATGAATGGTTGTGCACACATGTAGTAATGATATGTATAGGGTTCTTTGCATACATGATGGATACATGGCACTATCATTATTTGCATTAAGGAGGTCGACTGAATTAGTGGATCGCTTGATTTTGCATTAGTATACAAACATATACACACACTATGCATATGTACATGAAAAGCATTAGATTTTTTTTAAGGACAATGGTTGCTAGTGGTTGATGGTTGAGTAGATGGATGATTGGATGGTAGGATACGTTCTTCTTGACTTAGAGATTTCAAGGACGAAATCCTTTAAGTAGGGGAGAATGTAACACCCCGAATTTTGAATGATTGAATTAACTAAACTTAAGAACATTTAATTTTTAGAAGAGGAATAAAGGGAAATGGTTGCGCCATTGCGTTCGTCTCGGAATTCTGCTTAAGATAGAGTCCAAGTTTGTGTAAATCAGACTTCGTATGAGGAAGTTATGGGCCTCGGAAGTTTGAGTAATTAAGTAGAATTAATTAAAGTTAAACCCAGCCAGAAAATTCAAATTCAAATTCGAAATTGCAGGTACCCAGGCTGGGCGGGAAAATTCCCTCCCAGGACCCAAGTCGACCAGGGGGCCGACCTGGTCGAATAGGTCGACCATGGGTCGACCAGGGGGTCGACCTCCCCTTTAGGAGGTTGAACCTGGCTCGGCCAGTTTTGCTGCGTGGTGCGATTTTTGGGCGTGGAACGATTTTTAATGGTCAAGATCATTTCTAGGGTTAATCCTAAGGCCTAAATAACTTTCTACACCTATAAATATGTCATCAGCTAAACCCTAATTCATTAAATATTAACTATGACACCATTATGCTGTCAAACTCTCCCTTAAACCCTAGCCCCGCCTCTAAATCAAATCTCAAGTGTTCATACATAATTCAAATCAAAGTTTAGAGCTTCAACAACAATTAAAGATGATCAATCAACATCACCGCAACGTTTCCACACCAATTTCGATTCGTTAATCCCTTTTCTTAAGCCACGAAAGGTGAGTACAGTGATTTTCACAATATAATGGGATTAAAAGTAACATGATGAAGTTGTAAAGAGGATTCATATGTATGTATGTAATTTAAATCTCATCCAAGTTTTCACCTTTTGATTCATGTCAACATATGCCTATGATTCAATGTAAAGTTCATACCTTTTATTAGGTTTTTTATGCCTCTATGCCAGTCTATATGCCTCTTTATTTCATGATGATGTTTTATTCCAATTTTCTATGAATTGATTCTCTCTTCTTACCCCTATTTCTTTTATTTGTGGATCTAGGCTACCTTCGAGCCTATGTTAAAAATGCGCGCGAATGCAAATACGTGGGAACAATGGGGATATGTGAAATATGGAAAATTGGATATTATTGGATATTTTGGATAATTGGATAATATGTGAAATTGGCATATTTGGGTATGAATTACATGGAATTGATGAAATTGCCTATAATTGGAAATTTGTAATTGAGGCTAATTAATATGTAATTAGTATAATTAATGACAAGTTGGAATAGGCAAAAATTGTAAGCATGATTATATGTTGAATTGGAAACACATGACATGAAAATTGGGGTTTGGGTGAAATACAATTATTAATAAACCTTTGACACGAGGTTAGGCGCAATTGTGGTGTAAGACTGACCGGAACCGCCTGGCAAATCCAGCTGCACAATTGGATGCCTAATGTGAGAGGTCAAAGGCATGAATTATAGGCGTAACGGTGGGTGACACGAGGTTAGACCCAGTTTGTGGCGTAAGACTGCCCGGAACCGCCCGGCAAATCCAATGGCCACAAAGTGTTCGGTCTAATGTAGGAAGTCATGCATCGTTTGTCATTAGGAATGAATTAAGGAATACTAACCATAATAAGACATGGGTATAGTTAGAGGGTTAAGTTGGGTGACATGTAAGTTTTGACATGTAAATATGGACTTAACCGGAATAAGATACGGCATGTAAATTATGACATGTAAGTATGGACTTAACCGTAGCATGTCTAAGACATGTACATTTAAATTAAAATGGTTAAGTGGAGGAAAAACCTAGTGGGTGCCAAGCATAGGTGGGAGGCTTGTGTCGGGTGGGGACCCGTTTCAACCAGTAACCTGTTAGAGTATCAAATTGGGCCCGGTACTAGGCCGGGGTTGGGGTACGCTTACTGGGCTTGAATATAAGAGGTCAACACATGAGTAGCGGTGGCAACGCAAGTCCAACGGGTTCATGGGCGTGCATGGGTCCAGGATGGTAGGTAAGACGTTGTTGCATCGTGTAGGTATGGCCGTACATTTCATTTGGGCATCAGGGTTGCCACTTTGGGGAGTGATACACCCCACTGTGAGGCTAGCACGGGTGCCAACGGGGTTGAGGGAGCCAATCGAATGGGTAGAATAAGGGTACCTTAGCGGTGGTAGGAGCAAGCCGACACCTATGATAGCAGCTAGGCACCAGTAACTACCAAGTTTGTTATGTGGGTACAGTTAGTGGGAATGGATCAACCTTGAGTAAAAGAGACTAATAGATGTGCAATGTAATTAAATAATGTGGTTTAACTTAGCAAAAGTGCGGTGTAACAAAATACATGCTCATTGAGTTGGATAGTCCTTTGGGTGCTTGTCTGATGTTGACTTCGGTCTTCGGGGTTAGTATTTGGAGGGTTGTTCGCTTAGCCAAGGTATAGGATTGTCTTAGTACTTAGGAACGAAATCATCTTGTCCATCCTTTTTATCTACCTTATCTATGTTACAGCCATATCATGATGCCTATTTATGTCTTGATCATTTACCTTACCTATTATTTGTTAAAATTACTGGACTCGCCAGACTTTATGTCTGAACCGTTTGTTTCCACCTCTTTTCTTTCCTCCCCCCCAAGGTTTGCAAGGAGGGAATACTGCAGCTTAGTGCCGATTTCTTTCAGTTGCTTGAAAAGAGTAGATGTATCGCTTTGGACTCTCTCATCTTTATGGCTTTGCTTATGCTCAGTGGGATTTATGCATTTATGTTATTTAAGTATTTGCTTCTTTATGTACTTTGAAGTTTTTGGAAAAGACTATTGATCCTGTTGTAATGGTTTTGGAAACTACTTATGTAAGCTTCTTTTGAGTTATGATGCTATGAAATAAGTTTTATCTTCCGCCGTGTTGTTTTATTTATTTATTCTTGTAATTTATCTGTTCTATACAACAATAATGCTTCATGGACATTGATGCATTCCCTTTGTGAGTGACATTAATGGACATGGGGTGTTACATAGAACATTTCATTGTTATTACAACAATTACACTAGAGTACAAAAATATATCAGAGTATGAATAAATATTGCACATTGGAAATACAATATCATATATTTAAAAATTACATAGCAGCGGAAAATAATACATAAGTATAATGCATAGAGGAAAATAACAACTGACACAACTGAAAGAGATATGCGGATACAAAGCTTTTTGAATATAGCTCCAGCTGTAATCCCAGGATCCTATGAAAAGAAATATCCAAGTAAACCAAAACTACTAGCTGCCCGTGTGGAAAATATGGACACCCATAGTTTAGGTAGAAACAATAAACTCCAAGTCAGTAATAGGACTTGCGTGAGAACTAAAAACAGTTATTAAACTTTACTTTGAAAATTGGGAAATCATGGGACCACGCGGTATAATACGGAATGGGTTACTCCACATGAATCTTAGTTTAAATTAAAATGATGTAATGACTTTTAGAAAAATGAAGCTATTATAAGACTCAGGTCCAATCAAACAATGCAACGCAACCCAGAGGATAGAGTTTTCCCTTATAATAGCCAAACATGCCTGATACGTATAAATCAAAATTATTTTGATATTATTACAAGTGTATAGTGTCAAAAACAACTTCAAATATAGATGTATCAATCATAGACGACATGGGTACCATATATCATGTCCCCATACTAGTTCTACTATCAAAACCGAACGATGTTGCATTAGAAGTTGGATTTTCATCTATGAGTTGAGCAAGGGATCGTCCTCACCGAATTCGAGACACTCTAACCCGTGCCTCAGGATAAAGCCGCAACTACACCTGGATCTTCAGGGTCGGTCCATACATACTTTAGTGGATTAGTAATTCCTGAACAATACGTTTCCCTGCCCTATGGCGCATAAAATCTGAGCCACTAGGGACTCAATATCTGAGGCGTCTCGCAATCCATCATCCACATAAGTAAAAATGTTTAGGCTCCATAACATGACACTACTTCTAGTTAGAAAGAAATGCATGCACTCCCTGCAGTCACTATCCCGTTTTTGACTCATAATGGGGTGTGAGGCTCGTGAATTAACGCTATACACAAATCTATGCTAATAAAGCTATGCTTTGATCATCAACCACTAGACTATACTTTTCAACTAAAGCCTTGATCATTTGCATCCTGGTATACCACACTGACAACTCATGCCATACAACTGATGTCTATCAATATATAACCTGTAAGCTCGTATGTCTCGTAGAAGGGTGTTAAGCAAGAGAATAAATTCTCCGCCACCAAATAGATATATATTTAACATAAATCGATAAGCACAGAATGAAATCCAATGTCAAACACACATCCATTTACAAGTCCATTCTAGGTCTGAATGAAACCGGAGGCACCTTATTCCTCGTCCCATATGTCCAATACAGGAGAGAGGTCCTCGCATATCCGGTCGATCTCCAAGTACGTCTGGACGATCACCACTTATCATCTTCTCTTGGGTGTATAGCCCAATCAAGACATCAGTAATCATTTAAATGTTGTGAAGATCTTCGGTCTTCAACCACCGTCTTCATCGTCGACTTTTAGTCGTCGTAGTAATTATTTAGAATGGGTTAAAATCGGTCTTTCCAAATAGCTCGTGTATTTTATAGTCAATAATCAAATGCTATAAAAATACATCTTACGGCTCATTCCAATTTAGAATATTCCTTTATTCCAATGTTCACATTTTTAGGGAAAGGTTCCCATTAATTTTATCAAAGATAAATTCTTTTAAATTTATTCTTAAATCTTCCTATGGATATCCATTTCATTGGATTTTATTTTATCTTTTCACAATTTTAAACCATATTAAAGTTTATCAACTAGTCAGAATTAGCGAACCTTGCCGAAGTAATCATTTATTATTTATTATCCCAATCCCAATCTATTCATTCCATGGAGCAAGATGGTAGTACTCCATATATAACTCCCTCTGTGCTATCGGTAAATTTCATTACCATTTCACGTTCAAACCTAATTAAAGATTTAACTATCGCTTGGAGTAAAACTGGTGGTACTCCATTCTCGATCATTTCATAAATTCGATAAATATAGTCCTCTCATTCACATTTTAATCTAATTAAAGATTCAACAAAATTCTAGTTTGGTTTTAATCTAAAAAAATCATTACTTAATGATTGTTAAATTTTATGGAAATTATTCCTGTCTTTAACTGGATTAAAGAAACAGTGTCATTTAAAACATTGTTCACGATAAACCCAAATCATCTTCCATTAACTATGTGATCGACGCTAATCTATAGACTAGAAAAGCGCGACATTTGTAATAAATTCTGCAAGCATACAGGTGTGTAGCATACAGGTCGAACACAGGGAGGAAAGTTAAATTTTATTATTTATATGTTTCGTGGGCGTGTTAGACGAACTTTGGAGGTTGATTTTGCAAAACAAAACAAAATTAAAACTGTAATTTGATTCAGAACAGATCTAACTGAACCGACGATCAGATCACAATTTCAATGGAAAGCAAATGAAACTATGAATTAGATTTGAATCTAATCAAACCCAATTTGACCTAAGAAAATAATAAAAAGCAGAAATTGAAATTGCAGAAATTGAAATAACAAACAAGAATTAAAATTAGGATTTCCGCTGAATCTAATCAGACGGTAAATCACTAATGCAAACAAGTGCAAAATACAAATAGTGTTCTACCGAATCTAATCGTATAGACAACACTAGTTGCTAAGAAAACAAAAAAATGCAGAAAATAAAAGAGAAAGAAGAACTTTTATTAGAACAATGGAATAAGAGATGAGATGAGATGGTGGCTACAAGGTTATTACAGGGGTATATATAGGGTAGATAGCCAAACCCTAACCCTAACCCTAATGATAAATGGGCCTGGTCATTACATCACTAATTAGTTTACAATGAGAAACATAAATGGGCCTTAGATAAATAAAGCAAATTTGGGCCTTTTCTCTTTTCCTCTTGCTTCCTTGACATTTCTTCATTGACTGGTGATGTGCAAAGCCTTTTTATCAATCCTTTTCTTGTCCAACAGCAACTAGATGTGAGATCTTCATCTACAATTCTTCAAACTGCAAATACACAGCAAATTGATCTCTATTTCTTTACATTTCTGGTTGCATGCGGGCTGGGTTGGAATATCTGTAAAATTAACAAAACAATACCCAAGTAATATTCATTTATATACAAAAGATAAGAAATAAGAGCATAAAATAAACACATTTCTAGGTCAATCACTATGGAATCTTCATGGAAAACAGATCAATATATAATCGATATAAATTTCTGTATCAGACCAATACTATAAATGGAATAGCGGTAAGGCCTTCTAAATTCTTTGAATAGTAACGGTCTTCATTCACAGAAGCTCATCTCGATTATTAAATCGAAATCCATTCAATTCCAGTTCAATATATTAAATTAGAAAACTTTATTTTGGAAAATTTCTATTAAATTTAAATAAAAAGATTTACAAATTCCAAATCATTACTTCGCTGTTAATTGGGTTAAAAAACAAATGTTATTTAAAACATTGTTCACGATAAACCCAAATCTCCAATTTTAGTTCATTCCAATTATATATTAATTAAGTTGTAAACTTTTCTAAATCTTAAATAAAATATTTATTCTCTCCTCAACTGGGTTTAAGAATATTTTTATTGAAGACACCATTCACGATAAACCCAAATCTAATTTATTTATTTGAAAACATTGGATTTTTATTCTAGTTAATTACTAGTTCATTTCGATAAAAATATATTTTCAACTTTTCAAACATGGAATTTTTCATCCAAAATCTTTCCAAATCACTTATTATGATTTTACATAATTTTTCCATATTTTTAATAATTTTATCAAGGCATTTACAGTCGGTTTCCGATAATGGCCACCAAACTGCATCCGTAGTGACCTTTTCTGAATTTGATTTGGACATATTTCCCAATCTAACCGTCAGATTTCAAATCTCTTATATTCATTGGAAAGATCTTTTCGATAGGAACCCAATGGTTCCGATTTTAGGAGAATCCGAAGGTCGGATCTCCCGTTACGCCAATTTGAAGTTAATTGTCGACATTCGTGAACGGTCGCTGCGCGGCGCGTTCTATTCAAGCCATTAAATATATATAAATATATATAATATCGTCGATTTCCCTTTTAAAACCTATTCTATAAAATATTCATAAATCCATTTTAAAACAATTTCCACTCCATTTTGAATTTTAAACAAAAATTGAATATTCTATATCTTTATCATATTTGAATGATAATATTTTTAAAACATTAGAATTTACAATCACTTCTTTTCGACATTCATTATAAAATAAAAAAATTGATCGATAAACCTATTCGGGTTAAAATAGCATTTAGCTATATAACTATTTTTATTGTTCAAACATTTTATTCAACACATGAATATTTTATATAGTTTATACATTTAATAAAAATGATATTTTTATTGTTCAAACATTTTATTCAACACATGAATATTTTGTATAGTTTATACATTCATTAATTATGATAACTTTATTGTTCAAACATTTTATTCAACACATGAATAATTTATATAGTTTATACATTCAATAAAAATGATATTTTTATTGTTCAAACATTTTGTTCAATACATGAATATTTTATATATTTTATAAATTCAATAAAAATGATATTTTTATTGTTCAAACATTTTATTCAACACATGAATATTTTAAATAGTTTATATATTCTGTAAAAATGATATTTGTATTGTTCAAACATTTTATTCAACACACGAATATTTTATTTGAAATATTCATTATTTTAAAATATTCTTTATTTTAAAATATTCTTTATTTCTGAATCAGAATGCGACTCAATCAATTACCATATAATTTCAATTATAGGGATTTCATACATCGCATGCATCCAACAATAATGATAAATAATCATTACACATTCAAACATCATCCAAAGTGCAATTTGCAACTGTATAAGCGTTAAAATAAATAAATAACGCTCATCACAGCCTGTCAAACCATCGATTGACATACAACTAAATATTGGGATTAGTGTATGTCCAATATCATCCCAATACCCGTATGGGATTTTCAAACAACAAATACTGTTTATTATTTGTGCAGTTGGGTGATGTGTAAAATTTATCGTCCCAATCAATATTAGATAAATAGGTGCACATAAACAAGCCATCCGACTTGTAAATGGATATTTATTCCAATTTTACTATTTTAAATTATAAATGGATATTTATGACTTTAAATTCCTACAATAATATTAACATTATTTTAATATGTTAATCATCACAATCACAATACACAAATCAACAAATCATCCATGGTTTGCAAGAAATAGTGTTAGGAGCTACTAAGCCCCGTTTGTAACCTAAGATATAATTACATAACAAAAATTGTTGAGTGAGAAAGAGTTCTCACCTTTGGTTTCCACTCCGCCAAATTTTTATGCGAAGGAATGTGACCATTTCGGCTCCACAGTCCACATACGACATTCAAATCACTCCAAATCAGTTTAATTGCGAAGCTCTCCTCGATACGGTTCCAATGCATCTGGTTTCGCTGAATTCCGAGTTCGTATGAAAAGTTATGCTTTTTACAAGTTTCATGTACATATAAGCCATTAACAATTAAAATAATTAACCTTAATTTCTTGATAATCACTTATCTAATTTTCTTCCTCTCCTAAAAACTCACGTACACAGCATCCCTCTTTCATGCACCATTGCCTCAACTTCCTCCTTCCATATCACCTTCGTTTCTAGATGCTTTTGCAAACCGTTTTCACCAACATTCATCTCTCCGCAACCTCTACATCTTCAACATCATCAACCCAAACTCAAACACTCCGCCCAAAATCGCGTTAACAGCCAAATGCCCGCTGCCTCTACCAAGTTGCACAACCTTTTGTCACCAAACTCCACCAATCTTTGTATATAAGCTTCATTTCTTGTCTTAAACTCAACTACATACTTCATTTCATGCATCGAGACACCAAAATCACAAAAACTCGAGCCCTAGCCCACATAAACTGACGCTGAAAAAATAGATAGCGGCAAAAATTGATTTAACATCTGGAATTTGTTATGAGGTTGAAGAGGAGCTCGCTACGGACTCAAATATATTTATTCCATGATTTTTAGGATTTTATTTCATTCGATTTTGATTTTTGGAAGGGGAAGACTCACGTTGGAATGAAAAGAGGGGAGGCAACATGATTTTCAGAAATGGGACTAGGTTAAGGAAATGAAAAGGATATTATATAATGGAGGAATTTATTGTTGGGGATTGTTATTGATACTCCAAATATTGTTGGGGGGTCAACTTTTTGAAAAGAAAGAATTTGTTAAGGGGAGTACCAATGCAGAGAGCACACCCCTTAACAAATAAAGTTAATTTTACCAAATTAGTCTTCTTTGCAATAATCTTTTTTTTAGTTGTTAATAAAAGAAATTATATGTTATATTAGTCGAACTGCATCAGATTTTTATACCAAATTATCGTTTCGATATGCATCGGATCAGATGAAAATATATCATTCATAGAAAATCGATATACATAGATCGAACAATTTTTTTATACATTATCTCACCATTGAATTTGTCGATACACCTTATTTTCTTGTCGATACACCTCATTTTTTCCACTATGACAACCCAACAATGAATACAAATTTCAAAAACAATGAACAATATCGAACAAAAATATTTAATACGGCAGGCCTACGTCGTTCAAGTCGTTATGCAGTAATTCACCTATTTCAGCAATGAAAAATTAAAAAAAACAACCATCTTCCATCGAATAAAAACACTACGACGTTTGGCTCTCGAGATTGACATAATAAAAACCCTAACCTTCATTGTTTACAGGGCATTATACAATCGATTTCACATACATTATCAACACCTTCTTCACTATTGTAACGACCCAAGGATTTCCGGCCCCGAAAATCGACATAAATTCCTTTACTGTAACTCATGCCGACCCTCCAAGCACCGAAAAACTGGATAGTTATTAGGAAGAAATCAGAGGGTGAGATAAGAAAGAAATTTAGAATAGATGAAGAAGAAACAACACAACAGAGTCTCACATCGCAGCGGAACAAAATATAATATAAAGTAAATCTTTACTGAGCTTTTGAAATACTTACATTATCAGAGTACATCACACATCTGGACAGTTATAACAATCTGTCCCCCTATACAACATAGCGGAATAGTAGTATTATAATATCATATGCCTGAACGTCTCCAGCTCGTCTCTGGACTCCACAGCATTCGATAACCTGAACCTGTACACCTCGGGCTAACCCGAGCATTTACAAAACACCGGGTCAGTCTGGTGAACCAGAGTGAGAAAACTCGCACAGTATTAAGGGTATCACACAACCTGATTTTAAAGTTAAAATCTTTTCGAAAGAAAAGGATAATCGTAGGACCAAATCCATACATAAATACGGACGGTTTTTACCTTACGATAACCCAAAACATTTTTGAAACCAATTTCTTTTCTGATATTATAATAATGTCTAAATACAAGTAAATATAATCTAGTGGAACGCTTGCATCTCACGCTCCACATATATAGTATACAATCGAAAACCGAGAGCGCTTATTGGAGATTGGATTCCGACTATGACAAGGTATGGGACCACCTGCCGATAGTGTATCTCTAGAGACGAATACACTGGGTTCAACAAGAATATCTTGCAACCCGACCCTCACATGACTGACCACTCATTTCGCTTGAGTGTATCGAATGTATATCAACGATGGTTGGGATCAGCACCCGTCTCCCGACAAGGGACAGCATCGAAACATAGATTAAGAGGAAATAGGATTTTCTCTAGATAGGTGATTATACACACTAATGGGAGCGACCCACATAGCCATGCTGCCTGCCCGATTTTTGTCATTTCCCGGTTGATGAGGCTTGAGGCCAGAATTAACTTCTGATCATCTGGTCGTCATTCACTTTGAATGCCACATCGTCAGATCCGTCAGATATCACTAATTGATATCCACAAAAATAATCTAGCTGGAAGCTAAGAGAACGGTAATTTCCCCGCTAACAACTATAGCACATTTGAAGAAATCAACGTACGTGACCCTTTTGAAATACTCTGTCAGACACTCGTCCATACAAGTCATCCAGGAATAGGATGAACCGAAGGCACTCTCCTACCGCATCCATATAGGAATCACCCCATGGATCAGTAGCGAGAAGTCCTTGCAACCCATAGATTCCAACCACGACAGAATCACAACTTATCTCTACTTGCCCGGCAGAGAATATTAGTGGTTCCTCCGTTTATGAAAATCTACAGTCTTCAACGCTCCATCTCGATTATCTTCTGAGATCTTCACGTATTTGTTGGTCGGAATGGTTTTCGAATATAAATTCGATCCCGGACTTTCCGTACCAACAATCGTATTGGACAGATTTGATAGTCGGTGATTTAACTATCAAAATAAACAGTGTTTCAACCATGACACTCCAATGAGTTCACTGGTTCAGTATTCAGCATCACTTGGCCTTTAACAAACTGATTTACTTTCGTTAAATTTAAAACTTCTAACTCTTTTAATATACAAAAATACGATACTTGAATAACTCTAATTCGATTTAACTCTAATCGATTAACTCTAATTGATTAACTCTAACTGAATAACTCGACTTATTTAACTCCTATCGATTAACTAATATTCGACTTGTCTCCATTCGCTTGACTCTAGATCGCAGCGATCGCAATGGTTACGCCTGATTCCCTCAGGAAACATCCGACCGTCGTAGGCTATCAGCAGCCCTGCGAATTACGCTAGCAGTCGTACGAAATGGCATTCATCCCGAATAACTATGTTCTTATATACTGATGTCCTCAGAACCATTACGCTATAATACTTAGTAAAATAAGTTATAACCATATACAATCCCCACTCAATTCTTCTTTCAAAACATTTGTTATGTTATCACGAACTCCTTTACGATTATCAACTAATATCATCTTCAGATAATCCCGATGTTGTCCAAGTTGGGGTATTTTAATTACCTCTCAGACCTTGATCAAACCACGTTCTTATCCTCAGATATATATCAGTTGTAATCCAACACTAATATTCCACTCCAGTCTCAAAACAAATCCCATCATAACTTGGATTTGTTTGTACAACCCTATAACCCACTTCTTTAAACAGATTCACTTTCACCAATCTCCTCTCAAATCTATTCGGCCATTTCCCCGCTTTGGAAATATTATTTCCATTCTTCCCTGTTCACTTGATTTCAATTTCACTTCGATTACTTTTGAAAAGTATTTTTCTAATTAATTTAAATATATAATTTACTTCGATTATTAACTACTTCAGTAGGTAAGTAAATAGTAAAACCCCTTTAAACCCTCATCTGAATTTAACCAATATTCATCAAAACACATTAATTCGATAATCATTTCCAATTCAAAAACGGTCGATTAAATTTACTTCAATGCGGTTATTCCCCTAACCGATTCCAAATTGATTCTCACTTTAAATTAATTAGATATAATTAATTTAAATAAATTCTATTTTAATTGTTTTCTTTACAAACCAATTATCAAAGTTAACCATTTAATTCATTTCTTATCCTTCTACTTGTAAACCTGATTAACATCAGCATTTACTTTGCAAAATAAATTAATAACCAATTAAAATCTTAAATAAATAAAAATATTTATTTATTTCTCTTAAATAACTTTTATCCAAAATAATATAATTCAAAATCTAACTCTGGTTATAAAATAAATTTTATAACCTCAGCTCTATCGATTCACTTGACGGTGAAGCAATATTTATAACCTGATTGATTTTATAGGCCATGCTCTGCCAAATACTTAACCGATATCGCCCATTGGTTTAAACCAAACAGATGTTGAATATTCAGTCAATAATCAACCATCAAATCAATCACACAAACACATCAGTTCATATACGATAATATGAAAATAGATAATACATTTGAGGGATCCGGTTGGGTCCCTCCAACCTGTTCGTCCCTGTATCAAACTGGTTATCACAAATCAGGTCAATCAATTCAATTCAGTTATTTCACATCGACTAGTCAACCAAACAATTCAACCATTCAATCACGTTTATAAATAAACATGACCAACCAAGGTGAGTTACCTTTATTGGAACCAATCGTTAAAAATAACGATTTGGTATTCACTGAAATTAAACGCAGTTTAATTTCATCAGTTAAATCAACAAACGAGGGTATAACTAGCAACAGGCAACCATCAGCAAGCAAAGCACACAAAATAAAAATACCCAATTTATATAAAATATAAATGGGAAACTGAGTGAGTTTAACTCACCTGATCTGATTCGGTTGTTCTGACGGTTGAGTTTAATTAAATTAAACAAGTGTTTAATTTAATTAAAATCCATTTGGTTCCAGACTTGTCCAATTCTGTTCCATAATGTTATGTCTGTTGTCGCGATCTCGGCATCACTTGTTTGGTTAAATTCTGTTCATATGCGAGAAATATAAATAATAAAATTATATGGTTTATATCTTTTAACTATGGTCATAAATGTTATGGTTACTTTGGAATCAATGTTTTACTGCAGATTATATTCGTCCTTTCTTCGTTCTTCTCGCGTCCCAGTGCTCTGTTCTTTTTATTTTGTATTTAACCTGTCATGGAAGACATCATACATTATTTAAAAATCTAGAGTTTGATTAATAAATTAAATCCTAGTTTGATATCATTTTATTACATTAGTTTATTACCGGTAATTAGGATCAGCAAAGATACTTCCCAATCATCAATATAATATTCTGTCTTCATTGTTCTGCTATTCCTGTATGGTTACAAATCATATAACATTAACATGATTAAATAGAAATATAAATCTTTAATAATTAAACCATTTAAGCTAAGTACTTTACTAATTATATTTAAATTATGCTTTAGTTACTAGGCCAAACTATACTGGTCCATTTATTTAAAGTGTGCCGGTTCAAACAGATTGGTTTCCTCCTTTTGTCACCATTTACTCAGATTAAACAATTACTTCATCATATTCTTAATCACCAAGTTTGATTAACAAATTTAGTTTGTTAACCTCAGATGAGTACAGGTCGATCTCGCGTCCGTTCTCCCCAGGCTCTCGGTATGCAGTTCACATCCCAACCAGGCAACCCTGTCATGAATTTATCACCATCCAAAGTTTAATAATCTAAGATATGATTGATTAGTTTTAAATCAACCTTTAATTACTAGTGTTTAGAAGTCCGATATTTACATTGCTTCAAACTTCTATTGGGCCCAATACATTAGTTTCCAGACTCCATCTTCTATACTGGGACTGGCCTTTCTACATGTTGCTTCCCCTTTTGAACGTGTGCTTCAGACACTTCAATTAGGCCTGTACAGAATTTAGGCTTTAGTTAATACACTATTTACCCTAATTACTAATTATAACCAACATTTACGGATTTATTCATATAATATACTTAACCCTTAATTATGAAATTCATTAATTTAATTACTTCAGTTAATCACAGCAACATGTCTGCTTATCCTCTCTTCACGCGAGAACAACCACAACATCATTCAATGATCCCACCGCCCCACCTCAGAATGACCACCAGGGGTCCATCGCCAGTCGCGATCTTACTTGCCGACACGCCCCCATCACACGCAATGATCCTCAGCAACCTCGATGTCCTCAGGTGTCTTCAGCATCGTTCGAAACTCGGCGGCTTTGAGGAGCCTTCAAGGTCACAATACTAAGGATTTTTCCATCATAGCCATTCAGTTCGAAGATCCCATCAAGCACGTCCTTTCCCTGTTGAAAGCTTTTGATTTCGGTGATGGGAGTTGGGGTTTTTGATCGAAGAAAGTTTGGAGATGGTGGCCGTTTATTTAATAAGGGTGGCGGCGGAAATTATAGGAGGCGTTGACCACTCATCGTGTTTGACGAGGGTTTACAGACATACAGGGTATATATATAGTGCTAGGTTGGAATAATTTAATAGTATTTTATTTATTTACAAAACTTCGTCATGAAGTAGTTGATAAAATCCCCTACAAACGATCTCTATTAACTGATAAAAAGACTAATCTTAATGTAAAAAGGTATTCCGGACCCAATGGGACCAGTTTCGTCGAAATCTGAGGTCGTATGGAAAAATTTCCTTTATAAAACCAAAATTTAACACGCGTTTAATTTTTCCACGGTCACCAGATAAACTCGATAAATTTGAAACTTTTAAATCTTATAATAATTTGTTGATACGAACCCAATGGCACCAATTTCGTTGCATTCTGAGACTGTTTCCCTGGTAGGCTGTTTTTACCGCGTACCGCAATACCCTTTTCAACGCCAATTTTTCCGGTCTCTAAAAATAACAAACTATTATACCTATCCTAACTCTAATCGACGATACGAACTCAACGGGACTGGTTTCGTGGCCTAATTCGATCGTCTGTTCAAGTTATACTCAAATATCTCTTTATTTATTTAATTACGCGATATAGGATTAGAACGGGCGTTTACGGCTACTGTGGTCACATACGACACCGGTTTTCCACGCGGTTTGATTTTATGACAATAATTTGGCGATACGGTTCCAATGAAACTGATTACGTCGAAATCTGAGTCTGTTTGCAAAACGGCCATTTTAAAGGTCGATATTTTAAATAACGATTTCCACAACGATTATTTCAAATTTTGATTTGGCCATAACTTACAATTTATAACACGAAATCTGGATTTTTCTCTTTCATATGAAAATTATCGTCAATACGGTTCCAACATTTCTTATTTCACAGAAATCCGACTTATATCGGATCCTATATTCACAGTTGAAGTTCAAAACTCGAATTTACGAACTGCACACCATTTTCAAGCTCGATTTGTAATTATATAAATACATAATGTTCGAACTTCGTTTAAATAACGAATTCAATATTAAATTCCATCGATATTCCAAATATAATATTTAAATTAAATAAATTAAATATATATATTTGGGTGCCAAAAACACGGGTCGTTACAACTATCTTAGCATCTTAGGAGAAGCGTTCCATGTTTATCTTTTACACCATTATTTCTCCCAAAACAATTGTATTTTTTTTTTGCAAATAATTAAAAAAAAATGTGTTTGAGATTAATTGGGATTGAGATGGTAAGGGTAATAAGGGAATGTAAAAATTAAGTACGTGACCCCCCTAACATTTCTTTTATGATTGGAGTGTTTTTAAAATTTGACCTCCCCTTAACAATTCTTGGAGTGCCAATAACAACACCCTTATTTTTTTTATTGATTTTATATTATTGTATACTCAAATATCATTCATTTTCATCATTTAAAAATCTGGGTGGTCACCTACGGATCCCTTTTTAATGAAAATTTACATGTAGCTACTCTCTGACATTAAGGATCCAACGAAACTTGTTTCATCAAATACTGAGTCCGTATGCACAAACAACGAATTTTTAAAGCCAAAATATTGACTGTTTTTCTACTGTAAAATCACACTCGGCCACATACTGAGTCTAAAAATCACGGAACTTGGAATCTTACCATTATTCGACGATACGAATCCAGAAAATAAAGTAGAATCAAATTCCGAGGTCGTCTGAATAATATTCCTTTGTAAAATTGCTCAAATTAGCTTTAAAAATGCGATTTTAGCATACGTTTTCTTCTTGCACGCCCAAATGCTAACTTCAAAAATTATGCCCTTTTGTATTTAACCATTATTTGTCGATACAAATCCAAAAAAAAGTGGAATCAAATTCCGAGATCGCATCAATAATGTTCCTTCGTAAAATGACTTCCTATTTTTGAACAAATGGTTTTGCTTCGCACGGCCACGTATTGACTCTGTTCGATGCGCATTTTGGAACTCAACTATGATTTGTCATTATGAATTCAAAAAATTTATTTCGTCGAATTCTGAGCTCGTATGCAAAATTTCACTTTTTAAGGGCTATGCGTTGATTTTCAAAATCTAATTTTCAAATTTTAAAAATAAACCTTATAAATCAATTTAATAATTTTACTGAGTTTATTTTAAGTCAAATAAAATATAAAATCTAATTTTAAAATTATTCTCAAATTTTATTTAGCAAAAATAACCAATTTCTATTCGCATATTCATTAAAATAGCTTAAATCAAAATTTTGAGTTGGTTCAGAAATTCCAGGTTGTTATAATCTCCGCCACTTAAAATCTTTTCGTCCTCGGAAAGGAACGAAGCTGAAAGTTGTTTAACTAACCAACTCAAATTTCATTCTGGCTTTCATTCTTTAACTTTTCAGTTTCTAAGAATTTTCTAATTCTTCAAAAATTTGGCTAACACGCTAAATTTTTGAAAAATTTCGCTATATCCTCCTTTGTACTAGGAGACCTTTAAAACCACAACTTGCCTCACATGGCCCTCATTAATCCAAAAGAAAAATAAAAATCCAAGAGGCTAAACGGCTCACAAAATCATCAAACCCAAGAAATATAGTGAACATGTACCTATTTATCGGGTATACAATTTTATTCCTCTTCTTAGCTTCCATGCTATGACCTGTTCATACATATATATGCGCATATACGCAATTCTAACAAATTTTCAATTCAGTTCAATATTTGATTCAATTTGGCTAAATTTATCACTTATTCTCAAATGGGTTTAAATTGATTATCATTGCAATATTTTTATTAGCTATACTAATAATCACACATCACAACCAGCAATCAATTGGTTGATTAAATTTTCAAACATATATCTTTCTTTATATACTTAAAAATCATATTTTTTTTAGTGTAAATCACAAATAATAAACACTATGTTTTGGTTCTCACACTAATCGATTGGAAATAAATAGATATCCCACTTTCGAAACTAGAAAATAAACACCGATGATGCCATGGTCATCATCAGAATCATATTCAAAGCGACTAGAGTGTGATTCTATATCCATCCAGTATATTTGAGACTTCGAATATAAGTTCATGACGCGTATATGCAAAATCTTCATATACTCGATTGTCCAAAATCAATATAAATTAAAATACCCAATTATGTGTAATAAGATAAAATTTTAAAAACTAAATTCATCATTTTTTTAATAAACAATACTCTTCAACTCATTTTAGGATGCTACTGATCCTATTTCTAGTGAGTTATTCTTATAGGATGTTACTAATCCTATCTCTGATGAATTTTTTTTGTTTGGTTCTAATGTGTCTTGTTCTCGAGCTCTGTAAACCAAAGCTCTAACACCAAGTAAAAGCGACCCAAACTTCCCCTTTTGGGAAAGCCCGGATTGAGTTGAGAACACGACGCATCAGAACAAAAACAATAGAACATTTCATTTCTATTACAACAATTACATCAGAGTACAAGAATACATCAGAGTATGAATAAATATTACACATTGGAAATACAATATCAGAGATTTAAAAATTACATAGCAGCGGTAAATAATACATAAGTATAATGCGTAGCGAAAAATAACAACTGACATAACTGAAAGAGATATACGGATACAAAGCTTTCCGAGTATAGCTCTAGCTGTAATCTAGGATCCTGTGAAAAGAAATGTCTGCTAAAACCAAAACTACTAGTTGCCCGTGTGGAAAATATGGGCACCCGGAGTTTAAGTAGAAACAATAAACTCCGAGTTAGTCATGAGACTAGTGTGAGAACTAAAAATAGTTATTAAACTTTACTTGAAAAGTTGGGAAATCATGGGATCACGCCGTATAACACGGAACAGGTTACTCCACATGAATCTTAGTTTAAAATAAAATGACGCAATGCTTTTTGGAAAAATGAGGCTATTATAAAACTCAGATCCCATCACACAATGCAACGCAAGCCGGAGGATAGAGTTTTCCCTTATAATAGCCAAACATATTTGATACATATAAAACAAAATTATTCTAATATTATTATAAGTGTATAGTTCAAAAACAACTTCAAATATAAATGCATCAATCATAGACGGCATGAGTACCATATATCATGTCTCCATACTAGTTCTATAATCAAAACCGCACGATGTCGTATTGGAAGTTGGATTTTCATCTATGAGTCGAGGCAAGAGATCGTCCTCACCGAATTCGAGACACTCTAGCCCGTGCCTCAGGATACAGCCGCAACCGCACCTGGATCTTGAGGGCCGGTCCACACACACTTTAGTGGTTTAGTAATTCCTGAACAATACGTTTCCCTGCCCTAGTGGGCATAAAATCTAAGCCACTAGGGACTCAATATCGAGGCCCCTCGCAATCCATCATCCACATAAGTAAAAATATCTAGGCTCCATACCATGACACCACTTCTAGCTAGAAAGAAACGCATGCACTCCCTGCAGTCACTATCTCGTTTTTGACTCATACCGGGGTGTGAGGCTCGTGAATTAATGCTATACACAAAACCGTGCTAATTAAAGTTGTGCTTTAATCATCAACAACAAGACTCTGCTTTTCAACAAAAGCCTTGATCATTTGCATCTTGGCATGCCACACTGACAGTTCACGCCATACAACTGATGTCTATCAATATATAACCACTAAGCTCGTACATCTCAAAGAAGTGTGTTAAGTAAGAGAATAAATTCTTCGCCACCAAATAGATATCTATTTAATAGAAATCAATTAGCACAGAATGAAATCCAATGTCAGACACACATCCATTTACAAGTCCGTTCTGGGTCGGAAAGAAACCGGAGGAACCTTATTCATTGTCCTATATGTCCAGTACAAGAGAGATGTCCTCGAATATCCGATCGATCTCCAAGTACATCTGGATGATCAACATTTTTTACCTTGTCTTGGGTGTACAGCCCAATCAAGACATCAGTAATCATGCAAACGATGTGAAGATCCCCGGTCTTCAAGCACCGTCTTCGTCGTCGACTTTTAGTCGTCGTAGTAATTATTCAGAATGGTTAAACCCGGTCTTTCCAAATAACTCACATATTTTATAATCAATAATCAAGTGCTATAAAAACACATCATACGCCTCATTCCAATTCATAATATTCTTTTACTCCAATGTTCACATTTTTAAGGAAAGGTTCCCATTAATTTTATCAAATATAATTCTTTTAAATTTATTCTTAAATCTTCCTTTGAATATCCATTTCAAAAGATTTTATTTTATCTTTTCACAATTTTAAACTATATTAAAGTTTATCAACTAGTCGGGATTAGCGAACCTTATCTAAGTAATCATTTATTATTTACTATCCCAATCCCAATCTATTCGTTCCATGGAGCAAGACTTGTAGTACTCCATATCTTACTCCCACCATTCTATCGGTAAATTTCATTACCATTTCACTTTCAAACCTAATTACAGATTTAACTATCGCTTGGAGTAAAACTGGTGGTACTCCATTCTCGATCATTTCATAAATTCGATAAATTTAATCCTCTCATTCACATTTTAATCTAATTAAATATTCAATAATACTCTAGTTCGGTTTTAATCTCAAAAATTATTACTTAATGTTTGTTAAATTTTCTGGAAATTAATCATGTCTTTCACTGGGTTAAAGAACCAATGTCATTTAAAAAATAGTTCACGATAAACCCAAATCATCTTCCATTAACTATGGAATCTTCACGGAAAACAGATCAATATATAATCGATATAAATTCCTGTATCAGACCAATACTATAAATGGAACAGCGGCAAGGCCTTCTAAATTCTATAAATAGTAACGATCTTCATTCATAGAAGCTCATCTCGATTATTAGATCGAATTCCATTAATTCCAATTCAATATATTAAATTGGAAAACTTTATTTTGGAAAATTTCCATTAAATCTAAATAAAAATATTTACAAATTCCAAATCATAACTTCACTCTTAATTGGGTTAAAGTACAAATGTTATTTAAAACATTGTTCATGATAAACCCAAATCTCTGATTTTAATTCATTCCAATTAAATATTAATTAATTGGTAAACTTTTCTAAATCTTAATTAAAAGATTTATTATTTTCTAAACCGGGTTTAAGAATAGTGTTATTGAAGACACCATTCATGACAAACCCAAATCCAATTTATTTATTAAAAACATTGGATTTTTATTCTAGTTAATAACTAGTTCATTTCGATAAAAATATATTTTCATCTTTTCAAATATGAAATTTTTCATCCAAAATCTTTCCAAATCACTTATTATGATTTTACATAATTTTTCCATATTTTTAATAATTTTATTAAGGCCTTTAAAGTCGGTTTCCAATAACGACTACCAAACTGCATCCATAACGACCTTTTCTAAATTTGATTTGGGCATATTTCCTAATCTAACCATCAGATTTCAAATCTCTTATATTCATTGGAAAGCTCTTTTCGATATGAACCCAACGATTCTGGTTTTAGGAGAATCCGATGGTCAGATCTCCCGCTACGCCAATTTGAAGTTAATTGTCGAAATTCGCGAACGGTCGCTGCTCGACGCATTCTATTCAAGCCATTAAATATATATATATATATACGTAATATCGTCGATTTACCTTTTAAAATGTATTTTATAAAATATTTATAAATCCGTTTTAAAACGATTTCGACTCCATTTTCAATTTTAAATCAAAATTGAATATTCTACATCTTTATCATATTAGAATGATAATATTTTCAGAACATTAGAATTTGAAATCACTTCTTTTCGATATTCAGTATAAAATAAATAAAATTGATCGATAAACCTATTCGGGTTAAAATAGCATTTAACTATATAACTATTTTTATTGTTCAAACACTTTATTCAACACATGAATATTTTATATAGTTTATACATTCAATAATTATGATATTTTTATTATTCAAACATTTTATTCAAAACATGAATATTTTATATAGTTTATACATTCAATAAAATGATATTTTTATTGTTCAAACATTTTATTCAACACATGAATATTTTACATAGTTTATTCACTTAATAAAAATAATATTTTTATTGTTCAAACATTTTATTCCACACATGAATATTTCATATAGTTTATACATTCAAAAAAAAATTATATTTTTGCTGTTCAAAGTTTTTATTCAACATATGAATGTTTTATTTGAAATATTCATTATTTTAAAATATTCTTTATTTTCAAATATTCTTTATTTCTGAATCAGAATGCGACTCAATCAATTACAATATAATTTCAGTTATATGGATTTCATACATCGCATGTATTCAACAATAATGATAGATAATCATTACACATTCAAGCATCATCCAAAGTGCAATTTACAACTGTATAAGCGTTAAAATAAATAAATAACGCTCATCACAGCCTGTCAACCCATTGATTGACATATAACTAAATATTGGGATTAATGTATGTCCAATATCATCCCAATATCCTATGGAGTTTTCAAACAACAAATACTGTTTATTATTTGTGCAGTTGGGCGATGTGTAAAATTTATCATCCCAATCAAAATTAGATAAATATGTGTACATAAACAAGGCATCTGACTTGTAAATGAATATTTATTCCAATTTTACTATTTTAAATTATAAAAGGATATTTATGACTTTAAATTCCCATAATAATATTAATATTATTTTAATAGTTGAGTGAGAAAGAGTTCTCACCTTTGGTTTCCACTCCGCCAAATCTTTATGCGAAGGAATGTGACCATTTCGGCTCCACAGTCCACATACGACATTCAAATCATTCCAAATCAGTTTTATTGCGAAGCTCTCATCGGTACGGTTCCAACGCATCTGGTTTCCCTAAATTCCAATTTCGTATGAAAAGTAATTCTTTTTACAAGTTTCATGTATATATAAGTCATTAACAATTAAAATAAGTAATTAATTAACCTTAATTTCATGCTAATCACTCCTCTAATCTTCTTCCTCGCCCAAAAACTTATGTACATAGCAGCCCTCTTTCATGCACCATTGCCTCAATTTCCTCCTTCCATATCTCCTTCGTTTCTAAATGCTTTTGCAAATCATTTTCACCAACATTCATCTCTCCGCAACCTCTACATCTTCAATACCATCAACCGAAACTCAAACACTCCATTCAAAATCGCGTTAACAGCCAAATGTTCACTGCCCTACCATGTTGCGCAAATTTTTGTCACCAAACTCCACCAAACTTTGCATACAAGCTTCATTTCTTGCCACAAACTCAACTACATATTTCATTTCATGCATCGAGGCACCAAAATCACAAAAACTCGAGCCCTAGCCCGCATAAACAACGCTGAAAAAATAGATAGCGGCAAAAATTGATTTGAATACCTGGAATATGGTATGAGGTTGAAGGGGAGCTCGGTACGAACTCAAATTTATTTATTCCATGATTTTTAGAATTTGATTTCATTCGTTTTGATTTTTGGAAGGGGGAGACTCATGTTGGAATGAAAAGAGGGGAGGCAACATGATTTTCAGAAATGGGATTAGGTTAAGGAAGTGAAAAGGATATTATATAGTGGAGGAATTTTTTTTATTGATTTTATATTTTTCTATACTCAAATGTCACTCATTTTCATCATTTAAAAATCCGTGTGGTCACCTATAGATCCCATTTCAGTGAAAATTGACATGTAGCTACTCTGTGACATTACGGATCCAACGAAACTGGTTTCTTCAAATTTTGAGTCCGTATGCCCAAATAGCGAATTTTTAAAACCAAAATAGTGACTATTTTTTTTACTATAAAATCACGCTCGACCACATACCGAATCTAAAAATCATGGAACTTGGAATCTTACCATTATTCGATGATAGGAATCCAAAAAAAAAAAAGTAGAATCGAATTCTGAGGTCGTCTGAATAATGTTCCTTTGTAAAATTGCTCAAGTAAACTTCAAAAATGCGATTTTAGCGTACCTTTTCTTCTTGTACTCCCAAACGCTAACTTCAAAAATTATTCCCTTTTGGATTTAACCATTATTTGAAGATACGAATCCAAAAAAAAGTGGAATCAAATTCCGAGATCGTATCAATAATGTTCCTTTATAAAATGACTGCCTGTTTTTAAACAAATAGTTTTGCTTCGCACGGTCACATACTAACTCCATTCGAAGCACATTTTGGAACTCAACTATGATTTGTCATTATGTTTTCAAAAAAAAATTATTTCGTCCAATTCTGAGCTCATATGTAAAATTTCACTTTTTAAGGGCTATGCGTTGATTTTTAAAATCTAATTTTCAAAATTTTAAAAATAAAGCTTATAAATCAATTTAATAATTTTAGTGAGTTTATTTTAAGTCAAATAAAATATAAAAAATAATTTTAAAATTATTCTCAAATTTTATTTAGCAAAAATAACCAATTTCTATTCGCATATTCATTAAAATAGCTTAAATCAAAATTTTGAATTGGTTCAGAAATTCCGGTTTGTTATATTTTCTTTCTCAAAATATATTTCTCCTTCCGTATTTGTCTAATTTTGGAGATGTAATCGTTGATATAATGAAGCATGTCATTTGTGACAACCGCCCATAACCCTGCACTAAATAAGAAGAATAATGCGCTGAAAGGTGTGCCAGGCAGCTATGGACGATCGTCATAGTAGGTAAACAACATCAGAACATATCGTAGAACTCACAACGCAAAGATAAAATATAATAGAACATATACAACGGGTAATGGTAGTGAAGCATCACATATCAAACTTTTCAAACTTTCACAACATCTTGAAAGATTATCCCAAGATCATAGGAAATATCAAGTATGTAAATAAGGCCTCTGTAACAACCCAGAATTTTGGAACCAAATAAAAATTTTATTTTAGAAATATTAATGGATTTTGAATATTTAAATTAATTTATTTTAAATAATAACGACTAAAAATTTATTTAAACGAAGTCAGAACGTATATATTTATTTTAATTATAAAAGGAGTTAGAAATGGCGCGGTAGTTTGAAAATTTGAATTTGAATGAATGTACAGGATTCAAAATAAATCGGATTTCAGTAAAACCAAAAATATTTAAATCTGTTAAAAATTATCTTTCTAATGGATCTGAAAAATTGGAATTTCATAGAGGGAATAAAAAGTTATGGCCAGTTTAATATTCAGAATAATCGCTATGGAATTTATATATATTTTTAAATATAATACATAAACATTTTGCAAATGACCTCCGTTTTCGATGAAACCACTTTGATTGCATTCGGAATGTCAAATTATTGCTAGATTCGAATTTTCATAATTTTTGGAATTAAAATGTGAGCGTGGCCAAAGAAAACATGTTTTGTCAAATTCAGTCAATTTGGATCGACCAGAAAATGGCCATTTTTCAAACGGTCTCCAAATTCGATGAAATTAATTTTTTTAGGACTGTATCATTAAAACATAGCTAGATTTATTTTTCAGGAATTTTTGGAGTCAGTATGTGACCCCGGTAAATTAAAATGTATTATCAAATTTAATATTAAATGTTTTATATTTTAATTTAAAGAAAAACATATCGTAACAGCCGAATTGGGTTACGAAACGTATTCCATTGTGTTCGGAATAGGGGTATTTAGCTAGGGGCGGTAGTCATTGGGCTCGATTTAGAGTTCGTATAGATTAACAAGAATTTTAGAAATAAAATGAATTAAATAATAATAATAATAATAATAATAATAATAATAATAATAATATAGTATAAATAAACCCCAATTCCATCAGAACCCTAATCTCATTTTTCGTAGCCTCCATATCAGAAACGGTCGCACCAGAACATCCCAAATTCAATTCGCAAATCATCCCAATACAAATCAAATTAGATCATGATTCTTCAGCGAAAATGAAAGACCACGGTGAGATCTCAGACGTGAACGGTGGTGATGGGTCAAGGCGTGGTAGCAGAAATCGGTCATTGAAGTCGCTGACTTTGGGCTCTTTTTTCGAGCTGACCGAAGGTGCGAGTTGCACCATAGAGGAGGCGCCAGAAGAGGGGGCCAAAGCCGATGGCGTGGTGATATCATGTCAGATGTGGTGCAGGTCGTCGTTTGGGGGCCTCGATTTGTGGGTGGCAACGTCAACTATGGGTTCGACGGTTTAGAGGATGTAACCAGGAGGAAGACGACCACTGTTTAACTAATGATGCAGTTAACAAAAATTATTATATTGAATTACATTAATAATATAGTTAATCTTTAAATGGTGATAACTTGACCAAATGAAATTAGAATTCAGCGATTTCGGATCCATCGGAATCATTATGACAAGATCTACACAATGAAATCAACTAGGGAAAAAATGGAGCTATCTACAAATTCAAAAGGAATAAAACCCAGTGTGAGATTTATTTTTAGATAATTACAATTAATTAATTATTACTGTGTTTAGGAATTCTTAATGATGTTAAAATCAGTTTGTTGTTGTACGTGATTTGGTTTGGATTGATTGATGCTGTTTGGTGTGATCTGTTTGATTTAATTGTATATAATGGAATTATTGAAATTTGTGGACAAATTAAAAATATCATTTTATGTGTCATGTTAATGTAAAATTTGTATACAAAATAAAATTATCATTTTTATTTATTATGTTAAAAATAGAAATCGTAAACAAATAAAAATACCATTGTTATTTGTAATGTTGAAATTAGAATTGTAAACAAATAAAAAAATATCACTTTTACTTGTTATGTTAAAAATAGACTTGTATGTAAATAAAAATACCATTTCTATTTGTAATGTTAAAATTAGAATTGAATACAAAATAAAAATATCATTTTTATTTGTTACGTTAAAAATAAATTTATGTACAAATAAAAATACCATTTTTATTTATTATGCTAATATAGAATTTGTATACACATAAAAATATTCATTTTTATTAGTCATTGTTAAATATTGAAATTGTTGCCAAATAAAAATATTTATTTTTATATGTCATTGTTAAATATTGAAATTTTTGTCAAATAAAAATATTCAATTTTATTTATCATTGTTAAATATGGAAATTGTAAACAAATAAACATATTCATTTTTATTTGTTATATTAAATATTGAAATTGTGAACAAATCAATGTTCGTTTTTGTTTGTCATGTTAAAGTTAGAAATTTATGTACAAATAAATTGAGATGACCCGAACTTCCCCATAAAGGAAAGAACGGATTACTTTGAGAACACGACAAATCAGAACACAAACAGAAGAACATTTCAATGCTTATTACAACAATTCCATCAGAATACAAGAATATTACAGAGTATGAATGAATAAAATACAGTTGATAAATATCGGAGATTTACAAATTACAATGCAGCGGAAAATAATACAAAACACAACTGAAAAGAATATATGGATACAGAGCTTTCCGAATATCACTTCAACTATAAAATAGGATCCTGTGAATATAAATCTGCAAAACCAAAGCCGGAGGATAAGGTTTTCCCTTATAACAGCCAAGAATGCTTGGTACGTTTAAAACAAATCATTTGATACTATTATAAGCGCATAGTGTATAAAACAACTTCAAATATAAATGTATCAATCCTAGACGGCATGATATATCATGTCGCCACTACTAAGCTCTATAATCAAAACCGCAATTGTCATGTATTGGAAGTTGGATTTCCGTCGGTGAACCAAGGCAAGGGATCGTCCTTACCGCTTCGAGATTCTCCGGCCTGAGCCTCAGGGTCAAAACGCATCGACCATTGGATCGTCAGGGCCGGTCCAATCGATGTGGATTAAAATGCCTGAACACTGCGTTTCCCTGCCCTAAGGGGCGTAAATGAGCCAAATGACTCCACTGCCCCGGATCGATATAACTGAGGGGCCTCGCAATCCATCATCCACATAAGTAAAATGTCAGGGCCAGTGAAATACTGACACCACTCCTAGTTAGAAAAAAACGCATGCCCTCTCTGATGTCCTCTCCCGTTTCTAGTTCACACCGGGGTGTAAGGATCGTGAATTAACGCCACACAAAGCTACGCTATATTAAAGCCGTGCTTTGATCATCAACCACAAGACTCTGCTTTTCAACAGAATCCTTGATCATTTGCATCTCAGCATGCCACACAGGCAATTCACACTATGCAACCAATGTATAACAATCACATAGAATGAAATCCGATGTCAGACACACATCCATTTACAGGTTCGTTCTAGGATTGAAAGAAACCAGAGGCACCTTATTACTCCCCCATATGTCCAATACAGGGGAGAGGTCCTCGCATATCCGTCGATCTCCAAGTACGCCTGGACGATCACCACTTATTACCATGGCTTGGGTGTGCAACCCAATCAAGACATCAATAATAATCCAAACGATGTGAAGACCTTACGGTCTTCAACCACAGTCTTCATCCTCGACACATCGTCGAATCAGTTATTCAGAATGGGATAAACCCGGTCTTTCTGAATAACTCGCGTATATAATAAACAAGGGTTATAAAAACACAACATACGCCTCATTCCAATCCAGAATATTTCTTTATTCAAATATCCTTATACTTTGGGAAAGGTTCCCATTAATCTTATCAAAGATAAATTCTTAAATTTATTCTTTAATCTTCCTTTGGATATCATTTCATTCTAATTAAAGATGAATTAAAACTCCACTTGGTTTTAATATTCCTAAAAATTAATATTAATGATTGTTTAACTTGGGAAATCATATCCTGTCTTTAACAGGGTTAAAGAACCAATGTCATTTAAAACACAGTTCACGATAAGCCCAAGATCACATTCCATTCCATCAGCCTTTAACCGTAAATTAGCAAGTGAACAATTCCCTAAGTATTAACCTCGAAGGCCGAAACCAACATCAGATCAATACCCAAGAAACCATTCAACTTAACTGTCCTCCAGTTAGTTTTTGATTTTCTAAACTCCTTTGGGTCTAAGAACAGTATTATTAAAGATACCATTCATGACAACCCAAAATCACATTCCATTAACAACGGAATCTTCATGGAAAACAAATCGATATATATAATCGATATAAACTTCCATATCCAACCGATAATATAAATGGAATAACGACAAGGCGTTTTAAGTTCCATATATATTAACCGTCTTCCTCTACAGAAGATTACTTCGATTATTACTAAATCGAATTCCATTCAATTCCAATTTAATATATTAAATTGGAAAAGTTTATTTTGGAAAATTCCCGTTAAATCTTAATAAAAAGATTTATAAATTCCAAACCACATTTCACTGTAAAGCGGGTTAAAGAACGAATGTCGTTAAAAACAAAATTCACAACAAACCCAAAATCCCATCAGTCTCTAACCGTAAATTAGTAAGAGAACAATTCCCTAATTATTAACCCTAAAGGCCGAAACCAACATCAGACCAATACTCAAGAAACCATTCAACTTAACTAATCCTCTAGTCAGCTTCTGATTTTCTTAACTCCATAGGGTCTAAGAGCAGTATTATTAAAGATACTATTCACGACAACCCAAAATCTTATTCCATTGTTAATCAGGTTAAAGAACAAGTGTTATTTAAAACACCGTTCACGATAAACGCAAAGACCAATTTCAATTCAATTCCAACTAAATATTAATTAATTGGAATATTTCATTAAATCTAAATAAAAAGATTTAAACTTTTCTCAACCGAGTTTAAGAACAGTGTTAGTGAAGACACCGTTCATGACAAATCCAAAATCCCATTTGATATTAAATATAAGGCTCTGAATAGAAAATATAACGACTCATATTCAATACCAAATTCTGGAATTAACAAATACCGTAATGGAATAACGATATATATATCTTCCAAATTCCTCCACAATATCCGTATAATCACGGAATCCAATATCGAAATATTCCGAAGATAATTTCGATTCAAATCCATTCCAATTCGTATTAAATTCTGGTTATTTTTAAAACCATTTCAAATCCAATTTATTTATTTTAAAAATTATTGGATTATAAATCCAGTTCAAAACTAGTTCATTTTGATAAAAACCTATTTTTATCTTTTCAAATATGGAATTTTTCATCCCAATTCTTTCCAAATCATTTATTATGATTTTACACAAATTATGGATATTTTTAATAATTTTATCAAGGCCCGTACAGTCGATTTCCACAAACGGTTGTCGAACGGCACTTACATCGACTTTTCCAAATTTTATTTGGACATAATTCCAAATCCAACAGCTAGATTTCAAATCTCTAATATTCTTTGGGAAGCTCTTTTCGATACGAACCTAGCGGTTCCGGTTTTAGGAGAATTCGACGGTCGGATCTCCCGAGACGTCCATTCGAAGTCAATGGTCGAAATTTACGAACTGCCGCGGTGCGGTGCATTCTATTCAGGCGATTATATATTATATATAATATATATATTTCGTTGATTTCCATTTAAAACGTAATTTATAAATCGTTTTAAATTCATTTTCAAAACGATTTCAACTTCATATTCAATTTCTGATCAAAATTGAATATTCCATATCATCGATATATAAATGATAATATTTTCAAAAAAATTTATTTCGAAATCATTTCCTTTTCGAAATTCATTTTAAAAATGAATAAAATCGATATAAACATCGTTCACATCAAAATGGCGTCAATCTAATCAACATAGCTTTATATATCTAAATATATTCGTGTCCATCCCAAATCGGACATCAAAATCAAATTTTGATCTTTTACTGAATATTATTCTAAAATATTCGTTATTTTAAAATAATCGTTATTTTAAAATATTTCTTCTTTCTGAACTGGAATCAGACACAGTCAATTATTATATAACATGATTTACATGGATTTCATACACATGTACACAACAACAACGATAAACAATCAACCAGCATTCAAAGTGCAATCTACACTGTATAAGCATTAAATATAAATATTCAACGCTTATACGGCCTGTCAATCCATCGATTGACATATCACTAATTATTGGGATCAGTGTATGTCAAATATTATCCCAATACTCGTATGGGGTTTTCAAACGACAAACACTGTTTATTATTTGTGCAGTTGGGCGATGTGTAAAATTTATCGTCCCAATCAATATCAAATAAATTGGTGTACATAAACAAATCGTCCGATTTGTTTATAAATATTTATCTCAACTCATGAATATTTTATTTAGTCCATATATACAATAAAAAAGATATTTTTATTATTTAAATATTTTATTCAACTTGAATATTTTATTTACTTCATATACACAATAAAAATGTGATTTTTATTGTTCAAACTATTTATTCACATATGAATATTTTTAACACTTCATTCCACATCACAAAATCAATTTTCACAACACATCAATCAAACAAACAAGTCATCCATGGTCTGTGGACAACAGGTGTCGGGTGCTACTAAGCACCGTTTGCATCCTAGTATATATTTTAAGTAGAAAATAAAATAAAAGTGAGAAGTTCCGACCTCTGGGTTCCACTCCACCGTGCTTTGATTGTCGATCTATGTAGTATACCTACATTAAAAATTATATTTTTAACCAATCAATAATTATTTCTTTGTACGATTATTTTATAAATAACATACATAGGCTAAAAATTATATTTTTACCGTTCTAAAAATATTTTCATATTTTAATAACAACGCTACATAGATAAAAATCAAATCTTTCTATCGCTAATGAATATATAAAAATCACATTTTTACATTGCCATTCCAACGATAAAAATCATATTTTTATTTTGATACATGTATAATAAAAATCACATTTTTATATCGTCACTTCATATATCTTTACAATGCTTCTTTATATATAAAAATTATATTTTTATATTTCTACTTCTTATATAAAAATCGAATTTTTATCTTAATGATATCCCTATAAAGATTGTATCTTTATCATAATGAAGACATTAAAAAATCATATTTTTGTTTGTTCACTTTCAATATAAAAATCACATCTTTATTACCATGTAATCTATATAAAAATCGCTTCTTTATATTTCTAAAAATCGAATCTTTATATTGTTACATACATATAAAAGATCATATTTTAATAGTGCTCTTCATACGATAAAAATCCAATTTTAACGCTACTTCTTATTAATAAAAATCATATTTTTATCTCGCTGCCTGTATGATAAAAATCACGTTTTTCTATTGCTATTCATGTATAAATAGAATACATAAAGAAAACTAAAAGAAAGGAGAAGATTAACTTACAATTTGGATTTAAAAGAGGGGGCTGTCAGGCGGCAAAAAAGGGGGATGGTGGCGCTCGCGTTTGAATGGAAGGGGGAGAGCAGTGGGTGCGCAGGGGGTCGGTGTGGTGGCGGATGACCAGAGGTGGGCCCCTCATTGACTGGCGGCGCGGTTTTATTTGAAGAAGGGGGTTTGGGGTTGCGTGCTGATTGAAGAAGGAGGGGGTTCGCTTGAAGAGGTAGGGGGTGGGTGTGCGGTGGCCCACACCGGCGTTGGCAGCGGCGACGATGAATTTCCGCCCATCGTTCTCCATTTTTTTATTCGATTTGAAAAAAGGTGAACCGGGGGGGGGGGGGGGGGGAGGGTTGACTTAGAAGATAAAAGGAGAGAGGGGTTTATTTAATTATTTTATTTTATTTTATTTTCAAAAAGGTAACTTTTAAATTCAAACTCCAAACGAGATCCACCGCCTGTCATTCCTAGCTAATTACCCCCATTATGAATACAATGGGATATGTATCGTAAGCCAGTTTGGCTTTTTCGATCGGTTTCCATCAAAATCAAAACATAAATCTATATATTGAATTTGAACGCGCATTTCAATTTACCGGGGCCACATACGGACTGTAAAAATTCCCGAAAAATATTTTCTAGCTTCGTATTAACGATACGGTCCTAACAAAATAATTTCGTCAAATTTGGAGACCGTTTGAAAAATGGCCATTTTTTGGTCGATCCAAATTGACTGAAACTGTCAAAACACGTTTTCCCTTTGCCACGCTCACATATTGATTTCAAAAATTACGAATTTTGGAATCTAGCAATAACTTTACCTCCCGCATCCAACAAAAGTGGTTTTATCGAACACGGAGGTCGTTTGCAAAATTTCCATTTTTAAGGGCCAAAATTATATAGCGACTATTCTGAATTTTCAATTCGGTATAACTTTTTATTCCCACTATGAAATTTTGACTTTTTGGATTCGTTGGAAAGATATTCTCAAATAGATTCTAATGATTTGGTTTCGCTAAAATCCGATTTATTTTGAATCCTATACGTTCCTTTGAAATTTGAAATCGAATTTTCAAACTAACACGCCATTTCCAATACCTTTTATAATTAAAAATAAATATTTATATTCTAATGACGATTCAAATAAATATATACATTCTAATTCTATTCAAAATAAATTTCTTGTCGTTATTATTTAAAATAATTCATTTTGAATTATTCAAAATTCATTAAAATTGCCAAAATAAAAAATTTAAATTGGTTTAGATTTTTCCGGGTTGTTACAATCTCCCCCACTTAAAATCTTTTCGTCCTTGAAAAGGAATGGAGCTGAAAGTTGTTTAGTTAATCAACTCAACTTTCATTATTTTCATTATGGCTTAAGTTCTACAACTTTTCAGTTTCTAGGAACTTTTCAAATTTTTCAAAAATTTGGCTAACACCCTAAATTTTCGAAAAATTTCGCCATAACCTCCCCTGTACGGGAGCACCGGGAAAATCCCGAAACCGCCTTATAGGCCTCTCCAATCCAAAAAGAAAAAGAAACAGTCAAGCGGCTAGCCAATCGGCTCATAAAATCATCAAAAACCCCAAGAAATATAATAAACATGTACCTATTTGTCGGGCAAACAATTTTATTCTTATACTCTAACCTCTTTGCAATGACCTGTTCAGTGGATACTCATGTATATGCATGCAATTCCAAACAATTTCAAATACAGATCAATATTTGGTACAATTTGGTTATATGTATCGTTCTTTCACATAAGGTTTTATTATATAACAAATAATCATACAACAAAACCATCAATCAATTAGTGAATTAACGTTTCAAATTCATAATTTTGATATATGTACAAAAAATCATTTTTGGTGCCAAATCACAACAATAAATTCTAACTATGTTTTGCGTTCTCACACCAGTCAATTGGAAATATATAGAAATCCCACTTTCAAAACTCGAGAATGAATGCTGATGATGTCGCGACATCACCAGAATTATGCCCGAGTGACTAGAGTATGATTCTATATCTATCCAGTATATTAAAACTTCGGATACACGTTTGCATGGCGTATATGCAAAATCTTTATATACTCGATCGTCCAAATTCAATACGAATAAATATTCAACTATGTATGAAATAGTTTTAAATTTTCAAAACAATATTTTTTTTTCATTTTAAAAATATACTCTTCACACTCGTTCTAGGATACTACTGATCCCATCTCTAACGAGTCATTCTTATTGGATATTACTAATCCAATCTCTGATGAATTCTTTCGTATGGTTCTAATGTGTCTTGTTCTCGAGCTCTGTAAACCAGAGCTCTGATACCAAACTGAGACGACCTGAACTTCTCCGTGAAGGAAAGAACAGATTGCTTTGAGAACACGAAAAAATCAGAACACAAACAGAAGAACATTTCATTGATTATTACAACAATTCCATCAGAATACAAGAATATTACCGAGTATGAATGAATAAAATACAGTTGATAAATATCATAGATTTACAAAACAAAATGCAGCGGAAAATAATACAAAACACAACTGAAAAGAATGTATGGATATAGAGCTTTCCGAATATCACTTCAGCTATAAACCAGGATCCTGTGAATATAAATCTGCAAAACCAAAACTACTAGTTTCCCATGGAAAATAGGGGCACACAGAGTTTCAGTTAAAACAATAAACTGCAAGTCAGTCATGTGACTGTGTGAGAACTAAAATAGTTATTTAAAACTTTACTTTAAATCAGATATATCAAGGGACCACGCCGTATAACACGGAACGGGTTTCCTCCCAAGAATACCAGTGCATTTTAACAAAACAATGCAATGCTTTTGAAAAAATGAAGCTATTATAAGACCCAGGTCCCATCACACAATGCAACGCAAGCTGGAGGATAGGGTTTTCCCTTATAATAGCCAAGAATGCTTGGTACGTTTAAAATAAATCATTTGATACTATTATAAGTGCATAATGTATAAAACAACTTCAAATATAAATGTATCAATCCTAGATGGCATGGGTACCATATATCATGTCGCCACTACTAGGCTCTACAATCAAAACCGCAATTGTCACATATTGGAAGTTGGATTTCCGTCAGTGAACCAAGGCAAGGGATCGTCCTTACCGCTTCGAGACTCTTTAGCCCGAGCCTCAGGGTCAGAACGTATCGACCCTTGGATCGTCAGGGCCGGTTCACTCGATGTGGATTAAAATTCCTGAACACTTCATTTCCCCGCCTTATGGGGCGTAAATGAGCCAAATGACTCCATCGGCCCCAGATCGACCGATATAACCGAGACGCTTTGCAATCCATCATCCACATAAGTAAAATGTCAGGGCTAGTAAAACGCTGACACCAATCCTAGCTAGAAAGAAACGCATGCCCTCTCTGATGTCCTCTCCCGTTTCTGGTTCATACCGGGGTGTGAGGCTCGCGAATTAACGCCACACAAAGCTATGCTATATTAAAGCCGTGCTTTGATCATCAACCACAAGACTCAACTTTTCAACAGAAGCCTTGATCTTTTGCATCTCAGCATGCCACACAGGCAATTCACTCTATTCAACCGATGTATATCAATCACATAGAATGAAATCTGATGTCAGACACACATCCATTTACAAGTTCTTTCTAGGACTGAACGAAACCGGAGGCACCTTATTCCTCCCTCATACGTCCAATACAGGGGATAGGTCCTCGCATATCCGTCGATCTCCAAGTACGCCCGGACGATCACCACTTATTAACTTGGCTTTGGCGTATAGCCCAATCAAGACATCACTAATCATTCAAACGATGCGAAGACCTCCGGTCTTCAACCACCATCTTCATCCTTGACAAATCGTCGATTCAGTTATTGAGAATGGGATAAACCTGGTCTTTCTGAATAACTCGCGTATATAATAAACAATTGTTATACAAACACAACATACGTCTCATTCCAATCCAGAATATTCCTTTATTCAAACATCCTTATACTTTGGGAAACGTTCCCATTAATTTTATCAAAGATAAATTCTTTAAATTTACTCTTTAATCTTCTTTTGGATATCGTTTCAATCTAATTAAAGATGCATTAAAACTCCACTTGGTCTTAATCTTTCCAAAAATCAATATTAATGATTGTTTAACATGGGAAATCATATCCTGCCTTTAATTGGGTTAACGAACTAATGTCATTTAAAATACGGTTCACGATAAACCCAAGATAACATTCCATTCCATCAGCCTTTAATGGTAAACTAGCAAGTAAACAAATCCCTAAGTATTAACCCCGAAGGATGAAACCAACATCAGATCAATACCCAGGAAACCATTCAACTTAACTAGTCTCCAGTTAGTTTCTAATTTTCTTAACTCCTTTGGGTCTAAGAAAAGAATTATTAAAGATTGTTAACCCATAAAGAGGGTAAGTCAGTCATGTCGCTTTAACTAAGTCATGAGAGTCATGTCGCAAGGGAGGAAGTGCAGTCATATCGCACCTATTCATATCGCGCAAGCAAGACATAAAACATCCAGCAATCATGATGTTCTGATATGATGGCGGAGTTCTCTTCATATCGCAAGTCAGCATGGCGTCATCGGTTCATACAATGAAGACCATGTCGCTCAAATTCTAAAGGGTAAGGCAAGAACCACGCCATAGCGCTCTATGTCGTATAGCAATATGAAATAGGACGTTGTAAAGTCATGTCGTGCCCCATTTATAGCAACAAAGCTAAAGCAAGTCGTCATCCGACATGGCATCATGATGTGCCATAAGCCCAAAGCGCTAAGAAGCATAGGGGCATATGACATGAGTCATGCCGCCCTGCCTCTATATCGATCCACGATATAATGATTAAGTCTCTGTTCAAGATCTGGAGCAAAACCATTTCGCGAGAGCTAAGTCAGACTCAAGAAACATGCCATGCCATCTTGCCCTTATGTCGTAACCTACTCATGCCGCATCCAGCTGTCACCCAAATGACATATCATCATGACGTGTCGTGTCGCAAGCTCAAGGCATTGAACGGCCCAATGTTGCGGTATAAGTCATGACGTCCCAACGGAGGGAGTCAAGGGGATCTCAGAAGGATAAGATTCATACCGGTCAGTGGCATGACGTTATTTTACTAATGTCATTCAGCGACTTGATGTACAAGTCGTAGAAGGAGTATGATATGGAGATGGGATTAGCGTTATGTCGTGACTGAGATAAGTCGTGCCCCATCATACCGTAACCATTTCAGAGGCGCACGGAAGCTTTAAGTCGAAGGAACCAGTTATGTCGCATAAATCATGTCGCCATACGACTTGACTCATGGCGGTTTTTGTCAGCTAATTACGTAACTGCCATCTGATCTGAAAATCTCCTATAAATACCCCCCACACTTCTTTATTTGGAGGGATCAAGTCTTGAGACCACGAAGTGCTGCCGAAAATATTCTACAACAATTCCAACATCTATCCAACATCATAAATTGAAGTTTAATCTATGGATCACGATCTCTATCAAATGCATCCAAATGATTCGAGAATTGAAGATTGATTAAACATGCTTATGTACAAGGAATTCTTCCAATTCTATAACATATACATCATATATCCATGGATTAATACGTTCTCCTATTGTTTTTCAATAGATTTGAGTGTGGTTCTTGTGTAGGAAAGTGATGAAAATATTGTAAGAGAAGTTAATCTTGTAATCCTCATAATGATAATGGAATTTCTTATAAAAGTGGACGTAGATCCTTATTGGATTGAACCACTATAAAACTTTGTGTCTTCTACTTGCATTTGAATCATTGTGTGGCTCCACTTATTGTTCTCTTTGTGAGGCATTTTCTTCACATTTTCGGTGTTAAGCCCAATTTTAGGACAAACATTTGGTGTCCATCGTGGGGCCCAGACTGCTAATCCATTTCTCGCTCTCTCACAAGGTAGAAGGGCCTGCATTGGAATACACTCCGATTATCTAAGTTATCCGAATTGAAATACTTATCTCTAAAGCCATGGGAAAGCCAGGTAGACCTTCAAAGAAAGCTACAAGTAAAAGTGTCGAAGATGCCGACAATGCCACTAACACGGAAAACACCCCGCCTACTATTCAGTTTGAAGTCGGTGAAAGTCCTAAAGACGGAACTGCCGTAACAAGGAGGGAATTGGATGAAGTGGCAGAAGAACTGACAAGTCGAATTGATATTGCGAATGAGGCCATGATGAAGAAGCTTGAAACCATGTTCGCCATGCAAGCCGCAACGACCAAATCCACCATGAGTGCAAACCATCTTAAAACTGCTAAAACCACTGGAACGGAAGATACTGGATCTTCTTCCTCAAGCCCGAATAAAGGAAATTCTATCCAAGAGATTGCAAATCCTAGTCATAGGGGAATGAAGCCACCTGCTCATAACCACTCTGGAAAAGTGACCCCTCAACAAGCGTTTGATTCCACCAAAGGGGCACTTCCCCATGCGGGAGGTCCAGGGCCCCGGAATCTGAACCGTGATCGTTTGCGTAAGCAAACATCCGGTAAAGAGGAAGGCATCCGCCCCGTGGACCAACTCAATGAGGAGGAGCATATATTTGGAATGGTACGAAAGATCATGAATGAGAGCTAGAAAAAGGTGGATGATGAGAAGGAATGGGGATTTGCTCCTACAAAAATCCACTTACAGAAAGAATAAAAATGGCGCCATGTCCAAATAAATTCAAACCCCCGGTTGTACAAGCTTATAATGGAATAGGCGATCCCAACGTGTTCCTATTCAAGTATGATCAGCACATGGATGGGGCACGTGCTACTGATGAGCTCAAATGTTTATACTTCCCCACTTACTTGGAGGGAGTAGCTTCACTCTAGTTTACAAAACTCCTGCCAAAATCCGTAGATGACTTTGCCACCTTGGACAAGCTGTTCAGACAGCAATTCGGGCTTCAAGCAACTAAGGTGCATGATGTGATGGAACTGAATGAGCTGGAACAAGCGCCAGGGGAATCCATTAAAACCTTCCTTTCTCGTTTTAACACAGCTGCGGCCGAAGTCGGAAACTATGAGCCACGTTTGGCCTTGATGGCTCTAAAAGGAGGTATAAATAAAAGGATCAAACTCGGGCGGTGGATCAAGAAGAAGAAGCCCGCGACTCTCGAAGAGCTATTTGACAAGGGAGAGGAATATATAGGCATGGATGAGGATTCGGCCTATACATTGGAAGCTACAGAAAATAAAGAGCCATCGGAGAAAAAAGACGTAAACGTGCAAGGAGGACAGAAAAACGCCGGAGGAAATCAAAAAAGGGGGAATGAAGGGAAAGATGGTCGAAACAACAAAAAGCTTCGTTTCTTCAAGAATTCTGAAATGACTCCCCTTAACGATACCATAGAAAATATTTATATGGCGACCAAAGACACTGAAGAATACCCAGAGCCAGGGAAGTTGAGAGCCACTGATAATGCAATAAAGTCCGGCAGATTCTACCGATTTCATAACCAGCTGGGCATAGCACGAATGAATGTAGACATTTGAAAAGCTTAATTGAAAAACTGATTAGGAAAAACAAGCTTCAACAGTATACAAAGAACTCCCAGAATGCTCAAGGAGCTCAAGAACAAGGAGCCTTTAAGGACAGCCTAAACAAAATGAGAATGCTTCAGTTGCCGCTATACCAAGGATGATCATAAGCACCATTTCAGGAGGCCCCTAACCGGTTGGGAAAAGCTGGGGGGACTTGGTGAAGTATGCTCATGAGGTAACTGACTTTTCGAAAAGAGGTTAACTCATGATCATGAGTTAGGTTTTATCAGCAAAAGTACAGAAAATCCTGCGAGACGACATCACATTTAAAGATGAAGATCCGACTGGGATCATAATACATATAGAGGATCCAATGGTGATAACCATTGGTCTGGGACCATCCATAGTTAGAAGGGTGTTAGTCGGTAGCGGAGCATCAGTTAATATCCTCTTCTTTAGCACATTCCATAGAATGAAGCTTTCCATGGGCGACGTAAAAGCCTATCAGAATAAGGTCCACGGATTCACTAGTCAAGCTGCTCAACCAATTGGTGTTATCAGTCTATTAGTAGAGCTCGGAGAAGGAGAGCAGAAAGACGCACTGGTACAGGACTTTGTTATAATTGCTGAACCCTCTGCTTACAATGCCTTCCTAGGAAGACCTACTCTTGCAGCATTCAGAATAACTATGGCTCCATGGCGCCTCACTATGAAATTCCCAATGGAGAATGGTGTTGGCACAATTATAGGTGATCAACAAGCAGCAAGAGAGTGTTATATGGTTGAATTGGTAGAGGCAAGGAAGAAGGAATTGAAGAAGGATGTAGAGCCGTCGCTCCGCATCCAAAAACCCCTCTTATAGAAACTAAAGCAAAACCCCCATAATGGTGAGCACAGTGGCGCTCGGAAAGCAATTGATCCAAGGAAAAACAGTACGGGGAAAAATAGAGCAGCGCCAGCCGAAGATACTATCCCCGTTCCAGTATCCGACAAGGACCCTAACCAAATCTTGAATATATGATCTCAGCTAGGTATGAAGCTGCAAAAGGAATTAATCTTGTTTTTGAAAGCAAATCTAAATTGTTCACAAGTTGAATATAAATCAAAAATTGACTCCTGTGAAACAAAAAAGACGAATGCAGGGATTTGAAAGATCCGAGGCTCTAAAAGAAGAAGTAGATAGGCTACTCAAAAATAATTTCATACGAGAATCTACGTATCCAGATTGGGTTTCTAACCCAGTGCTTGTCAAAAAGTCCAATGGAAAGTGGAGAGTGTGTATAGATTACTCAGATCTTAATAAAGCGTGCCCAAAAGACAGTTTTCCTTTGCCCCAAATTGACCAACTCGTAGATGCAACAGCGGGGCATAGGTTACTATCTTTTATGGACGCGTATTCCGGATATAATCAAATTATGATGCACAAGCCATACGAAGAAAACACGAGTTTCATAACAGATAGAGGACTATACTGCTATAAAGTCATGCCATTTGGACTGAAAAACGCAGGAGAAACTTACCAACGTCTTGTAAACTCTATGTTTAAATCTATGATAGGGAATACAATGGAAGTATATGTAGACGATATGCTAGTCAAATCAAAGAAGGTCGAAGATCATCTCGAGGACCTGGCAGAAATGTTTCACATACTCAGGAAATACGGGATGAAACTAAACCCGTTAAAATGTTCATTCCGAGTCTCTTCGGGGAAATTTCTCGGGTTCATCGTCAATACTAGGGGCATCGAAGCGAATCCCTCTCAAATTGCGTCTTTAAGGGAAATGCGGGCCCCAAGGACAAAAAAGGAACTCCAGGGCTTAAATGCAAAGGTAGCAGCGTTGAACCGGTTTGTTTCCAAAGCAACGGATCGATGTATTTTGCTTTTCGATGCTTTGAAAAAAAGGAAAGAAGGACTTCCAGTGGACCTCAGAGTGCCAGGAGGCTTTCGAGGAATTGATAAGACATATGGAATCACCACCAATGTTATCGAAACCTAAAGATGGGGAGGATCTATTTTTATATCTAGCAGTTTCATCCCATGCCTTGAGTGCAGCACTAATCCTAGAAGAAGCAGGAATGCAATTGCTGGTATATAACATTAGTAAGAGGCTCATCGGGGCAGAGCTAAATTAGCCTAAACTAGAAAAGCTCGCATATTGCCTCCTTGTTGTCTCAAAAAAAGCTGAGACCGTATTTCCAATCTCATCCTATCAAGGTTCTCACCGATCAACCATTAAGGCAAATTCTCTTTTGCCCAGAAACTTAAGGAAGGCTACTAAAATGGAACATTGAGCTAAGTCAATATGACATCACTTACCATCCTCGAAGAGCCATTAATGGCCAATCCCTAGCGGATTTTATTGCTGAGTTTGCAAACAGAGGAGAAGAGGTTAAGGAACTAGCGGAAACAGAGATTGCTTGGAAACTATACTTTGATGGATCTAGAAACGACTATTGCTCAGGGGCTGGAATTGTCTTAGAAACCCCAGAAGGTTACTCTTTATGCTATGCCTTGAGATTTGAATTTCCATTAACCAATAATGAGGCTGAATATGAAGCGTTAATAACAGGGTTAAAGTTGGCAAAAGAGCTAAACCTAAAAACTTTGCAGATCCTCATCGACTCTCAGTTGGTAGTGGGTCAAGTACGCAAAGAGTTCCAAACCAAAACTGGGAACCTCCCTTCTTATCTAATCAAAGCTATGGAACTTCTAAACGACCTTGACCACTATGTTATATCTCACATCCCAAGAGAACAAAACTCAAAAGCGGATTCCCTTGCCAAGTATGCTAGTTCATCAGACGCCCAGCTGTTGGATTTAATCCCCATCGAAGTCCTTTCTACCCCAACCATTGAGGAAGCGAGTGTTGACTGGATAATGGAAACCGTTGAAGAACCTACATCGTGGATGACTCCAATCAAAGAATATATACTCAATGGGACACTACCTAAAGAGCGGAAAAACAAAAGGAAGATATTGCACAAGGCCCCTTTGTACCTCATTCAGGACAGAAGGCTGTACCGGCGAGGATTCTCCATGCTATTGGTGCGATGTGTGACTAAGAAGGAATCTAGATCGATTTTGGCAGAGATGCACGAGGGAGAGTGCGGAGGACACAACGGCGGTCAAACGTTAGCCAAGAAGATTCTGCGATATGGCTATTTCTGGCCTGAAGTAAATCTAGATGCCATGACCTATGTAAAGAAGTGTGACAGGTGCCAGAGATTCGCTAAGATACCAAGAGCACCTCCCACGGAGCTAACTCAAATGGTCAGCCCATGGCCATTTGCGGTCTGGGGCATAGATTTAATTGGGATATTACCCGCTACAAAAGCGAAAATGAGATACGCTATAGTAGTTGTCGACTACTTTACCAAATGGGATAAAGCAGAACCTTTGGCTACCATCTCGTCAAAGAAAGTGATCAATTTCGTTTTGAAAAACATCATTTGCAGGTTTGGAGTGCAATAAAAGATCATCACCGATAATGGAACCCAGTTTGAAAGCAATGAAATCCGAGATTTCTGTGCTAAATATTAGATCAAAAAGAGTTTTGCAGCTGTGGCCCATCCGCAAGCAAACGGGCAAGTGGATGCCATCAACAAAATACTAAAGTCAACCATCAAGAAGCATCTCGAAAAAGCCAAAGCCAACTGGGTTGATGAACTACCTTTTGCATTATGGGCATACCGGAAAACACATAAAACTACTACGGGGCACACCCATTCTCACTTGCATTCGGGTCAGAAGCTATGATCCCAGTGGAACTGGAAGTACCAACTCACCGCAGAATCTGCTTCAACTAGAAGGAGAATATTGAAGAGCTGCTGTTGGAGGCACTGGATTTACTCGAGGAAAAGCGAAAAGAAGCAGAGCTTAAGATAGCGGCCCATCAACGGAAAGTAGCCGGATATTTCAATACAAAAGTCAAGCAAAGAACTTTTCAAGTTGGGGACCTCGTCCTGAAGAGAATTATGATAGGAACCGGAGTGTTCGGACCCAATTAGGAGGGGCCATACATCATAAGCCATAAATTTGCAGATGACACTTTTGAGCTAAAAAAGACAGACAAAATCGCACTCCCTCGAGCAAGGAATAGCATTCATCTTCACCGTTATTTTGTTTGAAGTACCTTTCACATATTTCGCATTATACATACATCATGAATTGTAAACATATCATGCATTGTGAATATCATGCAAAGTTTGTACAAATTGGTGAAAGAAATTACTTTACCTATCTAAAATCGTACATTTGCAAGTTTTTAATTTCAAGCTGCTAACATCAATCTTAATTATAGGCTTCTTAAGTAAATGACAGTGCATTTAAAATCAAATAGGGTTTGATAAGAGCTGTAGCACATCCCCAACGGGGAAAGCTCAAGCACCTGCTGCTTAATACTCAAACATCCACACACTTTTGCTACAGAGGGTGTGAAGTGCAAAGCCATAAATAAGGGGCATCAAGAACTCTAACCTAAAACGATGTAACTAACAAACTACGGACCAAGTTTTGAATTTCACTGTAGGGGCACATTCTTAATAACATAGTTCAAAGTTCTAGTTTTGACAACTCACAACCAGAATCAGAAAAATAAACTAGCGTTAGCCACCTGGAACAATGTGACGTTAAACCCAAGACCTCCATGAAGGGCACCCGGTTCATCGCCGACGCCATTAAGATATGGCTGGATAGCGATACAAACACCGGGCTTCTAAACCCAAGACCTCCCTGAGGGGCACCGGTTCATCGCCGACGCCATTAAGATATGGCTGGATAGCGATACAAATACTGGGCTTTTGAACCCAAGACCTCCCTGAGGGGCACCTGGTTCATCACCGACGCCATTAAGATATGGCTGGATAGCGATACAAACACCGGGCTTTTAAACCCAAGACCTCCCTGAGGGGCACCCGGTTCATTGCCGACGCCATTAAGATATGGCGGGATAGTGATACAAACACCGGGCTTTTAAACCGAAGACCTCCCCGAGGGGCACCCGGTTCATCGCCGACGCCATTAATACATGGCCGGATAGCGATATAAACACAGGGTTTTCAAAGACCTCATTGGAGGCATCCACTCAGATGTTAGATCTTCCAAATCCAACTATTGATTCTGGGTCCTTCAAACCCAGTTACTAACGGACCCAAAGACCTCCTCGGAGGCATCCGACAAGTTCGACAAGCGTCTGAATTATTCAGATTCAACGAACAACGGATCAAAGATCCTTTCAAGGGCATCCGGTCATAAGCGAAATCTTCCAAATTCAGTTAATGACGGAACCAAAATCTTTCCTCAAAGTCATCTGATAAAAACCACAAGTAACTGGCCTACTAAGTTACTAGGAATAACAAATTTCTTTATCTAACTGTAAAAATCATGCCTAATTTTCAAAATATTAAAACCAATTGTGGTATGGGGGCATTACCATCACATTAATGAAATCTAATGACGCTCTCTTAAACATACTACAATCTAGTCATAATCTGATGAAAACCCGGCATTAGGTCATTTCAACCAACAAAAATGGATTTTACAAAACAATAAAGTTGGTTGAATTAACTCAGCTTGTAATAACATACAATTTGTATTGCAGATGTAGAACAGACATGAAATATAAAATAAAGAAGTACAGCGAGGGTAAAAGCAAAATTTAAAGCATGGAAAGCAGGACACAATTTCCTGACAACAAAGCAGAACTATACCATAAAGTCACATGTAAAAGTGTAAAACATCAGATGACAGAGTGCATAAAGACGACAAGTACAAGAGTAATAAGCGGGGACCGGCGCTCGCATATACAGCCGGCCTGAATACAACATGCAAAAGAAAATAGTCAACAACCAGATTAAGCTACTACTAAGCATGATCATTTCTTCCTGTCACTTGATAGCAGGCTTCTTAGCCAAAGGTGGAGGGGTTTCTTCCACGTTACTTTGATTCTCTTGAGAAGATAAAGTGATAGCCTCCATGTCTTTCTTCTTCTTTTTCTTCTTAGATGATGAGGACTTGACAGTCTTCTTCTTACCCTTGACAATATCTTGGGAACCTTCGTCTGCTTTGATAGCCTCAACATCATCACTAAGGTTATAGTCAACATCATCCAAACCCAGGAGGGCACCGATCATTGCATCTTGTAACCCGGGAGCTGTAACAAGTAAAGATGTGTTAATAGGAGGAGGGGGAGTAACAACAGAAGTAAGAGGGAAAGTTGCCAATAGCGAATCAATCCTGGTAGCCCTAATAGTTATTGTATTGCCTATGGTAGGAGAAGACAAGGGAGAAATTAAATTCAAAATATGGAAACATCGAGCATAATAAGCAAGGGACCCAGGTGATTCGAAAATAGACTCTAAGCACGATAAGGTATAATTGGTTTCAATTTTACCTGAATCAAGAAGATTTTCTGGGGGATTCCTGTGCTCAGTTATCCAATGATCAGGATTGTCATCATCAGCCTCGTCGTCTCCACCGTGCTCTTCAACAGTGTTCTCTGTATTGATATTTCCCTCAGTAACATCATGTTTCTCTTTAGAAGCATCGACTGGGTTAACTAATGTCTGTGAGCCGGAAGCTTCAACGGCCGAGGGATCAGTAAGAGGATTGGCATCAGGTTGGGTTTGAACTTGCTCACCATAAATACCGACCCTCTCGTCTATTAGTTGTGCCTTTCCTTCTGCCAAAGCCTCTCTAGACCTATCATCTAGGAGTTTGATAATGAGTTCATCCTCGCTACAATCATCACCATTAATCTCAAGCACTCTCTCCCAAACAAGCGCCAAAGTACGTGCAAAACTATCCCCTAACTAATGCAAACTCCCACAGCTCATGACACTGTATACATAGAAGTGAAACATGTCGTCATCATCTTCGTCCATAGCCTGTTTATGAGTTTCTTATGTAGTTATCTTGTCCTTCTCAAGAGACTCAACCTTAGCCATCAATGTCTGGTTAGAAGCCTTTAGAGATTTTACCTCCTTACAAAGATTGGCAGCATCTTCCCGATATTGTTTGGAGAAATTATTCTCTACAGCTAGCATGGCATCAACATTACGCTTAGCAGTTATGGCATCTTTTTCTTTTTGCTTGGAAGCATCGAGCTCTTCCCAGAGCTTCTTGATCTCGTTATCTGACGCTTCTAACTCTACGACTCTTTTATTGAAAATCGTGATAGTAGCGTCACGATCATCCAAAACTTTTTCCCATTTGACTTTATCACTCTCCAACTCGGCAATTTATGTGAGATGGGAATTATGGCGCTTTTGGAGGTCGTCGCCAATTTTCTCCCATTCGCGCAGCTTTTTGTAAAAAACATCTCTTACAATGTTTCATTTTGTTTCGAGTTGACTCTTAGCAGTATCAAATTGGGTGTGTGTTTGACTCCACTTCCTTGAGAAAATCATCGGCATCAGTTATACCTACTCCACGATCAAAGTAAAGCCCTTTCAAGTTCCAACCTGGGAGCTTTTCGGAAAAAGAGACATTTGTTGAACCAGGAGTGTGGCGAGGTTTATTAATAATCGAATGGATCTCGGCTGACGGACTGGAAGCGCTGGACGATGAAGGAAGTCAAGGCTTAATAGGAAGCTTTTCTACTCGGGAAAGCTTATAAGAACCATCCCTTTCTCGTTTCCTCTCTCGTTCCCCTTCATCGGGAGTATCTTCCCTTAGCCAACTGCGTCTTCTAGCATCTTCCTCTTCTTCCTCACGTATCTTCTTCCTCTGTTCCTCAGTTAGGACAGATTCTAATGCATGTAAAGACTGAGAAGAGGGTTTCAAGGGCGGAGTAGGATGGAGCTGCTCGCGGTGATGTGATGATTGCTGAGGTTCGGATCGTAGTAAGTGCTTTATATCGAAAGCTTTGCTCCTTTTACTAAATTCTGATCTGATTCCTGAAGAGCGTCTCCCGTGCATGTCTAGACCTGAGATGAGTTATGAATGAGTTTCTGATACTTGAAACTACAAAGTATCTAAAAATGCTAAAGCAAGATACAAATACAGAAAAGGAATTGGAATGCACGAGATGAATTTCTTTAAAAGATACTGTTATTAATAGACCAGTCATATCCCTTGGGTCTTAGGGGATTCCTAAAGATTTAAGATGCCTTTCTGACTCGGTTGAGGCTGCATCCCTAAGTCCGGTATTTATGGTTTGAGGGTTGAGAGGCTGAGTAACCGCACCATCCTGACTAAGGTTTCTAGCAGAGTTGAGATCACTCAAATTGTCAAATGTACCTGCAGAACCTTCCTTAGCTGCATTTTCAGTAGGGAAATCTCCAATTATAGTCTCAATATTTGGATCAGTTTCTAATGCAATAACGTCTTCCCCATCATATTCAGTCCTGCACTCGAATTCAGAAGGATTCACTTCCCTGTTATCTCTCTTAACCTGTTCAAAATCTGATTCTGGGTCAGAATGCGGGGAAGCATTCTCTTTCTCAGTCAACTTAGCCGATTTATAGGATCCTCATCCCTATTACGGTTAGAATCTTCATCCTTATTCAAAGTTATTGACAAGGGCAATGTTCTTCCACTAATAGGCCCTGAACATATTTTCAAAGAAGATAAATAATAGGATTTTCATCGGCCTGAGTTACATTTCTATCATCAGAACAGCCGACGTTCGACTCTGTATGGTTAGGTTTAGGAGTGGAAGGTCCAACCTTGCATAAAAACTTCCTCAAGGGGTGAAGTGGTTCATATTGGCGAAGAATATTTTCAGTTACTAAAAGTTTTCTACTTCTCTTAGCCTAGTCAATAGCTTTCGGTGTTTTGTATGTGGCTTTAAGAGAAAAGGATGCTTTGTTCCCCTTAATCAGGGTAGGGAGTACTGCATTTCGAAAGAAGTAATGTAAGAACGTATAACTCGAAGGAAAATAAAGTCAAAGCCTCTCAGTAAACTATACATACCTCCGTCTGTCCAGTGACCTCGAAATGGTTCGGGGCACCTAACAAAAAGGAATTGGTTTAAAAATCCTGAAACACTGTCCGATAATTCGAGAACAAGCTTCCGATTTCTGGCACCTTCAACATGCATAATAGAGGGGGTGTCCTTCCTAATCTTAAAAGAACATAGGTAACGAAGTTCCTGGAAAGTAGGCTCTTGCTTTGTCGTATCCATGAAAAGAACATAAAGGCCCAGTAGAACAGTGTAACCATTAGGGGGAAGTTGGAAAGGAGCAATGCCTAGACAGTTTAGGATTCGCCCTAAAAAAGGATTAAACGGGGGGATAGCACCAGCTGCTAGCATTTGTTTATTTACAGCAACATATCCAATAGGAGGGTCGTCAGCAAAGATGCCATCTTTTGGTAATATGGAATCCGTAAGAGGAATTCAATATTGACCACACAATAGTTCGTATTGCTCCTAAGTTAGGGTGGTAACTGTCTCTCTTGGTCCCTAGCTTTAATCGGGCGGAGATTTAAAGGAAGGGGGCAGAAACTTGGCTAGAGGTTACGGTTGTTTCAGTTTCGGAAGCCTTGTTTAAGGAAGGATCGGTTTGAGCCGAGGATGTCTCTTTGCTTTGAGGGAGAACTTGCTTTTAATTAGTCATTCTACACAGATATGCTAGAGTACATTTCAGTTTTCTAGCAACAAGATTCGAAGAATAAAAGTGTGAAAACACATCAAATCAATAAAACAAAGGTAACAAACACCGAGGCAAGGCGTTTGTTAACATTAGAGTCAAGTCGTTGCGGCATGGTTGCCCATGCCGTAGCAACAACATGACGGTTTGCTCATGTCGTTTCCACGATTTGGGACTCATATCGGTGCACGACATGGGATTCATGTTGGTTCATGGCATGATGCTCATGTCGGTTCACGGCATGATACTCATGCCGATCCGCGAACTTGACGCTCATGTCAGCTCACGACTTGAAACTTCTATAGGTCCATGACATGAGACTCATGTTAGTTCGCAAATTGGAATCTTAAAAGTAACTCAACTTCAGCATAGAGGTTCTGACATTAAAAAGGGGGTGTTCAAAAACTATCACAAGTTGAGATTCACATTATTATTACGTAGTTATGGACATTGTGTCATCCTCAACGGCTTGGGTTAAAAAAAAATTTGCCATAGGAAACAATTCAATAAAGGCATAATTTACTAAGAATCGATATCCTTTTATGGTTTGGGTGGGACAAGGACGTGAGCACCAATCCGCAGTCTTAAATTAAAGTCAGCAAGAGGTCAACTCGTTCGAACCGATTCCAAGACTCAAGTCGTTCATGCGACATGTCACCTCAAACGACTTGGATTACGATTACAAATTGGTAACGCATATAGGCTTAACGACATGAATTTTTTATCATGGCTTAACGATGGGATTGTCAAATAAACACAATTCAGAGCATGCCACAAACCTACTTTGAAACAACACAGAAAGAAATCATATAACAGCTATGATAAAGCAATAAAGATTCATGGTGTAGGCATTTCAGTAAACAACTAGTGTGCAGTATAATGAAGTCCTAAAAAACAATTCATATGATCATCACAGTGTCAAAGACCAAAACAAGGCATTTTAAGGTATTAAAGTTATGTCGTTCAAGCATGGTCATTCAAATCGTATGAACAAGCCATGGCAACAGTGTGAATACTCAAGATCAAGTGACGACCAAGTCGTTAGTGAAGTTTAAGACAGATTAGCACGGTCTGAAACTCATGTCGTTGGAGCGACATAAAGCTCAAGTCGTGTGTATTACATAAAAAATCAGATCTCAAAGAAGATCAAAGAATGTCGAAACCCTTATACACGGTATACCCATTCTAATTTAACTCGTTTTTGATTCACAAACATCCCAAAAACACAAAAGAGTCAAAATCAATTCGCGAGATCATCACTTTATCAAAAATGAGTGAAAATCCCTAAATTCTATACGAGTCCTAGTATTCAAAAGAACAAAGAGGAATTTAGATCTAACAATTACTTATAATAACTTCTGAATGGTCGTCAAAGGAAGGATTCTTCGAAATCGAGAGTATAGGTGACGAATCGGATTGATGGAGCTCGTTGAAGTCAGTTAGAATCCAATCGCGATGATCTTGATAAAGGCATCGGTTTGGTTAGACAAGTCGCTTATGAGAGAGGTGATAATATTTCTCTGACCCGATCCGTCATTAACGAGGTGAAGCTTCAAAATGAAGAGAGAAATAGGACATATGAACGGTTGTGTGAATTTAAAAGACAATATAAAGGTGTTAGCATGGATTGGGCCGAATGGGACTTCATTTAAGGCCCATGGCGACATGAAAACATTCGGAATAAAGATGGCATATACGACATGCGACATGAGATAGGGAACAACTTGGCCCACTTCGTAAGAGCACTCATCGACTTAACACCCATGGAATGCATATATAAGAGTCGAAGTCAGCATTATTATCAATAACGCGAACTTCGAGGGGCAAATGTTAACCCATAAGAAGGGTAAGTGAGTCATGTCGCTTTAACTAAGTCATGAGAGTCTTGTCACAAGGTAGGAAGTCCAGTCATATCGCACCTATTCATATCGTGTAAGCAAGACATAAAACATCCAGCAATCATGACGTTCTGATATCATGGCGGAGTTCTCTTCATATCGCAAGTCAGCATGGCATCACCGGTTCATACAATGAAGACCATGTCGCTCAGATTCCAAAGGGTAAGGCAAGAACCACGCCATAGCGCTCTATGTCGTATAGCAATATGAAATAGGACGTTGTAAAGTCATGTCGTGCCCCATTTATAGCAACAAAGCTAAAGCAAGTCGTCATCCAATATGGCGTCATGATGTGCCATAAGCCCAAAGCGCTAAGAAGCATAGGGGCATACGACATGAGTAATGCCGCCCTGCCTCCATATCGATCTACGATATAAAGAGTAAGTCTATGTTCAAGATCTGGAGCAAAACCATGTTGCGAGAGCTAAGTCAGACTCAAGAAACACGCCATGCCGTCTTGACCTTATGTCGTAACCTACTCATGCCGCATCCAGCTGTTATCCGAATGACATATCGTCATGACGTGTCGTTTCGCAAGCTCAAGGCGTTGAACGACACAATGTTGCGGTATAAGTCATGACGTTCCAACGGCTGGAGTCAAGGCGATCTCAGAAGGATAAGATTCATACCGGTCAGTGGCATGACGTTATTTTACTAATATCATCCATGTCGTTCAGCGACATGATGTACAAGTCGTAGGAGTATGATATGGAGATGGGATTAGCGTTATGTCGTGACCGAGATAAGTCATGCCCCATCATACCGTAGCCATTTCAGAGGCGTACGGAAGCTTTAAGTCAAACGAACCAGTTATGTTGCATCAAATCATGTCGCCATACGAGTTGACTCATGGCGGTTTTGTTTGCTAATTACGAAACTGCCATCTGATCTGAAAATCTCCTATAAATACCCCCCCCCCCCAACACACACACTTCTTCATTTGGGAGGATCAAGTCTTGAGACCACGAAGTGCTACCAAAAATATTCTACAACAATTCCAACATTTATCTAACATCATAAATTGAAGTTTAATCTATGGATCACGATCTCTATCAAATGCATCCAAATGATTCGAGAATTGAAGATTGATTAAACGTGCTTATGTACAAGAAGAAATTCTTCCAATTCTATAACATCTACATCATATCTCCATGGATTGATACGTTTTCCTATTGTTTTTCAATAGATTTGATTATGGTTCATGTTTAGGAAAGTGATGAAAATATTGTAAGAGAGAAGTTAATCTTGTAATCCTCATATTGATAATGGAATTTCTTATGAAAGTGGACATAGATCCTTATTGGATTGAACCACTATAAAACTTTGTGTCTTCTACTTGCATTTGAATCATTGTGTGGCTCCATTTATTGTTCTCTTTGTGAGGGATTTTCTTCACATTTTTGGTGTTAAGCCCAATTTTAGGGCAAACAAAGATAACATTCACGACAACCCAAAATCACATTCCATTAACAATGGAATCTTCATGGAAAACAAATCGATATAAACTTCCATATCCAACCGATAATATAAATGGAATAATGACAAGGCCTTTTAATTCCATATATATTAATCGTCTTCCTCTACAGAAGCTTAGTTCGATTATTACAAAATCGGATTCCATTCAATTCCAATTTAATATATTAAACTGGAAAACTTTACTTTGGAAAATTCCCGTTAAGTCTTAAAAAAAAGATTTATAAATTCCAAATCACATTTCACTGTAAAGGGGGTTAAAGAACGAATGTCGTTAAAAACACAGTTCACAACAAACTCAAAATCCAATCAGTCTCTAACCGTAAATTAGTAAGAGAACAATTCCCTAAGTATTAAGCCCGAAGGCCGAAACCAACATCAGACCAATACCCAGGAAACCATTCAACTTAACTAATCTCCAGTCAATTTATGATTTTCTTAACTCCATTGGGTCTAAGAACAGTAGTATTAAAGATACCATTCACGACAACCCAAAATCTTATTCCATTGTTAATCGGGTTAAGGAACAAGTGTTATTTAAAACACCGTTCACGATAAATCCAAAGGCCAATTTCAATTCAATTCCAACTAAATATTAATAAATTGGAATATTTCATTAAATCTAAATAAAAAGATTTAATCTTTTCTCAATGTGGTTTAAGAACAGTGTTAGTGAAGACACCATTCACGACAAACCCAAAATCCCATTTGATATTAAATACAAGGCTCTGAATAGAAAACATATCGGCTTATATTCAATATCAAATTCTGGAATTAACAAATACCGTATTGGAGTAACGATATATATATATATATATAAACAGGAAAATAGGCAGAAGGAAAAAGTTAGAGAAAAATTTAGGCTGAAGGACAACAAGTTTGGATTTTAGGCTGAAGGACAAACTTTAATGTAAACGAGAAAATGATATGGTCCTCTGAATTCATTGATTTACACTAAAAAGTGTCCTAGAGCCTAAAATCCAAACTTCTTGTCCCTGAAACTAAATTTTCCCCTAAGTTTTTCCTTCTTCCTAAAAACCCCTATATATATATATATATCTTCCAAATTCCTCAACAATATCCGTATAATCATGAAATCCATTATCGAAATATTCTGAAGATAATTTTGATTCAAATCCATTCCAATTCATATATTGGAAATTCCGGTTACTTTTAAAACCATTTCAAATCCAATTTATTTATTTTAAAAATAATTGGATTATAATTCCAGTTCAAAACTAGTTCATTTAGATATAAACTGAAACACCCCACCTCCGTTAGGGTCACTCTCAAAGGGAATGCCCTAATTTTGGTGGAGGTTTATAAGTATAAGTCATAGATATACAAGACAGATATAAATACACATATTTTTGAACAGCGGAAAACAACAGCAACTTTTATTTCATCAAAATACGTGTTACACAAACCATGCCATAATTGTCTTACAATACTTCCAAAAACATTACATTTTCATAACTGTCTTGATTTCATAACTTAAAGAAGCATAAAAACATAAGTAAACTGCATAAGTCCCCATAATTGCTATCCAAAGCCATAGTCCAAAACAAAAGAGATCCAAGCAATACATTCTTTCTCTTCAAGCTGGATGTGAAAACTGGTCAAGCTGCGGTATTCCCCCCCTGTGGACCTGGGGGGGGGGGGGGAATGGAAGAAAAGAAGACGAAAGAAAAGTAGAGTCAAACATAAAGCCTGAGTAAGTCTAGGACTATTCAGTCTATGAATAAAGAAATGAGTATGATAAGTACAAACTAGAAATGGGAAAGCACCATAAACTAAGTTAAGGTGTCTAGAGTCGAATATACTATCGTACCCCATATTAATCTCTGCACCCCTATTAACTAGTTACCAACATGCACCCCATAATCAGGGTGAAGTGATCCATTTCAAATGATCGGCTCCTACTCGCATAGTTACATGTGTCTTACGGCCCCCGATGTTGTAGCTACCTATGCTGGTCCCACCATGGGGTGTATCAAGTCCCATGGTGGTGGCCCGACACAATTCTAGAATGCACAGGTATACTACCGGTGCCCATTGCCTTATTTTTCCGCGCCGGAGTGTGTGCACGCCCACACCCCGTTAGAACCTACACTGTTGCACCACCGCCGTCGATTTGACCTCTTACAGTCAGCCCGGTAATCATTCCCCACCCTGCCTAGTTCAGGGTATCCTGATACACCTTGTAGGGTTACTGCTGAAAAGGGTCCCCCGCTACTAGGTTTATCTGTTTCTAGCCAACATGCTAAGTTGGTTAAGTGTTCTGTAAACCTAACCCCCAATCAGTCTGTATAGTTTAGCATGTTAAATTTGATTAAGTATAAATTCAATTTACTTAATCCTATCAATCCTGACTCAGCCTTAATTGTCTTATTAAAGCCTCGACCACTCACATTAGACAGGTATTGTTGTGGCTACCTGTTGCCGGTTGGGTCCGGGCAGTCTTACGCCACAACTTAGTCTAACCTCGGGTCTTTATTGGGCTCAATGTTTAACCACCCACATTGGATAGGTATTGTTGTGACTACTGGACAGCAGGGCGGTTCCGGGCAGGTTTATGTCACAACGCAATCCAACCTCGGGTTAAACACATCGTATTTTCTAAATTTACATATTTTGTCTCTTTTCTTTTTATATGTAAATATTTGCGGCCCATTATTCAAATTCATCTTTATTGGGTAAAATCAATTTATACCACTTAATTTTTTTCAAGGTCGTTGGCATGCGTCAAACATGCCAACACATATGTTTATATTTTTCACCCCAACGTCAATACCCCCGTTTTCTACGTTCGCTATAATATAACATATGTTGGGTTTAACATTTAAACCCATCTTAGCCACATGAAAAGGGGAAGGCTTAGAACATGGTGTTTATATATTCTAAGTAACATCAAAAGGGGAGTGTGAATGCATGAACTTGCAACATAACAATCTGATTAACATAAATTAGGCACTTGTAAACTTGCATTGTAATAGCATATAATCTTGACATGAAACATACCTAACATGAATCATGGTTTTAATCTAGTCATGTAAACTTGCATTTAAAAATGTGAATCTAACTTAATTATGTGTCACATATATTATCATATGATTTTGATAACAACATAGACCTAAAACATGTTTTCAATTAGGCATAACACCAAACATAATCTAGTCATGTTCATAGAATTAATACGAGTTCACAAAGATGCTTGCTTTTGTCACTAATACAAAAGTATGGTTTTACACTTGAATCATGATACCAATTCCAACATAAATTCATATGAATCATAATACTTAATTGGATCCAGCTACACACTGAAAATGATCATAAAAATATACATAGATGGATCTAAAATCCTGTTGGCATAATGGTGAATCCTATACTTACATGAATCTCAACTTTGTTGTAATAAACTACCACAAACATATAGTCGTTAACTTTCAACATAAATCATATACTTGCAAACATCCAATAGGTGTTGAAATAAACTACCACAAACATTTAGTTTTTAACTTGCAACATGAATCATATACTTGCAATTATCCAATAAGTCTAACATTGTTATACCACAACATCCCAAATTGATTCATAATTAGAATCATAGCAACATACAATTATGAATTATTGTCACCACAAATTAAGTACAATTCCATTTCTCATTTTACACAAATCAAAACCCAATTATTCATTCACATCTGAATAACACTCTACTTACAACGTATGACGAATTTTCAATTCAGGAACCTGACTTCTGAATTTGGAGATGCTATCCCTTGTTGTAGGCGTTGTTTTGATTTAGTTGTCGTTGCTTTAAGCTTTTGAATTGTCTCCTAATCGTCTCTTTATTTTGACGGCTACTCCTAGACTCACTTCAGCAGCATGACGGTCTCATTCTCATTTTTATTTGTGTGAATTAGGTAGAGTCTTAGGTCCTTTTAATAGAGTTTGTGAATTGATTCGAGCCGTCGATGGAGCTTAGATTAATATTAGTCGTTCGTTTCAAGGAGAAACCAATCAGGAGCTGACACCTAGCCCTAGTGACAAGACCAAAGCACAGAAATTCGGCCAAGCACAGACCAGGCAAGCCAGGAGGGGCTGGGTTCGACCTGGCTCAGGGGCCAGGTCGACTACCCAATCGACCTGGGTGCCTTGGGCCGGAAAATTCCCGCCCAGCCCAACCTGGGTCAGATTTTTCGACTTTTGAATTTGTTTCTGAACTGTTTCTGTCTGTTTGAATTTTAAACTGAATTCTGAAACTTCCGGAGGTCATATCTCCCTCATACGAAGTCCGTTTTACGCAAACTCGGACTCTATCTCAAGAAGAATTCCGAGACGAACGCAATGGCGTATCCCATTTCCCTTAATTCTTTGATTTGAAATTAATTATACTTTAATTTGTGAATTTCACTGTTATAGAACATACGGGGTGTTACATTCTCCCCCACTTAAAAGGATTTCGTCCCTGAAATCTTCAAGTTTAGGAAGAATGTATATCCTAACATCCAAACGTCCATCTACTCATCCATCAAACACGAGCGTCCATTGTCCTTAAAAGACTTCTAATGCTTTATGATCATATGCGAAGTGTGTGTATATGTACTTATCTAATGCAAAATCAGGCGGTCTACTGATTCAGTTGACCTCCTTAATGCAAATTATGTAAGTGTCATGAATCCATTATGTATGCAAATTTTCCTATTCATGATTCTACATGAGTGCGCAATCATTCATATAAATGCAACATCCATATGACAACACATTAAACTTCAACCATATACGAATATAAAGACATATATGCATATGCAATATGAAGTGATTGAGCCGATCTAAAACCTAGATTGTGTGTGTATATGCAACCACGAGCAACCACTAGCAATCACTTGCAACCACTTGCAGCCATCATCCATAACATGTTTCAATTGCATGTTTTCATCTAAAGGGTTTCTACCTAAAAGATAAGGTCGAGGAGATATACTTAAAAAGATAGATAAAAGCACAACTTAAGGAAAAAGAAAGATACAAAATGTACCCTCAAAAAGAAAAGGGTAGGCTGCTCGTATTCTAGCCTCAGTTTTCCAAGTTGCGTCTTCCTCGGCATCGCTCCACTGAACTTTGACGAGCTTGACTTCGCGGTTGCGTAGCTTTTTCACTTCAGTTCCTAAAATGCGGATTGGAACTTTTCTCACGGTTACTTCGCGTTCCACTTCAGCTTCTTCAAGGATGTTTGGCTCTACCACTTCAGCAGATTCATGTAGACATTTTCGGAGGTGCGAAACATGAAAGACGTGGTGAACTCTAGCTAGTTTCTCAGGTAGCTCTAATCTATAGGCCATTTTCCCAATTTTCTCGATAATAGGAAATGGTCCTACAAACCTCGGTGCCAACTTTCCAGTGGATCCAAAACGAACAACGTTCCTTAGAGGAGATACCTTAAGAAAAACTCTGTCTCCAACCTCAAATTCAAGGTCGGTCCTTCTCTTGTCGGCGTAGGATTTTTGTCTGTCTTGGGCTGTCTTCATTCTTCTCCGTATTAAGTCTACTTTCTCTGAAGTCTCTCGGACCATATCTGGTCCAAGTATGAGCTTGTCAGTAGACTCCCACCAACAAGTGGGCGATCGACACGATCTTCCATATAAAGCTTCGAAGGGTGCCATTCCGATGGTGGCTTGGTAGCTGTTGTTGTAGGCAAATTCCACCAAAGGAAGATGGTCTTCCCATGTCCCTCCGAAGTCAAGGACGCACAGTCTTAAAAGGTCCTCCAAAACTCTGTTCACTCTTTCTGTCTGGCCGTCGGTTTGGGGGTGATAGGCTGTACTCAAGCATAACTGTGTGCCTACCGCTTCTTGCAGACTCCGCCAAAACTCACTTGTGAAGATAGGGTCTCGGTCACTAACAATGCTGGAGGGTATTCCATGGAGTCGAACAATTTCCTTGAAATAAAGAGATGCTAGGGATGAGGCAGTCCTTTTACTTTTGACAGGTAAAAAGTGGGCGCTTTTAGTAAGCCTATCCACTATTACCCAAATGCTAGTGTTGCCTCTTCTAGATCTAGGCAGCCCATCAATGAAGTCCATTGAAATGCTATCCCACTTCCACTGTGGGACCTCTAGAGGATGGAGCAGACCGCCAGGCTTCTTCTGCTCCGCCTTAACCTGTTGGCAAGTCATACACTTAGAAACGAAATCTGCCGCGTCCTTCTTCATGCCGCTCCAAAAGAAAGTTCTCTTTATGTCCTCGTACATTTTATCTCCACCTGGATGTATCATCATTTTGGAGTGATGTGCTTCCTCGAGATCCGTCTTTACTAAATCCCTTGTCCGTGGGACGCATAGCCTTCCGTCTCGCCTTAGCCAACCCTTATCGTCGATGGAGTATCTGTTGAGGTGACTTGAAGTCTCACCCTTAATTAGCCTATCAATCGTCTCCACAAGCCGAGGGTCTTCGCGTTGTGCTGTCCCTATTGAGTCCAAAAGAGTCGGGCGTACTTCGAGGGATGCTAATAAACCTGGTACGAAATCAGAGGAGGGCCTAAAGTTAAAACTGGTTATATACTCTAGGCTTTGCCTTTCAACAAACAGCGGGCTTAATGTTAGCTTCTTTCGGCTCAACGCGTCTGCCACTACGTTGCCTTTGCTCGGAGTGTAGGAGATCTCGAAATCGTACGAGGCAAGAAACTCCATCCATCTCTGTTGCCTCAAGTTAAGATCTTTCTACGAGAAAAGATATTTCAATGATTTATGGTCAGTGTAAAGTTCGAACTTCTCACCTAGGAGATAATGTCGCCAAGACTTGAGTGCAAAGACGATGGCGGCTAACTCAAGATCGTGGGTCGGGTAGTTCTTCTCATGAACTTTTAATTGCCTTCCACCATAAGCTACTACCCTTCCTTCTTGCATCAAGACAGCGCCTAGCCCTGTCCTACATGCATCTGTATAAACTGTGAATATCTTGCTTCCATCTGGCAACGTCAGAACTGGGGCTGTTGTAAGAGCCCTTTTTAGTCGTTGGAAGGCAAACTCGCAATCCAAGTCCCAATTGAACACTAGATTCTTCTTTATCAGCCTTGTGAGAGGAGATGAGATTTTCGCAAAATCCCTTATGAATTTTCGGTAGAAACCTGCTAGTCCTAGAAAACTTCGGACTTCTGTTGCATTCCTTGGTGTCTTCCAATCCTATACCGCTACTACCTTAGCAGGGTCCACAACTAACCCTTCCTTGGATACTATGTGCCCAAGAATTCTTACTTCCTCCCTCCAAAAGTGGCATTTGGAGAATTTGGCTTTTAGCTGATGGACTCGTAGAGTTTCCATGATTGCCCTTAGGTGTTGAGCATGTTCTTCTTCACTCTTTGAGAAGATCAAGATATCGTCTACGAAGACCACTACGAACTTGTTGAGGAATTCTCTGAACACCCTACTCACCAGGTCCACGAAGTAAGCGGGTGCGTTTGTCAAGCCGAAAGGCATGACAAGCCATTCAAAGAAGCCGTCTGGGGTTCTGAATGCTGTCTTATCGATGCTATCTTCAGCCACCCTTAGCTGATGAAATCCGGTCGCTAAATCGAGTTGGGAGAAAACAGACACTCCTACAAGTTGATCAAACAGATCATCAATTATGGGGAGAGGGTGCCTATTCTTTTTCGTTAGTTTGTTGAGCTCCCTATAGTCAACACATAGACGGAGTGAACCATCCGCCTTTGTGGTGAACACCACTGGAGCGCCCCATTCTGAAATGCTCCTTCTAATGAACCCCTTCTCTAGGAGCTCTTTAACCTGTTTACTGAGTTCTTTCCTTTCCCGTGGAGCCATGTGTCTAATGGGCAAGCAACGGGCTTTGCATTATCTACAAGATATATGCGGAAGTCTATCTCCCGCTTCGGAGGTAAGCCCTTCACCTCTTCGAAGACATCCGGATATTCACGGACCACTTTAACCGATTGCAAACTCTCAACAGAAACATCTAGTGATTCAAGATAACTAAGCATAACCGCATACGAGGGATTACAAGTAATTTCCAGAGTGTTACCGAGTTGGGTTAGAAGCCTAACCACCCTTTTCTCACAATCAAGGATGGCACCATTACTGGATAGCCAATCCATGCGCAAAATCAAACCATATCCCGAGAAACCCAAAACAAAGGCACTACATCTAAATTCTACGCTTAGAATAGAAATTTTCAATCCCACACAGATCATAGACAAATGAGCAGGGCCCCCGATTGGATTTGAAACAATTAAGGGGTCCTCTACCATACTAGTTTCTAGGTGCAGAGATTCTACTAAAGCAGATGAAATAAAGGAGTGTGATGCGCCAGAGTCAAATAAAGTACGAACTGGGTGATCATAAAGATATACTATACTTTCTACAGAAGTATTTATACCTCGCTGTTGCAGAGGCGGTGCTTCTAGCGCATGAACCTGTGCCCCTGAGGTGGATCCAGCATTCTGCCCCTGTCTTCACTTCTTTGGGCAATCCTTAGCCATGTGGCCTGTCTCAACGCAAGAAAAGCAACCACCATTCAACTTGGCCTTCTTTTTCGGCAATCTTTCACTAAGTGCCCCACTTTGCCACAGAAATTACAATTCCTCTTCTCTTGGGAATTGTTGTCTTTCCCGCCCTTCTTAAAGTCTGTCTTCTTAGGCTGTAAACCCTCTTTCTTCCCTTGAGAGCTTTCTGCCTTTGTCTCCTTCTTGCCTTTATCCTCTTCATTCAGCAATGCCATCTGCACCAACCTTTCATACGTATCTCCCATAGGTATATCGGTCATGGCCAAACTATGTAATGGCTCGTTCAATCCTTTGACAAAGCGGAGAGCCTTCTTGTGCGGAGTGTTGACTAGATCCAGTCCGAACCTAGCCAGTTGGTCGAACTGATTAACATACTCTTTGACTGTCAAATTCCCTTGCTTAAGAAATAAGAATTTTTCCAATTGAAGACTCCTTTCAGCTTCTGAGAGAAATTTAGCCTCAAACCTCACCCTTAAGTCCTCCCATGTTTCCACTGGTCTTTCTGCATTGGTAACTTCCCACCAGTAGGAAGCCTCACCTTTAAGTAGTCATACTGCTAGTTGTACCTTCTGCCTATCTTCTACCTCAAATATGACGAATAAGTCCTGGGTTTCCTTCAGCCAGTTCCTGGCTGCCACGAAGGACTCGGTTCCATGAAAGTCGTTCCCCCCCCATAGCTTTGAAATCTTTACATATCTTAGCAAAAGTATTACCACGCGGAGGAGGTGGAGGGGGAGGTGCTACTACAGCTGGATGATTTTCTACAACTGGATGATTTCCTGGGGGAGGAGGAATAGTGGGACCTGGCTGATTGGCCCTTACTTCTAAGAATCGTCTGAACCAACCAGGTATTGGTACACCTTCTGGCAAGTTAAGTTCTTCGGACATGCTGAAGCAAAAAGGATAGATTCAAAACAAAGGATAAAAGATAGTACCTATGGTTTGGGGGGGGGGACTATGCCTTTTTAAAATAAAATAACATTTTGTCTTTAAAAATGCTTCTTTAAATTTTCTTTTGAAAATAATTTTTCAAAACTTTGTATCTTATCTGGTAAACCTATGCTCTGATACCAAGTGAAACACCCCACTTCCGTTAGGGTCACTCTCAAAGGGAATGCCCTAATTTTGGTGGAGGTTTATAAGTATAAGTCACAGATATACAAGACAGATATAAATACACATATTTTTGAACAGCGGAAAACAACAGCAACTTTTATTTCATCAAAATACGTGTTACACAAACCATGTCATTATTGTCTTACAATACTTCCAAAAACATTACATTTTCATAACTGTCTTGATTTCATAACTTAAAGAAGCATAAAAACATAAGTAAACTGCATAAGTCCCCATAATTGATATCCAAAGCCATAGTCCAAAACAAAAGAGATCCAAGCAATACATTCTTTCTCTTCAAGCTGGATGTGAAAACTGGTCAAGCTGCGGTATTCCCTCCCTGTGGACCTGAGGGGGGAAACGGAAGAAAAGAAGACGAAAGAAAAGTAGAGTCAGACATAAAGCCTGAGTAAGTCTAGGACTATTCAGTCTATGAATAAAGAAATGAGTATGATAAGTACAAACTAGAAATGGGAAAGCACCATAAACTAAGTTAAGTTGTCTAGAGTCGAATATACTATCGTACCCTATATTAATCTCTGCACCCCTATTAACTAGTTCCCAACATGCACCCCATAATCAGGGTGAAGTGATCCATTTCAAATGATCGGCTCCTACACGCATAGTTACATGTGTCTTACGGCCCCCGATGTTGTAGTTACCTATGCTGGTCCCACCATGGGGTGTATCAAGTCCCATGGTGGCGGCCCGACACAATTCTAGAATGCACAGGCATACTACTGGTGCCCAGTGCCTTATTTTTCCGCGTTGGAGTGTGTGCACGCCCGCATCCCGTTAGAACCTACACCGCTGCACCACCGCCGTCGATTTGACCTCTTACAGTCAGCCCAGTAATCGTGCCCCACCCTGCCTAGTTTAGGGTATCCTGATACACCTTGTAGGGTTACTGCTGAAAAGGGTCCCCCGCTAGTAGGTTTTTCTATTTCTAGCCAACATGCTAAGTTGGTTAAGTGTTCTGTAAACCTAACCCCCAATCAGTCTGTATAGTTTAGCATGTTAAATTTGATTAATTATAAATTCAATTTACTTAATCCTATCAATCCTGACTCAACCTTAATTGTCTTATTAAAGCCTCGACCACTCACATTAGACAGGTATTGTTGTGGCTGCCTGTTGCCGGTTGGGTCCGGGCAGTCTTACGCCACAACTCAGTCTAACCTCGGATCTTTATTGGGCTCAATGTTTAACCACCCACATTGGATAGGTATTGTTGTGACTACTAGACAGCCGGGCGGTTCCGGGCAGGTTTATGTCACAACGCAATCCATCCTCGGGTTAAACACATCGTATTTTCTAAATTTACATATTTTGTCTCTTTTCTTTTTACATGTAAATATTTGCGGCCCATTATTCAAATTCATCTTTATTGGGTAAAATCAATTTATACCACTTAATTGTTTTCAAGGTCGTTGGCATGCGTCAAACATGCCAACACATATGTTTATATTTTTCACCCCAACGTCAATACCCCCATTTTCTACGTTCGCTATAATATAACATATGTTGGGTTTAACATTTAAACCCAACTTAGCCACAGGAAAAAGGGAGGCTTAGAACATGGTGTTTATATATTCTAAGTAACATCAAAAGGGGAGTGTGAACACATGAACTTGCAACATAACGATCTGATTAACATAAATTAGGCACTTGTAAACTTGCATTGTAATAGCATATAATCTTGACATGAAACATACCTAACATAAATCATGGTTTTAATCTAGTTATGTAAACTTGCATTTAAAAATGTGAATCTAACTTAATTATGTGTCACATATATTATCATATGATTTTGATAACAACATAGGCATAAAACACGTTTTCAATTAGGCATAACACCAAACATAATCTAGTCATGTTCATAGAATTAATACAATTCACAAAGATGCTTGCTTTTGTCACTAATACAAAAGTATGGTTTTATACTTGAATCATGATACCAATTCCAACATAAATTCATATGAATCACAATACTTAATTGGATCCAACTACACACTGAAAATGATCATAAAAATATACATAGATGGATCTAAAATCATGTTGGCATAATGGTGAATCCTATACTTACATGAATCTCAACTTTGTTGTAATAAACTACCACAAACATATAGTCGTTAACTTTCAACATGAATCATATACTTGCAAATATACAATAGGTGTTGAAATAAACTACCACAAACATTTGTTAACATGCAACATGAATCATATACTTGCAAATATCCAATAAGTCTAACATCGTTATACCACAACATCCCATATTGATTCATAATTAGAATCATAGCAACATACAATTATGAATTATTATCACCACAAATTAAGTACAATTCCATTTCTCATTTTACACAAATCAAAACCCAATTATTCATTCACATCGGAATAGCACTCTACTTACAACGTATGACAAATCTTCAATTCAGGAATCTGAATTCTGAATTCTGAATTTGGAGATGCTATCCCTTGTTGTAGGCTTTGTTTTGATTTAGTTGTCGTTGCTTTAAGATTTTGAATTGTCTCCTAATCGTCTCTTTATTTTGACGGCTATCCTAGACTCACTTCAGCAGCATGACGGTCTCATTCTCATTTTTATTTGTGTGAATTAAGTAGAGTCTTAGGTCCTTTTTATAGAGTTTGTGAATTGATTCGAGCCGTCGATGGAGCTTAGATTAATATTAGTTGTTCATTTCAAAGAGAAACCAATCAGGAGCTGACACCTAGCCTTAGTGACAAGACCAAAGCACAAATTCGGCCAAGCACAGACCAGGCCAGCCAGGAGGGGCTGGGTTCGACCTGGCTCAGGGGCCAGGTCGACTACCCAGTCGACCCCCAGGTCGACTGCATAGTCGACCTGGGTACCCCAGGTCGACTACCCAGTCGATCTGGGAGCCTTGGACGGGAAAATTCCCGCCCAGCCCAACCTGGGTCCGATTTTTCGAATTTTGAATTTGTTTCTGAACTGTTTCTGTCTGTTTGAATTTTAAACTGAATTCTGAAACTTCCGGAGGTCATATCTCCCTCATACGGAGTCCGTTTTACGCAAACTCAGACTCTATCTCAAGCAGAATTCCGAGACGAATGCAATGACGTATCCCATTTCCCTTAATTCTTTGATTTGAAATTAATTATACTTTAATTTGTGAATTTCACTGTTATAGAACATACGAGGTGTTACAAAAACCTATTTTTATCTTTTCAAATATGGAATTTTTCATCACAATTCTTTCCAAATCATTTATTACGATTTTACACAAATTACGGATAATTTTAATAATTTTATCAAGGCCCGTACAGTCGATTTCCACAAACGGTTGTCGAACTGCACTTATAGCGACCTTTTCCAAATTTGATTTGGACATAATTCCAAATCCAACTGTTAGATTTCAAATCTCTAATATTCTTTGGAAAGCTCTTTTCGATACGAACTCAACGGTTCTAGTTTTAGGAGAATCTGACGGTCGGATCTCCCGTAATATCCGTTTGAAGTCAATGGTCGAAATTTACGAACTACCGCGGCGCAACACATTCTATTCAGGCCATTATATTATATATATATAATATGTATAATATATATATATTTCATCGATTTCCATTTAAAACGTAATTTATAAATCGTTTTAAATTCATTTTCGAAACGATTTCAACTTCGTATTCAATTTTTAATCAAAATTGAATATTTCATATCATCGATATATAAATGATAATATTTTCAAAACATTATATTTCGAAATCATTTCCTTTTCGATATTCAATATAAAAATGAATAAAATCGATATAAACATCGTTCACGTCAAAATGGCGTCAATCTAATCAACATGGCTTTATATATTTGAATATATTCGTGTCCATCCCAAATCGGAAATCAAAATCAAATTTTGATCTTTTACTGAATATTATTCTAAAATATTCGTTATTTTAAAATATCGTTATTTCAAAATATTTATTCTTTCTGAACTGGAATCAGACACAGTCAATTACCATGTAATTTGATTTATATGGATTTCATACACACATGTGCACAACAACAACGATAAACAATCAACCATCATCCAAAGTGCATTTTGCATTGTATAAACATTAAATATAAATATTCAACGCTTATACAGCCTGTCAATCCATCGATCGACATATCACTAATTATTGGGATCAGTGTATGTCAAATATTATCCTAATACCCGTGTGGGGTTTTCAAATGACAAATACTATTTATTATTTGTGCAGTTGGGCGATGTGTAAAATTTATCGTCCCAATCAATATCAGATAAATTGGTGTACATAAACAAATCGTCCGATTTGTTTATAAATATTTATCTCAACTCATGAATATTTTATTCAGTCCATATATAGAATAAAAATGTTATTTTTAGTATTTAAATATTTTATTCAACTTGAATATTTTATTTACTTCATATACACAATAAAAATGTGATTTTTATTGTTCAAACTATTTATCCACATATGAATATTTTTAACACTTCACTCCACATCACAAAATCAATTTTCACAACACATCAATCAAACAAACAAATCATCCATGGTCTGTGGACGACGGGTGTCGGGTGCTGCTAAGCACCGTCTACATCCTAGTATATATTTTAACTAGAAAATAAAATAAAAGTGAGAAGTTCTCACCTCTGGGTTCCACTCCGCCGTGCTTTGATTATCGATCTATGTAGTATACCTACGTTAAAAATTATATTTTTAACCAATCAATAATTATTTCTTTATATGATTATTTTATAAATAACATACATAGGCTAAAAATTATATTTTTACCTTTCTAAAAATAATTTCATATTTTTATAACAACGCTACATAGATAAAAATCAAATCTTTCTATCGCGAATGAATATATAAAAATCACATTTTTACATTGCGATTCCAATGATAAAAATCATATTTTTATTTTGATACATATATAATAAAAATCACATTTTTATATCGTCACTTCATATATTTTTACAATTCTTCTTTCTATATAAAAATTATATTTTTATATTTCTACTTCTTATATAAAAATCGAATTTTTATCTAAACGGTATCCATATAAAGATTGTATCTTTATCATAATGAAGACATTATAAAAATCATATTTTTATTTGTTCACTTTCAATATAAAAATCACATCTTTATTACCATGTAATCTATATAAAAATCGCTTCTTTATATTTCTAAAAATCGAATTTTATATTGTTACATACATATAAAAGATCATATTTTTATAGTGCTCTTTATACAATAAAAATCCAATTTTTAACGCTACTTATTAATAAAAATCATATTTTTATCTCGCTAACTATATAATTAAAATCACATTTTTCTATTACTATTCATGTATAAATAGAATACATAAAGAAAACTGAAAGAAAGGAGAAGATGAACTTACAATTTGGATTTAAAAGAGGGGGCTGTCAGGCGCAAAAAAGGGGGATGGTGGCGCTCGCGTTTGAAGGGAAGAGGGAGAGCAAAGGGCGCACCGGGGGTCGGTGTGGTGGCGGATGGCCAGAGGCGGGCCCCCCATTGACTGGCGGTGCGGTTTTCTTTCAAGAACGGGGGTTTGGGGTTGCTTGCTGATTGGAGAAGGAGGGGGTTCACTCGAGGAGGGAGGAGGAGCTAGGGGGAGGGGGTGCGGTGGCCCACGCCGGCGTTGGCAGTGGCAGTGACGAATTTCCACCCATCGTTCTCCATTTTTTTTTATTTTTTTATTCGATTTGAAAAAAAGTGAAGGGGGGGGGGGAGGGGGTTGACTTAGAAGATAGAAGGAGAGAGGGGGGTTTATTTAATTAATTAAATTTAATTTCAAAAATGTAACTTTTAAATTCGAACTCCAAACGAGACCCACCGCCTGTCGTCCGTAGCTAATTACCTCATTCCGAACACAATGGGATATGTATCGTAAGCAAGTTCGGCTTTTTCGATCGGTTTCCGTCAAAATCAAAATATAAATCTATATATTGAATTTGAACGCGCATTTCAATTTACCGGGGCCGTATACGTACTCCAAAAATTCCCAAAAAATATTTTCTAGCTTCGTATTAACGATACGGTCCTAACAAAACTAATTTCGTCAAATTTGGAGACCGTTTGAATAAATGGCCATTTTCTGGTCGATCCAAGTTGACTAAAACTGTCAAAACACGTTTGCCCTTTGCCACGCTCACATATTGATTTCAAAAATTATGAATTTTGGAATCTAGCAATAACTTTACCTCCCAGATCCAACAAAAGTGGTTTTGTCGAAAAAGGAGGTCGTTTGCAAAATTTCCATTTTTAAGGGCCAAAATTCCATAACGACTATTCTGAATTTTCAACTCGACATGACTTTTTATTCCCGCCATGAAATTTTGATTTTTCGGATTCATTGGAAAGATATTCTCAAATAGATTCTAATGTTTTTGGTTTCGCTAAAATCCGGTTTATTTTGAATCATGTACGTTCATTTGAAATTTGAAATCGAATTTTCAAACTATCGCGCCATTTCCAATTTCTTTTATAATTAAAAATAAATATTTATATTCTAACGACGATTCAAATAAATATATACATTCTAATTCTATTCAAAATAAATTTCTCGTCGTTATTATTTAAAATAATTCATTTTAAATATTCAGAATTCATTAAAATTGCTAAAATAAATTTTTTAAATTGGTTCAGATTTTCCGGGTTGTTACATAAATATTCATTTTTATTTGTCATATTAAAGTTAGAAATTTGTGTACAAATAAATATTCATGTTTATTTGTCATATTAAAGATAGAAATTTGTGTACAGATAAATAATCATTTTTATTTGTTATGTTAAATATAGGGAATTTGTGCAAATAAATTATTCTCTTTATTTGACACTAGAAGTATAGAAAATGTTATGAAAATAAAATAATTTTTTTATTTGTCATTTGTGACATAGAAAATATTATGAAATTAAAACAATTTGTTTATTTGTCCTTGGAGACATAGAATTAGTTATGCAAGTAAAAAAATCTTTTTTTATTTGTCATTGGAAAATATAGAAATTTGTATACAAATAAAATATCTTTTTTCTATTTGTCATTAGAAAAGTAGAAAACATGTAGACAAATAAAATATTCTTTTTATTTGTCATTAAAAACATTGAACTTGTTATGCAAATAAAATATTCTTTTTATTTGTCCTTTTATGTTTTGTTTATTCAAAACATTATTAGTTACATGTAGTAGAAAATAATCTTTTGTCATTTCATGTTTTGTTTATTCAAAACATTATTAGTTATATGTAGTAGAAAATAAACTTTTGTCATTTTATGTTTTGTTTATTCAAAACATTATTAGTTACATATAGTAGAAAAAGAATCATTTGTCATTATATGTTTTATGTACTGAAAAACATTATCACTTGTATGTTAGCGATATTAGAAAATTGATCATATGTTAAAAATATGATTTTGGTTAGATTTAAAACATTATTATTATTATGTTAGCGAAGTTAGAACAATAATCATATGTTGAAAACTTGTTTTGTGAAATAAAAATGTCATTTATTTAGAATAATGTTTTGTGGAATAAAATGTCATTTAGTAAAAATATGTTTTTGTCAAATAAAATATGTCATTTAGTTAAGATATGTTTATGTCAAATAAAAATGTCATTTACATGTTAGCGTTGTTATTATAAAATGATCATTTGTCAAATATATGTTTGTGATGTTGAAATGTTTGACGTATTAAAAATAATGTTAACATTAATGTGGTAGTTGAAATTAAATTACAAATATTTATTTATATTTTAAATAGTGAAAATTCATTAAATAAAAAATAATTCAAACCAAATTATAATTGGCTAAATTTATTAACCAGTGATGTATTTAAATAAACTGCTGTTGTTTGGAACCCCACATGGGTATTGGGATGATATTTGACATACACTAGTCCCAATATTTAGTTATATGTCAATCGATGGATTGACAGTCTGTGATGAGCGTTATTTATTTATTTATTTATTTTAATGCTCATACAGTTGTAAAACTTCACTCTGGATGTAAATGGACTGTTGAATGATTATTTATCATTATTGTTATATACATGCGATGTATGATATCCATATAACTGAAAATTATATGGTAATTGATTGAGTCGCATTCCGATTCAGAATATTTTAAAATAAAGAACATTTTTAAAATAAAGAACATTTTAAAATAAAGAATATTTTAAAGTAAAGAATCTTTTAAATAAAGAATATTTTAAAATAACGAATATTTTTAAAATAATATTCAATGAAAGAATAAAATTAGGATTTTTATGTCCATTTTTGGATGGACACAAAAATATAAAAATATGAATACGGGTTAAGTGTAGAAATGTCATTTTTTACCCAAACGGGTTTATCGATCGATTTTTTTCAATTTATAATGAATATCGAAAAGTAGTGATTTCAAAATATAATATTTTCGAAATAATATCATTTTAATATGATAAAGATATAGAATATTCAATTTTGATTTAAAATTGAAAATGAAGTTGGAATCGGTTTAAAACGAATATATAAACGATTTATAAAATATGTTTTAAATGGAAATCGATGAAATATATATAATATATATTTAATGGCCTGAATAGAATGCGCCGCACAGTGACCATTCGCGAATTTCGACCATTAAATTCAAATTGCTGTAACGGGAGAACCAACCGTCGGGTTCTTCTAAAACCGGAACCGTTGGGTTCACATCGAAAAGAGCTTTCCAATGAATATAAGAGTTTTGAAATCTAACGGTCGGATTTGGAATTATGTCCAAATCAAATTTGAAAAAGGTCGCTATGGATGCAGTATGGTGGCCGTTTTTGGAAACCGACTGTACGAACCTTAATAAAAATATTAAAAATATGGAAAAATTATGTAAAATCATAATTTATAATTTGAAAAGATTTTGGATGAAAAATTCCGTATTTGAAAAGATAAAAATATATTTTTATCGAGATGAATTAGTTATTAACTAGAATAAATCTTTAAATTAAGATTTAATGAAGTTTTTCCAATTAATTAACATTTAATCGGAATTGAATATGTGAAATTGGATTTTTGGGTTGTCGTGAATGATGTCTTAAATAATACTGTGCTTAAACCCCGTATGAAAAGAGTAAATCTTTTAATTAAGATTATTAGAGTTTCCAATTATATTTAGTAATTGGAATAAAATGAAATGTGAATTGGGTTTATCGTGAATTGTGTTTTAAACGACATTTGTTCTTTAACCCAATTAACATGGAAAATATAATTTGGAATTTATAAATCTTTTATTAAGATTTAAATGAAAATTTCCCAAAGTAAAGCTTTCCTATTTAATATATTAAATTGGAATTGAGTGGAAATTCGATTTTATAACAATTGAGATGAGCTTCTGTAAAAGAAGACCGTTACTATATATGGAATTTAAAAGGCTTTGTCGTTATTCCATTTATATTATTAGTCTGATATGGAAATTTATATCGATTATATATTGATTTGATTTCTGTGAAGATTCCATATTTAATGGAAGATGAATTTGGGTTTATCATGAATAATGTTTTTAAATAACATTTGTACTTTAACCCAGTTAAAGACAAGATAAATTTCTTAAAGTTGAACAATCATTAAATAACACTGCTACAAATCAGATCATTTGCATTGGTTGTTTTCCCCCTATTGCTCTGGTTCTACAACCGGTGCAAATGCAGACGGTGCAAATAATTTTTTCCTTTTGCACCGGCTTTAGAACAAATGCAAAAAAAGGTTTTTTTGCACTGGTTGTCAGTAAAAAACAGTGCAAAAGATGAGTTTATTGCACCGACTTTTATCAAAAACCACTGCAAAAATTGCTTTGTTGCTTAAAAAAACTTATTTTTTACATCGGTTGTTTTCTACAACCAGTGAAAGAGATGAAAATGTAGCACAGTTGTTGACTATTAAAAACAACCAGTGCAAATTCTTCCTTTAAAAAAATGCATTTTCAAGTTGTTTTAAAACCTTAAAACGTATCGAATTAAATTCAAATTTTCATAAATGTTTATTACTATAAATATATCGAACAAACAATAAAATCATATCATATAATGAACAAACAACAATCAAATAAATATTACACAAGATTGACAAATAAATGCATTAACAAACATAAACTTGATACAATGTCATATATTTAGATATTACTACAACATAAGCTATACAAAAATTAATTGTGAAATACACTTAAAATATTTAACTTACGGTTAACTAACCATTTAGATCATACACTCCAAATTCTAATGATTTTACACATATACAACAATCTAAAGGGTTCATTAAGTGCCTGCATTTAACATAAACACTTATTTTGCCTTATAACATAGTTATACATTTTAAGAATAAAAAAATAAGTAAAAAGAGAAAATAAAATGCATTTCTATGTACCTTTCAAGTCCTTGTTGTCAAGACCAGGCAGATGTTATCAATTCTACATACCTTCCTTATGCTCTTGTTTGCTTGATTTTCAGCCTATAAATTAAAATAACGTTGTTTATAATTTGTGGTATGGTCGTTTTTTTGGTATGTTTCTTTTCTCTATTTCTCCAAATAAAAAGAATTTTGCTTTCATTCTTATTAAGCCCAGTACAAAACATGGAAATACTCATCTAACCGAATATGGCGTGTTATCTTGTGAACGCCAAGACTCACCTTACCGAATATGGCGTGTTATCTTGTGAACGCCAAGAATTGATTGACTGAGTGAAATTCTACTGCCCTTTTCATTGCCATGATGAACTCCCTACTTGCCTTCAAAACTTGCACCATCCCCCCCGCATCACTGCTTGCTTGAACCGTAAACCACTCCAATTGATAACCCATCCAATACACGATCATCCCACATTCAACTAAAATCCTCTTACTGCTAAACAACTTTCAGTTGCATCTCCTCTCCGTTCAGCAAAACGGCTCCCTGCTCAATCCTAAAACTCCATCACATCACCCATTTCAAATCTGCTTCACAAAACAGCTATGTAAGTGCCAAAAATGCCTCAAAACTACCCAATTTCAACTTCACTGCACAACTGTTACCCAATCCCTCCTCCAGCAGGTTCAACCACAAAACAAACAACCACAACCCAACCATTCAAGCACTAAACTTCTCATAATTTATGTTCACAGTACTAAATCACTGTACAGTTGTAGTAATTGCTACGATAAACTTATATAAACAAACAGATGCAGTGGCCAAATGCAAATAAACATATCACTGTACTAAATCATCAGCGCAAATGTTTTAAACAATGTTAACGCTCAGTTCGCAAATCATCAAGTGGTTTAAATAAAGTATATAACACTTAATCTGCAATTACCATAGCATATTAGTTTCACAAACTGTCCAATGCATGTCTCTTTTTTTGGACAGTGAAAGAGGAAAAAAAACATGAAGCAAGACAGATTAGGTATTCTAAAATTACATAGCTTTTGGCAAAATATGAGATAAGCACAAGTGACAAATTAAATAAAGTTGTGTCGCACAAGCTAAATACAAAGCCCTATAATCACTGTTTTTTGGAAGATATACAAGGACATTCACATACATATTATCCAGACATTTAAGTGTAAAAATATAAACAATAACAGTAAAAACTAAAAATAAATTTAAGTAGGATAGAGCAACTAAGAGAATTTGTCAGCAAGAAACAACAATTGAATGTAAATGGTACCTCAACTGAAGAAAAGGAAGCAGCGCCTGTGCAATCTAAAATACTGTACACATCAATAATGTTGGATAAAGACTGCAAAAACAACATATGCAATAAATTAATAATTTAAAAGAGTATTTAATCAAGGCAATCAAATAAAACAGTCATGGCTTTTGTTGCATAACGGATTGCCATATAATAGCAAAAGGTTAAGGAAAATATGTACTAAGAAAAACCAACAGTGTTCTAGAAGCAACAATAACTGATTAAATTGCAATATAAGAATATTATTTCTATTTTTAATAATTTGCATTATAAAGCACTAAATGTTTGTATAGATAAGTGTTAGAATTTGTGATACAATATTTTCATTTGCTGGAGATTGGAAGATATTATTAATTACGGTGATAGATATTTCCAATTAGAGAAGATTTGGGAAATATTGTTAATTTGGGAATATAATATTTCCAATTTGCAGAAAATTTGGAAGATATCAGACATTTATTGCTCTTTTATTTGTAAAAGGTATAGACAATAAATTACCTACATAAGTGGAAGGATTGGAAAAAGTTTTTTTTGGATAGTGAAGTAAGGAATTAATTCTCTAATTGGTTGGTTAAACAAGGAAGCCTATCAGGAGAATTGGAGAATTAATTAGGCATTGATTTATATCATAAATCAATTACTTCAACCCCAAGCATTAATCCTTATATTAGGATAGGGATTAAGTGAATGTATTATCATTTCAAAAAATGTGAGGTGGATCATCTCTAAAAGTTTTTCTTCCTCCCTACTATCAGTCTTGTAATTTTTCTTTTTTGAAAAAAGTAATAAAAATCTCCCCTCCCCAAGTAGACGTACGCTAACAAGATGTTAGTGGAACCACTATAAACCTCTTGTGTTATTTCTTTTATTGCTAGATCTGTGATTACTTTGCTGGTGTTATCTGTTGTTTGTTTTGCCTCACCATCAATCCATTCCTATCCGTTTTTTCCGCAACAATGATAATCAATATCATTGAGCGAAATTAGTGCATTATCTAGAAGATACATTATAAAAAATTATACAACAGCTTTTACAACTAAAATTACAGTGCATCAGATAAAGTTAATAACAATGAGTTTAAAACATAGGTTCTTAGAAAGAAATTAACTTCAGAATGGCAGCTCAAAGGTGTGATGATGGGATTGATTCGTAAAAGACATTCAAATAGACAGAAAGAAAAGAAAATTATGATGAGTAATCTATTTTTTTGTCAGCATCTGCACGAGAACTTGAAAAGGAAAATCACAATTAGGACAAAGCTAGGACTAATGCATCACAGTAACACAGGTAGTTCGTGGTAGATATATAATAGAAAAGAAAGTTGAAGTATAGTAAAAGAAATTGATTACTTGTCAATCATGGAATTTTAATGGAGTTGAACGTGCAAACAATTCATCAGTATATGACCACAACACTTTATCAATTGCCTTCAACTCTTCGGACAAACGTATGTACTTATATGCAATCAATGTTTGTTTTGTTACCATATCTAATTCAGGCTATATTTACCTTGAGAAAGTTGGATAACCTGTATGTCGATGGACGAAAGAAGGGAAAATAAAAATAAAAATCTGCAGGTATAATTAGTTGCAGAATAGTTTTTCTAGCAGATGTTCACTTTTTTATATGAAGCTATAATTTTGAACACAATACAAGATTGATAGCAACTATTAAAACTTAACAACAAGTGAAAAGATAATCACAACCGTAGTTGAAAGAATTAATATTAAATAATTATAGTGAATAAATTACATGATGGAACATCAGCAGCATCTATAAATTAGCTTCTAAAAGGCTCAAAGATACAGAAGAGCGTGTTCATAACGTAACAAAACTGTGTCCAAAGCAGTAGCCATAATCTATGTCCTTTCCTTTTTGTCTGCTATCATGGAGCACAATTTTATGATAATATAAAATCAGGTGTTCCATTGTAAAAATTAGACCTGCCATCTTGAATTCGAATGAACCTGATATGGTAAGATTTTTAACGTCCCCAGCCTTTAAAATGTTGTTACTTGTAGCAATTAAAATATACTTATATTGCAGCTTACAATATCCCATTTTGTATATCCACTATGAAATATCTTTTACGTAACAAATACTAAGTAGATGCTGTTCTACTCTATTTGGGTGCGTTTGATTTTCGGAAGAGGCAAAAAAAGGTAGCGTTCGCGTCCGATGTGTCGGAAGCGTCCGATGCGAACACGCGAGACCCGCCACTTTGCCTCTTCCAAACTGAAAGCTGAAAATCGTAACTTTCACTTTTCCCGTTCAGCAACATACCCCTTTTACACCCTTTTACACCCCTTTGCCCCCTTCGTGTGCCCCTTCCTATTCAAAATAAAAACACGTACCCCTTTCACTATTTTTTCCCCTTTCCAGCCCCTTTCACATACCCCTTCCAAAAACTCCTTCATGTTGAAAACCAAACGCACCCTTAGTGTAATAGAACTTAAATGCAATAACAGATTATATTAAAATTACCGAACATAGTATGCAACTGGTAAAAAAAAATACAAGATTAACAGTTAAATAGTATAAAATAAATGCATTTTGACATAATTTGGGGAAAATCCAGGGAGATTGGTAGAACCTTATTAATAGCAAAACATATAGGCACAAAGACAACACAAGTTAAGGTGAAACCAGAGTGTAGATTACAAAATATTGTTCAGCACTGACAAAAATTATGCATGCATAAACAACACAGTATAAGGGATGTAAACTGAAATGTCACGTTGGTGGTTCGTACCATGCATCACATGTGCAAATAAATAGCTTTATACTTATATTCAGTTTCCACTTCCAATTTATTTATATTTTTAACGTAAAACTTCAATTAATGTGCCAGAAATGTCAGTAAAACATGTGTACATGGTTGTACAAATATATATGCCTGCTAGTTTTCATGCATAGAAGCTTGTTCTAAAAATATACCAGTAAACAACATATGCTCTTGATGCTTGAATATGTCTCTAACTATGTAGATCTCTTATTTTGCATTGTAAAAAGCACACAATATTTTTGTTTTAAAAACCGATGGTGGATTTATTGGAAATACAGCGGGGTCTATTTATATTTTGGGAAGTATGGGGGTTTACATCCGATCTAGAACTTAAGTTCCGACAGAACTTTAATTTTTAGCTACTAACATTACTCTTATATTAATGATCTTTATGCAAAAGCTAAAAGGAACAGACTTGATAAAAAGCAATGAGAAGTGCACCTTTCCATAAGCATATTCACTGTCAGATAGAGACAGAGGATAGATTATACCAGCTACAGACTTCCCTGTCCAAGAACTGCAAGAATTGCAAGATCGCATAGGACGTCGCTCTTCATCAGAGATTAATTCATCAGATATGTGGTTATCCGTCTCCAAGTTGAATTCTGTTTCTGAAAAAAGGAGATGCAGCGGTTGTAGCAACGTTGCCTGGAGACTTGATATTTTTGAATTTACACGGTCAACCACGACCACGCTTAGTGGCCGATCCCGAGACCGGTAGCATACCGACATGAGGACTGAGATCAACTAAGGAAGGAAATGCACGAGAGTGGTGTGGATTCTCAGCAAGCCGTGAGCTAGTGGAAGTGTATGAGCTAGGAAACATGCTGGAAAGCACACCTGAGGAAGCCGGAGTTGGCAGCAGCGGTGGGTGAACCAAATTGGAGATGAGGGTAGTAGGCAGTCGCTGATAGGACAATGCCGTAGATATAACAATCAGTCAATGCTTTAATGCGACCAACATGAGTATCAGAGAGAAGCATGGGATTTAGCATGGTCAGATGGCCATCCGCCTGGACCTGCAGCTGGCAAGGCATAGATTGTGTATAGTCCGACGCATCAGCATTAAGTTGTAGCAGCGGAGGCCTGAAATCCCACATATTAGCATATAGAATAAGAGGTTTGCAAGTTTGTAGTTTCCGGGATAGACAATAGAGAACCACAGTAAGGCAGGCACATTATGATCACAAGTGGCCGACACAGAGGTTGTTTCAGAGTACTCGGGTCTGGCAGCTGTACATGAAAACGTGTCCCCTCTTTGCATCCCAAAATGTGGTGGTTCAACCTGAATATATTGAATATTATTAGCATAAGTGCCAGTATTCAAGGGCAACACAGAATTAACGTGTTGTGTATGAGAACCAGGGACATGAGATATTGAACCGCAGTTCAATGATGACAAGTGTGGCATGCTAGGAAAATTGAGACACTACCAAGTGCATATGAAGCATAAGTCTCCATCTCAAAAATTGAAATCTATAGTCTTTTGCTCATATGAAGCAAATCCGTACATATGACCAAGGGCAACTATCATTTATTCATTTCCCACGATCCATACTAAATGCATTGTCATGGAAAATCTCTACTGACCCAAACCTGGAACCCTTAGCATACTCCAAAATCCACATGTGCCGAAGAGGGGTTGGACGTATATATCTCTACGTTTAATACCCATCAAAATAAACCTCCTTTTGTAATTTCACAACTCATCGTCAACCTCGGCAGCGGAGGAAACTTAGCAGTGAATAAAATACCAATCTTAACATCGAGATCGATGAGACTAAACTTAAATATGAACTGCATCAACAAACATAAAAAAGGGGGACAAGTGCATTAGGAGAAATCTATAGGCAATCCAAACATCAAAACTTTTACGATTCAGTTACCAATTCTTTATTATAAGGAGCTATAAAGCATATTTTACCTTTTCAGCCAAGAACCATACAAGATATAAGGATATTAATCAGCCCAAATAAGTACTAATAAAATAACAAAATGACAAAGTTATAATGCACATAACTCGACTTATCAACCAAAATTGCATTGTATATAGATATATCCAACGGTTTGAACAACCAAAACTAGTATGCACACGAATATGAAGTGTTGTAGATACATGATCACTTTGCAGTCAAAACATAAATAATTTGCACCACAAAATGGAACAGATCATGTAAAGGCACATGACAAAATATGGGAACTATAAAATATAAATAAAAGTTTAGAAAAGCATGAAAGGTATAACTAATAATGCCCTCAAGAAAGAAGCTATAGAAAAAGACAAAAGAATATAAAAGAACTGGTATAAATGCAAATGACAGTATGAGTCTATAATCTATAGAAAGCTCAGCATGTGAAAACTAAGTTCAAATTTACATAATTTACTTGCATACCTTTAAAAAATCACGAATGTATACCTATTCAAAAGTTAAAACTACTATTACCTAAAGATAATTACGAATCTAACTTAATTTTTAGCTACTAACATTACCCTGCATCACTACTTGAATTTCCCATCAACGCTGTAAAACAAAACTCACATTACTCTTATAGCACTAACATCAGTTTCCTACTTAAAGAGGCATTAAGTAGCTGATGCACTTTGATAGAAGGAAGGAAAATAACATAGGGTAGCAATATATAGATATTTAATTTCTTTTTCTAGTTCTTATCAAACAATGCAAACTGAAATTTTATTAAAAATATTTGCTTATTCCGAAAGAAGAATCCTATTCCCGCTACATCTGCGATAGAACAAGAAAAACGAGTAGAGGTAAGCTACACCTGGTACAAGTATATTTATTGTCAACAAATATAAACTGCAGTAAAATTTGATACAGTAATTGCTGATCGAATAATAAAATCATCTGATAACATAAATATGCCATGTGATCTGTTACCATGCAGAGTTTCTAATACAGTCGATTACGGGAAAAGGAACAAAAGTTGCAGAGCTCATATCCAGTGTAATTCTTAAATGTCCATACTCGATACCTCAAAAAATAATTTGTATATACAATTGTATAACAAGGTATCTTTTTTATTGTTCCACTTGTTAACTGGATAGCTAAACGTAAGGACACAAAAGAAGAAATTTTGAACAGCATGATCATCTATACGTATGATCATCTTAATAACATAGCCAACACAATTGTCCTTTGTAAGTAATGAAAATATGGTTCTAACAAAATGTACATAACGTGTACTCAAATGAACACTGAGCTAGAACAATACGGTATGCTAGGCAAGTTTCCAACGACATGTGTAAATTTGAAGAATCAAATAATTGAAGAATAACAAGGTCAGTGATGGAATATCATAACATAACAATGGTAACTAAAGGAAAATTGAACATAAAACAAAACATTGGTTTCCTTTAGTCTAATTAATTAAACACAATAGAGAAGATCGCGCTACGGTGATTTCAAATGCAATATGATGCAAACTGTGAAAGCACAAACAGAACATTCAAAAGTTCATACAAAATAAATCTAGAAAATTGAAACCAATGTTTAGATAAAAAACAGTGCAGGAAAACAAAATTAAATACGAAAAAAATGAGAAGAAAAAGAACATTCGAGGAGCAGTTCAGCATTGCTACGAATCTTGCTTTAATTACCGACACATAAAGTATCCATAATGGCACCAAAAAAATTTAAACCGAAATCGAACAGATACATGGAAATAGTTAAAAATCATCCTTATCCCTTCGACTGTTAAAGAAAAAAACTAAAACAAGCCGAAATTACAACAAAATCGAACATATACATGAAAATTGTTAAAAATCGAACAGACACAGTACGCAAATAGCTTATTTAGGGACGAATTGTGGCACGTTGATAAGCTTGCCTTCATCAAAACTACAATCAATGCTAAAGTCCATTCAAATCAAAGTCGATTTAAAACTAGGGATTTGTACCTCCAAAATCTCCCCTATCAAACGCGAGAAGATTGACGAATTCTGGGTTCAATTGAAATGGGCGGCCGAAGTATCCTCCATCAGACGCGAGAAATTAACCAATTCTGGGTTTACTTTTTATTTTATTTTATTTTTGTTCGTGAGTCTTAGAAAAATTTGGGGGGAAGAAGCAGGAAGCATCATAATAATTGAAGGGAAAATGGGAGCGAATTATTTTAGGGCGGAATGAAATACTTTGCATTCTCACTAGTTGGTTAAAAGGCAATGGGCAAGCGGTGCAAACTTTGGACTAATTAGTAAAATAGTTTCACATTTGCACGTGAAAAGCTAGGAAGAAACCGGTGCAAACATAAATTTTGCACTAGTTGTACATGAAATCGATGCGAATAATTTTACTTGCTTCCGCTTATTTGCACTGGTTTTCAATTACCAGTGCAACTTATTTTTTTCTCTAATCTATTGTTTTTTCTGTACCAGTTGCACTGGTTGTTATCCTAGAACCGATGCAAAAAAATTTACTTACACTGGTTGTTGACACAACCAGTGCAAATAAGGCGAGGCAACAGACCTGTTTTGTAGTAGTGTAATCATTTTTTAGATTAAAACTAAAATAGAGTTTTAATGAATCTTTGATAAGATTATAAATGGGAATGAGACAATTAAATGATTAAAAGAATAAATTTATAATAATTCATCTTTGATAAAATTAATGGGAACCTTACCCTAATAATGTGAATATTTATTTAAAAGAATGTCCTAAATTGGAATGAGGCGTATGATGTGTTTTTAAAGCACTTGATTATAAAATACGCGAGTTATTCGGAAAGACCGGGTTCAACCCATTATGAATAATTACTATGACGATTAAAGGTCGAAGATGAAGACGGTGGTTGAAGACCGGAGATCTTCACATCGTTTGGATGATTATTGATGTCTTGATTGGGAGGCATCTCAAGACAAGGTAATAAGTGGTGACCATCCAGACGTATTTGGAGATCGATGGATATGCGAGAACCTCTCTTCTGTATTGGACATATGGGACACGGAGTAAGATGTCTCTGGTTTTGTTCAGACCCAGAACGGACTTGTAAATGGATGTATGTTTGACATTGGATTTTTTTGGGGCTGATGGATTTCTATTAAATATATATCTATTTGGTAGCAGGTAATTTATTTTCTTGCTCAACACCCTCCTCTGAGACATACGAGCTCAGAGGTTATATATTGATAGTTATCAGTTGCATGGCGTGAATTGTCAATGTGGCATGCCAAGATGCAAATGATGAAGGCTTTTTATTGAAAAGCAGAGCCTTACGGTTGATGATCAAAGCACAGCTTTATTTAGCATGGCTTTGTGTATAGCGTTACTTCGCCAGCCTCACACCCCGGTATCAACCAGAAACAGGAGAAGGACCCCAGGGAGGACAGGCGTTTCTTTCTAGCTAGAAGTGGTGTCATGGTAAGGAGCCTAGACATTTTTACTTATGTGGATGATGGAAAGCGAGGTACCTTGGATTTGAGTCCCCAGTGGCTCTTGATTTACGCCCCATAGGGCGGGAAAACGTATTGTTTAGGCATAACCAATCCACTAACATATTTTTGGACCGACCCTGGCGCTCCTAAGGGCTCACATGAGTCAGGGTTCTGAGATATGGGCTAGATCGTCTCGAATTCGGTAAGGACAATTCCTTGCCTTGGTTCATGATGGAAATCCAACTTCCAGTACGACCCCATACAGTTTTGATTGCAAACTTATATTTGGCGGCACAGTATATGGTAGATATGCCCTCCATGATTGATACATTATGATTGAAGTTGTTTTTGAAACATATATACACTAATAATAATATCAAATCCATTTTATAGTATCAAGAATTTTTGACCATTATAAGGTAAAGCTCTATCCTCCAGTTTGCATTGCATTGTGTGATGGGACTTGAGTCTTATAATGGTTTCATTTTTATAAAAAGCATTGCGTTGTTTAATGATTTACTTTATTTATGCATTGGCAATCCAATGGAGTAAACATGTTCCACGTTAGTGGCATGGTCGTATGATTAGCCTTATTATTATTAATAAGTTAAGATTTCTCATACCAGTCCCATGACTGACTCGTAGTTTGTTTCATTTGCAAACTCGGGTGCCCTTATTTCCACACGAGCAGTCAAGTGGCTTGTTTTGCAGATATTTATTAATTGGCAGGATTTTGGATTGAAGCTTAAAGCTATGTCCAGAGCATTTGTAGTCTTCCGCTGCATTATATTAAATTTGTTGTAAATTATCTTACACTGTTGTATTATTATATTCAATGTACTCTGACATTTTATACTCTAATGTAACATTATTATAATGTTTATAAAAGTCCTTATTTATTTTTTCTGCTTTATTGTATGCCCAAAATTAGCGTATGCGGGATTTGAACGGTCTTGGTCGATTTAGCGATCAATTAGGCCCGAGCGAAATCCATGTCGTTACAGCTGGTATCAGAGCTTTGGTTAACTCAAATCTTTGGGGTACAACTCGTTAGAACAGAACAAAAGACCCATCAGAGGTAGGGTTAGTAATATCATATAAAAGAATACTCATTAGAGATAGGATTAGTAGTATCCTAAAATGAGAAAACTTTTTAGAGACGGGGTTAGAAATGCCCTAGAATGAGTTGAGAGTGACAAGTTTATAATTAAAGTATTTGTGATTATGTATATAATCTGATTTTAGAAAATATGATTTTTGAATATATAAAGGTTATATATTTGAAAAGCTGAACAACTAATTGATTGATAATTATGTTGTGTGATTATTAGTTCAACTAATAAATTTATTGAAACCAATAAAAGAATGAAAGTTGAGTTGGTTAGTTAAACAACTTTCAGCTTCACTCCTTTCCGAGGACGAAAATATTTTAAGTGGGGGAGATTGTAACAACCCGGAACTTTGGAACCAATGTAAAAAAATTATTTTAGAAATTTTATTGGATTTTGAATATTTAAAATGATTTATTTTAAATAATAATGACTAAAAATTTATTTAAATCGAAGTTAGAACGTATATGTTTATTTTAATTATAAAAGGAGTTAGAAATGATGCGGTAGTTTGAAAATTTGAATTTGAACTTTGAATGAATGTACATGATTCAAAATAAATCAGATTTCAGTAAAACTAAAAATATTTAAATCTATTTAAAAATATCTTACTAACAGATCTGAAAAATTGAAATTTCATAGCGTGAATAAAAAGTTATGGCCAGTTTAATATTCAGAATAGTCGCTATGGAATATATATATATATATATATTAATATAATAAATAGCTATTTTGCACAAGACCTCCGTTTTCGACGAAACCATTTTGGTTGGATCTGAAATGTCAAATTATTGCTAGATTCCAATTTTCATAATTTTTGGAATTAATATGTGAGCATAGAAAAAGAAAACGTGTTTTGTTAATTTTAGTCAATTTGGATTGACCAGAAAATGGCCATTTTTCAAACGGTCCCCAAATTCGATGAAATTAATTTTGTTAGGACCGTATCGTCAAAACATAGCTAGATTTATTTTTTGGGAATTTTTGGAGATAGTATGTGGCCCTGGTAAATTAAAATATATGATCAAATTTATATTAAATGTTTTATATTTTAATTTAAAGAAAAACATATCGTAACAGCCGAATTGGCTACGAAACATATCCCATTGTGTCTGAAATGGGGGTATTTAGCTAGAGACGACAGTCGTTGGGCTCGATTTATAGTTCGTATAGATAAACAAGAATTTTAGAAATAAAATGAATTAAATAATAATATAGTATAAATAAACCCCAATTCCGACAGAACCCTAATCTCATTTTTCGTAGACGCACCAGGACATCCCAAATTCAATTCGCAAATCCTCCCAATATAAATCAAATTAGATCATGATTCTTCAGCAAAAATGGAAGACCTTGGTGAGATCTCGGACGTGAACGGTGGTGATGGGTCAAGGCCTGGCGTGGTGGTAGGAATCGATCGTTGAAGTCATTGACTTTGGGCTCTTTTTTTGAGCTGACCAGAGGTGCGAGTTGCACCATAGAGGATGCATCAGAAGAGTGGGCGAAGGCCGCTAGCGTGGCGATGTCAGATGGGGTGCAGGTTGTCGTTTGGGGGCCGCAATTTGTGGGTGGCAACGTCGACTATGGGTTCGACGGTTTAGAGGAAGTAAACAGGAGGAAGACGCCCACTGTTTAACTAATGATGTAATTAACTAAAATTATTATATTTAATTACTTTAATAATATAGTTAATCTTTAAATGATGATAACTTGACCAAATGAAATCAGAATTCTGCGATTTCAGATCCATCGGAATCGTTATGACAGGATCTACACAATGAAATCAACTGGGGCAAAAATGGAGCTAGCTACAAATTCAGAAGGAATAAAAGCCAATGTGAGATTTCTTTTTAAATAATTATAATTAGTTAATTATTATCGTGTTTAGAAATTCTTAACGCTGTTAAAATTAGTTTGTTGTTGTACGTGATTTGATTTGGATTGATTAATGCTGTTTGGTGTGATCTGTTTGATTTAATTGTATATAATGGAATTATTGAAATTTGTAGACAAATTAAAAATATCATTTTATGTGTCATGTTAATGTAAAAATTTGTATACAAAATAAAAATATCATTTTTATTTGTTATGTTAAAAATAGAAATCGTAAACAAATAAAAATACTATTTTTATTTGTAATGTTAAAATTAGAATTGTAAACAAATAAAAAAAATATTATTTTTATTTTTTATGCTAAAAATATACTTGTATGCAAATAAAAATACCATTTCTATTTGTAATGTTGAAATTAGAATTGAAGACAAAATATAAATATCATTTTTATTTGTTATGTTTTTTTTGATATCATGGGGAACCTTAAGATCACAGTATACATTGATACTCACTTAAGTAAACCCCACGCCGTGTGTCTACCCCGCTTTTCTTTAGTCGTCGCACACAGATGCGTAACGTCCTAGCCCCCTAAGTGGTTCACAGCGGGATTCAAACCTGCCCGCACACAGCGCTTAGATCCCCATCTCCCAACTCCTGAACCACCCGGGCTACGAACGGCGGGTATTTTTATTTGTTATGTTAAAATAGATTTATGTACAAATAAAAATATCATTTTTATTTATTATATTAATATAGAATTTGTATACACATAAAAATATTCATTTTTATTTGTCATTGTTAAATATTGTAATAACCCGGAAATTCGAGCCAATTTAAAATTTTTATTTTGGCAATTTTAGCGAATTTTAATTATTTAAAATGAATTATTTTAAATAATAACGACGAGAAATTTATTTTGAGTAGAAATAGAATGGATATATTTATTTGAATCGTCGTTAGAATATAAATATTTATTTTTATTTATAAAAGGAATTGAAAGTGGCGCGGTAGTTTGAAAATTCGATTTCAAAGTTCAAATGAATGTACAGGATTCAAAATAAACCGCATTTTAGCGAAACCGAAATTGTTAGAATCTATATGAGAATATATTTCCAATGAATCTGAAAAATTGAAATATCATAGTGGGAATCAAAAAATATTCCCACTTGAAAATTCAGAATAGTCGCTATGGAATTCTGGCCCTTAAAAATGGAAATTTTGCAAACGACCTTGGTTTTCGACGAAACCACTTTTGTTGGATCCATGATGTCAAGTTATTGCTAGGTTTCAAAATTCGTAATTTTCTGAATTAATATGTGAGCGTGGAAAAGGAAAACGTGTTTTGATAGTTTTAGTCAATTTCGATCAACCAGAAAATGGCCATTTTTCAAACGATCACATAATTTAACGAAAATAGTTTTGTTAGGACCGTATCGTCCATACGAAGCTAGAAAATATTTTTCGGGAATTTTTGGAGTCCATATGTGATCCCAGTAAATTGAAATGTGCGTTTAAATTGAATATATAAAGATTTATATTTTAAATTAAATGAAAACTGATCGAAACGATGGAATTGGCTTACAAAACATATCCCATTGTGTTCGGAATGGGGGGTAATTATCTAGTGGTGACAGTTGTTGGGCTCGAATTGGAGTTCGAATTAAAAACATATCTTTTAAATTCAAATGGAGAAGAAAATAATATAATATATAAATATATACTTACCTATACCTCACCTTTCCCTCCTCTCTCTCCTCTAAGTCAACCCCCTCCCCCCTCCCCTCCAGGCCAGTTCTTCAAAAATCAAAAAAAAGAAAAAGAAAGAAATGGGGACATCGCAGAAAATCGCGATGCCTCAGCTCACGCCACCAGAGGCGAGCCTCCCACGCCTTGCCTGAGCCGCTGCTGGCCCTATCCGCAACCACTCCTCCTTCCATTTCCGCTTACCCCTCTTAATCGAACCCACGTGAGCCCCAAATCGAACGGGAAAAACCCAACCTTCACCAAGCCGACCATCTGAGGCCCCGCCGCCTCCCCTAGGCCATGGCTCCGACTGCAAATCCTCCTCCCTCTTCATGAATGGAATGTGAGCTTTTATTTTCGTTCCTTTATTTATTTTCTTCGATTGGTAAAGTTATGGTTTTTAAAAGGGTAAAGCTATGATTTTTAACCCATGAAGAGATTTGATTTTTTTTAACACAAAAAGACTTGTTTTTTTTTTAAATATAAAGATTGAAATTTTATCATATGTAAAGAATAAAAAGATTAGGATTTTTCATATATGAAGAACATATAAAAGTAGTGATTTTTATACATGAAGTGATTTCATAAAAAAAATCAAAGATGAGATTTTTTATATAAACAAAGGTTGGATTTTTGAATATGTATGATAATAAAAATATGATTTTTATATTGGTAGAGTATTAAAATTTGATTTTTATATATATGACGTGAAGATAAAAATTCAATTTATATATATATGAAGTGAAGATAAAAATTCGATCTTTTTATATATGTAGAGAACATAAAGATATGATTTTTATGTATGGAAAGTGTTATTAAAAATGTGATTTTTATTGTGAACAGCGTGGAAAAGTTTGATTTAGAATATCAAGTGAATCCGAACCATTCAGAAATGAAATGGTGGAGTGGAACCCCAAGGTGAGAACTCCTCACTTTTATTTTTATTTCTAGTTTAAAATCTATACTAGGATGTAGACAGTGCTTTGTAGCACCCGACACCCGTCGTCCATAGACCATGGATGACTTGTTTGTTTGATTGCTGTGTTGTGAAATTTGATTCGTTTGTTCAGTGCAGGACCCTCTATAGTGGTCATATCTGTTCTACTAAGTTATTTAGTAATTCCTTTTGTATATCACCTTGTTTTGGCCGATCTTAGTATAGGCATTTTTTTATGGATCTAAGTCCTTGGTTTGTGGTGAAGCTTAGTCTTTTCGTTGGTAGTGCCCCAATTCCTATTCAACTATCCTGGGGCTATACTCTTCTTTGTCTGGGTCGTGAATCTTTCTTCCATCTCAACCATAGGGATTCCCCTTTAGCCATCAAACACAACCACGGTACGGGAATCAGGACGTAAGGATCCAAACTATTCCGGACAATACGAATCAAAATAAATAAAAGGGACTAATACTAACGATAACAGACCATAGGGAAGTAGAGCATATAAAAACCATACCATTGGCACATATTCCAGATTTTCAACCTCATTGGCCTCGTTTTCCACATCCATATGCTTAAAACTTGGAAATAACTCTTTGATGAAGTCAGTAAGTAAATGCACATCCAGTTACACAACATAGAAACAGTAATTCATGTTCTTGTGGAATTACTTTGGTTATTAGTTAGGGATACTCTCTGAACAATTTTCCCGCATGAGTTTATCCTCCTCGGCAAGTCAAGGCAGCTGGAGCTCCAGTATTGTGTGATGCGGAATGAAATAAAATATTTTATAGTGGAAAATATTTTATAGTTAAAAATATAATTTTTAACATGTGCATAAAATAAATATTTATAAACAAATCAGACGATTTGTTTATATACACTGATTTGACTGATATTAATTGGGATGATAAATTTTACACATCGCCCAACTGCACAAATAAAATCTGTGTTTATTGATTTGAAACCCCACACGGGTATTGGGATGAGATTTGACGTACACTAACCCCGATTGTTTAGTTGTACGTCAATCGATGGATTGATAGGCTGTGTAAGCGTTAATTATTTATATTTAATGCTTATGCAGTTGTGTGGTGCACTCTGGATGATGGTTGATGATTTATCGTTGCTATTATATACATGTGTTGTAGAAAAACCATACCGTTAACGTTATATGGTAATTGATTGGGCCTCATTCCAATTTGGAAAATAGAAATATAAATTCATGTGTTGAATAGAATATATATTCATGTGTTGAATAGAAATATAAATTCATGTGTTGAATAAAAATATAAATTCATGTGTTGAATAGAAATATATATTCATGTGTTGAATAGAAAAATAAATATTCATGTGTTGAATAGAAATATAAATTCATGTGTTGAATAGAATAAATATTCATGTGTTGAATAGGAGTATAAATTCATGTGTTGAATAGAAAAATAAATATTCATGTGTTGAAGAAAATATTCATTTGTTGAATAGAATAACGAAGTTATTGAAAAATAAGGTGTTTATCGTGAACAATGTTTTTAAATAACATTTGTTCTTTAACCCATTTAAAGACAAGATATAAATTTCTTAAAGTTGAATAACCATTAAATAATGATTTTTGAGATTAAAACCAGAATAGAGTTTTAATGAATCTTTGGTAAAATTAAAAATGGGAATGATACAATTAAATGATTAAAAGAATAAATTTAAAAGAATTTATCTTTGATGAAATTAATGGGAACCTTTCCCTAATAATGTGAATATTTATTTAAAAGAATATTATGAATTGGAACGAGGCGTATGATGTGTTTTTATAGCCCTTGATTATAAAATACGCGAGTTATTCGGAAAGACTAGGTTCAACCCATTCTGAATAATTACTATGACGATTAAAGGTCAAAGATGAAGACGGTGGTTGAAGACCGGAGATGTTCACATCATTTGGATGATTACTGATGTCTTGATTGGAGGCATCCCAAGACAAGGTAATAAGTGGTGATCGTCCAGACGTACTTGGAGATCGATGGATATGCGAGAACCTCTCTTCCGTACTGGACATACGGAATGAGGAATAAGGTGTCTCCGATTTCGTTCAGACCCAGAACGGACTTGTAAATGGACGTATATCTGACATTGGATTTTATTATGTGCTGATTGATTTCTATTAAATATATATCTATTTGGTAGCGGAGAATTTATTCTCTTGCTTAACACCCTTCTCTGAGACGTACAAGCTCAGAGGTTATATATTGACAGTTATCAGTCGCATGGCGTGAATTGTCAGTGTGGCATGCCAAGATGCAAATGATCAAGGCTTTTTTGTTGAAAAGCAGAGCCTTACGGTTGATGATCAAAGCGTAGCTTTATTTAGCATAGCTTTGTGTATAGCGTTACTTTGCGAGCCTCACACCCCGGTATGAACCAGAAACGGGAGAAGGACCCCAGGGAGGACATGCGTTTCTTTCTAACTAGAAGTGGTGTTATGGTATTGAGCTCATAATTTTTACTTATGTGGATGACGGAAAGCGGGGTACCTCAGATTTGAGTCCCTAGTGGCTCTTGATTTACGCCCCATAGGGTGGGGAAACTTATTGCTCAGGTATAACCAATCCACTAACATATTTGTGGACCGGCCCTGGCGCTCCTAAGGGCTCACCTGAGTTTGGTCCTGATACATGGGCTAGATTGTCTCGAATTCGGTATGGACAATACCTTGCCTTGGTTCATGATGGAAATCCAACTTCCAATACAACCCCTTACATTTTGATTGCAAACCTATTTTTGGCGGCATAGTATATGGTAGATATGCCCTCTATGATTGATATATTATGATTGAAACTGTTTTTGAAAAATATATACAATAATAATAATATCAAATCCATTATATAGTATCAAGAATTTTTGACCATTATAAGGTAAAACTGTATCCTCCGGTTTGCATTGCATTGTGTGATGGGACTTGAGTCTTATAATGGTTTCATTTTTCTAAAAAGCATTGTGTTGTTTAACGATTTACTTTATTTATGCACTGGAAATTCAATGGAGTAAACCTGTTCCGCGTTAGCGGCGTGGTCCTGTGATTAGCCTTATTATTATTAAACAAGTTAAGATTTCTCATATTAGTCCCATGACTGACTCTTAGTTTGTTTCACTTGCAAACTCGGGTGCCCTTATTTCCGCACGAGCAGTTGAGTGGCTTGTTTTGCAGATATTTATTTATTGAGCAGGATTCTGGATTGAAGCTTAAAGTTGTGTCCAGAGCATTGATAGTCTTCCGCTTCATTATATTAAATTTGTTTTAAGTTATCTCCTGCTGTTGTATTATTATATTCAATGTACTCTGACATTCTGTACTCTAGTGTAACATTATTATAAAGTTCATAAAAGTCTTCTGTTATTTGTTCTGATGTGTTGAATGCCCAAAGTTAGCGTATGGAGGATTCGAACGGTCTTGGTTGATTTAGCAATCGATTAGGCCAGACCAAAATCCCTGTCGTTACAGCCTCACTACAACAGTCATAGAGCAACTCAAACATCGAAAACATAAATACTAGATAATCACTTCATATTTATTTATTTTAGGAAGAGGCCACGGAATTTGAGTGGATCGGTATGGCTATTTGGTTTTAGAACTATTTTCGAAGTCAACACCGAACCCGACTCAAAATAAACACAAACAAATTTATTTTATATAAAAATAATATATATTTATATATATACACACATAATGAAATTATAATATATATATATATATAATTTAAATTTCAACGCACCCCGAAAACTATATATACAAAAAAATATAATTTGTACATATATAAATACATAACGAGAAAACACACACAAAACATTATATATATAAAAACTTTTACAAAAAATATATATACATATTGATTTTCCAAACTAATAACTTCACACAACTAACACCATCATTCACACACACAAGACAGTAAAATCACTCACATAGTATCACTTACAAACAAAATGAACACCCCAAAACACTCACAGTATATATATATACATATATGTATGTATGTATGTATGTATGTATGTATGTATGTATGTATATTATACCCGCACTATCTCACGCAAGAAAACTCCACATATAATATACACATGCACTCACATCAAATTACCCAGCTTACACTCATGCAAATGAAAAAAAAACACGACTTAAAGCAAGGGAGTTCGGGAAGTAGAGGAGTTTGGACATCAGGGGTTATGCGGTTTCAACTGGGCGGAGGACGTAGTCGGGGAACCGAAGATTGGCTCGGGCGGAGCTAAGGTGAGGAGTAGGTGCGACTATAGGGGTCACGGCTAGTGTGGCGGCAGTCGGAGCTCGCTGCGGTTATAGGCGGTTAAGTTGGCTTCAAGGCGGAGTAGGAAACTGAGTATGTTGGCGCTGGCGCGGGCTTTGGGGAAGCTCGGCATACGGTAACTGTAATAGCCCGGATTTTCAGAACCAATTTAAAAAATTTATTTTGGCTATTTTAATGAATTGTGATTATCTAAAATGATTTATTTTAAATAATAACGACTAGAAATTTATTTTGAATAGAATTAGGACGTATAAATTTATTTAAATCAGAATTAAAATATAAAAAATTATTTTAATTATAAAAGGAATTGGAAATGGCGCGACAGTTTGAAATTTTGATTTCAAATTTCAAATGAATGTACAACATTCAAAATAAACCGGATTTTAGTGAAACAAGAAATATTGGAATTTGTTTGAAAATATCCTTCCAACGAATGTGAAAAATCTAGATTTCATAATGGGAATAAAAAGTTATGTCCAGTTGAAAATTCAGAATACTCGCTGTGGAATATGGCCCTTAAAAATAGCCATTTTGCAAACGACCTCTGTTTTCGACGAGACCACTTCTATTGGATCCGATATGTCAAATTATTACTAGATTCCAATTTTCATAATTTTTGGAATTAATATGTGAGCGTAGTAAATTTAAATGTGTTTGGTAATTTAAATTTGAATTGGGTCGACTAGAAAATGACCATTTTTCAAACGGTATCTAAATTTGACGAAATTAATTGGGTTAGGACCATATCATCAAAACATAGCCAGCTTTATTTTTCTGGAATTTTCAGAGTCAGTATGTGGCCCCGGTAAATTAAAATGCACGTTCAAATTCAATTTTAATTGATTTATATTTTAATTTAAATGAAAACTGTTAAAAATGGCCGAATTGACTTACGAAACATATCCCATTGTGTCCGGAATGGGGGTATTTAGCAAGGAGCGACAGTCGTTGGATTCGATTTGGAGTTCGTATGTATAAACAGGTATTTTATGAATTAAATAATTTTTTATTTAAATATATATATTTAAAACCCTAGTTTTTTTTCTAAAATTCTATTGGCTGAATAAAAACCCGCTGCTCTCCATGACACGACGGCGAAAACCGCTCCCTCGTTCTTGCCCTTCGATCTCCCTCTAAACACAAAATCAGACCCTAGTTCTTTGGAAAATTTTGAAGAGTTTTCAGTGCTCTTCAAATCCATATAAACCTCATCGTCGAACGCTGCGTATTTCGCTCGAAAAGGGGACCTGAAGTCTCGCCATTCGCTCCAGAAAGGAGGAGCAACGCCGCTGTCTAACTGACCAGGGGGTGCCGGAGGTGTGCCTCTCCGAGCCCTTCCACGTCTTGCTGTCCGATCGTCAGCAGGTACTACAGATTGGAAGCATAATCAAACTCTAGAATTGAACAAAGTGGAAAGCATGACGGCCAGTGAATTATTAAAGAGGAAGGTTATTTTATTTTAATTAATTATTAAATTAATTATCTTTAAAATGACATCAAGCTTTGTAAAATCATATCTTTTCCATACGAGGTCCAAATCCCATGAAACTGGATTCGTTGCGATCGTGGAGCCGAGAGCTTCGCAACAAAACTGACCGGGTCCAAAACGGAGCAAATCAGAATTTCGAGCAAGTTCAAATCCGAACAGTTCATAAATTCAGAAATAAAACTGATGGAGTGATCCCAAAGTGAGAATTCTCACTATAATTTCTTGTACAGTTATTTATTTTATAACTTCATATATAAACTGCTCCCCGTTGTCCACAGACCATGGACGACTTGTTTGATTGTATTGTGATGTAGAAATTGATTGTGATTGTCATGTGAAATGAAAATAAAATATTCATGTGTTGAATAAAATGTATGAACAATAAAAATTTCATTTTTATTGAATAGAAAATTATATAAAATATTCATGCATTGAATAAAATATTTTATTGTTAAAAATATAATTTTTAACGTATATGTGAACGACATAAAATCATCAGGAAATGAAAATCAATATTCATTTTCAAATCGGACGATTTGTTTATGTACACCCATTTAATTGATATTGATTGGGATGATATATTTTACACATCGCCCAACTGCACAAATAATATTTAGTGTTTGTTAATTGAAACCCCACACGGGTATTGGGATGATATTTGACGTACACTAATCCTAATTATTTAGTTGTACGATTGGTTGACAGGCTATTGTAAGCATTAATTATTTATGTTTAATGCTTATGCAGTTGTGTAATGCACTCTGGATGATGGATGATTGTTTATCATTGTTATTTTATACATGTGCTGTATGGAAATCCATACAAATAACATTATATGATAATTGATTGGGTCTCAGTCCAATTTGGAAAATAAAGAGTATTTTAAAATAACATTCAGAAAACAGTTAAAAATATTCATGTGTTAAATAAAATAAAATAATGAATATTTTAAAATAATATTCAAGAAAGGATAAAAATCTGATTTTAATGTCCGATTTTGGATGGACACAAAATATTGAAATGTGGGAAGCCATGTTGAATAGATATGCATCATTTTAACGCAAATGACATTTATATCAATTTTATTCATTTTTATAATGAATATCGAACAGGAAGTGATTTCGCAATCTGATATTCTGAAAATATTATCATTTATACATTAATGATATAGAATATTCAATTTTGATTTAAAATTGAAAATGAAGTTGGAATCATTTTTAAAACGATTTATAAAATATGTTTTAAATGGAAATCGACGAAATATATGTATAATATATATTTAATGGCCTGAATAGAACGTGCCGCACTGCGATTGTTCGCGAATTTCGACTATTGACTGTGAATTGACGTTACGGGAGATTTGACCGTCAGATTCTCCTGAAACCGGAACCGTTGGGTTCGCGTCAAAAAGAGCTTTCCAACGAATATAAGAGATTTGAAATCTAACGATTGGATTTGGAAGTATGTCCAAATCAAATTTGGAAAAGGTTGATGTAAGTTCAGTTCGGTGGCTGTTATTGGAAAGCGACTGTACGAGCCTCAATAAAATTATTAAAAATATTAATAATTTGTGTAAAATCATAATAAATGATTATGAAGGAATTAGGATGAAAAATTCCATATTTGAAAAGATAAAAATATATTTTTATCGAAATGGACTAGTTATTAACTAGAATTATAATTCAATTATTTTTAAATAAATAAATTGGATCTGTAAATGGTTTTAATATAACCAGAAATTTCCAATATAAGAATTGGAATGGATTTGAATCGAAATCATCTTCAGAATATTTCGATATTGGATTCCGTGATTATATGGATATTGTGGAGGAATTTGGAAGATATATATATCGTTATTCCCAATACGATATTTGTTGATTTCAGAATTTGATATTTAATATAAGCTAATATAATTTCTATTCAGAGCCTTGTATTTGATATCCAATTGGATTTTGGGTTTGTCGTGAATGGTGACTTTATTAACATTGTTCTTAAACCCAGTTGAGAAAAGATTAAATCCTTTTATTAAGATTTAACGATGTTTACCAATTGATTAATATTTAATTGGAATAGAATTGAAATTGGATTTTTGGGTTTATCGTGAACAGTGTTTTAAATAACACTTGTTCTCTAACCCGATTAACAATGGAATTGGATTTTGGGTTCGTCACGAATGGTGCCTTAAATAACAATGTTCTTAAACTTCATGTGAAAAGAATAAATCTTTTAATTAAGATTTAAAGAAGAATTACCAATTAATTAAATTTAATTGGAATTGAAATGGAATGTGAATTGGGTTTATTGTGTACTGTGTTTTTAACGACATTCGTTCTTTAATCCGATTAACAGAGAAATGTGATTTGGAATTTATAAATCTTTTTATTAAGATTTAATGGAAATTTTACGAAGTAAAGTTTTCCAGTTTAATATATTGGAATGGAATAGAATTCGATTTGATAATAATCGAAGTGAACTTCTGTGGGGGAAGATTGTTAATATATATGGAATTTAAAAGGATTTGTCGTTATTCCATTTATATTATTAGTCGGATACATAAATTTATATCGGTTATATATTGATCTGTTTTCCGTGAAAATTCGATAATTAATGGAATGTGATTTTGGGTTTATCGTGAACTGTGTTTTAAATGACATTGGTTCTTTAACCCAGTTAAAGACATGAATTATTTTCCTAGAAGTTGAATAATCATTAATATTGATTTTTGGGAAGATTAAAACTGAATTAGGTTTTAATGAATCTTTAATTTGATAGAAAAGTGAATGAGATAATTTAAATTATCGAATTCATGAAATGATCGAGAATGGAGTATCACCAGTTTTGCTCCAAGCGATAGTTAAATCTTTAACTAGATTTGAACGTTAAACGGTAATTAATATTTACCTATAATATAGTGGTGTTAAATATGGAGTACTACCAGTTTTTCTCTATTGGATGAATAGGTTGGGATTGGGAAATAAAACAAATGATTACTTCGATAAGGTTCGCTAATCCCGACTAGTTTGATAAACCTTAATTTGGTTTAATTTGTGAAAAGAATATTTGAATAAAATAATATTCTGGATTGGAATGAGGTGTATGTTGTGTTTGTGTAACACTTATTTATAAAATACGGGAGTTATTCGGAAAGACCGGGTTTATCCGATTCTGAATAACTGTTACGACGATTAGTCGACAATGAAGACGGTGGTAGAAGATCGGAGGTCTTCACATCGTTTCGATGATTACTGATGTCTTGATTGGGCTGTACACCCAAGACGAGGTAATAAGTTGTGATCATCCAGACGTACTTGGAGATCTACCAAATATGCGAGGGCCTCTCTTCCATATTGGACTAATGGGACGAGGAATAAGGTGCCTCCGGTTTCGTTCAGACCCAGAACGAACTTGTAAATGGACTGTGTGTCTGACATGGGGGTTTTATTCTGTGTTGATTGATCTCTATTAAATATATATCTGCTTGGTGGCGGAGAATTTATTCTATTGCTGAACACCCTTCTCTGAGGCGTACGAGCTCAGGGGTTATATATCGATAGACATTAGTCGGATGGCGTGAATTGCCTATGTGGCATGCCTGAGTGGCAAGTGATCAAGGCTTCTATTGAAAAGAAATATTGTAACACCCCACCTCCGCTAGGGTCACTTACAAAGGGAATGCACTAGTTTTGGAGGAGCGTTGTCGAGGTAAACAAACACAGAAATATTACAAGACAGAACATAGATAAAACAGCGGAAGAATCAAAAGATAAATTTCATTACTTTCAAAAAGAGTCAAAACCTTTTACATCCAAAGTACCAAATAGCCAAAGTCATTATTTTCCATTACAACAAATTCTGTCTTGCATAAATAAAGAAGCATAAGATTAAAACAACAAAAGTAGCTTAATTCCCCAAAGGTAGCAGAAATGCAGCCATAGCATAGCTATCAAACCGTACATGAGATGAACCGAAAGCAAGCGAAATCCAAGCTAAGTGCTAGAGTTTCCTCCCTGAGAACCTAGGGGGGGACAAAAGAAAAGGAGGCGAGAGAAAACGGGTCAGTCATAAAGACTGGTAAGTCCTAGTGACTTTCTGCATAAAAACAGGTAAAGGAAACATGACATGTATAAACTGAAAGTAAACATAAGAATGCTGTCAAGATGGGCAAGATAGACTAAGATGGCATGATAATTCAAGTATAAATCAAGTATAACAACACATGTTCAAGGTTCGCTGCACCAACTGTACTAGTATCCCAAACCCATGTCATATATTAACCATGAAATGATCCGTTGGCCCAATATCATGAAATGACCCATTATTAGGTCCAACGAAACGATCCACTAATCGATCGGCTCCCTATAAGTTCTAGCTCGTCGTGTGTCTGTATCATATGGACCTATCACGAATGTAGTCACCTGTGCTAGGTCCACCATAGGGTGTATCAAGCCCTAGGGTGCCAACCACTTACACGAATCAAGCATGCACAGGTAAACCTACTGATTCCTAATGCCTGCTTTTCCAACTCCGGACTACGTGCACGACCATAGTCCGCCTGAACCTACACTGGCGCACCAACTCAGCCGTCGTTCTGGTCGCTTATAATCCGCCCAATAATTGTGCCCCACCCTGCCTAGTTCCAGGGTACAATGATACATCCAGTAGGTTACTACTGAAATGGACCGCGTAACTAGGGGTTTCCGTCCAATAGGTTAAGTGTTGTCATTTAAATTCGTGACTTAACCCTTATCAGTCTAGCATGTCAAGTTGGTTAAGTGTTGTCATTCAAGTTCTTGACTTAATCCGCCTACGTGTCATGTCAAATTGGCTAAATGTTGTCGTCCAAGTTCATGACTTAGCCCCGCGAATCATGTGTCAAGTTGGTTAAGTGTTGTCTTTCATGTTCATGACTTAACCCTATCATGTGGCATTAATTTATTAATGCACCCCAATCTCTCACATCAGACCTGTTGTTGTTGTCACTGGATATGTCGGGCGGTTCCGGGCGGATTTACACCACAACTCAGTCTGACCTCGGGTTTTCAAGCGCGATATGACAAACTACCCACATTGGATCCTATTGTTTGCAGTAACTGGATTTACCGGGCGATTCCGGGCAGAATTACACTACAAACTCAACCCAACCTCGAGTTGGCCATTTTTAGGTTCATTCTAGTGTCATGTCCATGTTCAAATTTCATGTCAAGTTCGTGTCAGTTTCAAGGCAAGTTTCATGTCCATATCCAGATTCAAGTTATAACAATGTTCATGATTCATGTTCATAACCAATTTATGTTTTGCCTAATCTACCCAAATCGTATTCCCATCGCATGTAAACATGAATCGATCTAAATTACAAGTAAATCCAAATTCAACATAAAAGGGAATAACATCAAAATTATGATAGGCAAAATAATGAGCACAAGGTGATAAATCTAGCATGACATAGCTTGCGATAATTGGTTATAACATCACTGGCATTTAGGATAATAGTCCCAAAACATTAAGATTATAGATCTAGAATAATAAGGTGATAGTCATGATAAAGGTGATAGTCCAAACTTGTGAAAAGTAGAGTGATTCAACATCACAGGCATGATAATACTATGGACATGAAGGCGCTTGATTTACAACATGAATAGGTCCAAACTGATTTCAAAGCAATATTCCCAGAAGTCAAGATCCAAGATGAACAAGAATAGATATGAAACAATTATCATACATAGGTCTAATTCCAATTTATAACTTGTCCATATTAAGTTTATAGTTTTAATCTAAAATAACGTGAACTTACAGATCGTGGTCTAAGAAATTGAGATGCAAAAGTTGAATCTATAAACTAGTCGTCGAATTGTTGAATCGTTGAATCTTGATTTGATTGTAGAAGCAAATCCCCAATATGCAATTCCTAACCGTAGTCTTCAAAAAATAGTCTTCGCGTTTTATTTTAATTTAATTTAAAAGACGCCATGTCCATCAAGAATTTGTGCAGCATAAGGTTAGAGAAGAATGGTGTAAAGAGAATGAGGCTAGGAGGCTGTTTATATAGGATTAGGCGGACGAATCTAGACAGAAAACGAGACCAGATACATCTAGGGCCATCAATTTCGTACACGACCCGAAACACGACTCGTAACCCACACGAAAAAAACCGGACCCGACCCGACCCATTTATAAACGGGTCATTTTCGGGTCAACCCCCTCTGACCCGTTTAATAAACGGGTGGGTTACGGGTTGGCCCGCGAACCCGTGGGTTGACACGTCCTAACCCGTTTAACATAAAACATACCAAGCCCAAGCCGTATAAAACCATTTTTTGGAATTCATACTCCCAGCAGAGAGGTATTTTTAAGTGTAAAACCATGTATGTGCCTTTTTAAGTTTTGTGTTTTTAAGTAATGTATTATTCTATTTCGGTATGCTTTTATTTTGCAAAATGTAGGTGATAAAGGGATATCTGCAAAATTAAACAGGTCAAAACGGGTTGACCCGACCCGACCCATTTATAAACGGGTTGGCATAATATGACCCGTTTATTAAACGTGTTGACCCGACCCGTTTAAAAATTGACCCGAACCCGACTTGACCCGACCCGAACCCGACCCGACCCGACCCATTGACAGCCCTAGATACGTCAGAATGAACCCAGGCTCAAAAATGGGCTCTGGCACCAGGTCGACCCCCATGTCGACCATAGGGTCGACCTGGTCCCTGGGAGGTCGACCATAGTGTCGACCCCTAGGTTGACCTGGTCCTGGGCGGGAAAATTCCCGCCTAGCCTGCACTGTGGTTTGAATTCGAATTTCGAGCTGTTTTCGATTCTGAAAATTCCTAAAACTTTGGAGGATCATATCTCCCTCATATAGACTCCGATTTTCAAAAACTCGGACTAGTTTCCAAGTAGAATTTCGAGACGAACGCAATGGCGTAACCCGTTTCCCTTGATACTTATTTTAAAATTTATTTCTGCCTTGATTTATGGTTTTAACATGTTATAAAAATACGGGTTGTTACATTCTCCCCTCATTAAAGGATTTCGTCCCCGATAAGCAACCATTGTCCTTAAAAGATTTCTAATGCTGTATGAATTTATGCAAAAGTGTGTGTATATGTACTTATCTAATGCAAAAGATCGGGCGGTTACTGATTCAGTAGACCTCCTTAATGCAAAATATGTTAGTGTAATGAGTCCAACATGTATGCAAATTCCTAACATACTTTATAATCTCTACATGAGTGCACAAACATTCATCCATATGCAATCATCCATATAATAACATATCAAATTTTCCATCCATATACAAGTATAAGCACCCATGCATATGCAATATGAAATATGTGACTAAGCCGATCTAGTGCCTAATGTGTGTTATGCGACCACGAGCAACCACTTGCAACCACTTGCAATCATCAACCATAACATGTTTCAATCACATGTTTACATCCAAAAGGGTTCTACCTAAGGTTCTCAAGACATGATCGAGAAGATAAGCAAGATAAAACAAAGCATCTAGGAGAAGAAGTTAAAGATGTACCCCCATAAGGTCCTGCTTGTGGGACTTGCCCTTGCTTCTTAGGGCAGTTCTTGTTGATATGTCCAGTATCACCACACTGAAAGCATGCTCCCATCTTCATCTTCTTCTTTCTACAATCCTGAACTATATACCCTTCGATACCACAGAAGTTGCATTTTCTTTTCTCACGTGACATGTTGTCATTATTGTTGTTGTTGTTGTTTGTGCCTCCTTTCTCGGAGTCTACCTTCTTGTTTTGAGACTCATTCGCCTTGACCTCCTTCTTGCCATTCTTGTCTTCTTCATTTAAGAGTGCCATGTCCACTAACTTTTCGTAAGTAGCCCCTATAGGTATGTGGGTCATAGCCAAGCTGTGAAGTGGCTCATTCAATCCCTTGACAAAACAGAGAGCCTTCTTATGAGGAGTATTCACTAAGTCCAGTCCAAACGGAGCCAGCTGATTGAATTGATTGACGTACTCCTTGACCGTCATACTCCCTTGCTTAAGAGATAAGAACTTTTCCAGCTGTAGACTTCGTTCAGCTTGTGAGAGGAATTTCATCTCAAACCTTATCCTGAAATCCATCCATGTGTCAACGGGTCTTTCAGCGTTAGTGACTTCCCACCAATAGGAAGCTTCGTCTTTGAGCAACCATACTGCCAACTGTACTTTCTGCCTATTGTCCACCTCGAAGATAACGAACAGATCCTCAATTTCTTTGAGCCAGTTCCTCGCTTCTACGAATGATTAAGTTCCCTTGAAATCCTTTCCAACCATGGCCCTAAAATCTCTACAGATCTTTGAGAAAGCAATGGCATGAGGAGGGGGCGGAGGAGGAGGAATCGCTGCAATTGGAGGAGGAATATCTGCTGGGCCTGCATCGTTGGCCCTATCCTCTAAGTACCTCCTGAACCAGCCAGGTATTGGCACGTCCTCTGGAAGATTAAGATTCCCAGACATGCTGAAATGAAAAAGAAGAGATTCAAAATGAGGAAACAAGGGATAGTGCTAATGGCTTTTGGGGAATAGCCTTTAAATAAAACAAGACTTTTCTTGAAAAATGCTTCTTTGTAAACGGTTTTGAAAATAGTTTTAGAAGGTTTTAAAAACTTTTGTCCAGTCTAGTAACCTTCTGCTCTTATACCAAGTGTAACACCCCACCTCCGCTAGGGTCACTCACAAATGGAATGCAATAGTTTTGGAGGAGTGTTATCGAGGTAAACCAACACAGAAATATTACAAGATAGAACATAGATAAAACAACGGAAGAATCAAAAGATAAATTTCATTACTTTCAAAAAGAGTCAAAACCTTTTACATCCAAAGTACCAAATAGCCAAAGTCATTATTTTCCATTACAACAAATTCTATCTTGCATAAATAAAGAAGCATAAGCTTAAAACAACAAAAGTAGCTTAATTCCCCAAAGGTAGCAGAAATGCAGCCATAACATAGCTCAACATCAAACCGTACATGAGCTGAACCGAAAGCAAGCGAAATCCAAGCTAAGTGCTAGAGTTTCCTCCCAGAGAACCTGGGGGGGAAACGAAAGAAAAAGAGGCGAAAGAAAATAGGTCAGTCATAAAGACTGGTAAGTCCTAGTGACTTTCAGCATAAAAACAAGTAAAGGTAACAAGACACATATAAACTGAAAGTAAACATAAGAATGCTGTCAAGATGGGAAAGATAGACTAAGATGGCATGATAATTCAAGTATAAATCAAGTATAACATCGCATGTTCAAGGTTCGCTGCACCAATTGTACTAGTATCCCAAACCCATGTCATATATTAACCATGAAATGATCCCTTGGACCAATATCATGAAATGACCCATTACTAGGTCCAGCGAAAAGGTCCACTAATCGATCGGCTCCCTATAAGTTCTAGCTCGTCGTGTGTCTGTGTCATACGACCCTATCATGAATGTAGTCACATATGCTAGGTCCGCCATAGGGTGTATCAAGCCCTAGAGTGCCAACCACCGACACGAATCAAGCATGCACAGGTAAACCTACTGATGCCCAATGCCTGCTTTTTCAACTCCGGACTACATGCACGACCATAGTCCGCCTGAACCTACACTGGCGCACCAACTCAGCCGTCGTTCTGGCCGCTTATAATCAGCCTAGTAATCGTGCCCCACCCTGCCTAGTTCTAGGGTACCATGATACATCCAGTGGTTTACTGCTGAAATGGACCGCGTAACTAGGGTTTCCATCCAATAGGTTAAGTGTTGTCATTTAAATTCGTGACCTAACCCTTCTCAGTCTAACATGTCAAGTTGGTTAAGTGTTGTCATTCAAGTTTGTGACTTAATCCGCCTACGTGTCATGTCAAATTGGCTAAGTGTTGTCGTTCAAGTTCATGACTTAGCCCTGCGAATCATGTATCAAGTTGGTTAAGTGTTGTCTTTCATGTTCATGACTTAACCCTATCATGTGGCATTAATTCATTAATGCACCCCAACCTCTCACATCAGACCTTTTGTTGTGGTCACTGGATATGCCGGGTGGTTCCGGGCAGATTTACACCACAACTCAGTCTGACCTCGTGTTTTCAAGCGCGATATGACCAGCTACCCACATTGGATCCTATTGTTTGTAGTAACTAGATTTGCCGGGTGGTTCCGGGCAGAATTACACTGCAAACTCAACCCAACCTCGAGTTAACCATTTTCAGGTTCATTCTAGTGTCATGTCCATGTTCAAATTTCATGTCAGTTTCAAGGCAAGTTTCATGTCCATATCCAGATTCAAGTTATAAAAATGTTCATGTTTTATGTTCATAACCAATTTTTGTTTTTCCTAATCTACCCAAATCGTATTCCCATCGCATGTAAACGTGAATCAATCTAAATTACAAGTAAATCCAAATTCAAAATAAAAGGGAATAACATCAAAATTATTATAGGCAAAAGAATGAGCACAAGGTGATAAATCTAGCATGATATAGCTTGCGATAATTGGTTATAACATCACTGGAATATAGGATAATAGTCCCAAAACATTAGGATTACAGATCTAGCATAATAAGGTGATAGTCATGATAAAGGTGATAATCCAAACTTGTGAAAAGTAGATTGATTCAACATCACAGGCATGATAATACTATGGACATGAAGGAGCTTGATTTACAACATGAATAGGTCCAAACTGATTTCAAAGCAATATTCCCAGAAATCAAGATCTAAGATGAACAAGAATAGATATGAATCAATTATCATACATAGGTCCAATTCCAATTTATAACATGTCCATATTAAGTTTATAGTTTTAATCTAAAAGTAACTTGAACATACAGATCGTGGTCTAAGAAATTGAGATGCAAAAGTTGAATCTATAAACTAGTCGTCGAATTGTTGAATCGTTGAATCTTGATTTGATTGTAGAAGCAAATCATCAATATGCAATTCCTAGCCGTAGTCTTCAAGAAATAGTCTTCGCGTTTTATTTTATTTTAATTTAATTTAAAAGAAGCTATGCCCATCAAGAATTTGTGCAGCATAAGGTTAGAGAAGAATGGTGTAAAGAGAATGAGGCTAGAAGTCTGTTTATATAGGATTAGGCGGACGAATCTAGATAGAAAACGAGACCAGATACATCAGAATGAACCCAGGCTCAAAACTGGGCTCTGGCACCAGGTCGACCCCCAGGTCGACCATAGGGTCGACCTGGTCCCTGGGAGGTCGACCATAGTATCGACCCCCAGGTCGACCTAGTCCTGGGTGGGAAAATTCCCACCCAGCCTGCACTGTGGTTTGAATTCAAATTTTGAATTCAAATTTTGAGCTGTTTTCGATTCTGAAAATTCCTGAAACTTCGGAGGGTTATATCTCCCTCATACGGACTCCGATTTTCGAAAACTCGGACTCGTTTCCAAGAAGAATTTCGAGACGAACGCAATGGGGCAACCCATTTCCCTTGATTCTTATTTTAAAATTTAATTCTGGCTTGATTTATTGTTTTAACATGTTATAAAAATATGGGTTGTTACAAAAGTCTTATGGTTGATGATCAAAGCACGGCTTTAATATAGCATAGCTTTGTGTATAACGTTAATTCGCGAGCCTCACACCCCGGTATGAACTAGAAACGGGAAGGACTCAGGGAGGGCATGCGTTTCTTTCTAGATTGGAGTGGTGTTAGGGTTTTGCAAGCCCGGATGTTTTACTTATGTGGATGGTGGAAATCGAGGCGCCTCTGTTATATTGGTCACTACGGGGCCAATGGATGTTCTGGTCGACATACTGACCAGATTTACGCCCTAAAGGGCGGGGCGATGCATGTTCAGGGATTTTTAATCCACTTAAAATGTGGACTGGCCTTGTTGCTCCAGGTGCAGTTGCGGCTGAGACCCAAGACAAGGGCTAGATTGTCTCGAATTGGTACAGGATGTTCCCTTTGCTTTGGCTCACAGATGGAATCCAACTTCCAATACGACATTTTGCGGTTTTAATTGTAGAACTAGTATGGCGACATGATAAATGGTACCCATGCCGTCCATAATTGATACATTTATATTTGAAGTTGTTTTCTCCACTTATAGTAATAATAAAAGATTAAATTTCGCGTATCTAGCATTATTTGACTATTATAAGCTAAAACCCTATCCTCCGGCTTGCGTTGCATTGTGTGATGGACCTGGGTCTTATAATAGCTTCATTTTCTTTAATTAGCATTGTGTTGTTTGTTTAATGCACTGGTATCCTTGGAAGGAAACCCGTTCCGTGTTATATGGCATGGTCCCTTGATTTACCTAACTTTAAAAATCCAATTTATAACTGTTTTAGTTCTCACACAATCAAATGACTGACCTAAAGTTTATTGTTTTAACCTAAACTCTGGGTGCCCCTATTTTCCATACAGGCAGCTAATAGTTGGGTTTTTGCAGATATTTCTTTTCCAGGATCCTGGATTTACAGCTGGAGTTATATTCGAAAAGCTCTTTGTCCGTGTATCTCTTTCAGTTGTGTTTTGTATTATTTTTCGCTGCATTGTAATTTGTAAATATCTGATGTTTATCAAATGTGTAATATTTATTCATACTCTGTTATATTCTTGTACTCTGATGTAAATTGTTGTAATAAGTAATAAAATGTTCTTCTACCTATGTTCTTATTTTTCGTGTTCTTAACTCAGTCCGGGATTTCCTTCACGGGGAAGTTTGGGTGGCTTCAGTCACGATGGGAGATTGTCGGCATGTTTATGCGGTCAGCAAGAGTCGGCTTCAGCTGGAGGCTCGTTGGCAAGATGGTAGAGGGAAGCACGAAAGGCATGGGTTTTTGATGAGGAAAATGGAGAGTGTGGCAGCTATGCTTGCGTGAAGAAGGAAGGAAGGAGACGGAAAGGAAAAAACGTGGGGAAGATTAGGAGCACAGGGAATAGTTTTGAGAAATGGAGTAGCTTTATTTATTTCCTGAGGACCAAGCATTAGGAAGAAACAAAAAGGTTGAACAGATGTTTGGGAGCAGATGGATATATATATTCTTGAAAGCATTCGAATGTGAAGAGAAATTGAAAATGCTATCCATTAGCTTCAGTAAGTGTTAATATCAAAATAAAGTCCACTATGTCTTTTGGAAACGGTTTGTGTTCAAGAAGCACACAACACGCTGTGTGTATATATATATATATATATATATATATATATATATATATATATATATATAGAACAGTGTTAGCATGAAATGAATGGATTTTAATTTAAATGAAAAGAAAATGAATAGTTTGAAATAAAAGGAAACGACCAAATTAGGAAATAAGAGCGAACGAACGATCATGGAATATACATACATACATACATACATACATATATATAACGAACAAATTTTGCAAATCAAAAATGATATCAATGAAATTTAACTTTGATGTAGAAATGATAACGAATAAATGATACAAACGAATCGTAAGATAACTAATTTGAAATATCAAACGATGACGAATTCGAAAATATGAGAATTGAACGATGTTTACAACAGAATTTATCAATACAAAATAGGAGATCAACAGGAGAAATATTTTGAAATCAAATCAAAGATATATTTTAATAATATTAGTAAATCAATTATACAACAATACGAGTCTACTCATTGAATTAAAATTCAAGAATAAAATATTAAGAAATATATTTTTAGTTCAAACGAATAAACTTAATGAAATAATTTAAATAAAAAAATCTTAAATAGTAATTACCAGTTTGCCTTATTAAAATATATATTCATAGTAATAAAATACGAAATAAATTTAGTTTTATATAGAAAATAAAAATAGTTGTTCTATAAAATTCCAAACAAATAAAACAAACTAGAAATAAAAATAAAAATTAAATAATTTAATAAAAATACACTAAAAATTTCGGTCATTACACTCATGCACTCCGGAATATTCGCTCTCCAAGTCGACCAGATATCTCGCTCCCATAAAAGGCGCATCGATCGAATATCTCAGATCTGCGTGGAAATATCCAGCTGAGACATTCAAATGCTCAGTCCGACTTTAAAGGCGATCAATCATATCCGGACAGAGCTCTACTTTTGATACACCTCACCATAGATGTCACGAAAGCCGCTATTTCTGAGGATGCTATTAGTGAGTAGTGGAATGGATCCTACCACTACAATTGCTACCAATGATCGAGCTCCACGTGTCTGAGCTCTGAAAAAGAGGAAGGCCATGTAGGGGCCCACTTAGCCCATTATTTCCCCTATAAATATCTCAAAGCTCAAAGGGGAAAGTGACCGCTTTGAAGCTCTCTGAACCTCGCCTGAACTCTAGATTCTAAAGCACTCTTAGCATTCTGCTCAAAAGCTTTTCTGACGGCTAACTCAAAAATAGCCATCTTCTCTTCTTTCTTAAAACAGAAAAAGCATTGTACTTGTAATCAAAAGCAGAAGTAATACATATAAAGCGGACTTAGGCACAGTCTTTGCCGAACCACTATAAAAACTTTGTGCGTGTTCCCTATTTTATTTGCTTTACCGCATTTTATAATCGTTATTCATGTGCTCTCCACACTATTGGGGGTTGATTGTCACTAGTGACCAATTTTTGACGTCAGCAAAAATTAAATTAAAGATATAATTCCATATTGAAAATGGAGGGTATATTTATACAAATTAAATATTTATATAAAAATTCAAGAATCAATGCAAATAAATAATTCGATTAAAATTTACCATAAATAGGATTCTAAAATAGCAAATATTGAATTGTATTATTAAATTGTATTCATATCAAAAATAAAATTCATTTGTTTTATAAAATCCAAACAAATTTAGTTTTAGATAATCAAAATAAAAATTACTTCCATAAAATGCAAACAAATAAAATAAATAAACCAAAATTTTAAATTAAATCATTAATTCAAATACTCTAAAAATTGAGGTTGTTACAAATGATATGTGTTAGAAATATTTTGGCTATGAAACATTTTAAGAAAGTTATTTCGTTCAAATTCAAATTCAAATGTATGGATTATACGCTAATTTCGAAAGCTTTTGAAAGATTTTATCTTCTGTGAACAATGTTCAATTTGAGAAATGATTATTGAAATCATATTATCAAATCAAAGTTGAATAAGAATTGGAATTTCGCATAAATTGATTCAGATTGGATTATCTCTTGAAGTTGGATTTTGCTTTCCAAAACTATAAAATTAATTTATTTACTTCATTTAAACTGCTTTGAATATAAACTTAACTATCTTATCCAACTATTTTATAGCAAACCTATTTAGTTTATTTAAACTATTTTATACTAAAACCTGTTTATTCAATTCAAACCTATTTTATGTCAAGCATATTATTTTCATTAAACTATTTTAAATATAAAAAACCTTATTTACTCTGTTCAAACCGATTTTATATCAAGCTTATTATCTTACTTAAACTATTTTGAATTGAACTTAATTAATTTTTAAATAAAAGTATATTTCCAATCCAAGCAATTTATGTCTGAAATGATCGAATGTAAAGATTCAGTTGAATGATGATATCTGTGACATGTAATCTAAATTGAATTTGAAGTTTTAATAGTGAATTAATTTGTAAATCTGAAAATGAAATGATATCAAATATCTTAATCGATTAAGAAATCAAACTGAATTTGGTATTGAAATGGAATTTCAAGAATCTTCGATTTTTGGACACTTGATACGGAAGTTTTCGAAACTTATATATATGAAAACTTAATATAAGAATGCACTGAATTCAAAATTACTGATTTGGAAGGTAATTGATATGAAATGATATCTTGTATATAATGGAATTTGTATAAGAATGGCATGTTGAAATATGATTTAAGAAATCTTATATAAATGAAATTTTATATATGTCCTATATACGCGAAGTGAAATGAATATTATATATAGTATTATATGATTTCGAACCAAAGATACAAGAAGTACCTTCCATTGAAAATCGAGGTCCTACTCGCTAGGAATTCTTGTTGATATTTCTTTGATTGTGGTTGTCCATACGTAATACCCATGAGTGTTTCCTTTGAACTCAGCTACATAGAGAAATTCGCAGGGCCGCGAAGGCCTACGGAAATGGATGTTTCCTGAGGAACCATGATTAACCATTGTGTCTGTTGTGATCTTTGATTGTTTTACGATGGCAAAATCTACACGGCTGTGAAGGCCTATGGCTACAGATGTTTCCTGTGGGATCCAGGCATAGCCATTGTGTATCTACGGTCCACATGGCGTAATTCATTAGGCAGTGATTGCCTAAGGTCTACGGGTGATAGAGAAGTAACACCAGTGTTATTAGATGTAGACTGCGATCCATGCGATTGTTTTGAGGTGTTGTGGCGAAATACGTAAGGCAGTGATTGCCTAGCCACCTATGGCCGCGACACGTTGTCCTCTCGTCCTGGTGATAGAGTGACCTTAGGGGCTGCGTTCCATGGTGAACTCAGGTTATTCTATTCTATTTCTATTGATTCATCCAGTTGATTGTTCGTGATGAAATTCGCAGGGAAGGGATTTCCTATGGGTACGGATGCTTCCTAAAGGACCCATGCGTAACCATTGTGTATATGCGATTCTTGAATAAGTTCATCGGTTGGTTTATTGGATGGTACTTTTTTTATCTATTTTATTGTTTTTTTAAAGTATTTTCACCGGATGTTGAAATGAGTTTACATAATACTTCGAGATTTCTAGTTTTGCGCTTGATCAAAGCATTACCAGATTCTTGAAGAACGATGATAAACTCGTGGAAATATAGAGTTATCAAAAGTTATTTTTGATATAAGGTACTTTTTTATATAAAAGAATTTTTCTTCAAAGAATTTTCTTATAAACTTTAAAATTTGTATATAAATCGAAGACACTTGAATTAAATACAATTCGTATAACTGAAAAAATTAATGAACTATAATGTGTTAATATGCGAAAACCATTCTATTCACATAACAGTTTTGATTTAGTTTTGAATACACGAATTTCATTTGCAGTAGAATTCTTCGCTCTATTCTCGATGATGAACACTGATATGAGTTTTTGTTAAGAATCTGAAGTTCTTAACCATAGTTTATTGCTATGCAAGGAGAATGGAACTTTATAATCAAGAAGTCAAATCAAAAGTCCATACTAGAGTGATCGGGTTACCAATACCAATTGAAAGAAAAAATTTGTTTTAGAACAAGCAATCGAAAATGATATGCATACAAATGGAGTATCATTTAATTACTAGTTCCTTGTTTCATCCTATTCGATGGCGAAAAATTCTGAGTGGGGGAGACTGTAACATCCCATAAAATTTTGACCATTTAAGCTATTAAATTAAATTAAATTATTGAATTTAAAATGGATTTTAAATAAAATTTATGATGTTTTAATGAATGATTTAAATATTTATTTGTGATAAAAAACAATTTGTAATTTAAAAAATTGTGATTGATACTGATGAAAATTATCAATGTGTATATGCATTTGGAATAACCAACTTTAAGTTATTATCGATAAAATTTAATAGTTGAATCCTTGATTTTATTTAAAGGTCCAATATAGGAATTAATGCAATAATTGAAAATAAATTTGTGATTGTTTCTAGTTTAATTTTGTATAGGAAGAATTATAACAAAACAGAGTGTCAACGATACATAATGTACGTTTTAACTATCGCAGTAATGAAAATTAATGTTAACATTTATAATAATAAAGTATACATTTTTATTTTTAAACGTAAGTATAATTTTACAAAGATAATAAATTCAAAATTCTAAAACAATATTTTATGGCCATTGAATAATAGTTGTAAACGATATAGAAACGTTTTGACATGAGAATTAAAAACTTTAACTTCGAATTAGATTTTGAATTGCGTGTGTGTAACAACCCGGAAATTCTGGGCCAGTTAGAAATTTTTATTTTGGCAATTTTAGTGAATTTTGAATATTTAAAATTAATTATTTTAAATAATATCGACGAGAAATTTATTTTGAATGGAATTAGAACGTATATATTTATATACGTCGTCGTTAGAATATAAATATTTTATTTATAATTATAAATAGAATTGAAAATTGCGCGGTAGTTCGATAATTCGATTTCAAACTTCAAATGAATGTATCGGGTGCAAAATAAACCGGATTTTAGTGAAACCAAAAATATTTGAATCTAATTGAGAATATCTTTCCAACGAATCCGAAAAACGGAAATTTCATAGCGGGGATAAAAAGATATGCCCAGTTGAAAATTCAGAATAGTCGCCATGGAATTTTGGCCCTTAAAAATAGCCATTTTACAAACGACCTCGGATTTTGACGAAACGACTTTTGTTGGATCCGTGATGTCAAGTTATTGCTAGGTTTCAATTTTCGTAATTTTTCGAATCAATATATGAGCGTGGCAAAGGAAAACGCGTTGACCAGTTTCAGTTGATTTTAATCAACTGAAAATAGCCATTTTTCAAACGGTCTCAGAATTTGATGAAACTAGTTTTGTTAGGACCGTATCGTCGATACGAAGCTAGAAAATATTTTTCTGGAATTTTTCGAGTTAGTATGTGGCCCCGGTAAATTAAAATGCGCGTTCGAATTCAATATATAGATTTATATTTTGATTTTGACGAAAACTGATCGAAATGATCGAATTAGCTTGCGGTACATATCCCATTGTGTTCGGGATGGGGGTAATTAGCTAGGGACGACAGTCGGTGGGTTCGATTTCGAGTTGAAAATAAAAAGTTGCTTTTAGAATTTAAAATAATTAAATAATATATATATTATAATCCCCTTTCTCCCACTCAGTCAACCCTCCCTTCTTCATTCTCTCTCCCCGAATAAATTAAAGAAAAAAAATCGCAGCCCACCACCGATTACCGTCGCCCCCCCTCCAGGCGCCACCACCGTCGGGCGCACCCCCCTCCTCCTCCAGTCGCCACTTCTCTCTCCCCTTCTCCCTCTACAAACCCAAGCCCTACATTGTACAAATCAGCGCTGCCACCACGCTACCCCGCCATCACCAGGCCACCGCACCCCCCTCATCCACCTGCACCGCCATTCCTCTCCTACCCCGCCACCACCTCAGCCGAAGGACCCCGTTTCAACAAAAAAAACCAATTTTTAAATAAACAGTCCGTCGCTTCACCGCTATGGCCCACTCAGACCACCGCAGGTTCGCCCTCCGCGCCCACAACCTCACCACCATCGATCCGACAATGTCCAAACCTCCCGGCTCCACTGATTTGGACTTTCTCCGATAAAGATTCGATTTTACGACAAGGTGAGTTTTTATTTTACCTTTATTTAGTGTAGGAAAATAAAAACATTCAGTTTAAAAAATAAAAGGTTAGATTTTTCTATATGTGAATGGAGGATAAAAGTTCGATTTTTCTATATATGGATTCAATATAAAAATTCGATTTTTACATATATGAGGTAGCGATAAAAATTCGATTTTTACATACATGGAGTAGCGAATTAAAAATATGATTTTTATATATTAGAGAATATAAAAATGTGATTTTTATTGCGATGAAATAAAAATTCGATCTTTATATCGGAAATAGAATTATATTTTTATATAGGAAGGAGCGTTGCGAAAATATATGAGGTAAGAATAAATATATGATTTTTATTTATTGAATGAAGCAATAAAAATATAATTTTTATTTGAACAGCGTGAAAAGAACTGCATTGGAATTTCAAGCAGATCCAGACGGTTCAGCAGTTCAAAAGCAAAGCATGGCGGAGTGGAACCCTCTGTGAGAACTTCTCACTTTAAATCTTGTTTTTCTAGTTAAAATATATACTAGGATGCAGACGATGTTTAGTAGCACCCGACACCCGTCGTCCATAGACCATGGACGGCTTGTATGCTTGTTTGATTTTGATGTGTAGTTGATTGTGTGATGTGATGTGAAATAAAATATTTAGATAGTTAAAAATATTTTATAGTTGAAAATAGAATTTTTAACGTGTATATAAAATAAATAGTGATAAACAAATCGGAGATTTGTTTATATACACTGATTTGACTGATATTGATTGGGACGATAAATTTTACACATCGCCCAACTGCACAAATAAAATCTGTGTTTGATTGTTTGAAAACCCCACACGGGTATTGGATGATATATGACATACACTAGTCCCAATGATTAGCTATATGTCGATCGATTGATTGACAAGCTGTTATAAGCGTTAAATATTTATATTTGATGCTTATACAGTGTAGAACGCACTCTGGATGATGGTTGATTATTTATCGTTGTTATTTTATACATGTGTTGTAGAAAATCCATATAATTAACCTTATATGGTAATTGGTTGGGCCTCATTCCATTTTTGAAATAGAAATATTTGAAAAAGAAATATTTAAAACAGAATATTTGAAAATAGAAATATATGAAGCCGTGTTAATTAGATTGACGCCATTTTGACGTAAACGATATTTATATCAATTTTATTCAATTTTCGATGTATATTGAAAGTGATTTCGAAATTTGAATTATATTGAAAATAATTGAAATTCGAATCAAACTGAAATTTAATAGAATTGAATTCAAATTGAAATTGAAAAGAATTGAATTCAAATTGAAATTGAAAAGAATTGAATTCAAATTGAAATTTAAAAGAATTGAATTCAAATTGAAATTGAAAAGAATTGAATTCGAATTGAAATTGAATAGAATTGAATTCGAATTGGAATTGAATTAATTTGAAATTCAAATTGAATTGAAATTCGAATTAAATTGAAATTGAATTAAAAATCGATGTGAATTGAAATCAATTTGAAAGGAATTTAAAGCGAATTTATAAGGAAAAATTCAACTTTGATTTGAATTTGAAATGAAGTTGAAATCATTTCGAAAACGAATTTAAAACGATTTATAATATACGTTTTAAAAGGAAATCGACGAAGTATATATTATATATATTATAATGATATAATGGCCTGAATAGAACGCGCCGCGCTGTGGCAGTTCGTGAATTTCGACCATTGACTTCGAAGGGATATTGCTGGAGATCCGACCGTCGGATTCTCCTAAAACCAGAACCGTTGGGTTCGTATCGAAAAGAGCTTTCTAACGAATATTAGAAATTAGAAATCTAACTGTTGGATTTGGAATTATGTCCAAATCAAATTTGGAAAAGGTCGCTATAAGTGCAGTTCTATGGCCGTTGATGGAAATCGACTGTACGGGCCTTGATAAAATTATTAAAAATAGTAATAATTTGTGTAAAATCATAAGAATTGATTTGTGAAGAATTGGGATGAAAAAATCCATATTTGAAAAGATAGAAATAAATTTTTATCGAAGTGAACTAGTTTTGAACTAGAATTATAGTTCTATTTATTTTTGAAATAAATAAAGAGGATTTGAAATGGTTTTGAAAATAACCATAATTTCCAATAATTGCATTGGAATGGATTTGAATCGAAATTGTCTTCGGAATATTTCGATGTTGGATTTCGTGATTATATAGATATTGTTATGGAAATTTGAAAGATATATATATATATATCGTTATTTCCAATAAAATATTTGTGGGTCGTCGAATTTGATATTGAATATAAGCCGATATATTTTCTATTCAGAGCCTTGTATTTAATATCAAATGTGATTTGGGTTTGTCGTGAATGGTGTTTTCATTAAAACTATTCCTAAACCCAGTTGAGAAAAGATTAAATCTTTTTATTTGGATTTAATGAAGCATACCAATTAAATGGTATTTAATTGGAATTGATTTTTGGGTTTATCGTGAACGGTGTTTTAAATAACACTTGTTCTTTAACCCGATGATTGAAATGTGATGTGATTTTGGGTTTATCGCGAACCGTATTTTAAATGACACTGATTCTTTAACCCAGTTAAAGATTAAAACTAAGTGGAGTTTTAATGAATCTTTAATTAAATTGAAAAGGACGAGAATGGAGTAACCCCAGTTTTGCTCCAGGCGATAGTTAAATCTTTAATTAGATTTGAACGTGAAATGGTAATTGAATTTACCGATAACACCGTGGTGTTAGATATGAAGTATCACCAGTTTTACTTCATGGAATGAATAGGTTTGGGGTTGGTAAATTAAAACAAATGATTACTTCGGTAAGGTTCGTTAATCCCGACTAGTTGAATCGATATTCGAAAGAAGATTAAAGAATAAATTTGAAAGGATTTATCTTTGATAAAATTAATGGGAACCTTTCCCTAAGAATGTGAAATTTAGAGACTAACTGTCGGTTAACTGAGAAGAATGGTTTCCTGGGTATTGATCTGATGTTGGTTTTGGCCTTCGGGGTTAATATTTGGGGCATTATTATCTTGCTAATTTACGACTAGTGACTGATGAATTGGAATGAGGCGTATGTTGTGTTTGTGTAACACTTGTTTATTATATACACGAGTTATTCAGAAAGACCGGGTTTATCCCATTCTGAATAACTGATACAACGATAAGTCGAAGATGAAGACGGTGGTCGAAGACCGAAGGTCTTCACGTTGTTTGGGTGATTACTGATGATATTGATTGGGCCGTACACCCAAGAGGAGGGAATCAGTTAGTGGTCGTCCAGACGTACTTGGAGATCGATGGAAATGCGAGGTACAAGGTGCCTCCGGTTTTGTTCAGACCTAGAACGGACTTGTAAATGGACTGTGTGTCTGACATTGGATTTCATTCTGTGTGACTGATATCGGTTGCATATAGTGGTTTGCCTGTGTGGAATGCTAAGATGCAAATGATCAAGGCTTCTGTTGAAAAGCAGAGTCTTGTGGTTGATGATCAAAGTACGACCTTTGTGGCGTAGCTTTGTGTAGCGTTAATTCGTGAACTTCACACCCCGGTGAGAACCAAAAACGGGAGAAGGACCTCAGGGAGGGCATGCGTTTCTTTCTAGTTAGGAGTGGCGTCAGTGCTTGAACTGGCTGACGAGTTTGACTCATGTGGTTGTTGGAATTGGAGGTGCCTCGGTTATATCGGTCGATCCGGGACCGATGGAGTCATTCGTTGGCTCATTTACGCCCCAAAGGGCAGGGAAACGCAGTGTTCAGGAATTTTAATCCACATCGGTGGACCGACCCTGTCGCTCCAAGGGCCCACCTGAGTCTGGGTCCTGAGGCTCGGGCTAGAGAGTCTCGAATCGGTGAGGACTATCTTTTGCCTCGGTTCACAGATGGAAATGCAATTTCCAAATACTTGACTTTGCGGTTTTAATTGTAAAACTAGTATGGCGACATGATATATGGTACCCATGCCGTCTATGATTGATATTTATGATTTGAAGTTGTTTTATACAATATACGCTTATAGTAATAATAAATGATTTGTTTTAAACGTATCAAGCATTCTTGGCTATTATAAGGTAAAAACCCTATCCTACGGCTTGCGTTGCATTGTGTGATGGAACCTGGGTCTTATAATAGCTTCATTTTTCTTTATTTAGCATTGCGTTGTTTGTTTTATGCACTAGTATTCTTGGGAGGAAACCCGTTCCGTGTTATACGGCGTGGTCCCTTGATTTACCTAACTTTAAAATAAAGAATAATAACTATTTTAGTTCTCACACCAGTCACATGACTGACCTAGAGTTTATTGTTTTAACCTATACTCTAGGTGCCCTTATTTTGACACGGACAGCTAGTAGTTTTGGTTTTGCAGATTTATATTCACAGGATCCTGGTTTACAGCTGGAACGATATCCGTAAAGCTTTGTATCCGTATATCTCCTTCTAGTTGTGTTTTGTATTATTTTCCGCTGCGATGGATTTAAATGTAATTTAAATCTCTGATATTTTTTGTGTAATATTTATTTATACTCTATATATTCTTGTATTCTGATGCAATTGTTGTAATATACAATGAAATGTTCTTCTGTTTGCGTTCTGTTGTGGCTTGTTCTCGACTCTATCCGGGCTTTCCTCACCGGGGAAGTTCGGGTCGTTTCAGTGTGCTTAGTTTAATTTAAATAAATTAGGTCAATTGTTAAATTAAAATCCCATAATATATTTTTTAATTTGCAGTGTGAATAACACTTTCATTTCTTTCCTTCATTATATTAATTTTCTTCCCTTCATTGTATTAATTTCTTCCCTTCATTCTATTTATGCATCATATGTCATGTACTTATTGTCATTCCTAAAATTTATTTCCATCTCCTTGTTTTTCCTTTTTCCTTTTATTTCACATTATTATTTTTCCTGAAACAAAAAAATCTCCATATATATATATGTATATATTTCTTTTCTTGTTATATTCAAAATAGAAAAAATAATGAAAAAAACTCACAAATCTGTCAAAATAACATATGTATAACGTCAACTATTTTATCTGCTAACTGTTTTTAATTGAGGAAAATAAATACTAGATTAGATTAACATGTCATGCCTACTCAGTCAATTTAATATCCGTGTAATGTAATCCAATTAGAAGAGACATCTAAGAAAAATTTGTGACGTATTTTCTGTCCACTCTATTTCATCATTAAACGCACATTAATTTCTTTATCTTATTTCAAAAATATGGCCTATAGTCTTCCCTTCTTTATTTTTTTTCCACTTATTTTGCTACCTACCTTAAATCACATACCCAACAATCATTTTGTTCACATTCCTACGCTATTAAAATCTTCCTCTTTCTCACGTTCCTCTCATCCATTCATTTTATTTCATAAAAAAGGAACCACGTATTCCCCTTGTTCCTCTTTTTAAACATAAATTATAATCCCTCTTCTCTCTCCCAAACCTAGATCTCTCCCTCTGCAAATCTTCATCTCCTTTGTAAATCCCCATCTCTCTTAGTAAGTCACCAACTTCTTCCTAAAATCCTAATCTATTGCCTCTCCTCTTCTAAAAAAATAAGAGATAGAAAAAAGGAAAATATTTAATTTGTTTTTCTTTTGTTGCTACCTTCTATAGGCAATCTTCTATCTACTTGTATCCGTCGTCAAATCCATGCAAGGCGAGTTTCAGCTCACGATTAACATTCTTTTTGCAAGTATTGACATCAAATGAAATGATGATAATATTTTGGTAAAAAAATTGATTATTAGTTGTTTATTACATGACATTAAATCAATTATTAAATGTATGTTTTTTTTGTCATTTACATGAATTGTTGATAGTAAATTTCATGAAATGTTAGTGGTTGTTTATATTAAATGGTAGTTTTTAGTGTTATGAAATGATAGTGAAAAATCACATTAAATCATATTTGTTTATCGCATGGAATAATAGTCATTTAGGTATAACATGTTATGTTCGCATTGTTATCATCCTTCTATCATACTGTAAGTTCCCAATATTTATATGAATATTTGGTTGTTATTTACCTGAATTGTTAGTTGAAAATTTCATGAAATATTATGTGTAAATTATGTGAAATGGTAGTGATAATTCACTTGAAACCATACTTGTTCATCGCATGAAATGATAGGGATTGATTCATAATATGTTATGTTTATTGCATTGTCTTCATCCTTGCATAACACCTTATGTTCCCAATATTATATATTGTATATGAAACAAAGTTGACGTTGGATTGAACGATGTTTAGTTTAAATTAAGGTTTGAAATATTTGACCAAAAATTATGAAATTGAAATAGAATGCAAAGTTGTTGTTAAATTTAAAGCTAAATTTTGTTGTTGGATTTAATTTTTAATGTCAATTTTTTTTTTCACTAACATTGAGGTAAGGAGTTGATTTGGTTTAATTTAAGTTAAAGGTTAAATTAACGTAAGATTGTTATTAAGGTTAATTATTTGATTGATTTAAGGATAAAATTATGAATTTGATTTAAATGATAAATAATTAAACTTTCAATGGTGTTTTAAATTTAGTGAAATGAAATTTAAATTTATAATTTGAGTTTTGATGTGAACGGGATTAGATTTGAATTTATATTGTAAGCTAATATAACACTTTCTTGAAATTTGAAATCTAAAATTTGAAATTTGAAATTTTAAGTTGAAACTTGGAAATGTTGACATGAGGTTTGGATTGGATTTGGAATAATAATGAAAATCTGTGTTTGAATTAAATCGATTTACAACATAAATATGATGTTTATTTAAATTTGAGAATTTCATTTATTAAGTTACTTTTACATTTCACTTGAGTTAATTTACATGCATAAAAAATTAATCGTGACTTGATTGTTTTGTGTTTTGCATGAAATGTTTGGGTCAAACCCGAGTATTGCAGATCTAACAATTTTTAGATATCAAAGTTAGAGAATCGTGAAGACGCATGCACTGATCCGAAAATTTGTACAAATTTTATTTTATTTAAAATCTATGTACTTTCGCTGTGTAAAGTTTATTGCACAAACTCTGATATTTTATGTATAATTATTCCACTGTCAGATATTGTAGTTTATTTATTGTAACAACGCGGAAAATCAGAACCAATTAAAAAATTTTATTTTATCAATTTTAATGAATTTTGGATATTTGAAATGATTTATTTTAAATAATAACGACTAAAAATTTATTTAAATCGAAGTTAGAACGAATAAATTTATTTTAATTATAAAACGAACTGGAAATGCGAGGTAGTTTCAATATTCGATTTCAAATTTCAAATGAATGTACCTTATTCAAAATAAATCAGATTTCAGTAAAACCAAAAATATTTGAATCTGTATAATTATATCTTTCTAACGAATGTGAAATATCCAGATTTCATAATGGGAATAAAAATGTTATGTCCAGTTGAAAATTTAGAATAGTCGATATGGAATTTTATATAATATATAGCCCTTAAAAATAGAGATTTTGCAAACGACCTCCACTTTTGATGAAACCACTTTTGTTGGATCCAGAATGTCAAATTATTGCTAGATTCCTATTGTTTAGAATTTTTGGAGTCAGTATGTGGCCCTAGTAAATTAAAATGTACATTGAAATCAATTTTGAACGTTATATTTATTTAAATTTTAAATTTGATAAAAAATGAACGAAATAGTCGAATTGGCTTACAATAAATATCCCATTGCATTCGGAATGGTGCTATTTAGCTTGGGGTGACAGTCGTTGGGTTTGATTTGGAGTTCGGAGCATTAAATAATTAACGGGTGAATTAAATATAATATAATATAGAGTATATATTCTCCTTTCTATAGTCAAACCCTAGGTCAACATTATTTTCGGGGCCAAAGAAAAAACAGCCACCACAGCTGAAACTGACGATCAAGAACTTCCAAACTTCCCCTCCTTTTTCCATCCAATCCTCTCTAAAATTCTTCAATGCGAAAATGATTCAGCTCTTCGAGCTCTATAAGTCCCACGGTAGTGATTGTTTTTCGTTAGGTGTTCAACTCAATTTTTCCCCTCAAAGTCAGCACCGTCGAATTGATTTTCAGAGCTAGGGGTAATTTCGAGTTTGACAAGGATAGGGGGTGTATGGCGTTGCCAAGGTACATCTCGTGCGGGTGGTGGATCGAATTCCGATCCTCTGTTGTTGGCGCACGATTCCACTTTCCATTAGGAGCATGGGTTTCTTTGGCTACAGTAAAGAACGAAAGAGGGGGGAAGGTAATTAACGGTAATGAAGGGATTATTAAATAATTAATTGAAGTTAATTATTTAATTAGACAATAAATGTAATTAAAAGTTCGAATGTTCGTATCTTATCTAAACAGTAACAGAATGGGATGAAACGACATCCGTTGGAATCGCAGAAAAAAGAGGTTCGCTATGAAGCTGACTGGGACAGAAACGGAGCACGTTAGGATTTTAGACAAATTCAAATGTAAACAGATTGAAATCATCAGTTAAAGAATGGCGGAGTGGAACCCAATGCGAGAACTTGTCTCACTATAAATTTTGTACAGTTATTTATTTTCTGTTAGATCACCTCCCTGTCGTCCACAGACCATGGATGATTTATTTAATAGTGTTGTGATTGTGATGTACGACAAAAAATGAAATGAATAATATATATATGAATAGAAAATAATATATATATATGAAATGTATATTATATATATATATATGAAGTGGAAAATAATATTATATATATGAATGGAAATATAATATATATATATATATATGAAATGAATATTATATATATATGAAGTGGAAAGTAATATATATATAAAATGTGAAAAATAATGTATGAATAAAATATGTATATGAAATGTGAAAAATATATATGCATATATATATATATATATATATATATATATATATATGAAATGGAAATAATCTATATATGGACTGAAAACAGTATATATATGAAATGAAATAATATATATATGAAATGTGAAAAAAAATATGAAATAAAATATATATACGAAATGTGAAAAATATATATATGAAGTATTAAAATAATATGTATATGAAAGGTGAAAAATATATATATGAAATGAAAATAATATATATTTGAAATGAAAAATATATATATGGAATGTGAATAATATATATGTGAAATGTGAATTATATATATATGAATGCGAATAATATATATATTTGAAATGAAAATAAATATATATGGAATGAAAATAAATATATATGGAATGGAAAAATATATATATATATATGGAATGGAAAAAATAAATATATATGGAAGGAAAAAATATGGAATGGAAAATAAATATATATATGGAATGGAAAATAAGAATTTATATGGAATATTCAATTTTGATTAAAATTTGAAATGGAAGTTGGAATTGTTTTTAAAAAACAAATTTAAAATGACTTATAAAATACGTTTAAATGGAAATCGATGAAATATATATATAATTTATATTATATATATTTAATGGCTTGAATAAAACGCGCTCACGTCGCGGCAGTTGGCGAATTTCGACCATTGACTTCGAATTCACATTATGGGAGATTCGATTGTCGGATTCTCCTAAACCGGAACCATTGGGTTCGTATTGAAAAGAGCTTTCCAACGAATAGAAGAGATATGAAATTTAACGGTTGGATTTGGAATTATGTCCAAATCAATTTTGAGAAAGGTTGCTGTAAGTGTAGTTCGATGACCGTTTATAGAAATCGACTGTACGGGCCTTGATAAAATTATTAAAAATATTGATAATTTGTGTAAAATCATAATAAATGATTTGGAAAGAATTGGGATGAAAAATTCCACATTTGTATAGATAAAAATATATTTTTATCAAATTGAACTAGTTATTAACTAGATTAATAATCCAATAATTTTTAAATATATAAATTGGATTAGGAATGGTTTTAAAATAACCAAAATTTCCAATATATGAATTGGAATGGATTTGAATATAAATTATCTTTGGAATATTTCAATATTGGATTCCGTGATTATACGGATATTGTGAAGGGATTTGGAAGATATATATAACGTTATATCCAATACGATATTTGTTGATTTTATAATTTGATATTGAATATAAGCCAATATTATTTTCTATTCAGAGCCTTGTATTTAATATCAAATTGGATTTTGGGTTTGCCGTGAACTGTGTTTAAATGACATTAGTTTTTTAACCCAAGTAAAAGCAGGATTAATTTCCAAAAAGTTGAACAATCAATAAGAAATGATTTTAGAGATTGAAACCAAATGGAGTTTGAATAAATCTTTAATTAGACTGTGAATGTATGGATGGTAATTAAATTACCAAAAACAAGAAATGTGATTGAACCAAATACACTTGGTTGCTGATATTGATTGTGTTTGATTGATTGTTTGGATTGTGCTCGACCAGTTTATGAGCAAGTATGCCTTTACATTTAGCATTGGGTTGGGTAGAGATACTGGTATGCTAACATCTTGTGAAACACTTCACTATTTGACTATGAGAGGTGTAGCGATGTTGTTGTGTTCATTTCAAATTTAATGAATGATTTTGAAATGATATTTTTCTTATGTGAAAAGAAACATATTCCCGATTTTAGATAGGGAATGTTTTATAAAAATGATTTATAGAACAAAAAGGATTTCGAGGGCTAAAACCCGAAGATTTCGAAATGATTTGAAAATGTGTTATGGTTTTACATTGTAGTTCATCACATATTCGATTAGTTGCTATTGATGATGTATCTGTTTTGTGGCGGAGAATTTATTCTCTTGCTTAACACCCTTCTTTGAGACGTACGAGCTCAAAGGTTATGTGACTAATAGTGACTGATCATGTGTGTGAATTGCTGATGTGAAGTACTATAGTTTGAAAGTACTTGTGATTATTATATTATGAAATGATTTTCCCTACTTTGGGATATAAAATGATTTAGCAAGTATGCGGCTAAAGATCGGGTGACGCGAGAGCGACTAAAAGTATGGGCTGGATCCAATGCCTTAGGGTGAGTGGTCAACAGTGTAGCCTGCTCCATGTGTGGGAGGTGCACATATATATGTATATATATATACACACATATATATATATCGAGTTGGAGGGGCGCTTACTGCCTTGTCTGAGGGAAGATTTCCGATATTTGGTTGCATACTTATTTGTATGCATTGTTATGTTTTGGAATTCAAATTTACAAACGATTTGGTTTGAGATCCCGAAGTGAAATCTACTTTGATATAAAAGCTAGATATGTATTTCAAATGATTTGAGACAGAAATCGGGAAGTAAAGTCCAAAGGAATAATTTCTGTAAATTGAACTGGATTTAGAAAATCTAAGTGTGGTGATTAATCTAAATGGGTAGATTAGGATATTGCATGTTGATTGATGCATAGTAGATCCATATCTCTATTACTGGCTATTGTTAATACATTGGTATTCATGGGGGTAAACCCGTTCCGTGACATGTGGCGTGGTCCCATGATTTACCTTATTTTAAAGTAAAGTTTAATAACTGTTTAGAGTTCTCACACTAGTCCCATGACTAACCTGTAGTTTTCTTTTCCTTTGCAAACTCGGGTGCCCCTATTTTCCAAACCGGCAATCGAGTGGTTTGTTTTGCAGATATTTATTTATAGAGCAGGATTCTAAATTGAAGTTTAAAGCTGTGTCCAGAACATTGATAGTTTTCCGCTGTGTAGTTTACTTGTTTCCGCTGCATTGTATTACATTTATTGTAAATTAATCTTCCGCTGTATTATATTTCGATATACTCTAATATATTATGTACTCTGATGTAACATTATTACGATGTTTATAAAAGTCTTCTGTTGTTGTTCTGATGTGTTGTATGCCGAACGGTCTTGGTTGGTTTAACAATCGATTAGATCCGAGCGAAATCCGTATCGTTACAGCTGGTATCAGAGCTTTGGTTAACTCAAATCTTTGGAGTACTGTAACAACCCAGAAATTCGAAACCAATTTAAAAAATTTTATTTTAGCAATTTTAAAGGATTTTATATTTAAAATAATTTATTTTAAATAATAACGATGAAAAATTTATTTAAATCGAAGTTAGATTGAATAAATTTATTTTTATTATAAAACGAGCCTGAAATGGAATGGTAATTTGAAAATTGGATTTCAAATTTCAAATGAATGTACATAATTCAAAATAAATCGGATTTCAGTAAAATCAGAAATATTTGAATCTGTTTGAAAATATCTTTCCAATGAATGTGAAAAATCCAAATTTCATAACGGGAATTGAAAGTTTTGTCCAATTTAAAATTCCGAAAAGTCACTGTAGAATTTATGTATATTTTAATATAAAATATAACCCATAAAAATAAATATTTTCAAATGACCTCCGTTTTTTGATGAAACCACTTTGGTTGGATCTAGAATGTTAACTTATTGCTAGATTACAATTTTCATAATTTTCGGAATTAATATGCGAGCGTTGCAAAAGAAAACGTGTTTTGACAATTTCAGTCAAATTGGATCGACCAGAAAATGACCATTTTTCAAACGATCTCCAAATTCGATGAAATTAAATTTGTTAGGACTGTATCATCAAAACAAAGCTAGAAATAATTTTTCTATAATTTTTGGAGTCTATGGCCCTAGTAAATTAAAGTACACGTTCAAATTCAATTTTAATTGATTTATATTTAAATTTGGTTTGAAACTGACCAAAACGATCGAATTGGCTTACCGTACATATCTCGTTGTATCCGGAATGGGGGTATTTAGCTAGGGCGACATTTGTAACGATACGGATTTTGCCCGGAACCAATCGATCGCTAAATCGACCAAGACCGTTCAAATCCCGCATGCGTTAACTTTGGGCATACAACACATCAAAACAAATAACATAAGACTTTTATAAACATTATAATAATGTTACATCAGAGTATAGAATATCAGAGTACATGGGATAAATAATACAGCGGAAGATTTCATTACAACAAAATTTATACAATACAGCGGAAGACTATCATTGCTCTGGACACAGCTTTAAGCTTCAATCCAGAATCCTGCTTAAAAGATAAATATCTGCAAAGCAAATCACTCAACTACCCGTGTAGAGAAGAGGGCACCCGAGTTTGCAAAGTGAAACAAACTACGAGTCAGTCATGGGACTGTTTTGAGAATTCTAACTTAACCTATTTAACAATAAGGCTAATCATAGGACCACACTGCTAACACGGAATGGGTTTACTCCGTTGGATTTCCAGTGCATAAACCTTAACCATAAATAAACATATGGATCTACAATGCATCAATCAACATGCAAATCCTTAATCTACCCGTTTAGGCTTAATCTCTAACTTAGATTTCAAAATCCAATTCACTTTACAGAAATTATTTCTTTGGACTTTATTCCCCGATTTCTTTTATTTCAAATCATTTGAAATACATATCTAGCTTTTATAATAAAGTAGATTTCACTTCGGGATTTGAAAACAAAACATTTGGAAATATGAATTCCAAAAAACATAATAATGCATACAAAAACAAGTATGAAACTAAATATCGGTCATGTTCCCTCAGGACCGGGCAGTACGCACCCTAAACGAATCAATATGTGTGTATATGTATATATATATATATATATATATATATATATATATATATATATATATATATATATAACCGCAGCTACACTAACAATGCACCATCCCATCAATTATGGAAGACATGCACGAACTCATACTATTAGTCAATTTTGGGTCACCCGCATCTTTAGCCACATACTTGCTAAATCATTTTATATCCCAAAGTTGGGAAAATCATTTAACAACATAATAATCACACGTACTTTCAAACTATAGTACTTTTCTAAATCATTTTGGAATGGCCGGGTTTAGTCCTCGAAATCCTTTCTGTTTTATAAAACATTTTATAAAACATTCCCTGTCCAAAATTGGGAATAATTCTTCTTTTTACTTAAGAAAACCACTTTTCAAAATCATTCATTAATTTTGAAATAAACAACATTGCAAAACACCTTATAGTCAAATCATGAAGTGTTTCACAAGGTGTTAGCATACATATATTTCTACCCAACCCAATGCTAAATGTAAAAACATATTTTGCTCATAAACTGGTCGAGCACAATCCATTCAATCAATCAACATGTCAATTTTATATGTTGCATTCATATGTTAAAATTCTAATATTTCAACGTTTATAGTCATATAATGAATATTTCATATATATATATATATATATTCATTCAATACATTAAAAATGTAAATTTTAATGTTTCAACATTTATAGTCATACAACGAATATTTTATATATATTTATTCAGTACATTAAAAATGTAAATTTTAGTGTTTCAACATTTATACCTTAAACATGATAATTTCATAAATCTTATCTTTGCATTGAAACATACTTTACATTAAAATATAATTTTCAATGTTTTCAACATTTCTATCTATACAATGTATATTTTACATAAAACATACTCTACGTTAAAAATAGAATTTTTAATGTTTTCACATTTTTCTCAACACAATGAATATCTCATTTCATTCTTACACTAAAATATGATTTTTTTAATGTTTCAATAATTTATTTCAAACAAATGATCATTTTTCATCTTTTTCTACATATACGATAGAAATGTGAATTTTATCGTTAACACATTTTCATTTCTAATAAATGAACATTTTTAATCTTTTCTACATATACGATGAAAATGTGAATCTTATCGTTAACACATTTTACCATAACATTTTCTATGTTCTTTAATGACAAATAAAAAGAGAGTTTTAATGTCATAACATTTTCCAATATTTCCAATGAATATAAAAGGAGAGTTTTAATGTCATAGCATTTTTCTACATTTCTATTGACAATAAAAGTAGAGTTTCAATGTCATAACATTTTTCTACATTTCTAGTGAAAATAAAAGGAGAGTTTCGATGTCATAACATTTTTTTACAGTGTTTATTTGCATCTAAATATGCAAATAAAAATGTAATCTTTTATTCAACGTTTAATTTGCATCTAATTTGCAAATAAAAAATGTGATCTTTTATTCAATATTTTATTTATATCAAAGAATGAAAATAAAAATACAGCTTTTAATTTCATGTTTTATTTGCATCAAAGAATGCAAATAAAATGCAACTTTTAATTTCATGTTTTATTTCCATCAAAGAATGCAAATAAAAATGAAACTTTTAATTTCATGTTTTATTTGCATTAAGGAATGTAAATAAAAATGCAACTTTTAATTCAGGTTTTATTTGCAACTAAATTTTCAAATAAAAATGCAACTTCTAATTTCATGTTTTATTTGCATCAAAGAATGCAAATAAAAATGCAACTTCTAATTCAAGGTTTTATTTGCATCAAGGAATGCAAATAAAAATTAAACTTTTAATTTCATAGTATATTTGCATCAAAGAATGCAAATAAAAATGCAACTTCTAATTCAAGGTTTTAATTGCATCAAGGAATGCAAATAAAAATTAAACTTTTAATTTCATAGTTTATTTGCATCAAAGAATGCAAATAAAAATTCAACTTTTAATACGATGGTTTATTTGCATCAAAATTTGCAAATAAAGATGTAACTTTTTCTACGGTGTTTATTATCAATCAACACACAAAATAATATATTTTACATTGAATTGAAATTTCTATCTCAATTAAATAACATAAACAAAATGATGTTTTTATTGAATCGATAATTCTAATTTCATTCAATAATATAAAAAAATGATATTTTTATTGAATTAACAATTCTATTTCAATTCAATGATATAAACAAAAATGATATTTTTCTTTCTTGAATTGACACTTCTATTTCAGTTCAATGATATAAACAAAAATGATATTTTTCTTTGAATTGACAAAAAAATTCAATTCAATAAATATGACCAAAATGATATTTCATTTTTGTTTAATATACATGATTCAAAAAATATTGGCAAAGAAAAATGGTTTATTTTAATTTAACCGACATATATAGATCTATAATTTAACTAATAGATCTATCATACATACATACAAAATAAACAGATCAATCATCCAAAATTTCATCACATCGCATAACTAATTCATTAACATACACACAATTGTTTAACAACGAGAAAAATAATTAAATTGATTAATTATTAAAAAATCAGAAATCTCACAGTGGTTTTTGTTTGAAATTTCAAAGTGCTCCATTCCAGATCTGGTCTGTTCAATGTTGTAGATCTCGATTACATGATTTCAACGCAACTAAAATTTCTGAATTTCGATTTCATATGAGAAAGATATGATATTTTAATCATTGATTACAGAAATTAAAATAATAATTAAATTAATTATTTACATTTCTACCCCTATTCTATCCTTCCCCTTCCTTCATTAATCTTATCACCGTGAAAACCCATAGCTCCATCGCTAGGGTTCACCACCGTCGCTTCTAGAAGCCACCATCATCCGATACAATGTCGCCACCCTGAAGTCCTTGAGCTGCTCCACCTTTGCCTGCCTTCTTGGTGAACTCGATGGGCCCCACCCTCCTGAAAGGGCATGCGAACAACAGACCTTTGAGCCTCCAAATCTCGAAACTCGAGCAACAGAAACCCATCATCACCGTACCAAATCAAAGAGCTCGAGGAGTGCTTCCATTTCCGTAAAAAAAACATACTCTAATTCGCGTTGATTTGGAAGAGATTAAGGTTTTGATTTGGGATGAAATTGGCCATTGAAAAGGTTAAGGTGGCGGCCTGGTTTGAAATTAGGGTTTAGGGTAAATCTTAGTTAGGGTTATTTATATTATTATAATATTAAATCCTTTAATTTGCAAATAAACCCGTTACTTCTCCACATCTCCAATTAGAGCCCAGCGAAAGTTGTCCTTAGGCAAATACCCCCGTTCCGGACCCAGTGGATTAGGTCCCGTCAGCCCAAACGAATGTCTTCAGCCTTTTTTATTTAATTTAATAATTAAATCATTTATTTGATTAGTTCAACCTTACATTTAAATTCACCAGGGCCACATATGACCTCTAAAAATTACGGAAAAATTATTTCTAGTTATGTTTTGATGATATGGTTCTAACAAGACTAATTTCGTTGAATTCTGAGACCGTTTGAAAAATGGCCATTTTCTGGTCGATACAATTTGACTGAAACTGACAAAACACATTTTCCTTTGCCACACTCACATATTAATTCTAAAAATTATGAAAATTGAAACCTAGCAATAGTTTGACATTCCGGTTCCTATAAAAGTGATTTCGTCAAAAACGGAGGTCGTTTGAAAAATGGCTATTTTTAATATTAAAATATATAAATAAATTCTACAACGACTATTCTGAATTTTAAACCGGGCATAACTTTTGATTTCCGCTATGAAATTTCAAATTTTTGGATTCGTTGGAAAGATATTTTTAAATAGATTCTAATATTTTTAGTTGTACTAAAATCCGAATTATTTTTCATCCAGTATAGTTAATCAAAGTTCAAATTCAAATTTTCAAACTACCGCGCTATTTCTAACTCCTTTTATAATTAAAATAAAAATATTCGTTCTAACTTTGATTTAAAATAAATTTTAGTCGTTATTATCTAAAATAAATTATTTTAACTATTAAAATTCCATTAAAATTTCTAAAATAAAAAATTTAAATTGGTTCAGAATTTGCGGGTTGTTACAACAGTCATTGAGTTTGATTTGGAATTAGTATCAACGAACAAGTATTTTTCAAATCAAAGGAATAAAAAAATAAAAAATAAATATAATTTATATAAACATCCCTAGACACAAAACCCTAGCCCTCTATTTTTCAGCGCCGCCCCTTTTGAAATCTATGGCCGATTTTTCCCAAATTAAATCGCCTACAAACTTTCAATCCACTTAGTAATTTTCCGAAATTCCCAAAGCAAAAATGAATGAGCTACACGAGCTCTAGAATCTGAACGGGTATTATCATTTTTTGAAAGGAGAAGCTCTCGATTTTGGGGCTTGAAGCTTCGCCGATTGCTCACGAATTCCAACGCATGTTTGAGTTCGAACTGGCCAACGCTTGGCGCGGTGGTGGAGCACTTCACGGCGATTAGAGGGGTGTTCTCAGATCATCAGAATATTGTGTATATGGGGGTGCGATTTGATGATGATGTGCCGTATGTTTTGGGTTCGAAAGCACCTGGAGGAAGACGCGAAGAAGAATGCGACAGTGAAGAACAAAAGGGACGACCTTGATTTGTTTAAATGGTGATAAATGGTTTAATTAACTCATTAATTATTTAATAATGTAGTTAGTAAATAAATTGCCATAACTTTTATATCCGGAAACAGAACTCGATAATTTCAGAGACGTTGGAACTGTAAATTCGAGATCTATAGCATGGAGAAGACAACAATGAAAACAATAGTGAGTTTTTCTTCATGTAATTAATTTAGTTAATTTTGTAAGAAAAAAAAGTGTATGTATTGTTTTTAATTAAAATATTGTTTTTAAAGAAATAAATGCATTGTTATCATAATGAAATAAGCATTGTTATCAAAATGGAATAAGCATTGTTATCAAAATAAAATTTGCATTGTTATCAAAATGAAATTTGCATTGTTACTAAAATAAAATTTGCATTGTTACCAAAATGAAATTTGTATTGTTACTAAAATGAAATTTGCATTGTTATTAAAATGAAATTTGAATTATTATTAAAATATAAGTTGCATTGTCTTTAAAAATATAATTTGCATTGTTTTTAAAACATAATTTACATTGTTTTTAAAAATAGAAATGGCATTATAGAAATATGATTTCATTGTCTAGAAAATATGATCTTTCACTATACATAAAATACGCTTTATATATAGAGAGTTGAAATTAAAATATGATTTTTATTTAAATAACATCATATTAAAAATGTAATTTTACTATGAACAGTGGGAACAAGATTGCATTGGAATTTTGGGCAAATCCAAACTGTTCAGAAATAAAACTAGCGAAGTGGAAACCAAAGGTCAGAAATTCTTCTCACTTTAATTATTTTACAGTTAATTAAATACTAGGATGCAAACGGTGTTTAGCAGTACTAGACACTATTTATTGTAGAAACCATAGTTGTTTGTTTTGACTGTATTGTATGTTGTTTGTGATATTGAAATGTTGAACATAATGTTAACATTATTGTGGCAGTTGGAATTAAATTACAAATATTTATTTATAATTTAAAATAGTGAAAATTGGTTAAGTTTAAAAATAATTCAATATGAACTAGAATTGGTTAAATTTGTTAACCAATAATTTATTTAAATAAACTGTTGTTGTTTGAAAAGCCCACACGGATGTTGGGATGATATATGACATACAGTAGTCCTAATATTTAGTTGTATGTCAATCGATGGATTGACAGTTTGTGATAAGCGTTATTTATTTATTTTAATGCTCACACAGTTGTAAATATCACTTTGAATGTGAATGGACTATTTAATGATTATTTATCATTATTGTGGAATACATGCGGTGTGTGAAATCCATATAACTAAAATTATATGGTAATTGAATGAGTCGCATTCTTTAGAAATAAATAATATTTTATAATAAATAATGTTTATTAAATAATGTTTTAAAAAAGATCATTTTAAAATAAAAGATCATTTAGAATAAAAGAACATTTTTAATGTAAAAGAACATTTTTGATGTAAAAGAACACATTTTGATGTAGGAGAACATTTCTGATGTAAAAGAACATTTTTATGTAGGGAATACTTTAAAATAAAGAATAATTTAAAATAAAATGTTTTAACAATAAAATTGTTATTTTTTATTATATGTATAAACAAATAAAATAATGATATGTTAAAATACATTTTTGCTACATAAAAATTGTCACCTTTAACTTGTTAACGAAAATAAAATGTTCATTTGCTAGATTATATTTTTGTACATTAAAAATGTCACCTTTAACATGTTAAGGAGAATAAAATATTTGAACAATAAAAATGTCATTTTTATTGAATGTAGAAACCATATAAAATATCCATGTGTTGAATTAAATTTTTGAATAATAAAAATAGTTATGTAGTTAAACGCCCGTTTTATCGATTGACTTTATTAATTTTATAATGAATATCGAAAAGAAGTTATTTCAAGATTTAATATTTTGAAAATATTATCATTTTAATATGATAAAGATATACCATATTCAATTTTGATTTAAAATTGAAAATGAAGTTGGAATCATTTTAAAACGAATATATAAACGATTTATAAAATACGTTTTAAATGGAAATCAACAATATATATATATATATATATATATATATATATATATATAATGGTTTGAATAGAATGTGCCGCGCAACGACCATTCGCGAATTTCGACCATTAACTTCAAATTGATGTAACGGGAGATCCGACCGTCGGATTCTCCTAAAACCAGAAATCGTTGGGTTCGTATCGAAAAGAGCTTTCCAATGAATATAAGAAGTTTGAAATCTAATGGTTGGATTTGGAATTATGTCCAAATCAAATTCGAAAAAGGTCGCTAAGGATGCAGTTCGGTGGCCATTATTGTAAATCGACTGTACGGGCCTGAAACGACCCGAACTTCCCCGGTCTCCGAAGAGAAGAGAAAGAACGAATTGTTTTGAGAACATGACAAAATAGAATGCAGACGGAAGAACATTTCTTTGTATATTACAACAATACTATCAGATTACAAGAATATATAGAGTATAAATGAATATTACATTCGATAAATATCAGAGATTATATTAAATTACATAGCAGCGGAAAATAATACAATACACAACTAGAAGAGATATACGGATACAAAGCTTTCCGGATATCTATCCAGCTGTAAACCAGGATCCTGTGAATATAAATCTGCAAAACCAAAACTACTAGCTGCCCGTATCAAAATAAGGGCACCCAGAGTTTAGGTTAAAACAATAAACTCCAGGTCAGTCATGGGACTGGTGTGAGAACTAAAATAGTTATTATTCTTTATTTTAAAGTTCGGTATATCAAGGGACCACGCCGTATAACACGGAACGGGTTTCCTCCCAAGAATACCAGTGCATAAAACAAACAGCGCAATGCTAAATAGAGAAAAATGAAGCTGTTATAAGACCCAGGTCCTATCACACAATGCAACGCAAGCCGGGGGATAGGGTTTTCCCTTATAACAGCCAAAGAATGCTTGATATGTTTTAAAATAAATCATTTGATACTATTATCAGTGTATAGTGTATAAAACAACTTCAAATCATAAGTATCAATCATAGACGGCATGGGTACCATATATCATGTCGCCATACTAGGCTCTACAATCAAAACCGCAAGTGTCACATATTTGGAAATTGGATTTCCATCTATGAACCGAGGCAAAAGATAGTCATCTACCGATTCGAGACAATCTAGCCCATGTCTCAGGAACAGCCGCAACTGCCCCATGGATCATCAGGGCCGGTCCACCGATGTGGATTATTATGCCTGAACACTACGTCTCCCCGCCCTATGGGGCGTAAATGAGCCAACGAATGACTCCATCGGTCCCGGATCGACCGATATATCCGAGGCGCCTCGCAACAGCAACAACCACATAAGTCAAACTCGTCAGGGCGTGTAAAACCACTGACGCCACTTTTAGCTAGAAGGAAACGCATGCCCTCCCTGAGGTCCGGCTCCTGTTTTTGGTTCACACCGGGGTGTGAGGCTCGCGAATCAACGTTACACAAAGCTATACCACAAAGGCCGTGCTTTGATCATCCACCACAAGACTTTGCTTTTCAACAGAAGCCTTGATCATATTGCCACTTAGGCATGCCACACAGGCAATTCACTCCATGCGTTTGATATCCATCGATATATAACCCCTGAGCTCATACGTCTCAGAGAAGGGCGTTAAGCAAGAGAATAAATTCTCCGCCGCCAAACAGATATATATTTAATAGAAATCAATCACACAGACTAAAATCCAATGTCAGACACACAGTCCATTTACAAGTTCGTTCTGGGTCTGAACAAAACCGGAGGCACCTAGTACCCCGCATATCCATCGATCACCAAGTACGTCTGGACGATCACCAACTGTTTCCATCTTCTTGGGTGTACAGCCCAATCAAGATCATTAGTAATTATCCAAATGACGTGAAGACCTCCGGTCTTCGACCACCGTCTTCATCTTCGACTTATCGTCATATCAGTTATTCAGAATGGGATAAACCCGGTCTTTCTGAATAACTCGCGTATATAATAAACATGTGTTACACAAACACAACATACGCCTCATTCCAATTCATCAGTCACTAACCGTTAATTAATCAAGAGAATAATCCCTCAAATATTAACCCCGAAGGCCGAAACCAACATCAGATCAATACCCAGGAAATCACTCTACTTAGCCAATCTACAACTAGTTTCTAAATTTCACATTCTTAGGGAATGGTTCCCATTAATTTTATCAAAGATAAATTCTTTTAAATTTATTCTTTAATCTTCTTTTGAATATCAATTCAAACTAGCCGGGATTAACGAACCATACCGAACTAATCATTTGTTTTAATTTCCCAATCCCAACTTACTCATCCCATGAAGTAAAACTGGTAATACTTCATATCTAACACCACAGTGTTATCGGTAAATTCAATTACCATTTCACGTTCAAATCTAATTAAAGATTTAACTATCGCCTGGAGTAAAACTGGTGATACTCCATTCTCGATCTTTTTAATCTAATAAAAGATTCATTAAAACTCCACTTAGTTTTAATCTGTGACTAGGTTAAAGAATCAGTGTCATTTAAAAACACGGTTCACGATAAACCCCAAAATCACATCTCATTTCAATCAGTTCCTAATCGTAAATTAGCAAGTGAGCAATTTCCTGAGTATTAACCCCGAAGGCCGGAACCAACATCAGATCAATACCTCAGAAACCATTCAACTTAACTAATCTCCAGTTAGTTTCTGATTTTCTTAACTCCTTTGGGTCTAAGGAAAGTATTATTGAAGATACCGTTCACGACAACCCAAAATCACATTCCATTAATTATCGGGTTAAAGAACAAGTGTTATTTAAAACACTGTTCACGATAAACCCAAAAATCAATATCAATTCAATTCCAATTAAATATCATTTAATTGGTACACTTCATTAAATCCAAATAAAAAGATTTAATCTTTTCTCAACTGGGTTCAAGAACAGTGTTAATAAAGACACCATTCACGACAAACCCCAAATCACATTTGACATTAAATACAAGGCTCTGAATAGAAAATATACTGGCTTATATTCAATATCAAATTCTACGACCAACAAATATCGTATTGGAAATAACGATATATATATATATCTTTCAAATTCCCATAACAATATCTGTATCATCACAGAATCCAACATCGAAATATTCCGAAGACAATTTCGATTCAAATCCATTCCAATATAATTATTGGAAATTCTAGTTATTTTCAAAACCATTTCAAATCCAGTTTATTTATTTAAAAATAAATAGAATTATAATTCTAGTTCAAAACTAGTTCATTTCGAAAAAAAATCTATTTTTATCTTATCAAATATGGAGTTTTTCATCCCAAATCTTCACAAATCATTTCTTATGATTTTACACAAATTATCGATATTTTTAATAATTTTATCAAGGCCGTACAGTCGATTTCAATCAACGGCCATCGAACTGCACTTACAGCGACCTTTTCCAAATTTGATTTGGACATAATTCCAATTCCAACCGTTAGATTTCTAATTTCTAATATTCGTTCAAAAGCTCTTTTTGATACGAACCCAACGGTTCTGGTTTTAGGAGAATCCGACGGTCAGATCTCCCATAATATCCGTTCAAAGTCAATGTTCAAAATTCGCGAACTACCGCGGCGCGGCACGTTCTATTCAGGCCATTATATTATATATATAATATATATAATATATACTTCGTCGATTTCAATTCAGAACATGCTTTATAAATTGTTTTAAATTCATTTTCAAAATAGTTTCAACTTCATATTCAATTTCAAATCAAAATTGAATATTCCAATATAAATTTGTTTTAAATTCATTTCAAATCGATTTCAATTCAATTTCAATTTAATTTGAATTTCTTTTCCATTTCAATTTGAATTCAATTCCCTTCGATTTCAATTCGGATTCAATTCTATTCAATTTAATTCGAATTTCAATTCTATTCGAATTTCAAATCATTTCAGTGTATTTCGAATTTCAAATCAATTCAGTTTAATTCGAATTTCAATTCACTTTAAATAAAATTCGAATTTCAATTCATTTCAGTATAATTCGAATTTCAAATCTATTTCAATATTTATTGAAAAATGAATAAAATCGATATAAATATCGTTCACGTCAAAATGGCGTCAATCTAATCAACATGGCTTCCTATATTTCTGTTTTCAAATATTCTATTTCAAATATTTCTTTTTCAAATATTTCTATTTCAAATATTTCTATTTCAAAACTGGAATGAGGCCCAATCAATTACCATATAATGTTAATTATATGGATTTTCTACCACACGTATATAACAGCAACGATAAATCATCAACCATCATCCAAAGTGCGTTCTACACTGCAGAAGCATCAAATATAAATATTTAATGCTTATAACAGTCTGTCAATCAATCGATCGACATACAACTAAACAATCGGGATTAGTGTACGTCAAATATCATCCCAATACCCGTATGGGGTTTCAAACAATCAAACTCAGATTTTATTTGTGCAGTTGGGCGATGTGTAAAATTTATCGTCCCAATCAATATCAGTCAAATGTGTGTAGATAAACAAATCGTTCGATTTATTTATATTAATTTATTTCATTTTCATTCTAAAAATTATATTTTCAACTATAAAATATTTTTTTCTATAATTTTTTTTATTTCGTTTCACATCACATCACACAATCAACTACACATCAAAATCAAACAAACAAGCATACAAGCCGTCCATGGTCTGTGGACGACGGGTGTCGGGTGCTACTAAACACCGTCTGCATCCTAGTATATATTTATAACTAGAAAAATAAAATTAAAGGTGAGAAGTTCTCACAGAATTGCTAATCCAATTCCACGACTCTTCTTAGGTAGAAATCTTCGTCGTTCTTGCCTCTTGTCACTTTCTTTGCCCGTATCCTCTACATATGTAAAAATCGAATTTTTACTTTGCTATTCAATATATAAAAATCGAATTTTTACTTTGCTATTCAATATATAAAAACCGAATTTTTACTTCACTATTCAATATGTAAAAATTGAATTTTTACTTCGCTATTCAATATATAAAAATCGAATTTTTTAATACTACTATATACATAAAGTTATCATATATATAAAAAAATTATATTTTATCTTCTACATGCACTAAAAATTAATTATTGCTATTGTAAAAAATCTTCACTTTCTATAGTTTAAAATTTCAACTTTCTATAGTTAAAAATCTCCACTTTCTTTGATTAAAAAACACTTCTTTCTTTGATTAAAAATCATACCTTTTTATAAACAAAAACGATATCTTTTTATATAACCAAAAATTATAACTTTATGTAAATTAAAAATAAAGCTTCATATATAAATGAAATCGAATTTTAAAAACAATGCTTTCATACATATATAAGAAAAGAAAAGAAGTAAATAAATAAACAAAAATAAAATAAAATAAAATAACTTACTATGTCAACGTTTGAACGGAGAGGGGGGGGGGTGTAATGGCACGCCGGAGGTCAGTTGGTGGCGGGGAGGCCGCGGCATCGGGAGATGATGGGCCACAGGCGCTGCGTCGAACGGTGGAAGGGAGGGCGAAAGGGATTTGGCTGTTGCGGAGGAGAGAGAGTGGATCGGGAGGAGAGATGGGGGAACGGAGAGGTGGTGGTGCGCCTGGAGGCGGCGGCGAGCCTCCCCCCTTTGCGATCGTCGATCGCGATTGTCCCCCTCCCCTTTTCTTATTTTTTTTTGTCTACCCTAATCTAGTTTGACTGAGGAAGGAGGGAAAAGGGGGTTGACCCCAATATATATTCAATTCTATTTTTTTCAAAAAGTTACTTTTTATTTTCGACCTCGAAACTAGACCCATCGCATGTCGTCCAAAGCTAATTACCCCCATTCCAAACACAATGGGATACGTATCGTAAGCTGATTCGATCGTTTCGATCAGTTTTCGTCAAAATCAAAATATAACTCTATATATTGAATTTGAACGCACATTTCAATTTACCGGGGTCACATACGAACTCTAAAAATTCCTAAAAAATATTTTCTAGCTTCGATCAAAGATACGGTCCTAACAAAACTAGTTTCGTCAAATTCTGAGATCGTTTGAAAAATGGCCAATTTCCAGTCGATTAAAATCAACTGAAACTGGTCAAACGCGTTTTACTTTGCCATGATCACATATTGAATCGAAAAATTATGAAATTTGAAACCTAGCAATAACTTTACATCCCGGATCCAACAAAAGTGGTGCGTTGAAATCCGAGGTCGTTTGCAAAATGGCTATTTTTAAGGGCCTGAATTCCATAGCGACTATTCTGAAATTTCAACTGGACATATCTTTTTATCCCCGCTTTAAAATTTTGATTTTTCGGATTCGTTGGAAAGATATTCTCAATTAGATTATATTATTTTTGGTTTCACTAAAATCCGGTTTATTTTGCTCCCGGTACATTCATTTGAAGTTTGAAATCGAATTATCGAACTACCGTGCCATTCTCACTTCCTTTTATAATTATAAATAATTATTTATATTCTAACGACGATTTATACAATATATACGTTCGAATTATATTCAAAATAAATTTCTCGTCGATATTATTTAAAATAATTCATTTTAAATAATCAAAATTCGCTAAAATTGCCAAAATAAAAAATTTAAATTGGCCCAGATTTCCGAGTTATTACAATCTCCCCCACTTAAAACTTTTCGTCCCCGAAAAGGAACGAAGCCGAAAGTTGTTTAACTAATCAACTCAACTTTCATTGTTTTGATTACGGCTTAACTTCTTCAACTTTTCAGTTTCTAAGAACTTTTCAAATTTCACAAAAATTTGGCTAACACCCTAAATTTTCGAAAAATTTCGCCATAACCTCCTCTGCACCGGGAGCACAGGAAAATCCCGAAATTGCCATATAGGCCCTCTGATCTCAAAAAGAAAAAGAAAAAGCCAAGCGGCTAGCCAATCGGCTCATAAAATCATCATCACCCAAACAAAACAGTAAATTATGATAAACATGTACCTATTTGTTGGGCAAACAATTTTTATTCTCTGCTCTAGGCTCCTTGCTATGACCTGTTCAATGTAAGTAGATGTATATGCAAGCAAATGCGACCAAATTTCAATACAATTCACTATTTGATACAATTTGGCTATATGGTTCAAATTTTAATTATTCAACCAATAATCAACAACACAACCATCAATCAATTAGTTGATTAGCTTTTGAAATTCATAACTTTGATACATAGTCAAAAAATCAGATTTTTGATGCCAAATCCCAACAATAAGCCCTATCTAGTTTCGGTTCTCACACCAGTCAATTGGAAATATATAGAAATCTCAATTTCGAACTCGAAAATAAATACTGGCGATGGTGCCCCGTCACCAGAATTATCCCCGGGCACTAGAGGGATTCTATATCTACCCAGTATATTAAAACTTCGAATACACGTTTGCAAGACATGTATACAAAATCTTTATATATTGGATTGTCCAAATTCATTTAAATAAATAATCAAATACGAATGATTGATTTAAATTTCAAAACAAAAATTGTTTTCTTTTTAAAAATATACTCTTCACACTCGTTCCAGGATACTACTGATCCCATCTCTAACGAGTCATCCCCAGTGGATATTACTAATCCAATCATCTGATGAATTCTTTCGTATGGTTCTAGTGTGTCTTGTTCTCTAAGCTTTGTAAACCAAAGCTCTGATACCACGCTGAAACGACCCGAACTTCCCCGGTGTCCGAAGAGAAGAGAAAGAACGAATTGTTTTGAGAACACGACAAAACAGAACGCAGACGGAAGAATATTTCATTGTATATTACAACAATACCATCAGATTACAAGAATATACAGAGTATAAATGAATATTACATTCGATAAATATCAGAGATTACAATAAATTACATAGCAGCGGAAAATAATACAATACACAACTAGATGAGATATATGGATACAAAGCTTTTCGGATATCGTACCAGCTGTAAACCAGGATCCTGTGAATATAAATCTGCAAAACCAAAACTACTAGCTGCCCGTGTCAAAATAAGGGCACCCAGAGTTTAGGTTAAAACAATAAACTCCGGGTCAGTCATGGGACTGGTGTGAGAACTAAAACAGTTATTATTCTTTATTTTAAAGTTCGGTATATCAAGGGACCACGCTGTATAACACGGAACGAGTTTCCTCCCAAGAATACCAGTGCATAAAACAAACAGCACAATGCTAAATAGAGAAAAATGAAGCTGTTATAAGACCCAGGTCCTATCACACAATGCAACGCAAGCCAGGGGATAGGGTTTTCCCTTATAACAGCCAAAGAATGCTTGATATGTTTTAAAATAAATCATTTGATACTATTATCAGTGTATAGTGTATAAAACAACTTCAATTCATAAGTATCAATCATAGACGGCATGGGTAGCATATATCATGTCACCATACTAGGCTCTACAATCAAAACCGCAAGTGTCACGTATTTGGAAATTGGATTTCCATCTATGAACTGAGGCAAAAGATAGTCCTCTACTGATTCGAGACAATCTAGCCCATGTCTCAGGAACAGCCGCAACTGCCCCATGGATCGTCAGGGCCGGTTCACCGATGTGGATTATTATGCCTGAACACTACGTCTCCCCACCATATGGGGCGTAAATGAGCCAACGAATGACTCCATCGGTCCCGGATCGACCGATATATCCGAGGCGCCTCGCAACAGCAACAACCACATAAGTCAAACTCGTCAGGGCATGTAAAACCACTGACGCCACTTTTAGCTAGAAGGAAACGCATGCCCTCCCTGAGGTTCGTCTTCCGTTTTTGGTTCACACCGGGGTGTGAGGCTCGCGAATCAACGTTACACAAAGCTATACCACAAAGGCCGTGCATCGATCATCCACCACAAGGCTCTGCTTTTCAATAGAAGCCTTAATCATATTGCCACTTAGGCATGCCACACAGGCAATTCACTCCATGCGTTTGATATCCATCGAATATAACCCCTGAGCTCGTACGTCTCAGAGAAGGGCGTTAAGCAAGAGAATAAATTCTCCGCCGCCAAACAGATATATATTTAATAGAATTCAATCACACAGACTAAAATCCAATGTCAGACACATAGTCCATTTAAAAGTTCGTTCTGGGTCTGAACATAACCAGAGGCACCTAGTACCCTGATATCCATCGATCTCCAAGTACGTCTGGACGATCACCAACTGTTTCCATCTTCTTGGGTGTACATCCCAATCAAGATCATAAGTAATTATCCAAACGACGTGAAGACCTCCGGTCTTCGACCACCGTCTTCATCTTCGACTTATCGTCGTATCAGTTATTCAGAATGGGATAAACCCGGTCTTTCTGAATAACTCGCGTATATAATAAACATGTGTTACACAAACACAACATACGCCTCATTCCAATTCATCAGTCACTAACCGTAAATTAATCAAGAGAATAATCCCCCAAATATTAACCCCGAAGGCCGAAACCAACATCAGATCAATACCCAGGAAATCACTCTGCTTAGCCAATCTACAGCTAGTTTCTAAATTTCACATTCTTAGGGAATGGTTCCCATTAATTTTATCAAAGATAAATTCTTTTAAATTTATTCTTTAATCTTCTTTTGAATATCAATTCAAACTAGTCGGGATTAACGAACCTTACCGAAGTAATCATTTATTTTAATTTCCCAATCCCAACTTATTCATGCCATGAAGTAAAACTGGTAATACTTCATATCTAATACCACGGTATTATCGGTAAATTCAATTACCATTTCACGTTCAAATCTAATTAAAGATTTAACTACCGCCTGGAGTAAAACTGGTGATACTCCATTCTCGATCTTTTTAATCTAATAAAAGATTCATTGAAACTCCACTTAGTTTTAATCTGTGACTGGGTTAAAGAATCAGCGTCATTTAAAAACACGGTTCACGATAAACCCCAAAATCACATCTCATTTCAATCAGTTCCTAATCGTAAATTAGCAAGTGAGCAATTTCCTAAGTATTAACCCCGAAGGCCGAAACCAGCAACAGATCAATACCTCAGAAACCATTCAACTTAACTAATCTCCAGTTAGTTTCTGATTTTCTTAACTCCTTTGGGTCTAAGGACAGTATTATTGAAGATACCGTTCACGACAACCCAAAATCACATTCCATTAATTATCGGGTTAAAGAACAATTTTATTTAAAACACTGTTCACGATAAACCCAAAAATCAATATCAATTCAATTCCAATTAAATATCATTTAATTGGTACACTTCATTAAATCCAAATAAAAAGATTTAATCTTTTCTCAACTGGGTTCAAGAAATGTGTTAATAAAGACACCACTCACGACAAACCCCAAATCACATTTGACATTACATACAAGGCTCTGAAAAGAAAATATACCGGCTTATATTCAATATCAAATTCTATGACCAACAAATATCGTATTGGAAATAACGATATATATATATATATCTTTCAAATTCCCATAACAATATCTGTATCATCACGGAATCCAACGTCAAAATATTCCGAAGACAATTTCGATTCAAATCCATTCCAATATAATTATTGGAAATTGTGGTTATTTTCAAAACCATTTCAAATTCAATTTATTTATTTAAAAATAAATAGAATTATAATTCTAGTTCAAAACTAGTTCATTTCAAAAAAAAATCTATTTTATCTTTTCAAATATGGAGTTTTTCATCCCAAATCTTTACAAACCATTTCTTATGATTTTACACAAATTATCGATATTTTTAATAATTTTATCAAGGCCCGTACGATCGATTTCCATCAACGGCCATCGAACTGCACTTACAGCGACCTTTTCCAAATTTGACTTGGACATAATTCCAAATCCAACCATTAGATTTCTAATTTCTAATATTCGATAGAAAGCTCTTTTCGATACGAACCCAACGGTCCTGGGTTTAGGAGAATCCGATGGTCGGATCTCCCGTAATATCCGCTCGAAGTCAATGGTCGAAATTCGCGAACTGTCGTGGTGCGGCGTGTTCTATTCAGGCCATTATATTATATATATAATATATATAATATATACTTCGTCGATTTCAATTCAAAACATGCTTTATAAATCATTTTAAATTCATTTTCAAAACGGTTTCAACTTCATATTCAATTTCAAATCAAAATTGAATATTCCAATATAAATTCGTTTTAAATTCATTTCAAATCAATTTCAATTCAATTTCAATTTGATTCGAATTTCTTTTCAATTTCAGTTTGAATTCAATTCCCTTCGATTTCAATTCGGATTCAATTCTATTCAATTTAATTCGAATTTCAATTCTATTCGAATTTCAAATCATTTAAGTGTATTTCGAATTTCAAATCAATTCAGTTTAATTCGAATTTCAATTCACTTTAAATAAAATTCGGATTTCAATTCATTTCAATATAATTCGAATTTCAAATCTATTTCAATATTCATAGAAAAATGAATCAAATCGATATAAATATTGTTCACGTCAAAATGGCGTCAATCTAATCAACACGGCTTCACATATTTCTGTTTTCAAATATTCTATTTCAAATATTTCTTTTTCAAATATTTCTATTTCAAATATTTCTATTTCAAATATTTCTATTTCAAAACTGGAATGAGGCCCAATCAATTACCATATAATGTTAATTATATGGATTTTCTACCACACGTATATAACAGCAACGATAAATCATCAACCATCATCCAAAGTGCGTTCTACACTGCATAAGCATCAAATATAAATATTTAACGCTTATAATAGTCTGTCAATCAATCGATCGACATACAACTAAACAATTGGGATTAGTGTACATCAAATATCATCCCAATACCCGTGTAGGGTTTCAAACAATCAAACTCGGATTTTATTTGTGCAGTTGGGCGATGTGTAAAATTTATCATCCCAATCAATATCAGTCAAATGTGTGTAGATAAACCAATCGTTCGATTTGTTTATACTAATTTATTTCATTTTCATGTTAAAAAATATATTTTCAACTATAAAATATTTTTAACTATATACATATTTTATTTCGTTTCACATCACATCACATAATCAACTACACATCAAAATCAAACAAACAAGCATACAAGCCGTCCATGGTCTGTGGACGACGGGTGTCGGGTGCTACTAAACACCGTCTGCATCCTAGTATATATTTATAACTAGAAAAATAAAATTAAAGGTGAGAAGTTCTCACAAAATTGCTAATCCGATCCCACGACTCTTCTTAGGTAGAAATCTTCGTCGTTCTTGCCTCTTGTCACTTTCTTTACCCGTATTCTCTACATATGTAAAAATCGAATTTTTATTTTGCTATTCAATATATAAAAATCGAATTTTTACTTTGCTATTCAATATATAAAAATCGAATTTTTACTTCGCTATTCAATATATAAAAATCGAATTTTTACTTCGCTATTCAATATATAAAAATCGAATTTTTTTATACTACTATATACATAAAGTTATCATATATATATATATAAATTATATTTTATCTTCTACATGCACTAAAAATTAATTCTTTCTATTGTCAAAAATCTTCACTTTCTATAGTTTAAAATTTCAACTTTCTACAGTTAAAAACTCCACTTTCTTTGATTAAAAATCACTTCTTTCTTTGATTAAAAATCATACCTTTTTATAAACAAAAACGATATCGTTTTATATAACCAAAAATTATAACTTTATGTAAATTAAAAATATAGCTTCATATATAAATGAAATTGAATTTTAAAAACAATGCTTTCATACGTATATAAGAAAAGAAAAGAAGTAAATAAATAAACAAAAATAAAATAAAATAAAATAACTTACTATGTCAACATTTAAACGGAGAGTGGGGGGGGGGGGGGTAATGGCACGCCGGAGGTCAGCTGGTGGCGGGGAGGCCGCGGCATCAGGAGGTGGTGGGCCACAGGCGCTGCATCGAACGGTGGAAGGGAGGGCGAAAGGGATTTGGCTGTTTCGGAGGAGAGAGTGGGGATCGGGAGGAGAGATGGGGGAACGGAGGGGTGGTGGTGCGCCTGGAGGCGGCGGCGAGCCTCCCCCCATTGCGATCGTCGATCACGATTGGCCCCCCTCCGCTTTTCTTATTTTTTTATCTACCCTAATCATGTTTGACTGAGGAAGGAGGAAAAAGGGGGTTGACCCCAATATATATTTAATTCTATTTTTTTTCAAAAAGTTACTTTTTATTTTCGACCTCAAAACGAGACCCACCGCCTGTCGTCCATAGCTAATTACCCCCATTCCGAACACAATGGGATATTATCGTAAGCTGATTCGATCGTTTCGATCAGTTTTCGTCAAAATCAAAATATAACTCTATATATTGAATTTGAACGCGCATTTCAATTTACCGGGGTCACATACGAACTCTAAAAATTCCTGAAAAATATTTTCTAGCTTCGTGTCGACGATACGGTCTAACAAAACTAGTTTCATCAAATTCTGAGACCGTTTGAAAAATGGCCAATTTCCAGTCGATTAAAATCAACTAAAACTGGTCAAACGCGTTTTACTTTGCCACGCTCACATATTGAATCGAAAAATTATGAAATTTGAAACCTTGCAATAACTTTACATCCTGGATCCAACAAAAGTGGTGTCGTCGAAATCCGAGGTCGTTTGCAAAATGGCTATTTTTAAGGGCCTGAATTCCATAACGACTATTCTGAAATTTCAACTGAACATATCTTTTTATCCCCGCTATGAAATTTTGATTATTCAGATTTGTTGGAAAGATATTCTCAATTAGATTCTATTATTTTTAGTTTCACTAAAATTCGGTTTATTTTGCACCAGGTACATTCATTTGAAGTTTGAAATCGAATTATCGAACTACCGCGCCATTCTCACTTCCTTTTATAATTATAAATAATTATTTATATTCTAACCACGATCTATATAATATATACGTTCGAATTATATTCAAAATAAATTTCATTTTAAATAATCAAAACTCGCTAAAATTGCCAAAATAAAAATTTTAAATTGGCCCAGATTTCCGGGTTATTACAGGGCCTTAATAAAATTGTTAAAAATAGGGATAAATTATGTAAAATCATAATTAATAATCTGGAAAGATTTTGGATGAAAAATTCCATATTTAAAAAGATTGAAATATATTTGTATTGAAATGAACTAGTTATTTACTAGAATAAATCTTTAATTAAGATTTAATAGAGTTTTCCAATTAATTAATATTTATTCGGAATTAAATAAAATAAATTGGATTTTGGGTTTGTCATGAACGGTGTCTTAAATAATTCTATTTTTAAACTCCGTGTGAAAAGGATAAATCTTTTAATTAAGATTTAAAAAAGTTTACTAATTAATGTTTAATTAGAATTGAAATGAAAGTTGATTGTGGGTTTATCGTGAACTATGTTTTATATGACATTTGTTCTTTAATCCCAGTTAACAGTGAAGATATAATTTGGAATTTATAAATCTTTTACTAAGATTTAAATGAAATTTATATATCTTTTATTAAGATTTATGTGGAATTTATAAATCTTTTATTAAGATTTAAATGAGAATTTTTCCAAAGTAAAGTTTTCCCATTTAATAAAATAGATTGGAATTGAAGCGAATTCGATTTAATAATAATCGAGATAAGCTTCTATTAAAGAAGACCGTTAATATATATGGAATTTGAAAGGCCTTGTCGTTATTCCGTTTATATTATTAGTCTGATACAAAAATATATCGATTATATGTTGATCTGTTTTCCGTGAAGATTCCATAGTTAATGGAAGATGATTTGGGTTTATCGTGAACTGTGTTTTAAATTACATTGGTTCTTTAACCCAGTTAAAGGTAAAGATTAATTTCCTAAATTTGAATAATCATAAAGTGATAATTTTTGATATTAAAACCAAATTGGAGTTTTAATGAGTATCTATCAAGATTGAAATGGGAATGAGATAATTTAATTTATCGAATTCTTCAATTGATCGAGAATGGAGTACCACCAGTTTTACTCCAAGCGGTAGTTAAAATCTTTAATTGGATTTGAATGTAAAAATAGTAACTAATTTTACTGATAACACTGTGGGTGTTAGATATGGAGTGCTACTAGTTTTGCTCCATGGGATGAATAGGTTAGGGTTGGGATAATAAATATAAATAAATGATTACTTCGGTAAGGTTCGATAATCTCGACTAGTTAATAAAATCTTTCGAAATCGATATCAAAAGGAAGATTAAAGAATAAATTTAAAAGAGTATATCTTTGATAAAATTAATGGGAACATTTCCCTAATAATGTGATTATTTTATTAAAAGAATATTCTAAATTGGGATGAGGCGTATGATATGTTTTTATAGTACTTGATTATAAAATACGCGAGTTATTCGGAAAGACCGGGTTTAACCCATTCTGAATAATTAACACGACGACCAAGAGTCGAAGATGGAAACGGTGGTTAAAGACCAGAGTTCTTCACATCGTTTGGATGGTTACCGATGTCTTGATTGGGCCGTACACCCAAGACAAGGTAATAAGTGGTGATCATCCAAACGTACTTGGAGATCGACGGATATGCGAGGACCTCTCTCCTGTATTGGACATATGGGACGAGGAATAAGCTGCCTCCGGTTTCGTTCAGACCCAGAACGGACTTGTAAATGGATGGTATGTCTGACGCTGTATTCCTTTATGCTGTATTCGTTGATCTCTACTAAATATATATCTGTTTGGTGGTGGAGAATTTATTCTCTTGCTTAACACCTTTCTCTGAGACAAATGAGTTTAGAGGTTATATATTGGTAGAAATCAATGGTATGGTATGGATTGTCAATGTGGCATGCTAAGATGCAAATTGTTAGATCCAAAATTAGCTCTAACACCCAAACTAGCAAAGATTCTAATAAGATGAAAACTGAAACGAAGAAAACACACAATTTATAGTGGTTCGGTGTTAATTAGCCTACGTCCACTTTTCTTCTTTTTTGATTGATATCTTCAAGGCGAGTACAACAATGATTTTCACTCAAATCTCACTCATTTCATACATTGATTCACTCAATTTCCTTTGCAATATGACTTGAAAGATGATTGTAGGCTAAATAAGTTGGTGGAATTCGGGTTACAAAGGAGTTTCAATCCTAAAAGTGCCAAAAGATCATTCCAAATGCCTCTTGATGGTGTATTTATAGGTGGAAAAAGCTCCTGAAACCGGATCAGTTCGGATCCACTTGGCGTCAATCCTATCACTTTCGGGTTCGGATGGATTCTGGTGATGACAGCACATCTGGTTTGTGGCAATCGTGGGTAGAACGTGTACATAACCGCCCCGTTTCTTAAGGAGAATGTGGAGTGAAGCAACTGAAATTATGGGTTTGGATCGGATAAGCTGATGACTGGGGGTTCGGATCTGCTTTGTCTTCTCTAATCCGGTCAGAGTTGCATTCTTTCCTTTATAGCTTTGTGTTGGTTTGTCTCTGCCCAAGGAAGCCTGATCTGATCCGATTGTTTGGCAGGGTGTTCTTCATTATTTGATTTTCTAGCTTTGTGTAGCCTAGTTCACAAAGTAGGCTAACATTTTGCCCCCTCAAGGGATGCTTTTATCGAAGATGAAGCATGCCTTGACATCGTCTGTTCATTGGTCTTTGAATTCGAATCACTAAATAGTCATCTTCGTTCGTTTACAGGGACGTGTTGCTTCATAAAAACCGTGTCTCTTGTCGTCTATATATACGTCATGACAGATATGAATTTCCTTTTTATCTTTAAACAAATTTAGGAACTCTTCTTGATTTCCAGCAGTCCCTCCAGGTAACCTTTTTCTTTATTTTTTCCTTGAGTTCAATTCAATTTATATGCCAAGTAAAATGTGCATAACCCCATTCGGTTCGGACCCCGACTTGAACGGCTTTTCATATTTTCTTGCTTAACACTGGGTTGACAGGCCAGAATGCATTTGTTGGCTTGTATCCCGGTCCGAGCGGGAAAAGAGGCTAGGAATACGATTGGTCACGATAAGCCTATATAAACCCGCTGCCATCCTCCTTTTTCCTCTTCCTTTTTTATTGTTCTTGTCTGACAAACTTTGTACCGAAACCCTAGTTTCCAAAAAACTCCAAAACTCTCTCGTTAATCTTCAAATAAAGCACGTTGGTAGGTTTATAATCTCGATTATGCTTAAAATAGCCGATTTCATTTTTAATTTGGGATCAACTTTGAGCGATTTGGTCATGGCCTCTGCTCGGCTTCAACGCCGTGGCTCCCTCTCTTGTCGCCGTCGTCGTTGGTGGTTTTGACACAACCTCGAGGCGTTGGGGAAGGGATTTGGCATGGTAGGAAATATATAGGTCCATGAGGGTTTTGTTGTGACTAATTTCTTAAAAATAAATGGTTTCCCTGAGAGAAATGGGTTCGGTGTTAGTTGAGTGGAGTAGAGGTTGGAGAGGGAGAAGAGGAAAGGAGGTTAGAGCTTGAGATCGGTTCTGGTGGAGAGGCATGGGAGTGGAGATGGTAATGAGTTTCAACTGACCGAATCAGGTCGGATTAGAAAGCAAAGAGGGGGGACACATGTAACACCCCACGTCCATTAATGTCACTCACAAAGGGAATGCAGTAACTTCTATGGAGCGTTTTAAGTTAGTATAGAACAGAAACTTAACAATAAGACAAATATAAACAGTACTTGAAAATTAAAACTTTATTTCATTGAAGCGGATAAACACATATGTTTGATTACATCATCAAAAACCAGAGTCAAAGTACATAATATCCATCTTGACTACCAAAAGTACATAAATTGAAAGACATAATCCCCAATACAAAATAGCCATAAATAAAAGAAAAGCTGAACTTTACTTCAGCGATCCAAGCAATCTTCTAAAAGCAGTCCAAAATCAAGCTCCACAGGTGCTAGTTCCAACATGAGCACCTGAGGGGGGGGGGGGGAAGGAAGAAAAGAGGAGGAAACAAAGGGGGTCAGACATAAAGTCTAGCGAGTGCGATAACTTTAACAATATAATTAACAAAGCAACTAGGCTAAGACATAAGTTGGAAAATAAGGAAATGACCATGAACCCTTGAGTATGGCAGAGTAAATAAGGAAACAAGACGAACAATGATATCTTTAAAGCGCACCTAACCCACTAAGATAATTACTAAACTACACCAACACTATAGGGTAATTGATATACTGCACCACCACTAGTATACTGCACCACAACTAGTCACCCTAAGGTTGACCCCGCCTACAAACTTAATAATGATATTGGTGGTTTCGTGCACCCCTAGCTGCCTTCATAGATGTCGCCTGCTCCTATCTCCACTAGGTGTACCCACTACCCCAAGCGATCGGCTACCTAACTCGCAGATACCTGTGCTGGCCCCACAGTGGGGTGTATCACTCCCCAAAGTGGCAATCCGATACCACCAATGATGCACGGCTTATACCTACACTATGCAACAACATCTTACCTACCAGCCCGGGTCCACACACGCATATGAACCCATTGAACTTGCGTTGCCATCGCTAACCCGTTTTGGCCTGTTACATTCAAGCCCAGTATGCTTGTCCCGTCCTCGACTCAGGTCGAGCCCACAAAGATACGTATGGGTTACTGGTTGAAATGGGCCCCCATTACTTGACACAAGCTGTCCACCTAAGCTTGGTCCCCTCTAGTACATCCCACTTAACCCACTTCTTATTCATGCTTCAATTACATGTTTCAATTTTAGTTAAGTGTTTCTAATCGTATTTCCAAATGCCACCCAAGGCACCCACTAGATTCCAAATGCCACCTAAGGCACCCACTTAACCCCCTCATGTCCCGCTACATGTTTATCTGGTTAAGTGTTTCTTAATTCATTAAGACCGTAACCTCATAAAGACCTCTCACATTAGACTGGCATTTGTGGCAGCTGGATTTATCGGGCGGGTCCGGGCAGTCTTACACCACAAACGAGCCTAACCTCGTGTCTTTACAACTGTTACGTATTTAATTTGTGCCTAAGACCTCTCACATTAGACTGGCATTTGTGGCAGCTGGATTTGCCGGGCGGGTCCGGGCAGTCTTACACCACAAACGAGCCTAACCTCGTGTCTTAGATGATTAATTACACCTAATTAATAATTCCCCCAATTTGAATTACTTTCCCTATTCAAATTATCAATCAATTCCAAATTTAGCGATGTCTATAATTGACTCAATTATGTCCATCCGTTTATGGTATGTAAAATCACACCAATTTTCACCATAATTTTATTTTATGCCTTTTAAGGCATTTATGCCAATTAAATCTTTTAATATTATCCCCTTTACCCCACGTTGTACGTTTGTTCATTTAACGTAAAATATACGTTAGACTCGAATAGTCTAACTCATGAAATAAAGAGAAAACATCACAATACAGACATAATTAAAACATAAATCTAAACATAGGGGTAAACTTGCATGTGTGAATGATGTTCTACATCTAAAACTTGCATAGGACAAAGTTACAACTTGCATAAACAACATATGTCATAAATCCAAATCTAAAGGTGTGAACTTGTTGAGATAATGGTCACAAACTTGCATAAATCATGTATGTCATAGATCTACATCTAAAGGTGTAAACTTGAATAGGCAATAAACCTAAACTTGCATAACATGATTCACATCCCAAACTCATATATTTATACAAACTTGCATATGTGATTTATGCATCATAACAATGGTGTAAACTTACATCTAATATGTAAAGTATCATGTAGAATTTAGCATATAACTCACACATGTCATAGCCTAACTTTTAATCAAATTTTCACATAACTAGATGTCATAACCATGTAAGGTCACATAAAATTTTACCCAACTTGTATATGATTCATATTTAAATCAAAATCTAAACTTGCATACATATGATTTATCATATGAATCAACATAACCAAACTAACATATGAAACATGATGATTCAACTAGACATAAGCTAATCATAGGATCATAACATGGGTGATAGCATCATAACTTTACATCGTAAATGATAGCATCATAACATAATATCATAGAAATTACAACACAATTCTACGACATAATTACAACATGCAGTCAATAATTCATATCATATCCAAATTATCCGCATCCAATCCAATTAATTTACTAATTATTTTGTTGAAACTATCGAACTCACAACTCAAAAGCGGTCTTGAGTTATGAATTCTGATTTCTGGAGTTGTACTAGCTCTCCTTTGAAGAAGATTCGTTGTTAGGGTTGAATATAACTAATTTGATTTGCTGTTCTTCTTCTTTAATTTGTGGTGGCTACTCTAGGGTTCAAGACGACAGCATGACGGCCATAGTTTCAGTATTAATTCTGATTTAGGGTTTGAGTCTATGGGTCTTTTTTATAGAGTTTTGAATTAATTTAAGCCGTCGGATGATCTTAGGGTTAATCAAAACCATTCAGTCATGATAGGGTGACAAGTCAGTCCTAATGACTCAGCAAGGAGTCAGAAAGGACTCAGCAATGAGTTACAACATAGATCGGACTGAACCAGAAAGCTGTGCAGGTTTTCTCTCTGCCTGGGCGCACTTGGGAAGTGCACCAATGTAAATTTGTACTGGCGCACTTCCTAAGTGCGCCAGTGAATTTTTTTTTTTGCCACCAAACTTCGTTCGTCTATAACTCCTTCATCCGATACCCGTTTCCCGCAAACTCGGACTCTATTTCAACCATAATTCCGAGAAGAACACAATGGCGCAACCCCATTCCCTTAATTATCACGTCTAAGATTAATTATTCTTTATTTTAGTTAATTTTTGATTATTCAAAAATTCGGGGAGTTACATTCTCCCCTCCTTAAAGGATTTCGCCCCCGAAATCTCCAAGTTAAGGAGAATGCATATCCTACCATCCAAACAACCATCTACTCACCCATCAAACACAGGCATCCATTGTCCTTATAAAATTTCTAATGCTGTATGAACATATGCAAGAAGTGTGTGTATATGTTCCTTGTCTAATGCAAAATCAGGCGGTCTACTGATTCAGTTGACCTTCTTAATGCAAACCATGATAGTGCCATGTGTCCATTATGTATGCGAAAGAACCTTATCGATACATATCATTTCTACATGTGTGCATAACCATTCACCAAAATGCAACATCCATATGATGGTACAACCATTATACATCCATTACTTAAATATGTACACACATTTATATGCAATATGCGATATGAAGTAACTGAGCCGATCTAGTGCCTAAAGTGTGTGTACATGCATCCACGAGCAAACACTTGCATCCACATGCATCTATCATACATAACATGTCTCAAACACATGTTTCAACCATAGGACTATCCTATCTAAAGTCAAGGATACTAGCGAGAGGTCATACAAAAGATAAGATAAGTACAAGGTAAGCGATAAAGGAGAAATTAAAAGACATACCCTCGAAAAGAAAAGGGTATAATGAACGCATCTTCGCTTCCGTCTCCCACGTAGCGTTGCTTTCATCATCTCCCCATTGCACTTTGACTAGTTTGACCTATCGATTCCTCAACTTCTTAATCTCCGACCCAAGAATGCGCGTAGGAGCTCGTCGAATCGTCGCATCGCGCTCTATCTCCACCTCTCTAAGCAAGCTTGGCTCTACCACTTCCGCGGCCTCGTGCAAGCACTTCCTCAAATGTGATACTTGGAATACGTCGTGTACACCACTAAGTCTCTCAGGGAACTCCACTCTATACGCTATCTGCCCAATCATTTCCTTAATAGGAAACGACCCTACGAATCTTGGTGCTAACTTCCAAACAGACCCAAAGCGAACAACGTTCCGTAATGGAGACACCTTGACAAAGACCATGTCCCCAACATCAAACTCAAGATCTGACCTCCTCTTGTCCGCAAAAGTTTTCTTCATGTCTTGCGCCGTCTTCATCCTTCTTTGAATCAAATCATTTTTTTCCGAAGTCTGTCTGATCATATCGGGCCCAAGTAAGATCTTATCTGTAGACTCCCACCAACATGTAGGCGAACGACACGGCCGTCCATAAAGAGCCTCGAACTGTGCCATGCCAATGCTAGACTGAAAGCTATTATTATATGCGAACTCCACCAACGGAAGATGTTCCTCCCATGTACCTCCGAAGTCTAAGACACATAACCTCAATAGGTCCTCTAGAATACGATTCACCCTCTCGGTATGGCCGCCCGTATGAGGATGATATGCGGTGCTCAAACATAAATGAGTCCCTACCGCCTCTTGTAAGCTCTTCCAAAATTCGCTAGTAAAGATAGGATCGCGGTCGCTCACTATGCTAGAAGGTACACCGTGCAAACGAACTATCTCTTGAATGTATACGGAGGCTAACCATGGAGCAGTCCTCTTACTCTTTACGGAAATAAAATGGGCGCTCTTAGTAAGTCTGTCTACCATAACCAAAATCCCCGTATTACCCTTCCTCGATCTCGGTAGCCCGTCAATAATGTCCATCGAGACGCTTTCCCACTTCCATTGTGGGACCTCCAATGGGTGAAGCAACCCACCGGGCTTCTTTTGCTTTGCTTTTACTTGTTGGCACACCAAGCATCTAGCGACATACTCAGCCACATCCTTCTTCATGCCGGCCCAAAAGTAAACTCATCTCATGTCCATGTACATCTTGTCCCCGCCGGGATGAATGGTCATCTTCGAACGATGTGCATCATCAAGACTGATCTTCCTCAAATTCTCGTCCCGTGGTACACAAAGTCTACCGTCCCTACGCAACCAGCCCTTATCATCTAGGGTATACCTACGGAGATGGCTCGATGACTCCCCTCTTTTGAGCTTTTCTACTAACTCAACCAACTGTGGGTCGTCTCGCTGTGCCTCACCAATCCGTCCCAAAAGTGTAGGTCTGACCTCTAAGGATGCTAGAAAACCGGGTACAGAGTCAATGGAGGGTGTAAAGTCAAACGTAGAGATGAACTCTAAACTTCGCTGCTCAACAAACAATGGACTCAAGGATAACCTTTTTCTACTTAAGGCGTCTGCCACCGCGTTACCCTTACCAGGGTTATATGCTATCTTGAAGTCGTAGGATGCTAAGAATTCCATCCACCTTTGCTGCCTTAAGTTCAAGTCCTTTTGGGAAAACAAGTATTTTAGCGACTTGTGGTCAGTGAACAATTCAAATTTCTCACCAAGAAGATAATGACGCCAAGACTTAAGCGCGAAGACAATAGCGGCCAACTCTAGGTCATGTGTAGGGTAATTTCTCTCATGCACTCTCAATTGCCTTCCACCATAGGCTATTACCCTTCCCTCTTGCATTAAGACTACGCCTAGTCCTGTCCCACAAGCATCGGTGTAAACGGTAAATGGCTTACTCCCATCTGGCAACACTAAGACTGGGGCTGTTGTCAAAGCCCTCTTCAAACATTGGAACACATCATCACAATCTACGTCCCACGTAAAAACTAGGTTCTTCTTCGTCAAGCGTGTTAATGGAGATGGTATTTTTGCGAAGTCTTTGATAAACTTCCTATAATAGCCAGCCAACCCTAAGAAACTTCTCACCTCGGTAGCATTTTTAGGAACATTGCAATCTTGGATGGCCACTACCTTTGCGGGATCCACAGCTATCCCTTCTTTGGAAACTACGTGCCCTAAGAACCGCACTTCCCTTCTCCAAAAGTGGCACTTAGAAAATTTAGCTTTAAGGCTATGCGCTCAAAGAGTCTCCAACACTTCCCTAAGATGTAGGGCATGCTCTTCCTCGCTCTTAGAAAAGATCAAGATGTCGTCCACAAAGACTACCACGAATTTGTTAAGGTACTCCCTAAGCACCCTACTCATCAAGTCAACAAAGTATGCGGGGGCGTTTGTCAAACCGAAGGGCATCACAAGCCACTCGAAGAAACCATCTGGAGTCCTAAAGGTAGTCTTGTCTATGCTATCCTCAGCCACTCTCAACTGATGGAAACCAGTGGCTAAGTCCAACTGTGAAAATATTGAAGCGCCAACTAACTGATCGAAGAGGTCGTCAATCCTCGACAGTGGGTGTCTATTCTTATTAGTAAGCTTATTAAGTTCTCTATAGTCCACACAAAGTCTAAGGGACCCATCCGCCTTCGTGGCAAACACTACTGGAGCACCCCCACTCCAATATACTACGTCTGGTGAACCCCTTCTCAAGCAATTCTTTCACTTGCTTACTGAGTGCTCTTCTTTCTCTTGGAGCCATGTGGCACACTGGCAATGCAACTGGTTTTGCATTATCTACTAGATATATTCAAAAGTCTATTTCACGTTTTGGGGGTAAACCCCTCACCTCATCAAAGACATCAACATATTCACGGACTATGGGAACAGAATGTAAATCATCATCGGACGCGTCAAGGGATTCTAGGTAGCTAAGCATTACTGGACCTCTAGGGTCATAAGAAATATCAAGGGTCTTTCCAAAACGAGTCAACAATCTAACTACCCTTTTCACAATCTAGGATGGCCCCATATCTAGTTAGCCAATCCATACCTAGAATTAAACCGTAGCCCATGAAGCCAAGAACAAAAGCGTTGCACTCAAACTCAACGCCCAAGATAAACACTCTCAAATCCCGACAAATCATAGAAAGATCAGCCGAACCACCAATAGGATTTGAGACTACTAAGGGATCAGTAACAAGACTAGTATCTAGGTGCAGTGTTTCAACTAATGATGTAGAAATAAATGAATGTGATGTGCCAGAATCGAATAAAGTACGGACAGGATGATCAAACAGGAAAACTAAACTTTCAACGGAAATTGATCTACCTCGTTCTTGCAGCGGTGAGACCACAAGAGCCTGAACTTGTCCCCTTGGCTGCCCTGGTGCCGTAAGAGCTTGCACCTGTCCTCCCGAGGTAGACCCTGCCCTCTGCACTTTCTTTGGGCAGTCCTTAATAAGATGTCCCGCCTCGCCACAGTGGAAACAACCAGTCTTCTTTTTCTTCCTACAATATTTGCTTAGATGGCCGGGTGTCCCACAGTTAAAGCATTTCTTCTTCCCCTTAGCATTGTTGGCTTTGCCACCTTTCTTGTTCTGTTGTTGCTGTTGCGGCTTCTTTTGATCCCCTTTCTTCTCGGGTGCCTTATTAGCATTGGCGCCCTTCTCCTCTTCATGCATGAGCACCATGTCAACTAGTCTCTCGAAGGTAGCCCCCATGGGAATGTGGGTCATAGCTAACCTATGAAGCGGCTCGTTTAAACCCTTAACAAATCTTAGAGCCTTCTTTTCTGGAGTATTCACCAAGTCCAAGACAAATCTTGCCAATTGGTTGAATTTGTTAACATACTCTTTCACCGATAGATTACCTTGCTTCAGTGCTAAAAACCTTTCCATGTATAAATTCTCTTCAGTCCGCGAGAGAAACTTCGCCTCAAACCTCTGCCTAAAATCTGGCCATGTATCGACTGGATGTCTCCCATTAGTGACCTCCCACCAAAACGAGGCCTCATCCTTCATTAGCCAAGCAGCTAGCTGGACTTTTCTTCCATCATCCACTTCAAAGATTCTAAACAATTCTTCCACATCCTTTAGCCAATTACGAGCTTCAACAAATGTCTCCGTCCCGTGAAAAGGTTTTCCACCCATTGCCCTAAAGTCCTTACGTATCTTAACAAAAGTATCAACACGAGGAGGAGGGGGAGGAGGAGGAGCATTTGCTGGACCCACGATGGCGGCCCTAGCCTCGAGATATTGACGAAACCAACCGGGTACATGAACACCCACTGGTATCTCAGATGCTTCAAACATGCTGAAACGAAAAAGGAAAGATTCAATATAAAAGAACCGAAGGAATGATATATGGCTCTTGGGTTATGCTTTCTAAAATAAGCTTTTCTAAACTACTTTCCTTAAAACATACTTTTTAAAGTACTTCTTTACAAAAAATTGTTTTGAAAAATAGTTTTTCAATATTCATATATGTTCTGGTAACCTTCATCTCTGATACTACGTGTAACACCCCACGTCCATTAATGTCGCTCACAAAGGGAATGCATTAACTTCTATGGAGCGTTTTAAGTTAGTATAGAACAGAAACTTAACAACAAGACAGATATAAATAGTACTTGAAAATTTAAACTTTATTTCGTTGCAGCGGATAAACACATATGTTTGATTACATTATCAAAAACCAGAGTCAAAGTACATAATATCTATCTTGACTACCAAAAGTACATAAATTGAAAGACATAATCCCCAATACAAAATAGCCATAAATAAAAGAAAAGTTGAACTTTACTTCAGCGATCCAAGCAATCTTCTAAAAGCAGCCTAAAATCAAGCTCCACTGGTGCTAGTTCTAACATGAGCACCTGGGGGGGGGGGGGGAAGAAAAGAGGAGGAAACAAAGGGGGTCAGATATAAAGTCTGGCGAGTGCGATAACTTTAACAATATAATTAACAAAGCAACTAGGCTAAGGCATAAGTTGGAAAATAAGGAAATGACCATGAACCCTTGAGTATGGCAGAGTAAAAAAGGAAACAAGATGAACAACGATATCGTTAAAGCGCACCTAACCCACTAAGATAATGACTAAACTGCACCAACACTATAGGATAATTGCTATACTGCACCACCACTAGTATACTGCACCACCACTAGTCACCCTAAGGTTGACCCCGCCTACAAACTTAATAATGATATTGGTAGTTTCGTGCACCCCTTGCTGCCTTCATAGGTGCTCCTTTCTCCAACAGGTGTACCCACTACCCCCAAGCGATCGGCTCCCTAACTCGTAGATACCCGTGCTGGCCCCACAGTGGGGTGTATCACTCCCCAAAGTGGCAACCCGATACCACCAATGATGCACGGCTTATACCTACACGATGCAACAATGTCTTACTACTAGCCCAGGTCCACACATGCATATGAACCCGTTGAACTTGCGTTGCCACCGCTAACCCGTTCTGGCCTCTTACAGTCAAGCCCAGTATGCGTGTCCCATCCTCGACTTGGGTCGAGCCCACAAACATACGTATGGGTTACTGGTTGAAATGGGCCCCCATTACTTGACACAAGCTGTCCACCTAAGCTTGGTCCCCTCTAGTACATCTCACTTAACACACTTCTTATTCATGCTTCAATTACATGTTTCAATTTTAGTTAAGTGTTTCTAATCGTATTTCCAAATGCCACCCAAGGCACCCACTAGATTCCAAATGCCACCCAAGGCACCCACTTAAACCCCTCATGTCCCACTACATGTTTATCTGGTTAAGTGTTTCTTAATTCATTAAGACCGTAACCTCATAAAGACCTCTCACATTAGACTGGCATTTGTGGCAGTTGGATTTGCCGGGCTGGTCCGGGCAGTCTTATACCACAAATGAGTCTAACCTCGTGTCTTTACAACTGTTACGTATTTAATTTGTCCCTAAGACCTCTCACATTAGACTAGCATTTGTGGCAGCTGGATTTGCCGGGCGGGTCCGGGCAGTCTTACACCACAAACGAGCCTAACCTCATGTCTTAGACGATTAATTACACCTAATTAATCATTCCCCCAATTTGAATTACTTTCCCTATTCAAATTATCAATCAATTCCAAATTTACGATGTCCATAATTGACTCAATTATGTCCATCCATTTATGGTATGTAAAATCATACCAATTTTCACCACAATTTTATTTTATGCCTTTTAAGGCATTTATGCCAATTAAATCTTTTAATATTATCCCCTTTACCCCGCGTTGTACGTTTGTTCATTTAACGTAAAATATATATTAGACTCGAATAGTCTAACTCATGGAATAAAGAGAAAACATCACAATACACACATAATTAAAACATAAATCTAAACATAGGGGTAAACTTGCATGTGTGAATGATGTTCTACATCTAAAACTTGCATAGGCCAAAGTTACAACTTGCATAAACAACATATGTCATAAATCCAAATCTAAAGGTGTGAACTTGCATAAATCATGTATGTCATAGATCTACATCTAAAGGTGTAAACTTGCATAGGCAATAAACCTAAACTTGCATAACATGATTCACATCCCAAACTCATATATTTATAAAACTTGCATATGTGATTTATGCATCATAACAATGGTGTAAACTTACATCTAATATGTAAAGTATCATGTAGAATTTAGCATATAACTCATACATGTCATAGCCTAACTTTTAATCAAATTTTCACATAACTAGATGTCATAACCATGTAAGGTCTCATAAATTTTTACCCAACTTGTATACGATTCATATTTAAATCAAAATCTAAACTTGCATACATATGATTTATCATATGAAGCAACATAACAAAACTAACATATGAAACATGATGATTCAACTAGACATAAGCTAATCATAGGATTATAATATGGGTGATAGCATCATAAATTTACATCGTAAATGATAGCATCATAACATAATATCATAGAAATTACAACACAATTCTACAACATAATTACAACATGTAGTCAATAATTCATATCATATCTGAATTATCCGCATCATAACTCAGTCCAAATAATTTACTAATTATTTTGTTAAACTATCGAACTCACAACTCAAAAGCAGCCTTGAGTTCTGAATTATGATTTCTGGAGTTGTACTAGCTCTCCTTTGAAGAAGATTCGTTATTAGGGTTAAATAGAACTGATATGATTTGCTGTTCTTCATCTTTAATTTGTGGCAGCTACTCTAGGGTTCAAGACGACAACATGACGGCCATAGTTTCAGTTTAAATTCTAATTTAGGGTTTGAGTTTATGGGTCTTTTTATAGAGTATTGAATTAATTTAAGCCGTCGGATGATCTTAGGGTTAATCAAAGCCATTCAGTCATGATAGGGTGACAAGTTAGCCCTAATGACTCGGCAAGGAGTTAGAAAGGACTCAGCAATGAGTCACTACATAGATCGGAATGAAACAGAAAGCTGTGCAGGTTTTCTCTCGGCCTGGGCGCACTTGGGAAGCGCACCATTGTAAATTTGTAATGGCGCACTTCCCAAGTGCGCCAGTGCAATTTTTTTTTGCCACCAAACTTCGTTTGTCTATAACTCCTTCATCCGATACCTGTTTCCCACAAACTCGGACTCTATTTCAACCAGAATTCTGAGACAAACACAATGGCGCAACCCCATTCCCTTAATTCTCACGTCTGAGATTAATTATTCTTTATTTTAGTTAATTTTTGATTATTCAAAAATCCGGGGTGTTACAACACAGCTCGCTTGACCGGGTCGGGTTGGAATGAGAACTAAGGAGATGGAGCAGCATGGCTATTCAAATCAATCCGAACCACTCCAAAAGCCCACTTCTGATCCGATACAGTTTTTGCTCGATAGGCGTGAATATTTGCTGCAGACCATAACATGGCTCCCCCCGATCCGATCCCAACACTTACATCCGAACCGAACCGAAGCAGTCCAACTCAATACACAAGAATTTGTTCAACTAGCTAAATACTTGACATAATCTTTAACTTGATGGACAGTTAGGATAGCGTCTTACGAATACAAACAAATATCAAGAACTATTCTGAAACATTATTACTCCTTTGAACCTTTACATTATGCGCTCCTGTATTTGCTACTTTGCTTTACATCTTATGCACACACCGTATACACTGTAGTTCACACACTTGCACGGGGGGATTCGGGCTATTTTACTCTAACTTATGTTATTGCTTCTCCAGTAGTCTAGTGATCATGGCCGAGAGACGTTCATCTAGATTAGCAAAGAAGATAGAAGTTGTAGAAACTTTTGAGAAATTTACTCTCGATGACATATCCTCTTCCTCAGACCCTGAATGGGACAATGAGGGCCCAAATTATGAAGTAGAAGCACACAATAGTGAAACACTTTCCGATAGTGAAGTTTCTCTGGGTGATGAAGAGGAAGGAGGGATAGGAAATAATCGAGCTCCGGATGAGTTTGAGTCTACCATTATATTGGAGTTACCCAAAGATTCTGTTGAATCGACGATTGATGATGACAGACTTGCTCGAATATGTCTAAAGAACGGGATACTGAAAAGAGATACCCTGGTGCCATCGAAAGCTGATCGTCCCCAAAATCCTCCGGAAGGATTTATGGCAGTTACCCGATTGATGTGTATGGTTGGGGCTATTCCACCGTTTCCACCGTTTGTTGTCGACATTCTGAGACAGATGCGGATTGCCCCCATGCAGTTACATCCCAACTTTTATGCTTATTTATATACCTTATATATAGCATACAGAGAGGTTTTAGGTATAGAGCCTACTTTCGATGACGTCCACTTTTTTTATAATTTCAAGCATCAGACTCAAGAGACTCCTTCCTTCTCCTATTTTGAATCAGTCCCAAAAAGGAAAATTATTTCAGCTCCATTTAGCAGCAAGGCCGGCGATTCTAAGCTCGAATGGTTTTATATCAAGAAACAGTCGGGGTGCGCCAGGAGATGGACCGAATCAAGTAAAGCACCGATTTTATAGATCTCAATTTTGAATGTTCATGCCAACATATTAATGTGCTTTCTTTTTTATTCGCAGTTGATAACCAAAAACAAATATCGGATCAATTGTACTTTGATCGGGTGCATCGGCTTCTCAATGGAGATCAAAAGTTTCTAACCATCAACGAAGTTCTTAAGGATGAGTATCTCCATCATCACGGGTTACTATCCCTTACCCGTGGCATAGGTCCTGGGTCGGGTCCATATGTATACATACCCCCAGTAGACATTATTCCTGAAACGGGCGAGGGCTTGAAAGTTCCAACAATACCTCTTGGACTTCGCCTTCTCCATCTTCAACTCAGGACGACGAGTTAGCCAACATAGCTGAAAAGCACAGAGAAGGGTATATCATTCCTGATGATGCTACTTCTCCTGAGAAGTCAACGTCCCTTAAAGAGCTGCCAATAGACGCTTCTCAAGGAGATGCCACTAATACTAACGATTCCACATTTAAGGGTTTAGGAGATCTCCCCCTGCCTGACACTATCTATACTTCAGTGGACTTTGGCACAAATCCTTTAACTTTCACTTCCTCAGAGGAGACTACTCCCGTGAAGGCCAAAGAGCCCACTCGCGTTGGTCTGGCTTCAGACTCGGGTTTGTCGGGGGGAACATCACTTAGGATGCACTCAACACAATAGCACCACACATCACAGCACTCACTTCTTATGTGAACACTGATTCTGAATTCTACTTACATTTTTGCGCAGGTACAATGTCTTGCCCTTATTATGATGTCAGAAAAATACGTCGTAGCATGTCTAGACCTCCTTCCGATGTCGAGCATGATCACCGTGAGAGCCGGGGCAGAGATGACAGAAGGCCTCATGATTCTTATCGACCATATACCTCGCGCTCTCGTTCCCCCGTCCAGTTGGATCCAGACAGATATAAGAGCCATTGAGGACAAGATACGTCGCAACCCAAAGACCGAACTTCTCCTCAAGACAAATACAGTCGGGAAAAAAGTCCACCGAAACATACCGATTCACGAGACAAACACAAGGTTTCTGAGAAGCGATCTAGAGAGGGTGATACAGCCATTGTGCCTACTAAGCAAAAAGACACTGAGCTAACATACTGCAAACCTCCACCATTGGACGCTGAGTCCAAAGTTAAGCTGACATATCTGAAGAAGCAGTTCCCAGATCATTACTTTGAGAATCTGACCTTTTTACCTGCACTTGAGGCTATTTCCTCAAAGTGAGCAGTTGAGGCTAAAGCGAAGATTGATGCAGTCGAGAAGCAATACTCAGAGATGTTCAAATATTCACGCAATCTCTCTAGAATTATTCGGACTTTAATTACAGATGCTAATTTGATGAAAAAGACTGCGGATGCCGATGTGAAGGCCATGAAAAAATTGGAAAAAGACCTAGAAGACACACATGCTCAACTCGTCGTCGCTCAACGAGACGCCAACAACTTCAAACAACAATTTGAAGGGTTACAGAAGCATTATCATGACTTGTTGGAATCTCATAGTCAAGAGCGTTTGGAGTTGATGAAACAAGCGGAAGACGATAAGTCAGAGAATATAAAAATGCAACTGACTTATAATACTCCTGAGCAAGAAAAAGCCGAGTTAGCGAGAAAAAATGCTGAACTGGAGAAACGAAACGCTGACTTTGAGCCAAGTTAATAGAAGCCGAGAATAGGGCTGCCCTAGCTGAGGGGAATGTGGAGAACGTTATTAAGTCTACTGAAGAGACCCGTAAATAGCTATCAGAGGCTCAGGAAGAAGTGCACGGTTTTGGCGAATTACTGATTGAATTCTTCGCGCACATTATTCGTCGCCGAAACATCTCTTGGATTGAAGATTATCCAAGTACCTTAGTTCAAGTATGGAGTCAAATCATCGAATGGGAGAAAGAGGAAGTTAAGGTAGAATTCGTTGATGAAGATAAGTTTATGGAGAAGTATCTTAGAGATGATGAACCGGCACGCCTGGCCGAGGGGCATTGCCTCATTGCCGCTGCTATGGAGGAGGAGAAGCGGATGGCCAATCAAAAGAATATCCCTGAGGTCGGTTCTTCTTCCGCTACCGCTGAAACTACTGAAGTCGAGGGATATGATCCCGAGAACCTAGGAATTCGTCAGGCGTCTCTTTTATCTCTTATACCCGAATTAGTGTCAGAGACGGTAGTCACACCAATTGAGAGACCGTCGGAAGGTATTTCTACCTTTTCACCCCAATTTGTCAAGGTCATCTCCACCTTTCATCACATAATTGGGCAATCAATGGGGGATCCTTTATTTTCACCTGAATTGATTACTGTTGCTTCTCATTCTGTAGGTGTTAAACCGACGGAGAAGACTGACATGGATCAGGGAACCACCACTGGGGAAAAATCTATGGAAAAGACCCAAGGAGAACAGGATAAGACTACCATTGTTGAGTCAGGAGGAGGAGATGAACTGTCTAAGGTCGAAACTTCTCATGACGACGAGATGATAGATGCCTTAAAAACGACGGTGGTAATAAGGGGCATGAAGAAGATCCTGATGTGGCTATAATTAGGGATTCAAAAGGTGCCGATGACATCACTTTGGCTGAAATGAAAGACGATCAAGACAAAAGTATGCAGCTAAAAGTTGAAGACCTGAACCCCGAAAGCCTTAAGCCCCTTGCAGTGATGGATCCTGGATCAAGGTTAGTCGTTAAGCTTTCAACTAGGTCTATTACAGAAAGCTTGCTAAAAAGTCTTCTCTTGATTCCAGTGTTCCGACTCCTGGGAAAAAATCAACCGATTCTAGCACTTCGATTGCAGAGAAGAAAAAGCCAAAGCGCATTATGACTGATGCTGAAAAAGAGGCTAAAAATGCTCATAAGGTTGACAAAAAATCCAAGTCCGCTCCAAAGCCCAAGTGATGAAGTGCTTTGTTTTATTTTGATACTCAATTGGTCCGAAATTGTTGTAGCGAGTGCGACCCTCGCATTTTTTGCTTGATTTCCTTGTACAAACTCACATGTTTGTAAATAAAAATAGTTTATTTCCTGCGATGTCTGATAGTTGTTAGTTTAGTACTTAAGTGAAAATGCAAAAGCATGTCATATTAAAGTTATATAATGAAGTCATTGTTGAGTGGAATATGTGTGCACATATATGCCCCCAATCAATCTTGGATAACTGAGCAAGAATTATTCAAGATTGATTAAATTAAAAATCCAATTGGCCTCGATTCCCTGACGGGGCCATATTCCTTTCGTCATTGATGCCTACTCTTTCTAGCATCTTTATACTCTCCTGTCTCATAACCAGGTTAGAGTATCGTTGAGGCGGTCTCTCATCTGGGTGTACCTTCACACCTCAAGGGACGTCATCTTCCCGTCCTTTATACTCTCTCTCTCGATTCTTGAGAGTTAGAGTTAAGAATGTCGTCTTCCCATTCTTCTGTGTTTTATCGTACAAACAGTCATTTTATTTGCTCCTGCACATAGGTCATCTCTAACTTTCCAAATTTAATTTAACATTTCATGTTTCATGGTCATGATAGAATAATTGTTGAAGATATAAATAATGTAGAAAAGTAAATGACACTTGATATTTTTATAGTGGTTCAACTAAGTCGTAGCCTACATCCACTTCATAATCCTTTGTTCATATAAACAGACTTTTTAAGGCAAGTCGTACCTTTTTACATAGCTTATATAAACAAAAAGGATGACATTTTATATTTAGCTCAGATATCGTCGTAAGTGCTGAGCGTTCCAAGCTCTGGGAATCTCCTCACCATCCACGGTCGTTAGCTTGAATGCTCCTGTATCAAGCTTCCGTTGGACGGTGTATGACCCTTCCCATTTGGGACCCAATTGGGTCGAAGGCGGGAAGACTCGTTTTAGTACTGGGTCTCCTGGTTCAAAAGTTTTGAAGCGAACTTTCCGGTCATAATAACGTGCTACTTGATGTCAATGTCTCGAGGCATGCAAGTCGGCTTCGTCTCTTTTTTCTTCAACAAGAGATTCTAGGAGGAGTGTTCTATTTGTCATCGGGTCATAATACGCAATTCGATGAGAAGGGACTTCTAATTCTACCGGGATCACTGCTTCTGACCCAAAGGAAAGTGAATAGGGAGTATGGCCGGTAGCCGTCTTAAAGGTTGTCCTGTAGGCCCATAAAGCTAGTGGCAACTCGTCTACCTATCTAGCTTTGGCCCGCTCCAACCGCTTCTTCAGAATTGATTTAATGACCTTGTTTGTGGCTTCAACCTGGCCATTTGACTACCGGTGAGCTACTGCAGTGTATCGTTTATCAATCTTGTATTTCTGGCAGAAGTTTCTAAACTCGATGCTATCGAACTGCGTCCCATTATCAGTTACGATGGTCTTCGGTATCCCAAATCGACAAATAATGTTTCTGACCACAAAACTGATCACCTTCCTCGCAGTGATGGTTGTTAAAGGTTCAGCTTCCACCCATTTTGTGAAATAGTCCACGACAACAATTGCGTACTTAGCTCCTCCTCTGGTAATAGGTAACACTCCAATAATGTCAATTCCCCACATGGAAAACGACCATGGGCTTACCATCGACTTGAGCTGAGTCGGAGGCGCTTTGGGAAATTTGGCAAATATTTGACATCTGTCGCAACATCGTGAATAATCAGCCGTGTCTTTATTCATGGTAGGCCAGAAATATCCATACCGTAATACTTTCTTTTCTAGGGTTTGGCCCCCAGTGTGGTCTCCACACTCACCTTCATGTACTTCTTGCAATACACGTTTAATGTCGTCGTGTGCGATACACCGTAATAGGGGCATTGAAAACCCTTAGCGATAAAGGACGTCGTCCTATAAAACGTATCTTGCAGCCTTGCGTCTTACAGCTCGTCTTTCGTTCTTTTTCAACGGGAGGGTTCCATTCTTGAGAAAATTCTTGATCGATGTCATCCAGGATTCTCTCTGGTTCAACTTCCAAGGCTAGCTCCGCTTCCATTAGATCAAAACTCAGTGGTTCCAAAACCTCTATCGGAACCATTTCAGTTTCTTTAGGATTATCTGAACTTGCTAGCTTCGCCAGTCGATCTACTTTTTGGTTTTCCGCTCTTGGAATGTGCGTTATGTTTTAACGCTCCAAACTTCCCAACAAATCCTTTACCTTTTTGAGATAAGTAATGACTCGAGGTCCTTTAGCAGTAAATTCTTCCCGAACCTGGCATACACCTATCTTGGAATCGCAATATATATCTAGTGTCTTCACTCCCAATTCTTTGGCGAGTTTCAGGCCGGCAATCAGGGCTTCATACTCGGAATCGTTGTTAGTAGCAGCAAACTCTAATCGTAATGCATAGTAAATAGATCGTCCTTCAGGAGTTATTAAAACAACTCCGGCATCGGACTTTCGATCATTTTTGGCCCCGACCGTATATAGCTTCCACAGACTAAGCTCTAACTCTCGGTCCAAAGTAACTACCTTGTCACCCACTGTTTCCTCTTCGGGAATTGTAAATTCAGCTATAAAGTAAGCCAACGCCTGCCCCCTTATTGATCTTTGTGGCTGAAAGTTCAAATCAAATTGACTCAGCTCAATGTTCCATTTAAGTAACCGTCCCGATGCTTCGGGTTTTTGCAACACTTGTCTCAAAGGTTGATCGGTATATACAACTATCGGGTGTGCCTGAAAATAATGGCAAAGTTTGCGGGAAGCAATCAGGAGGCTATAAGCAAGCTTTTCTATTTTTGGATAATTACGTTCCGCAGCAGCTAGTTTTTTGCTCACGTAATATATAGGTTTCTGGACTTTATTCTCTTCACGTACTAATGTCGTACTGACGACGTGAGATTATACCGCTACGTAGACGAACAAATCCTCATGTTCCACAGGATTTGATAATATTGGAGGCTTTTCTAAGAAGTCTAATATATTCTGGAACTCTTCCACACAGTCGGGAGTCCACTCAAAATTTCGCTTTCCTCGTATTATGAGATCCAAGAAAGGTACACATTTATCTGTAGCTCTGGAGATAAACCTACTCAATGCAGCAACTTTTCCGGCCAAGCTTTGAATGTCTTTAATCTTGCGTGGTTCTTCAATATCCCTTATTGCTGCTATTTGGTTAGGATTTATCTCAAATCCTCGAGAACTCACAATAAACCCCAGGAATTTTCCAGATGCGACAACAAACGAACATTTTAGAGGGTTTAACTTCATCCCATACCTTCGAAGAATATTAAACATTTCAGTTAAGTCCCTTGTATGATCGGAAGACTGTTTAGACTTCACAAGCATGTCATCCACGTAAACCTCCATGGTTTTCCCGATTTGATTATAAAACATGCGGTTGACCAGGCGCTGATATGTGGCTCCTGCATTCTTTAACCCAAATGGCATTACCACATAACAATATAACCCCAAGTTTGTTATGAAGCTTGTATGCTCTTGATCTGGTATGTGTATGGGAATTTGATTGTACCCAGAATAAGCATCCATGAAGGACAAAATCTCGTGCCCGGCCGTCGAATCTACTAGCTGGTCAATTCTGGGGAGAGGAAAGCTATCCTTCTGGCAAGCCTTGTTCAAATCAGAAAAGTCGATACATGTTCGCCACATCCCGTTTGACTTTTTAACCAGGACAGGATTCGATATCCAGTCGGGATATTTCGAATCCTTAAATAATCCATTATGTTTTAATTTCTCTACCTCTTCTTTTAAAGCTGCTGACGGCTCTGGGCCCAACATCCGTCTCTTCTATTTGACTGGTGGGTGCTTTGGATTAATACATAAAGAGTGGCTCATGATGGCAGGCGAAATCCCTCACATGTCAGCGTGAGTCCAGGCAAACACATCCAAATTTGCCTTTAAAAAATCATCCAACTCTTTCGCTCGGACTGGATCTAGTTGGGAGTCGATCTTTAATACTTTTGTCGAATCTGTCTCATCAATAGGTATATCCACTGTTATTTCGTTGGGAGCCGCCTTCCTGTCCTCGGGTTCTCTATCCTCTCTGGGATCTATATCCTCGAGCACGTCTGAGGGCGACTCTCTTGGGACAGGACCACTTAATTGCTATGCTGAATTCTCCTTTGGAGGGGAGGAATCGTCCTTAGCTTCTATATTCAATCCCTTCATTAACCTCTTTAACTCCGTCATGTAACAAAGCTTGGTCGCCCCTCATCACCCCAATTCCTGAGTTAGTCGGGAATTTAAGCAGCAAGCGCCAAGGTGCAGTACATGCCCTAAACTTGGCAAGGGCCGGTCGGCCTAGGAAGGCATTGTAGGGCGACTCCACATCCAAAACTACAAATGGCAGGATCCTTACTCTCTGGCGATCTCCCTGCCCTAATGTGACTGGTAATTCCACATAGCCCATCGGAGCCGTCGACACTCCGTTGAAGCCACGTATCCATCCTTCGCATGGCTTTAAATCTTTTGCTTCGAGTCTCATTTGTTCGAAAGCTTTCTTTAAGAGGATATTGACCGAGCTCCCGTTGTCCACTAACACTTTATGGACTAAAGCAGGGCCAATTGTTGTGATAATCACTAGTGGATCGTCCGTTGGAGATTGAACTTCAGAATCATCTCTATTGCAGAATACGACGTCATATAACATCGTCTTTTGTTGTTTTACTGGAGTAACATCATCGAGGCTACTGCATTCTCCTACCTCAAAATGCTTGGAGGTATTGACGTACTGATCCATTGATTTAAAACTACGACCAACTAGGTGAGGTCTGCCTATAATAGTATTAATGACTATCCCCTTACCATTTTCCTGGGCTGTGGGTTTTGAAGTAGGCTGGTTTTGGTTCGGGGCTTGTCCCCTGTCCCTTGAGGCGACCTTGTACTTGTCTAACTTCCCTTCCCGCGGCAATCTTTCGACTATATCTCTCAAATGACGGCATTCATTGGTGGAATGACCGTGGGTTCCATGAAACAAGCAAAACTTTCCTGTTGTGATTTCTTTCTCAGTGGAGTCTCTGGGTGGTGGTTTTTTGTACTACAATATGCTATATGTATCTAAGTAAATATTCTCCAATGTATCATTTAACGGCGTCTAATTTTCAAAAGTCTGGAATCTGGGTCTTTTGCTAGAGCTATTCCCTTGTTTCTGCTCTTTCTATTGTTGTTCCCATTTCTGTTGCTATTACCCCCACTCTGGTTGCCAACATTTACTTCCACCTTCCCTGAACTATCACCAGATTGTTTCACAGCAACGTTACTCTGGATACCTTCCCTCGAGGCCTCTTCAGACTTTCTCTTCCGATTTGCATGAGATTCTTCTCACCTTAAGCGGATATTAGCTTTTTCATAGAACAATTCTCTAGTAGGAGGCGGTTTCCCTGACAGGTAATCCCCGATCTGTGTCAGGATCTACTCCTTCTATCAAGGCCATTAGGATAATGGGCTCATGGGGATCACTAACTTCGGTGACGGCCAGGTTGAAGCGATCCAAATATGACTTCAAAGATTCTCCTGGGGCCTGTTTAATCCGTGACAATTCTATGACGCTCTTGGACTTTCGGGCATGTCGAAACTGATTCATGAAGCGCTCACTTAATTCTGTGAAATTTGATATCGACCGAGGGGGGAGTCGGGTGAACCACATTAATGCCACGTCTTCAAGATAAATTGGAAAAGCTTTGCATTTTACGGCATCTGGAGCTGATGCCGCATTCATGAACCATGCATACCTCATCAGATGTTGCCATGGGTCTGTTCTCCCTGAATATTGATCCATCTGAGGCAAGTTGAATCGCCGAGGGAACTGGAAATACATTATATCATCTGTGATGGGGGTATGACTTAGCTCATTGCCCCAATCTTCATTAGTATACCGCCGGCTTTCGGACATAAACTGGCGCACCATTGCCCATACATCGGCATTTGTTAATGTCTGCACATGCTCTCTAGGTCTGATGTCCGGATTACCCCTGGGTTCCTGATTAGGGGATAACCTCCTGTTTCTAGCGGCAACAACTCTACATTTCTCTCTGCGCTCTCGGTCGATCTCAGGAGGCAGAGGTTGAAGAAGCTACTATTGCGTAGGGTTGGTAATATTAGGATCCCTGGGTAGGACGTGGGATCCACGCATGGGTAATAACATAGGCTGTTGCAGGCTTGGGTCATCAGGGCCTAATACACGAGCGGCGTCTTCTCGGGATCCTAAAGATCCAAAAGACAACTGATCGAGGTTCTGAGGTCGTTCAAGCGACCTTCTCTCAAGAGGACGTCCCTTGTCTAAAGAAGACGAATCATCTGTAGCAAGGCGGCGTGTTGGGGAAGGAGTCTTCTGCCTCCGGAGCTCCTGTAGTTCTCTACCCATAGTGATCATGTTTTCCTACATGCGAAGGCTATCACGCCTTTGGGATTCCAATGCTTCCTTAGTGCTCTGGAGCATGTCAAGAAAGCAAGAAAAATCTCCCTGTGTAATGGGTGCAGATGGATGAGACTGAACATTATTCATCGTGGCTGGAATCGGAGCGTTGGTGGGAGCTCGAGTCGAACTTCCAACTTCATTCTAGTTCGGATCGGATCGGTGCGCAGTGGCCTGGCCGGAGCGGTTCGGATGGGGGGAGTGAGTGCCCTCAACCTCATTAGACCGGATTGGATCGGAGTCTTCCATCCGGTTCGGACCCTCCTGATCAGAGCGGTCTGCTCTAGAGCCTTGAGCACGCGACCTCGTTAACACGAAGATTGCTGATCTTCTCTAGCATCATTTCCCCTAGCGCCTTATACTTCTTTTCCTTTTGTCTTAGGCATAATACTCGATTCTCCAACAGTTAGTCAACAAGTACTTAAAGATGTCAGAAACAGAGGATTAACTACTTTGAACTTGAGAGTCCAAATAGTAGAATGATAATCCCAAAAGGCTGAGAATTCGAAGATTTCTTAGTGAAAGCACCAAAATGTTAGATCCTAAATTGGCTCTAACACCCAAACTAGCAAAGATTCTAATAAGATGAAAAATGAAATGAAGAAAACACACAATTTATAGTGATTCGGTGTTAATTAGCCTACGTCCACTTTTCTTCTATTTTGATTGATATCTTGAAGGCGAGTACAACAATGATTTTCACTCAAATCTCACTCATTTCATCCATTGATTCACTCAATTTCCTTTGCAATATGACTTGAAAGATGATTGTAGGCTGAATAAGTTGGTGGAATTCGGGTTACAAAGGAGTTTCAATCCTGAAAATGCCAAAAGATCCTTCCAAATGCCTCTTGATGGTGTATTTATTGGTGGAAAAAGCTCCTGAAACCAGATCGGTTTGGATCCACGTGGCGTCCATCGCATCACTTTCGGGTTCAGATGGATTCTGGTGATGACAACACATCTGGTTAGTGGCAATCGTGGGTAGAACATGTACATAACCGCCCCGATTCTTAAGGAGAACTTGGAGTGAAGCAACTGAAATTCTAGGTTCGGATCGGATAAGCTGATGACTGGGGGTTCGGATCGGCTTTGTCTTCTCCGATCCGGTCAAATTTGCGTTCTTTCCTTTATAGCTTTGTGTTGGTTTGTCTCTGCCCAAGAAAGCCCGATCCGATCCGATTGTTTGGCGGGGTGTTCTTCATTATTTTATCTTCAAGCTTTGTGTAGCCTAGTTCACAAAGTAGGCTAACACAAATGATCAAGGTTTTTGTTGGAAAGCAGAACCTTGTGGTTGATGACCAAAGCACAGCTTATTTAGGCATAGCTTTGTGTATAGTGTTACTTCGCGAGCCTCACGCCCCGGTATGAACCAGAAATGGGAGAAGGATCCAGGGAGAACATGCGTTTCTTTCTAGCTAGAAGTGGTGTCATGGTATGGAGCTATTTTACTTATGTGGATGATGGAATGAGGCGCCTTGGATTTAAGTCCCTAGTGGTTCTTGATTTGCGCCCTATAGGGCGGGGAAACGTATTGTTCAGGAATTATATATAATCCACTAACGTAAGTTGTGGTACGACGCTGTGGCTCCTAGGGCTCACCTGAGTTTGAGTCCTGAGGCACGGGCTAGAGTGTCTCGAATTCGGTAAGGACGATCCCTTGCCTTGGTTCATAGATGTAAATCCAACTTCCAATATGACATCATGTGGTTTTGATTGTAGAACTAGTATGGCGACACGATATATGGTACGCATGTCGTCTATGATTGATACATTTATATTTGAAGTTGTTTTTGACACTATGCACTTATAATAATATCAAAATGATTTGTTTATACATATCAAGAATGTTTGGCTATTACAAGGGAAAACTTTATCCTTCGGCTTGCGTTGCATTGTGTGATGGGACCTGAATCTTGTAATAGCTTCATTTTTCCTAAAAGCATTGCATTGTTTTATTTTAAACTAAGATCATGTTGAGTAAACCCGTTCCGTGTTATACGGCATGGTCCCGTGATTTACCTAACTTTAAAATCAAGCTAATAACTATTTTAGTTCTCACACCAGTCCCATGACTGACCTGGAGTTTATTGTTTTAACCTAAACTCTGGATGCCCATATTTTCCACACGGGCAACTAGTAGTTTTGGTTTTGCAGATATTATATTCATATGATCCTGGTTTACAGCTGAAGCGATATTTGGAAAGCTCTATATCCGTGTATTTCTTCCAGTTGTATTTTGTATTATTTTTCCACTGATATACAAATGTAATTTAAATATCTGATATTGTATTTCCAATGTGTAATATTTATTCATGCTCTGATATATTCTTGTACTCTGATGTAATTGTTGTAACAAGCAATAAAATGTTCCTCTGTTTGTGTTCTGATTTGCCTTGTTCTCAATTCTATCTGTGCTTTCCTTTACGGGGAGGTTTCGGTCGTTTCATTTGGTATAAAAGCTTTGGTTTACAGAGCTAGGGAACAAGATACATTAGAACCGAACGAAAGAATCCATCAGAGATTGGATTTGTAATATCCAATAAGAATGACTCATTAGAGATGGGATCAGTAGTATCCTAGAATGAGTATGAAGAGTATTATTTTCTATAAATAAATAAAAAACAAAAAGCAAATTTAATTTTGAAGTTTTTATCTTAATATGCGTAATTGAGTATATTATTTTATTTTAATTTGGACAATCGAGTATATAAAGATTTCGAATATACGCGTAATTAACGTATATTCGAAGTTTTAATATACTGGATAGATATAGAATAACACTCTAGTCGCCTGGAGAGGATTCTAATGATTGAGATCTCATTATCCGAATTTATGTTCGAGTTTCGTAAGTGGGATATCTATATATTTCCATTGACTAGTGTGAGAACCAAAATATATATAGGGTTTGTTATTGTGACTTGCCATCAAAAATATGATTTTTGACTATATATATAAAGGTTATATATATTATAAAAGCTAATCAACTAATTGATTGCTGGATGTGATGTTTGATTATTAGTTTAACTAATAAAATTATTGGAATAATAATTAATAAAACCAATATATAAAGGAATGACAAATTTAACTAAATCAAATTTAATATTGAACTAAATTGAAAATGGATTAGAATTAAAAGTTGAGTTGATTAGTAAAACAATTTTAGCTCCGTTCCTCTTCGAGGACGAAAAGATTTTAAGTGGGGGAGATTGTAACAACCCGGAAATTCGGAACCAATTTTTTTTTTTTTTTTAGCAGTTTTAATGGATTTTAATATTTAAAATAATTTATTTTAAATAATAACAACAAAAATTTTATTTAAATCAAAGTTAGGACGAATAAATTTATTTTAGTTATAAAGCGAGCTTGAAATGGAATGGTAGTTTGAAAATTCGATTTCAAATTTCAAATGAATGTACAGGATTCAAAATAAATCGGATTTCAAATAAATCGGATTTCAGTAAAACCAGAAATATTTGAATCTGTTTGAAAATATCTTTCCAACGATTGTGAAAAATCCATATTTCATAACGGGAATTGAAAGTTATGTCCAATTTAAAATTCAGAAAAGTCACTATAGAATTTATATATTTTTTAATATAAAATATAGCCCTTAAAAATAAATATTTTGGAAACGACCTCCGTTTTAAACGAAACCACTTTGGTTGGATCCGGAATATCAACTTATTTCTAGATTCCAATTTTCATAAATTTTGGAATTAATATGTGAGCGTGGCAAAAGAAAATGTGTTTTGTCAATTGCAGTCAAATTGGATCGACCAGAAAAGGACCATTTTTCAAATGGTCTCTGAATTCGATGAAATTAATTTTGTAAGGACTTATCATCAAAACAAAGTTAGAAACATTTTTTTTGTAATTTTTGGAGTCTATGGCCCCAATAAATTAAAATGTACGTTCAAATTCAATTTTAATTGATTTATATTTTAATTTGGTTTATAACTGACTGAAACAATCGAATTGGCTTATCAGACATATCCTATTGTGTCCGGAATGGGGGTATTTAGCTAGTGGCAACAGTTATTGGGTTTGACTTGGAATTAGTATCAACGAACAGGTATTTTTTAAATTAAAGGAATAAAAAAATTATATAAATACCCCTAGACACAAAACCCTAGCCCTCTATTTTTCAACGTCGCCCCTTTTGAAATCAATGGCCGATTTTTCCCAAATTAAATCACCTACAAACTTTCAATCCACTTAGTAATTTGCCAAATCCCCAAAGCAAAAATGAATGACCTACACGAGCTCTAGAATATGAACGGATATGATCGTTTTTTGTAAGGATAAGCTCTTGATTTTGGGCCTTGAAGCTTCGCCGATTGCTCACAAATTCTGGCGCATGTTGGAGTTTGAAGTGGCCAACGGTGGTGGAGCACTTTACAACGGTCGAATGGGTGTTCTCAGATCATCGGAATATCGTGTATATGGGGGTGCGATTTGATGAGGAGGTGTCGTATGTTTTGGGTTCGAAAGCACCTGGAGGAAGACACGAAGAAGAACATGGCAGTGAAGAACAAAAGGGATGGCCTTGATTTGTTTTGATGGTAATAAATGGTTTAATTAATTCATTAATTATTTAATAATGTAGTTAGTAAACAAATTGCCATAACTTTTATATTCGGAAACAGAATTCGATAATTTCAGAGACGTTAGAACCGTAAATTCGATATCTACAGCATGGAGAAGACAACAATGAAAACAATAGTGAGTTTTTCTTTATGTAATTAATTTAGTTAATTTTGTAAGAAAAAAATGTATGTATTGTTTTCAAATAAAAATATTGCTTTTAAAGAAATAAATGTATTGTTATCAAAATGAAATAAGCATTGTTACCAAAATGAAATAAGCATTGTTATCAAAATGAAATAAGCATTGCTATCAAAATAAAGTTTGCATTGTTATCAAAATGAAATTTGCATTGTTACTAAAATAAAATTTGCATTGTTATCAAAATCAAATTTGCATTGTTATTAAAATGAAATTTGCATTGTTATTAAAATGAAATTTGAATTGTTATTAAAATATAAGTTTCATATTCTTTACAAATATAATTTGCATTGTTTTTAAAACATAATTTACACTATTTTTAAAAATAAAAATGGCATTGTTCAGAAATAAAATTTGCATTGTTATCAAAATCAAATAAAATTTGCATTGTTCAGAAATAAAATTTGCATTGTTATCAAAATCAAATTTGCATTGTTCAGAAATAAAACTGGCGAAGAGGAAACCAAAGGTGAGAACTCCTTCTCACTTTAATTATTTTGCAGTTAATTATATACTAGGATGCAGACGGTGCTTAGCAGCACCCGACACTATTTATTGCAGAAACCATGGTAGTTTGTTTTGACTGTATTGTATGTTGTTTGTGATGCTGGAATGTTGAACATAATGTTAACATTATTGTGGCAGTTGGAATTAAATTATAAATATTTATTTATACTTTAAAATATTGAAATTGGTTAAGTTTAAAAATAATTCAATCTGAATTAGAATTGGTTAAATTTGTTAACCAATAATTTATTTAAATAAACTATTGTTGTTTGGAAAGCCCACATGGGTGTTGGAATGATATATGACATACACTAGTCCCAATATTTAGTTGTATGTCAATAGATGGATTGACAGTTGTGATGAGCGTAATTTATTTATTTTATTGCTCACACAGTTGTAAATTTCACTTTGAATGTGAATGTATTGTTTAATGATTACTTATCATTATTGTGAATACATGTGGTGTGTGAAATCCATATAACTAAAATTATATGTTAATTGATTGAGTTGCATTCCGATTCAGAAATAAATAATATTTTACAATAAATAATGTTTTATAAATAATCATTTTAGAATAAAAGATCATTAGAATAAAAGAACATTTATGATGTAAAAGAACATTTTTTGATGTAGGAGAACATTTCTGATGTAAAAGAACATTTTTATGTACGGAATAATTTAAAATAAAGAATATTTTAAAATAAAATGTTTTAACAATAAAAATGTTATTTTTATTGTATGTATAAATAAATAAAATAATTATATGTTGAAATACATTTTTGTTACATAAAAATGTCACTTTTAACTTATTAACAAAAATAAAATATTCATTTGCTAGATTATATTTTTGTACATTAAAAATAGTTGAACAATAAAAATGTCATTTTTATTGAATGTATAAACCATATAAAATATCCATGTGTTGAATAAAAATTTTAAATAATAAAAATAATTATATAGTTAAACGCCCTTTTTATCGATCGATTTTATTCATTTTATAATGAATATCGAAAAGAAGCAATTTTAAGATTTAATGTTTTGGAAATATTATCATTTTAATATGATAAAGATATATAATATTCAATTTGATTTAAAATTGAAAATGAAGTTGGAATCATTTTAAAATGAATATATAAATGATTAATAAAATAGGTTTTAAATGGAAATCGACGAAATATATATATATATATATATATATACATATTATATATATTTTGTGGCCTGAATACAAAGCACCGCGCAGCGACGTTCGCGAATTTCGACCATTAATTTCAAATTGATGTAACGGGAGATCCGACCGTCAGATTCTCCTAAAACCAGAGTTTTTGGGTTCATATCGAAAAGAGATTTCCAATGAATATAAGAAGTTTGAAATCTAACGGTTGGATTTGGAATTATGTCCAAATAAAATATGAAAAAGGTAGCTATGGATGCAGTTCGGTGGCCGTTATTGGAAACCAACTGTATGGGCCTTAATGGAATTATTAAAAATAGGGAAAAATTATGTAAAATCATAATTAATAATCTTGAAAGATCTTGGATTAAAAATTCCATATTTAAAAAGATAAAAATATATTTTTGTTGAAATGAACTAGTTATTAACTAGAATAAATCTTTAATTAAGATTTAATGGAGTTTTCCAACTAATTAATATTTATTCAGAATTAAATAAAATAAATTGGATTTTGGGTTTGTCGTGAACGTGATTTAAATAACTCTGTTCTTAAACCCCAAGTGAAAAGGATAAATTTTTTAATTAAGATTTATAAATATTTACTAATTAATGTATAATTAGAATTGAAATGAAAGTTAATTGTGGGTTTGTCATGAACTATGTTATAAATGACATTTGCTCTTTAATCCCAATTAACACTGAAGATATAATTTGGAATTTATAAATCTTTTATTAAAATTTAAATGGAATTTATAAATCTTTTATTAAGATTTAAATGAGAATTTTTCCAAAATAAAGTTTTCCAATTTAATAGAATGAATTGGAATTGAAGGGAATTCGATTTAATAATAATCGAGATAAGCTTCTATGAAAGAAGACCGTTACTATATATGGAATTTGAAATGCCTTGTCGTTATTCCATTTATATTATTAGTCTGATACAGAAATTTATATCGATTATATGTTGATCTGTTTTCCGTGAAGATTCCATAGTTAATGGAAGATGATTTGGCTTTATCGTGAACTATGTTTTAAATGATATTAGTTCCTTAACCCAGTTAAAGATAAAGATTAATTTCTTAAATTTGAATAATCATAAAGTGAAATTTTGTAACAACACGGAATTTTGGAACTAATTTAAAAATTTTATTTTATAAATTTTAATGGTTTTAAATATTTTAAATAATTTATTATAAATAATAACGATTAAAATTATTTAAATTGAAGTTAGAACGAATATATTTATTTTAATTATAAAAGGGAGTTAGAAATAGCATGATAGTTTAAAAATTCGAATCTGAACTTTGACTGAATGTACAAGATTCAAAATAAATCGGATTTTAGTGAAACAAAAAAAATTTAAATCTGTATTAAAATATCTTTCCAACGAATCTGAAAAATTGAAATTTCATAGCGGGAATAAAAGTTATTGCCAGTTAAAAGTTCATAAAAGTCACTATAGAATTTATATATTTTTTAAATATAAAATATAACACTTAAAAATAGCCATTTTGCAAACGACCTCCGGTTTCGACGAAACCACTTTTGTTGGATCCGGAATTTCAAATTATTGCTTGATTCCAATTTTCATAATCTTTGGAATTAATATGTGAGCGTGGCAAAAGAAAACATGTTTTGTTAATTTCAGTCAAATTGGATCGACCAGAAAATGGCCATTTTTCAAACGTTCTCCAAGTTTGACAAAATTAATTTTGTTAGGACCGTATCGTCAAAACATTGCTAGATTTATTTTTCGGGAATTTTCGGAGTCCGTATATGGCCCCAGTAAATTAAAATGTCTGATAAAATTAAATAAATAAATGATTTATATTTTGAATTAAAGAAAACAGACTGAAAACAATCGTTTGGGCTGACGGGACCTAGCCCATTATGTCCGGAACGGGGGTATTTGCCTAGGGACAACTCTTGTTGGGCTGAAATTGGGGCAACAGAGACTTAACGGGTTTATTTGCAAAATTAAGGAATTTATATTATTTTATTATAAATAACCCTAGGATAAATCTAACCCTATCTAATTAGACCAGCCGCCACAAACTGAAATGAATGGACGATATCATCCCAAGTCCTTCCTCGAATCGCATACCGATTACATGGAATTAAATCATGGAATCAATACACAAATTCAAGAGGATGGCGTGCTCTTCAAACTGATACGGAGATGATGAACTTTCATTGTGAATTCTTCTCGATATCGATGCTCAAATGTGCTTGAGTTGGTTACGTTTTCTGACCAAGATAGTGCGAGCGTTGGGAGGTTCGGGGGGTTGGTTGGCGTCACTGTAACACCCCACGTCCATTAATGTCACTGACAAAGGGAATGCATTAACTTCCATGGAGGTTTTAAGTGAATATAGAACAGAAAAATTACAACAAGACAGATAATAAGTAGTACTTGGGAATCTAAAACATCATTTTATTGCAGCGGAATTTAAACATGTTTATTACATCATAATACCATAAATCAGATTCAAGTACAATATCCATCTTGATAAAACAAAATACATAATCCCATTACATCAATAGCCATTAAAGAAGAAAACAAGCTGGACTTTACTTCAACGGTCCAAGCTTTCCAAAAGAGGGATAAAGCAATCCAATTAAACTCCACTAGAGCTGAGCACAACCTGAGGACCTGGAGGGGGAAAAAGGATAGAAATAGAGGGGGTCAGACATAAAGTTTGGCGAGTATGATAATTCTAACAATACTATTATCAAAATAACTAGACTAAGGCATAAGCTGGAAAACAAGGAAATGTCTATGAACTATTGGGTATGGAAGAGCAGATAAAGATAACGTCAAAGGCACACCTAATTACTAACGAATAATTACTACACTGCACCGCACCAGTCAACCTCAAAGTTGATCCCGCTTGCTTCACACAGAAACTATATAAATAGCCTTGCTTACCCCTAGCTGACTACATATGTGCCGTCTGCCCCTATATCCACTAGGTGTACCCCACTACCCACTTTCGATCGGCTCCCTCCTCGTAGATACCCGTGCTGGCCCCACAGTGGGGTGTATCACTCCCCTAAAGTGGCAACCCGATACAACTTGAGAATGCACGGCTTATACCTACACGATGCAACAACGTCTTACCTACCAGCCCGGGTCCACACACGCATATGAAACCCGTTGGACTTGCGTTGCCACCGCTACCCCGTTCTGTCCTCTTATAGTCAAGCCCAGTATGCATGTCCCGTCCTCGACTTGGTTCGAGCCCACAAAGATACGTTTTGGTTACTGGTTGAAATGGGCCCCCACAAGCTACCCACCTAAGCTTGTCACCACTAGTATATCCCACTTAACCCTCTTAGTCATGTTCATTTACATGTGTGTTTGGTTAAGTCTTACTAATCGTATTTCACATGCCACTAAGGGCAACCACTAGATTCCTCATGCCACCCAAGGCACCTACTTAACCCCCATGTCCCACCTTACATGTTTATCTGGTTAAGTATTTCTTAATTAATTCAGGCCATAACCTCATAAAGACCTCTCACATTAGACTTGCATTTATGGCAGCTGGATTTGCCGGGCGGGTCCGAGCAGTCTTACACCATAAAAGAGTCTAACCTCGTGTCTTTACAACTGTTATGCTTTAATTTGGGCCTAGGACCTCTCACGCTGGGCTGACATTTTTGACCACTGGATTTGCCGGGCGGGTCCGGGCAGGTTTACGTCACAAATGAGTCCAACCTCGTGTCCTAAGCATTGATTTTCACTTATAATCTTTTACCCCAATTTTAATAATTCCCTACTCAAATTATTAATTATCTCCAATTTTAATGATGCCCATAATTGACTCAATTATGGGCATCCACTCATGGCATGCAAAATCATATCAATTGCACCCCAACTTATTAAATCCTTAATATTACCCCTACCCCACGTTATACGTTCGCTTATTCAATGCGGATTATACGTTAGACTCGAATAGTCTAACTCATAGCACAAAGATAAATTATCACAACATATGGACAAATAAAATAATATAATCATAATAGGGGTGAAACTTGCATAAAACACATGTTAAGGATCTAAAGTTGTCAACTTGTTAAATGTCACAATTTACATGATATGATCATAACCCAAATTTATGTATGAACTTGCATATGGGGTTTTATGCAACATAATGATGGTGTGAACTAGCATCTAATACATAGAATTCACATATGTCATAGCATAATTCTAGATGTCATAATAGATGTCATGGCATATGTTTATAATCTTTACTACTCAATCTAAACTTGCATACATGATTTGTCATATAGATCAACATAGCCCAAACATTATGATTTGATTAACATGAACTAATTAGTATAGATAATAACATCATGACTTTATAACATGTATGATTTATCACAATTTAGCATAGAAAACTACAACCTATACCATGTCATCATAGCATGATTTACAACATATAGGATATCATCATCACATAACATGGGATTTACAACATACATGATAGCATAAGGTTTACAACAACATATATGACAATCCACATCATTTACTTATAATCCATTCATAACTTAATCTAATTAGTTTAATAATAATCTTGTTAAGATCATCATACTCACAATTAGAGAAGAAAGAATCTTGATTTGCTTTAGAGTTGAGTAGAATTAGGGTTTTGATTAGCTTTTCTTCCTTCTTAGTTGGTGGCGGCTAGACTGAGTTCCATGGCGGCGGTATGACGGTGGCTATTATATTTTTCATGTGAATTAGAGTGAGAGACTACCTAGATATTTATAGAGTTTAGGGTTTATTTAGACCGTCAGATACACTCAGAACTAAACTGAACCGTTTAATTTGCCAACTCAGCCCTAAAACACATTAGCCAAACCCTAGCCGCCTGGACAGGTCGACACCCAGGTCGATTGCCCAGTCGACCTGGCGGGGTGTCGACTGCCCAGTCGACTCCCCAGTCGACCTGGGGTGCTGGGCGGGAATTTTCCCGCCTAGCCTGTTTGACTTCGAATTTTGAATTTTAAATTTCTGGAATCCGTTTTGAATTTTCTTAAACTTCCGATGGCTATAACTTCTTCATACGAAGTCCAATTCACGCAAACTCGGACTCTATTTCAACCAGAATTCCGAGACGAACACAATGACGCAACCCGTTTCCCACAATTCTCATGTCTGAGATTAATTATTCTTTAATTTGTGAATATTAATATTAACAAAATTACGGGGTGTTACATTCTCCCCTCCTTAAAGGATTTCGACCCCGAAATCTTCAAGTCAAGAAGAATGTATATCTTAAAATCCAATCATCCATCTACTCAACCATCAAACATAGGCATCCATTGTCCTTATAGACTTCTAATGCTTTCATGTTTAAATGAACAGTGTGTGTATATGTCCATATCTAATGCAAAATTAGGCGGTCCACTGATTCAGTTGACCTCCTTAATGAAAATCATGATAGTGCCATGCGTCCATTATGTATGCGAAAGAACCCTATCGGTACATATTATTTCTACATGCGTGCACAACCATTCACCAAAATGCGGTATTTATATGATAGCACAACCATTATACATCCATTTTACTAAATACAGCCATTTATATGCAATATGCAGTATGAAGTGACTGAGCCGATCTAGTGCCTAACAGTGTGTGTATATGCGTCCACGAGAAACCACTAGCAAACACTTGCCTCCACTTTGCATCCATCATACATAACATGTCTCAAACACATGTTTCAACCATAGGATGATCCTAACTAAAGGTCAAAGATACTAGCGAGAGGATACTCTAAACGTAAGATAAGTACAAGATAAGCGATAAAGGAGAAATTAAAAGACATACCCTCAAAAAGAAAAGGGTACAACGAACGCATCTTCTCTTCCGTCTCCCAAGTAGCGTTGCTCTCATCATCTCCCTATTGTACTTTGACTAGTTTGACCTCTCGATTTCTCAACTTCTTCATCTCCGACACAAGAATGCATGTAGGAGCTCGTCGAATCGTCGCATCACGCTCTATCTCCACCTCTCTAAGCAAGCTCGGCTCTACCACTTCCGCGGTCTCGTGCAAGCACTTCCTCAAATGTGAAACATGGAATATGTCGTGTACACCACTAAGTCTCTCAGGCAACTCCACTCTATACGCTATCTGCCCAATCCTTTCCTTAATAGGAAACGGCCCTACGCACCTTGGTGCTAACTTCCCAACAGACCCAAAGCGAACAACGTTCCGTAATGGAGACACTTTGATAAAGACCATGTCCCCAACTTCAAACTAAAGATCTGTCCTCCTCTTATCCACATAAGATTTCTGCCTATCTTGCGCGCTTTCATCCTCCTTCGAATCAAGTCGATCTTCTCCGAAGTCTTTCTAATCATATCCGGCCCAAGTAAGATCTTATCCGTAGATTCCCACCAACATATAGGTGAACGACAAGGTCGTCCATAAAGAGCTTCAAAAGGTGCCATGCCAATGCTGGACTGAAAGCTATTATTATATGCGAACTCTACCAATGGAAGATGCTCTTCCCATGTACCCCCAAAGTCTAGGGTACATAGCCTCAAAAGATCCTCTAGAATGTGATTCACCCTCTTGGTCTGGCCATCCGTCTGAGGATGATATGCGGTGCTCAAACATAACTGAGTCCCTATCGCTTCTTGTAAGCTCTTCCAAAATTCGCTAGTGAAGATAGGATCTCGGTTGCTTACTATGCTAGAAGGAACACCATGCAAGCGAACTATCTCTCGGACGTACACAGAAGCTAACCATGGAGCAGTCCTCTTACTCTTCACGAGAATAAAATGGGCGCTCTTAGTAAGTCTATCTACTATAACCCAAATTCCCGTATTACCCTTCCTTGATCTTGGTAATCCATCCACAAAGTCCATCGAGACACTCTCCCACTTCCATAGTGGAACCTCCAATGTGTGAAGCAACCCACCGGGTTTCTTTTGCTCTGCTTTTACTTGTTGGCACACCAAGCATCTAGCGACATACTCGGCCACATCCCTCTTCATACTGGCCCAAAAGTAAACTCGCTTCATGTCTTTATACATCTTGTCCCCGCCGGGATGAATGGTCATCTTCGAACGATGTGCTTCGTCAAGAATAGCCTTCCTTAAACCTTCGTCTCGAGGAACACAAAGTCTACTATCCCTACGTAACCAACCCTTATCATCTAGGGTATACATACGGAGATGGCTTGATGACTCCCCTCTTTTGAGCTTTTCTACTAACTCAACCAATTGTGGGTCGTCTCGCTGTGCCTCACCAATCCGTCCCAAAAGCATAGGTCTGACCTCCAAGGATGCTAGCAAACCGGGTACAAAGTCAACGGAAGGTCTAAAATCAAACATAGAGATGAATTCGAAGTTTTGCCGTTCAACAAACAACAGACTCAAGGACAACCTTTTCCTACTTAAGGCGTCCGCCACCACGTTACCCTTGCCAGGGGTATATGTTATTTTGAAATCGTAGGACGCTAAGAACTCCATCCACCTTTGCTGCCTTAAGTTCAAGTCATTCTGGGAGAACAAGTATTTTAAAGATTTGTGGTCAGTGAACAATTTGAATTTCTCCCCAAGAAGATAATGACGCCAATACTTAAGCGCGAAAACAATAGCGGCCAACTCTAGGTCATGTGTAGGGTAATTTTTCTCATGCGCCCTCAAGTGCCTTCTACCATAGGCTATTACCTTACCTCTTGCATTAAGACTACGCCTAGTCCTGTCCCACAAGCATCGGTATAAACAGTAAGTGGCTTACTCCCGTCTGGCAGCACTAAGACTGGAGCTGAGGTCAAAGCTGTCTTTAAACGTTGGAACGCATCATCACAATCCACGTCCCACGCGAAGACTAGGTTCTTCTTCGCCAAGCGTGTCAATGGAGCTGATATCTTTGCGAAGTCTTTGATAAACTTCCTATAGTAGCCAGCCAATCCCAAGAAACTTCTCACTTCGGTAGCATTTTTAGGGACCTTCCAATCTTGGATGGCCACCACCTTCGCGGGATCCACAGCTATCCCTTCCTTGGAAGCCACATGCCCTAAGAATCGTACTTCCTTCCTCCAGACATGACACTTGGAAAATTTAGCTTTAAGATTATGCGCTCGTAGGGTCTCCAACACTTCCGTAAGATGCAGGGCATGCTCTTCTTCATCCTTAGAAAAGATCAGGATGTCATCTACAAAGACTACCACAAATTTGTTAAGGTACTCCCTAAACACCCTACTCATCAAATGAACAAAGTATGCGGGGGGAGTTTGTCAAACCGAATGGCATCACTAGCCATTCATAGAAACCGTCTGGAGTCCTAAAGGCAGTCTTGTCCATGCTATCCTCAGCCACTCTCAACTGATGGAATCCAGTGGCTAGGTCCAAGTGCGAGAACACTGAGGCGCCAACTAACTGATCGAAGAGATCGTCAATCCTTGGCAGTGGATGTCTGTTCTTCTTAGTAAGCTTATTAAGTTCTCTATAGTCCACACACATTCTAAGGGACCCATCCGCCTTCGTGGCAAATACTACTGGAGCACCCCCACTCCGATATACTTCGTCTTATGAACCCCTTCTCAAGCAACTCCTTCACTTGCTTATCGAGTTCCCTCCTTTCACGAGGAGCCATGTGGCGTACTGGCAAAGATACTGGTTTTGCATTATCCACAAGATATATTCGAAAATCTATCTCCCGCTTCGGAGGTAAGCCCTTCACCTCCTCAAACACATCCGAGTATTCTCGGACCACTCTAACAGATCGTAGATTTTCCACCGGCGCGTCAAGCGATTCTAGATAACTTAGCATAACGGAATTTATGGGATTACAAAAGATTTCGAGAGTGTTGCCAAGGCGAGTCATGAGCCTAACTACTCTCCTTTCACAATCAAGAACGACCCCATTTCTAGATAACCAATCCATTCCTAAAATTATCCCATAGCCCGTGAAGCCCAACACATAAGCATCACATCTAAACTCAACACTAAGTATAGAAATTTTCAAATCCAAACACACCATGGACAAATAAGTTGAGCCCCCAATTGGATTCGAAAAAACTAAGGGATCCTCTACTAAACTGGTGTTTAAGTGCAGTGATTCAACTAATGATGTAGAGATAAACGAATGCGATGCTCCCGAATCGAATAAAGTACGTACCGGATGATCAAACAGAAAAACTAAGCTTTCGACAGAAATGGTTCTACCTCATTCTTGCAGCTGTGGGACCGCGAGAGCCTGAACTTGTCCCCTTGCTTGCCCTGGTGCCATAAGAGCCTGCACCTGTCCTCCCGAGGTAGACCCTGCCCTCTGCCCCTTCTTTGGGAAGTCCTTCACTAGATGTCCCACTTCGCCACACTGAAAACAGCCAGTCTTCTTTTTCTTTCGGCAATCCTTACTGAGATGGCCTGGTGTCCCACAGTTAAAGCATTTCTTCTTTCCCTTGCCATTATTGTCTTTACCACCCTTCTTGTTTTACTGTTGTGGTTTCTTCTGATCCCCTTTCTTCTCGAGTGCCTTATCAGCTTTAGTGCCTTTCTCCTCGTGCATGAGTGCCATGTCTACAAGCTTCTCAAAGGTGGCCCCCATAGGGATGTGGGTCATAGCCAACCCCTGCAACGGTTCATTCAATCCATTAACGAACCTCAGAGCCTTCTTCTCTGGCATGTTCACTAAGTCCAAACCAAACCATGCTAACTGATTAAATTTGTTGACATATTCTTTCACTGATGAGCTTCCTTGCTTTAATGTCAAGAACCTTTCCATATATAGATTCTCTTCTGCCCTTGAGAGAAACTTCGCCTCAAACCTACGTCTGAAATCCACCGAAGAATCAACAGGACGCTCCCCATTAGTGACCTCCCACCAAAATGAGGCCTCTCCCTTCATTAATCAAGCTGCTAATTTGACTTTCCTCCCTTCTTCTACTTCAAAGATTTCTAGCAATTCTTCTACCTCCCTAAGCCAATCTCTAGCTTCCACAAACGTTTCTGACCCTTGAAAAGCTTATCCACCCATAGCCTTAAATTACTTGCACGTCTTTGCAAAAGTATCAGCGCGAGGAGGAGGAGGAGGAGCGGGTGCAACTGGTGGTGGAGGAACATTGGCTGGACCTGCAGCAGCCCTAGCCTCTAATAACCTCCTCTACCATCCTGGTATCGTTACACCGTCCGGAAGGTTAAGATCTTCAGCCATGCTGAAACGAAAAAGGAAAGATTCAAAATGGAGAATTCGAAAGATAAAGATATGGCTATTGGGGATTACGTTTTTCTTAAAAACTTTCTTCTTTAAATTACTCATCAAGACATGTTTTTGAAAACACTTCTTCCAAAAATACTTTAGAAAAATAGTTTTTCTAAAAAAATTATCTGTTCTGGTAACCTTAAGCTTTGATACCACGTGTAACACCCCACATCCATTAATGTCACTCACAAAGGGAATGCATTAACTTCCATGGAGGTTTTAAGTGAATATAGAACAGAAAAATTACAATAAGAAAGATAATAAGTAGTACTTGGAAATCTAAAACTTCATTTTATTGCGGCGGAATTTAAGCATGTTTATTACATCATAAAATCATAAATCTGAGTCAAGTACAATATCCATCTTGATAAAACAAAATACATAATCCCATTACATCAATAGCCATTAAAGAAGATAACAAGATGGACTTTACTTCAACGGTCCAAGCTTTCCAAAAGAGGGATAAAGCAATCCAATCAAACTCCACTAGAGCTGGGCCTAACCTGAGGACCTGGAGGGGGAAAAAGGATAGAAATAGAGGGGGTCAGACATAAAGTCTGGCGAGTATGATAATTCTAACAATACTATTATCAAAATAACTAGACTAAGGCATAAGCTGGAAAACAAGGAAATGTCTATGAACTATTAGGTATGGAAGAGCAGATAAAGATAACGTCAAAGGCACACCTAATTACTAACGAATAATTACTACACTGCACCGCACCAGTCACCCTTAAAGTTGATCCCGCTTGCTTCATACAGAAACTATATAAATAGCCTTGTGTACCCCTAGCTGACTACATAGGTGCCGTCTGCCCCTATCTCCACTAGGTGTACCCCACTACCCACTTTCGATCGACTCCCTACTCGTCGATACCCGTGCTGGCCCCACAGTGGGGGGTATCACTCCCCTAAAGTGGCAACCCGATACAACTTGAGAATGCAAGGCTTATACTTACACGATGCAACAACGTCTTACCTACCATTCCGGGTCCACACACGCATATGAAACCCGTTGGACTTGCGTTGCCACCGCTACCCCGTTTTGTCCTCTTATAGTCAAGCCCAGTATGCATGTCCCGTCCTCGACTTGGGTCGAGCCCACAAAGATACGTTTGGGTTACTGGTTGAAATGGGCCCCCATAAGCTACCCACCTAAGCTTGTAACCACTAGTATATCCCACTTAACCCTCTTAGTCATGTTCATTTACATGTGTGTTTGGTTAAGTCTTACTAATCGTATTTCACATGCCGCTAAGGGCAACCACTAGATTCCTCATGCCACCCAAGGCACCTACTTAACCCCCATGTCCCACCTTACATGTTTATCTGGTTAAGTATTTCATAATTCATTCAGGCCATAACCTCATAAAGACCTCTCACATTAGACTGGCATTTATGGCAACTGGATTTGCCGGGCGGGTCTGGGCAGTCTTACACCATAAAAGAGTCTAACCTCGTGTCTTTACAACTGTTATGCTTTAATTTGGGCCTAGGACCTCTCACATTGGGATGACATTTGTGACCACTGGATTTGTCGGGCGGGTCCGGGCAGGTTTACGTCACAAACGAGTCCAACCTCGTGTCCTAAGCATTGATTATCACTTATAATCTTTTACCCTAATTTTAATAATTTCCTACTCAAATTATTAATTAAGTCCAATTTTAATGATGCCCATAATTGACTCAATTATGGCCATCCACTCATGGCATGCAAAATCATATCAGTTGCACCCCAACTTATTAAATCCTTAATATTACCCCTACCCCACGTTATACGTTCGCTTATTCAACGCAGAATATACGTTAGACTCGAATAGTCTAACTCATAGCACAAAGATAAATTATCACAACATATAGACAAATAAAATAATCTAATCATAATAGGGGTGAAACTTGCATAAAACTACACATGTTAAGATCTAAAGGTGTCAACTTGTTAAATGTCACAATTTACATGATATGATCATAACCCAAATTTATGTATGAACTTGCATATGGGGTTTTATGCAATATAATGATGGTGTGAACTAGCATCTAATACATATAATTCACATATGTCATAGCATAATTCTAGATGTCATAATAGATGTCATGGCATATGTTTATAATCTTTACTACTCAATCTAAACTTGCATACATGATTTGTCATATAGATCAACATAGACCAAACATTATGATTTGATTAACATGAACTAATTAGCATAGATAATAACATCATGACTTTATAACATGTATGATTTATCACAATTTAGCATAGAAAACTACAACCTATACCATATCATCATAGCATGATTTACAACATATAGGATATCATCATCACATAACATGGGATTTACAACATACATGATAGCATAAGATTTACAACAACATATATGACAATCCACATCATTTACTTATAATCCATTCATAACTTAATCTAATTAATTTAATAATAATCTTGTTAAGATCATCATACTCACAATTAGAGAAGAAAGAGAGCCTTGATTTTCTTTAGAGTTGAGTTGAATTAGGGTTTTGATTAGCTTTTCTTCCTTCTTAGTTGGCGGCGGCTAGACTGAGTTCCATGGCGGCGGTATGACGGTGGCTATTCTGTTTTTCATGTGAATTAGAGTGAGAGACTACCTAGGTATTTATAAAGTTTAGGGTTTATTTAGACCGCCAGATCAACTCAGAACTAAACTGAACCGTTTAATTTGCCAACTCAGCCCTAAAAACACATCAGCCAAACCCTAGCCGCCTGGACAGGTCGACACCTAGGTCGACTGCCCAGTCGACCTTGGGGGGGGGGGGGGGGGTGTCGACTGCCTAGTCGACTCCCCAGTCGACCTGGGGTGCTGGGCGGGAATTTTCCCGCCTAGCTTGTTTGACTTCGAATTTTGAATTTAAAATTTCTGAAATCTGTTTTGAATTTTCTGAAACTTCCGATGGCCATAACTTCTTCATACGAAGTCCAATTCACGCAAACTCGGACTCTATTTCAACCAGAATTCCAAGACGAACACAATGGCGCGACCCGTTTCCCACAATTCTCACGTCTGAGATTAATTATTCTTTAATTTGTGAATATTAATATTAATAGAGTTACGGGGAGTTACGGTCACATCGGCGCTTGGAGGGGCGTTTCTGGATAGGGTTCCGGTGGCGTCAGGGAGGAGCGGCGACGGGTTTTGCATTTCGGTGTGGATGGGTTCATCGTTTCCTTAAGTATACGAAGTGGAAGAAAGGTTAATCAGATAATTAAATTAATTAGTTAAATGATGATTAGTTAATTATATTAAACTTTTAAATATTTAAACCAACGTAACATTTTCAAATGAAAACATAATCAGACGAAACTGAGTGTGTTGGATTCGCCTTGACTAGATCTACATGATGGAATAGACTGGAATAAATTCAGAGCAGATCGGATTTTGGATAAATTTCAAATCTGAATTATACAGGATTGAAAGCACAATGAGAAATTCTACCATTTTTTTATATATATAATTAAATTTAATTGATCATAATTGTGGTATTACTCATACGCTGTAATATTCTGTTGATTGTCATACATGATTTGATCTGTGATTGGTGTATTATGTGGATCTGTTGAAATTAACGTTTTTGTTAATTAGAATTGGATTAAACAAAAATTAACATTTTTGTTTATTAGATTTGTTGAAACAAAAATTAACATTTGTGTTAATAAGAAAATAGTTAAACAAAAATTATCTTTTTTTGTTTATTAGATTAGTTGAGTCAAAAATTAACATCTTTGTTAATTAGAAAATAGTTAAACAAAAATTATCATTTTTGTTTATTAGATTTGTTGAATCAAAAATTAACATTTGTGTTAATTAGAAATTAGTTAAACCAAATTAACATTTTGTCAATTAGAATTGAATTAAACAAAAATTAACATTTTTGTTAATTATAATGGAGTTAAACAAAAATATTCATTTTTGTCGAATAGTATAGTTGAAACAAAAACATTCATTTTTGTCGAATAGTATAGTTGTAACAAAAACATTCATTTTTCTCGAATAGTATAGTTGAATCAAACGAATAGTATAGTTGAAACAAAAACATTCATTTTTGTCATATAGTATAGTTGAAACGAAAACATTCATTTTTTTCGAATTGTACAGTTGAAACAAAAACATTCATTTTTGTCGAATATTATAGTTTAAACAAAAACATTCATTTTTGTTAGATAGTATAGTTGAAACAAAAACATTTGTAACAAAAACATTCATTTTTGTCAAATAGTACAGTTGAAACAAAAACATTCATTTTTATCGAATGTTATAGTTTAAACAAAAACATTCATTTTTGTCGAATAGTATAGTTGAAACAAAACATTTATTTTTGTCAAATAGTAAACAAAAATATTCATTTTTGTCGAATAGTATAGTTGAAACAAAAACATTCATTTTTGTCGAATAGTTTATAGTTGAAACAAAAATATTCATTTTTGTCGAATAGTATAGTTGAAACAAAAACATTCATTTTTGTCGAATAGTATAGTTGAAACAAAAACATTCATTTTTGTCGAATAGTATAGATGAAACAAAAACATTCATTTTTGTCGAATAGTATAGATGAAACAAAAACATTCATTTTTTTCGAATAAGATAGTTGAAACACAAGCATTCATTTTTGTCGAATAGTATAGTTGAAACAAAAACATTCATTTTTGTCGAATAGTATAGTTGAAACTAAAGCATTGATTTTTGCCAAATAGTTTAGATGAAACAAAAAGATTTATTTTTGCCAAATAGTTTAGATGAAACAAAAATATTCATTTTTGTCAAATAGTTTAGACGAAACAAAAACATTCATTTTTGTCAAATAGTTTAGATGAAACCAAAATATTGATTTTTTCAAATAGCTTAGATGAAACAAAAATATTCATTTTTGTCAAATAGTTTAGATGAAACAAAAACATTCATTTTCCAAATAGTTTAGATGAAACAAAAATATTCATTTTTGTCAAATAGTTTAGATGAAACAAAAATATTCATTTTTTGTCAAATAGATTAGTTGAAATAAAAATGTACATTTTGTCAAAATAGTATAGTTAAAACAAAAACATTCATTTTTGTCAAATAGTTTAGATGAAACAAAAATATTCATTTTTTGTCAAATAGATTAGTTGAAATAAAAATATTTATTGTTGTCAAAAAAGATTAGTTTATAACAAAATATACATTTTTGTCAGAATATAATTGTTGAAAAAATATATATACATTCTTGTCAAATTAGAATAGTTGAACAAAAATGAACATTTGTGTCAAAATAGATTAGTTGTAACAAAATATACATTTTTGTCAAAATAGAAAAGTTAAAACAAAAATTTACATTTTGTCAAAATATGATGATTGAAAGCAAAGATTACATTTTTGTTAATTAGATAAGAGAGATAACAAAAGTTACATTTTGTCAAATAAGATTGAGTTAAACAGAAATTAAATTTTTGTCAAACAGGATTTTGTTAAACAAAAATTACATTTTTGTCAAATAAGATTGAGTTAAACAAAAATTACATTTTTGTCAAATAAGATTGGGGTTAAACAAAAATTACATTTTTGTCAAATAAGATTTGAGTTAAGCAAAAATTACTTTTTTGTCAAATAAGATTTGAGTTAAACAAAAATTACTTTCTTGTTAAATAGATTTTGGGTAAAACAAAAATTGACATTTTTGTTAAATAGATTTGTGTTGGAGCAAAAATATTAATTTTGTTGAACTAGAATTGTCAACAAAAATGAATAATCACTTTTTACTCATTTTGTTGAACTAGAATTGTCAATAAAATGAATGAATCACTTTTTAATCATTTTGTTGAACCAGAATTGTCAACAAAAATGAATGTATCACTTTTTATGCATTTGTTGAAATAGAATTATATATTAATTAAATAATCATTTTTATTGTCACAACATACATTAGAATTTGTATGTTAATTAAAGAATCATTTTAAAGTCAAAACATACCTTAGAATTTGTATACCAATTAAGGATACATTTTTATCGTTAAGTCATACATTAGAATTTGTATGCAAATTAAAATAAACATTTTTATGGGTCTTGTCACACATTGAAACTATATATACAAATAAAATATTTCTTTTTATTTGTTAAAGTTAAAAAAAGAAATACAAATAAAAGTTATCTTTTTATTTTTCATTAGCAAAGATGTCATGTTAATAAAATACATACTTGTTTGCCATTAGAAAACATGTAGAAATGAATGCAAATAAAATTTGACATTATGAACATTCAGATGTGCTATGCCAATAAAAACATTCTTTTATTTGGCATGTTAAACTTGTTGGTGGAATCGTCGAATGATTTATATATATATATATATAATTATATATATATATATATATAAATATAAATTATTGTTTGCCATTAGAAAACATGTAGAAATGAATGCAAATAAAATTTGACGTTATGAACATTCAGATGTGTTATGCCAATAAAAAACATTCTTTTATTTGGCATGTTAAACTTGTTGGTGGAATCGTCGAATGATTTATATTTATATATAATTTTATAAATATAAATTAAAATTAAACGAATCGTGCGCGGTAGTTCGCGTTTTGGAATTGTAAAGTTAAACGATTACACTGAAAGATCCGACCGTTGGATTTTCCCAAAACTGGAATCGTTAGGACCGTTTTGGGAAAATCTTTCCAACGATATAAATTTTGTTAAAATCCAACGGTTAGATTTCAAGAAATGTGTAAACTAAATTTGGGTGAAAACAGCGCTAGGGCCGCCTATTGACCCGAAGCGTCTTTAAATTAAATTGGGCTATTTTTATATAAACAAAAATAGCGATAAATCGTTATAAAATAATATTAATGATATGAAATGGTTTAAATTATATATATGCGAGAATTATTTGAAAAGGTCGTGTTCAATTTCATTTCAAATAATTATACGATGATTTAAATCAAAGATATTGAAGACCGTGATTGAAGACCAGCGATCTTCACATCGAATTGATGACTACTGATACCCAGCATTGGGTAGCTCCCAGTAAAGGGTTAAAGTGGTAGTTGTTCGGACGTACTTTTTGGTTGTCCGGATAAGCGAGCACCTCTCTTCTTTATTGGACCTACATGACGAGGAATAAGGTGTCTTCGGTTTCGTTCAGACCCAGAACGAACTTGTAAATCGATGTGTGCCTGACATAGAATTTCATTCTATGTGAATTGATTTCTATTTAATATATATCTGTTTGGTGGCAAAGAATTTATTCTCTTGCTTAACACCCTTCTCTGAGACGCATGAGCTCAGAGGTTATATATTGATGGTTATTGATGGCATGGCGTGAATTGTCAATATCGCATGCCAAGATGTAATTAATTATTGCTTTTGTTGAAAAGCAGAGCCTTATGGTTGATGATCAAAGCACGACCTGTTTAGGCGTAGCTTTGTGTATAGCGTTACTTCGCGAGCCTCACACCCCGGTAAGAGCCAGAAATGTGACAAGGGAACGCAGAGTGCACACGTTTCTTTCTAGCTAGAAGTGGTATCAGGGTTTTGCAAGCCCTGACATTTTACTTATGTGGATGATGGATTACGAGGCCTCAGATATATTGGTCGATAGTGACCAAATTATAGGTTCAATTGGACCGGGAAGCGTGTGTCTAGGCATAACTAATCCACTAAAGTATTTGTGGATTGGCCCTGCAGGATCCAAGGGTTGCCAGTAGGTGTGATCCTGAGATATTTGCTAGAGTGTCTCGAATCAGTAAGGAGATCGTCCCTAGCCTTGACTGATGATGGAAACCCAATTTCCAATATAACATTACGGTTTTGATTGTAAACCTATATATGGCGACGTAGTATATGGTAGCTATGCCATCTAGGATTGATACATTTACTTTGAAGTATTTTAAAACTGATTAGAAACTAATAATAATATTAAAATATTATTTTCTATGTATCAAGCATGTTTGATCATTGTAAGGTAAAACTCTATCCTCCGGTTTGTGTTGCATTGTGTGATGGGACTTGAGTCTTATAATGATTTCATTTTTCTAGAAAGCATTGCATTGTTTTGAATAAAAATTTATTTAATTTATGCACTAGCAATCCAATGGAGTAAACCCATACCGTGTTAGCGCCGTGGTCCTATGATTAGCCATATTGTTAGATAAGCTAGGAAAGATTCCTCATACCAGTCCCATTATTGACTCGTAGTTTGTTTCACTTGCAAATTCGGGTGCCATCTTTTCCACACGGGAAATCGAGTAGCTTATTTTGCAGATATATTGAGCAGGATTCTGGATCGAAGTTTAAAGCTGTGTCCAGAGCATTGATAGTCTTCCACTACATTGTATTAAAATTATTGTAAATTAATCTTCCGCTGATGTATTATTATATTCGATGTACTCTGATATTCTGTACTCTGATGTAACATTATTGTAATGTTTACAAAAGTCTTCTGTTATTTGTTCTGATGTGTTGTATGCCTAGAGTTAGTGCATTCGAGGATTTCTGACTTTTGGATTAGAGCTGTGTGGTTTATGGTCGATTCAAAGGGCAGGGATTTACGGGTCATTACATGTGGTATCAGAGCTTTGGTTAACTCAAATCTTTGGGTTACAACTCGTTAGAACTAAACAAAAGACTCATCAGAGGTAGGATTAGTAATATCCTATAAAGAGTACTCATTAGAGATAAGATCAGCAGTATCCTAGAATGAGAAAACTTGTTAGAGATGGGGTTAGTAATGCCCTAGAATGAGTTGAGAGTGACAAGTCCATAATTAACGTATTTGTGATTATGTATATAATTCGACATTAGAAAAATATGATTTTTGTAACAACCCAAAAATCAGAACCAATTTAAACTTTTTATTTTTATTGGAAATTCTGCCCAAATTTAAAATTTCCATTTTTGAATAATATTTTAATGATGGAAAAATAGACATTTTGCAAACGAACTCTTTTTTCGACGAAACCACTTTTGTTGGATCCGAAATATTATAAAATTGCTAGGTTTCAAATTTCATAATTTTTGGAATCAGTATGTGAGTGTGGCAGAAGAAACTGTATTTGATCAAATACAGTCAAAATTGGACGACTTAAAAATGACCATTTTTCAAACAGTCCCAGAATTCAACAAAAATAATTTTGTTGGATTCGTATAATCAAACATAGCCAAAAATATTTTTTTTGGATTTTCGGAGTCCGTATGTGGCTCCGGTGAAATTTTGAATGTGTCAGAATATTAAAATAAAAGAATAATTTTAAATCTGAAAAACGGAGGCTGAGATGACTTTTTGGGCTTGCGGGACATAGTTAAATGGATCAGGAATAGGGGCTTCTAGCTAGGAAATACAGTCGTTGGGCTGAAAACAAAGCAAGTAGGTAAATGGACCTGTTACATCAAAATTTGGCTCTAACACCCAAATTGTTCTGATTCGTAGAGAATTATATCTGAAAAATGAGGAAAAAGCAGAGAACACACAAGGTTTATAGTGGTTCGGCGTTAACGAGCCTACGTCCACTTTATATGCTATTGATTATACTTTGAATGCTAGTACAACCAATGATTTCTCTCAAACTCACTCTTACAATTATGATTTCTCTCAGTAATCTCGAAGTAAAACTGATAAGAAATAATGGTATGACAGTAATGGTGGAACAAATACTCAATACTGCCAAAAGATCCTCAAAAATGCCAAGTTCTGGGCTATTTATAGCTGATTTCTTTAGGCGGATCGCGGTCATACGTGGCACAAATCTCGAGAATCTCGGACTGGTTCGTGGCTTGATGGAGAATTGGTCAATATTACAGTTATGGACAGGTGTCACTGGATCCGATGTTTGTGGATCGTGAATGACTGGGTCATAACCCTCAGCTTGGCTTCTGGGAACGGATCGGATCGTGAGAACAAGAGCGGGTCGGATCGATGCTACAGGGGGCGATCGCGAGCTGGAGGAGACATAGCAAACCGATCCGGATGAAGCGATCGCGATCGAGACTTCACGGATTAAAGGGATGAAGCACCATGTCTGCCTCGTGTGTGGACCTTGGTGGCTTGGTCAAAAAGCTAGCCAACATTTTGCCCCCTCGAAGTATGTTTTATCGAGGATGGAACATGCTTCGAAACTACAGACTTATCTTTTCACGAAGCGGTGCCAATAAAATGTCGTGTCCATCTGGAATGTCGTACAGCTTAAAAGAGCCATATCTTTTAGTTAGTATAAATATCCAGTCGATCTTCAGACATTTTTTTATCCGTTGGATAATTCTCATCTCTGGGGTTTTTGGGGACTCCATTGTAAAAATTGGAAGGTAAACCTTTTAGATTCTTCACAAGTATTCCTGAATTTTTATTTCCAACAATCATTCGTCGAGTTGGATCGCCGAGACACCCTACGGTCCATGGGACGAGATACTCGTTTCGAGTTGGTGATTATCTGGGCTTTCCTCGCGAAACGCGATGGGCTTGTTTGCTTCAATCACGAGCCACGTGAGGGAGTGCCCTCCCTCTCCTTCGTTGGGCTCAAGTCGGTGGCCCACTAGTCTCCACGGTCCGAATGGGACAAAAACTAGAATACTAACGGTCACGGTTTGGTCTATATAAGCCGGGCCTCCCCCTTCATTTCCCTTTCTTCTTCTTTCCACCGCAGCCGCCCTTCCTATTGAAACCCTAACCTCAGTTTTCAAAAACCCACCCATCTCCTAACTTAAAAAAGGTAATCATATAAAAAATACTTTCATGTACTTTCACCCTTATTCTTCTTTGAGTTTTTTGCGGACTTGAAAGGAGAGAAAGGCGGAGTTTTGTGGTATTCAAGGTCTTGGAGGCTGATGAGGCGCCATGGGTTTTGCTGTCTGAGTTCATGAGCGAAGAGGAGGAAAGAGGAGGAAGAAGGAGGGAGAAGGAGGGTGTCAGGTCGGTTCGTGGGAGAGGCTTCGGATCGGGTCGAGGAGTGTTGGCTCGTGGGGATGTGGGTAGGAGCGGATCGGGGGGCTCTTATCACGAGCCGATGGATCACTGTGCTCAGTCCATGAGTCAACATTTCATTGCCGATTCAGCTCACGAGCGATCCGATCTCTGCGAAACGATCCGACCCCATGGAAAAGCCTTTTATCTCGATCCGATCTCCAAGATTCCAGCGAGCCGACTTAGTTGACGATCCGAAACACATATGAATTTAAACAACGCATCGTAACTGCAATACATTGAACAGTTAGGTTAGAGCCTTCAAGATGGACTTTCTGGACTAAACAACATCATAAGTTGACTGCATATGACGACTAATCCTTCGATGATTGTTGATCTTCGTACTTTTCTTTATTGCACGCACATGCACACACTGGCACTTGCACACACGGGGGGACGGATAATTATATTCTTATTTCTTATATTTACTCGCCTAAACAGTAATGTCGGATAACCGTTCCCCTTCAAGATCTGATACAGAGACGGATCCCGAGGTGTATGAGCACCACAACCCCGAGGTTCTTCCAATTAATCCATAGGGTGAGGATTCCGGATCTGAATATGAGGCAGAAATGGAATCGGAACCGTCCGAGAGTACCTCGCTTGATGAGGAGTCCGAAGTAGAAGACCGAGCTCCCGACGAGATTCCTGGTGCAATAGAATTAGAGAAATTCACTGACTCTTTAGCTTCCAAACTTGATGACATAAAGCTTAAGAGAATTTGCTTGAGACACGGGATCCCCTGGGATGATGAGAGGACTCCCGGTAGCGAAGATAGAACTCATTTGGCTCCGGAGGGGTATATGACAGTTAGCCGACTTATGTGCTGGGTAGACGCTATCCCTCCATTTCCTCCAATCGTCATTGAGACCCTAAAACGATTGGGTATTTCTCCAATTTAGCTTCATCCCAATGCCTACGCAGCCCTATACGCCCTATACATCACATATGCGGAAATCCTGCAAACTGAGCTCACGTTTAAAGATTTGAATTTTTTTTACCTTTTCAAGCATCGCTCCACGGCAACACCAAATTTTTCTTTCTTCGAACTGGTAGCAAATAGGAAGGTTTTGTCTGATGGGTACAACAACATAGGGGATCCCAAGGCCGATTGGTTCTATATAAAGAGACAGGCCGGGTGTTCAAGAAGATGGCATAAATCAAGTAAATTTTAAACCTTTGACTGAATAACTTGTTTAAGAAATCGAAGCACATGCTTCTTTTCTCTAAGAAGATCACGCCTTTCCAAAGATGGAAGGCTCGGTGTACAATAATCGATTGTCCCTTCTTCTGCAAAGCAAATCCGACTTCCTAAAGATCAAGAAATGTATTACTGACGAGAATATTCACAAGCACCGCCTTCTGGATATAAGGTTTGGACTTGGTGCGGGTGGAAAACCTTACAGATACGTGCCCCGATTGAGGGAGAAGGAACGTCACAAGTAGCAGAAACAACTAAATTTCGTAAGAGTCCTTCACCGATAATTATCCAGAACGACGAAGACCTAAATGTATATAAAGGAGATGAGGCCCGTGCTGACGAGTCTAAGGAAATCCCAGTCTCTCCGGGGGGTTTCCCCTCAAGGGCCTCTCTACCGGTTGAACCGGCTGCTCCCGATGATTTAACAGAGGAGCAGTTATTTAAAGAACTGAGCAAGATTCCTTTACCTGATGATGTATATACATAGGGAGACTTCGAAGGGGAGCCATTTTTCCCTATTTCTTAGGAAACAACTGTTCCAGTTGGAGAACGAGAGACTACCCAGATGAGCCTGACTTCGGGCCCTAGTCTGTTAGGGGGAATTATACGGGATGCACAAATCACATGCACTGTCTGACCCCACACTTTTATACCAACAGTATTCAAGGTTTTAATATGTACTTGTTTCTTTTGCAAGAAAGATGTCTCGCAAACGATCTTATTCCTATCGCTCTCTTCATGAAGGCACACCTAGTCTTCATCCAAATCCTGAGCATGCTCGTAGCAGCAACCGAGGGGGAGACAATCATTGGTCCCAGGATTCTCACAAGCCTACTTCTTCACAGTCCAGATCTCCATCATAACAAACCTCTGGAAAGCCTCCCAGTCATCCGGTGCCGCCTACAGGGGGAAAACAAAAGATTTAACCCCTCCGAAGAGTGCACCCTCTCACACCAGATCATCCAAAAAGCACCACGAGCCTAAGGATAAAAGCAAGGATCCAAACAAGGATTCTGAGAGGGAGAAAATTGACATTGTCCCTTCCAGCCAACAAAGTTTGAGTGCCCCCGGGTCACGAGACTATATCCATGGTCCTGAGACACAGGCCAAGCTGGAAAAATTACGAGAACAATTCCCCGATATCTTCTTTGAAAGGATGATATTCGTTCCAACTTTGGAACTAGTCCCTAGGAATTGGGATACTGAAGTCATCAGACACGTTCGCCATGTAGCCAAGCAGTATGAGGCGATGAAGAAACATGCTGTTAATCTTTCATATGTCATCCGAACTCTTGAGATGGAAGTGCATAGGTCCGAAGTGAAGATAGATAACAGTGAAAGGGCCAGGGTAAAAAATGGAGAAGGACTTAGAAGATGCACAATCTTTGCTTGCCTTGGCTCAACGAGATGCTAAAAATTACAAAGTAGAGCTGGAGGAGGCCAGGCAACGTTTTCATAATGAGCTCGATTCTAACAGCAAAGAGCGAGCGTTATTGAAGAAAGAGGTGGAAGATCTCAGGATGGCCAACATCGAACTGAAAACAACACAGGATCATTTCAAGGCCGAAAAAGCTACTTGGGAGAAAGAAAAGGCAAGCTTGAAAGATAACTTAGCTCTGGCCAAAAAAGAGAGGGCGATTCTAAACGATCAACTCGCGCGTGCAGAGAAGCGCGCTATTCTTACTGGAAATAATGTGGAAAGTGCCATTGAAATGGCTACTGTTTCTAATGAAAAGCTCCTCTAGAGAGAGAAGGATATCGAAGGATTTGAAGAAATGTTGTTCGACTTCCTTGGCCAGGTCATCAAGACCCGTAACATCTCCTGGATCCCAGGCTACCATGTCACTCTAGCCAACATATGGGATGCCATCGTCCAGAGCGAGAAACAACGATTAGGAGTTGATGAGATTGATGAGAATGAGTTGATGAGGACCATTCTTAGGGATAATGAACCTGAGGATTTAGAGAATTGCAGACGCCTACTCCAAGAAGAAATTGATAAAGAGAAAACTCAGACGAAGGGCAAAGATAAAATGGAAGAAGGCCCGAGCTCAGCTGCAGAGCCCAAGGCCTCCGAAATTAAGGAATACAATCCAGACAATCCATTGATTCCTCTGGGTCCAACTCCTCCAGCTGTCGGGGGTTCTGCTACTAACTTGGATGGAGGATTGGCGGAAGGTATCTCTATATTTTCTCCGCAACTTGCCAAAGCAATTGTCATTTGTCATCGTCTTGTTAGACAATCAACTGAGCAAACCGCATTCTCTCCCAAAATAACATTTTTTTCTCATGATACATGTGGCAGGCCAGTTGATAAGGATGCTGAAAAGAAGGCAGAGGCAGAGATGATTGACATCCTGCCAAGTGTTGGTGTTGATGTCCCCCCAGATGCTGAACCAATCGAGGCTTTGAGAGACATGGACGGGCACCACGACGGCGATGAAGAGGAAGTCGCCATTACCAAAGAAAGCAGAGGCGATGATGAGGAAACCTTGGCTGGACAACAGGCCGAAGAGGAGGAGCAGTTGCTTCTTCTGAAAGGGGGACAGGATCCAGTATATATGCCCCCTATTTCCGAGATCGACCCCAAAACTGGGATGGTCGTAAGATTTTCCTCCCGATCAATAACTCCACAACTAGCCTCTCAATCCTCTAGTTCTTCGCCGGAGCCTCTTGTTAATAAGAGGAAGAGGAAAAAAGGTGATCGTTCAGATGTTGATAAGGAGGAGTCGGGGAAGCAGAAAAAGAGCAAGAAGCCTACATAGCCCCCTCCCCCCCAGCATAAGTAGGATGCAGATATCAGTTCATATTTTGTCCTTAGGATTTTTAGGCTTTCCACTGGCCATGAAATGTAATTGTGAGAATGGCCCTCACTTTTGTTTAGGTTCCTCTTTATCTTGTAGGTTTGCAGTTTATGAATGAAAGTTTATTTCTTTTGCGTCATCTTGTACCTGCAGTCAATAAACTCTTCATATTTAGTCACAAGTCATTTGGCTATAACCAAACTAAAATTATATTACAAATCATTTAAGAACAAGAAAGAATTTAACAATTTCTATGCATGTTGCCCCCAATATTTGAATACGGGGGACTTGGAGTTTTTTAGTAGAATTATAATTCTTGATGCGCCAAATCTCCGGTGCCTCTATACTTTCCCGATCCATCAGCGGGTTAAAGTTCGAACTCGTATCATGATCTGCTCACCGATCCTTTAACGGGGCAGGAATTCTGGGAACGCTGAGTCTCCAGCATCCTTGTCAGCGCTTAATCACAGATGTTTTTATACTCTCCTAGCGGTCGCCAAGGTTAGAGTTCGAGCTCGGCTGTTCAATCGCCCCCCGATCCTTCAGCGGGGTAAGAGATCTTTCTCAGTGCTTAATCGTAGACGCTTTTATACTCTCCTGGCAGTTGCCAAGGTTAGAGTTCGAGCTCGGCTGTTCAGTCGCCCCTCGATCCTTCAGCGGGGTAAGAGCTCCTTCTCAGCGCTCAATCATAGACGCTTTTATACTCTCCTGGCTGTCGCCCAGGTTAGAGTTCTGTCAATGATGTGATTCACTCTATTGTACCTTCAAAGTTCTAGCTGCGGATTGCTCTCCATTCTGATGGAAGGCACCTTGAGTCACATGTTCCTGTGATTGCCGCAGAGTTTACAGCAAATTTCATAAAGACAGAAAAGCGGATAAATAATAGTGCAATAAAGGTAAACGACACACAGTATTTTTATAGTGGTTCGGTCAAATCGTAACCTACGTCCACTTTATAATCTTTTGCTCAAAAAATTGGACTATTCTAGGCAAGTCGTGCCTTTTACATGGTCCTACGAAACAAAAGAATAAATCCGACATCTTTATGTCAGATAAGGCCGCAATATTGGGCATTCCACACTTTGGAGATTTCTTCTCCATCCACTGTAGCTAGCTTGAAGGTTCCATTATCAAGCCTTCGTAGAATGGAGTATGGTCCTTCCCACTTCGTACCCATATGAGTCGGGGGCGGAAAGACACGCTTCAGAACCAAGTCTCCGGGTTCAAAGGTTCGGGCTCGAACCTTTTTGTTGTAGTATCGAGCGACCTGTTGCTTGTGTCTCAAGGCACGCAAATCTGCTTCATCCCTCTTCTCTTCTATTGAATCAAGGGATTATAGTAGCAACTCGTTATTAGTCATCGGATCGTAATAAGTAACTCAGTGAGATGGTACTTTTAGCTCAATCGGGATGACTTCTTCTGCTCCAAAAGCAATGGAGAAGGGGGTATGGCCTGTTGCCGATTTATATGTCGTCCTGTAGGCCCATAATGCCAAGGGTAATTCATCGACCCACATGGCTTTGGCCCGCTTCAATCTTCTTTTGATAATGGACTATATCACTTTATTTACTGCTTCGATCTGTCCGTTCGACTGCGGATGTGCCACAGAAGTGTACCGTTTCTCAATGTGGTACTTCTGGCAGAAATCCCTAAACTCGTTGCTATCAAACTAGTTTCCATTATCAGTGACGATGATTTTCTGGATCCCAAACCAGCAAATAATGTTTCTAACAACAAAATTAATCACTCGCTTGGTTGTGATTGTAGTTAACGGCTCAGCCTCGACCCATTTGGTGAAGTAGTCTACAGCCACAATAACGAACTTTGCTCCGCCCTTTGCTATAGGGAGGCTTCCGATGATATCAATCCCCCACATAGCAAAAGGCCATGGACTCACCATTGTCTTTAACAAGCCAGGAGGTGCCATGGGAATTTTTGAAAATCTTTGGCATGCATCACAACGTCGTGCGTATTTTGCCGCATCTTTGTTTATGGTAGGCCAAAAGTAACCATGCCGCAACACCTTTTTTGCCAATGTTTGCCTCCAGTATGGTCACCACACTCACCCTCATGTACTTCCTGCAGTACACGCTTGATGTCGTCATGGGCTATACACCAGAGAAGAGGCAATGTAAATCCCTGTCTGTACAGGATTCCGCCTTGCAGAACGTATCGGGAAGCTTTACGGATTATTTTACGCCTCTCGCTCTTCTTGGTCGGAAGCGTTCCATTTACCAAGAAATTCTTTAGAGGGGTCATCCATGACTCCCTTTCTGGCTCAGTCTCTAATATCAGATCAATTTCCATCTGACCTATGCTAGGGAACTGAAGTACTTCAACTGGGGCTAGCCCAGCTTCTACAGGATCGTCGGAGCTAGCCATCTTCGCTAACTTGTCCGCATGTTGGTTCTCTGACTGTGGAATATGGAATATACTGTAGTGATCAAAGCCAGTCAGCAACTCCTTCACTTTCTCCAAATATGAAATCAATCTTGGGCTCTTTGCTCGAAATTTTCCAGTAACCTGATTTACCACCAACTTGGAGTCACAAAATATGTCCAGCTTCGCGATCTCTAATTCCTTTGCGATCCTCAGCCCGGCTATCAGGGTTTCATATTCGGAGTCGTTGTTAGCGGCGTGAAATTCCAACCGGATAGCATAGGATATCAGTCTTTTCTTAGGAGGTTCAAGCACCACTCTGGCACCGGATCGTTTATCATTCCTAGCACCATCAATATACAATTTCCATGCACTAGGATCGAGAAGTAACTTTGGTGGGTCAGCCACTTCGTTTACCATGTCATCCTCCGAGACAGTAAATTCTACTATGAAATCTGCCAGCACTTGCCCCTGTATCGATCGTCGGGGCTGAAAATTCAAATCAAATTGACTCAGTTCAATGTTCCACTTGAGCAACCTTCCAGAAGCTTCTGGTCTCTGTAGAATTTGCTTGAGCGGATGATCTGTGTACACGGTGATAGGATGAGCTTGGAAATAATGTCGAAGTTTCCTAGATGCAATCAATAAACTGTATGCCAGCTTTTCGATCCTCGGATAATTGCGTTCAGCTGCCACCAATTTTTTTACTCATGTAGTACACTGGCCTTTGAACCTTGTCTTCTTCTCTCACTAACGCTGAGCTGATCGCGTGGGACGACACTGCTAAGTACACGAATAAATCCTCGTGATCCACCGACTTAGACAGTATCGGGGGTCTCTCCGGATGATTCAGCAGGTTCTGAAATGCTTCAATGCAATCAGGAGTCCACTTAAAATTGCATTTTCCTCGCTTTATCAATTCAAAGAACGGAATGCATTTGTTTGTCGCTCTAGAGATGAATCTGCTTAATGCTGCTACTTTCCCCGCAAGGCTCTGCACATCTTTGATTTGTATAGGCTCCTGAATGTCTCTAATTGTTGCAATCTGGTCTGGATTAATTTCAATCCCGCGCGAGCTGACAATGAATCCCAAGAACTTCCCGGATGCAACCCCAAATGAGCATTTGGTTGGATTGAGTTTCATCCCATACTTTTGAAGAATACCAAACATCTCTACCAAGTTTGTAGTGTGATCGGACGGTTGTCTGGACTTAACCAACATGTCATCAACATACACCTCCATCGTTTTCCCAATCTGGTTATAGAACATTCTGTTCACTAACCGTTGATATGTAGCACCTGCTTTCTTTAAACCGAAAGGCATTACCACGTAGCAGTATAATCCCATATCAATAATGAAGCTAGTGTGTTCTTGATCTGGAACATGCATAGGAATCTGGTTATATCCTGAATAAGCATCCATGAAAGAGAGAAGCTCATGACCTACCGTTGAATCAACCAACTGATCAATTCTGGGTAACGGAAAGCTATCTTTTGGGAAGGCTTTATTCAAATCCGAAAAATCAATACACGTACGCCACTTCCCATTGGCCTTCTTTACCAAAACTGGATTTGAAATCCAATCTGGGTAGGTTGAGTCTCTGATGAATCCGTTACTTCTTAACTTTTCAACTTCTTCTTTCAAGGCTGCGGACCTCTCTGGGCCCAGCATTCACCTTTTTTTTTACAGGGGGGTGCTTTGGGTTAATGCTCAATGAATGGCTCATTATTGATGGAGATATCCCACACATGTCCGCGTGGGTCCAAGCAAATACATCCAAGTTATCTTTCAGGAAATTCGTTAGTTATTTAGCTCGAACTGGATCCAACTGGGATCCAATCTTCAGGACCTTCTCTAGGTCGCTATCATCGATTGGTACATCCACAGCCGTTTCGTTGGGAGCCGCCATTCTGCCCCCAGTTTCTTCGTCCTCTTTGGGATCTATATCCTCGGGAAGTCCTCTGGGCGACTCACCTATAGTCATTTTCTTTAATTGTTATGACGTCTCCTCCCTTGTGGGGGAAGAAGCGTCTTTAGTCTCAATATCTTTTCCTTTACGGAGTAGCTTTAGATCTGCAATGTAACATGCACGTGCAACAACCTGATCTCCTCTAACTATGCCAACACCAGCTTCCATAGGAAACTTCAATAACAAGCACCAGGGGCCTATACAAGCTCTAAACTTTGCTAGGGCCAGTCGGCCTAAGAAGGCATTATAAGGCGATTCAATATCCAAAACTACGAAGGGAAGAATTCTCACTCTCTGGCGTTCTGCTTCCCCAAGTGTTACCGCCAGCTCTAAATATCCCATTGTAGCAGTTGAAGCCCCGTTAAATCCACGGATCCATCCTTCACACGGTTTTAAATCTTTCAATTCAAGGTTCATTAGGTCGAACGTCTTTTTGAATAGAATGTTGACTGAACTCCTGTTATCCACTAAAACTTTATGGACATTGGCCGGGCCAATAGGAACTGTGATTACAAATGGATCTTCGGTCGGAGCGTGGACTCCAATACTCTCTCGGTTGCGGAAAATGACGTCATCTGACATCATCTTTTGTTGTTTTGCCGGGACATTGTCCTCAGGGTTGCTACACTCTCCTACCTCAAGATGATGCTTTGCTGCGTTTACGTACTGGTCCATCGCCTTGAAACTATGCCCGGATAGGTGAAGCCCTCCGATTATGGTATTGATAAAAAGATCCTTTCCTTTTTGCTGGACAGTTGGCCTGGCAGTAGGTTGATTCTGGTTTTGGTTCGGGGTCTGAATAGCTTGCCCCCTGTCTCTAGGAGTCACCCGGTACTCATCCAACTTCCCTTCTCGGAGCAACCTCTCAACTACGTCTCTTAGATGACGGCATTCATTTGTAGAGTGGTCGTGAGTCTGATGGAAGAGACAAAACTTCCCCGTCTCACATTCTTTCTCCGTCGAATCTCTTGGAGGAGGCCTTTTATGTTGGAGAACGTTGTACGAGTCGACGAATATATTCTCCAAAGTATCATTTATTGGCGTATAACTTTCGAAAGACCTGGGACGGGTCCTTCTCTGGGAATCGTTCCCCCGATTTCTCTTCCGATTATTGCCATTATTGTTGTTACCATTGTTTCCTGACTGGCAACCGCCGCCCTGGCTTCGGTTCCCAACGTTGACTTCTACCTTTCCCGAGATGTCTCCAGTTTGCTTGATGGCTACATTACTTTGGATTTCCTCCTTATTTTCCATTTTCATCTCCCGGTTAGCATATACCTCCTCCTGACGTAAGCGTACGTTTGCTTTCTCGTAAAACAATTCTCTTGTATGAGGTGGTTTGCCGGCTAGTTATCTCCCAAATTCAGTATCTTTATCTATCCCATCAATTAGGGCTGCCACAACAGTCGGCTCATGGGGATCCTTAAATTCGGTGGCGGCTAGGTTGAAACGATCCAGATACACCCTCAAGCTCTCACCTGGTCGTTGTTTGACAAGGAACAAGTCAATCACACTTTTCGACCTTTGTGCATAAATGCGGAACTATTCTACGAACTTTTCACTCAACTCCCTGAAACTGGAAATTGATCTTGCTGGTAAGCGAGTAAACCATAATAACGCTACATCCTCTAGGAATATAGGGAATGCTTTGCACTTTACAGCGTCGGAAGCTACGGCAGCGGTCATTGACCAAGAATATCTCATTAGACGTTGGATTGGATCAGATCTACCCGCGTAACGGTTCATTTGAGGCATGTTGAAGTGCCTCGGGAATGTTACATCTAGAATGCCGTCGGTAAAAGGGGTGTGGCTGCGATCAATTCCCTAGTCTTCATTCCTTTGTCTGCGTCTATCTGCCAGGATTTGTCTAACCATTGGCCCAAGATTTGCAGTTGTTACTATAGGCTCGGGATCAGCACTTCCCGCTCTACGGGGGGTCTCCAACCTCTCTTCTGGGGATAGCCATGAAATCTGGAGCTCGGATAGGGATTCGTTGCCCCCGCTACCATGATCATTTGTACAGCGAAGGGGATGAGGTGGTCTATTCTCGACAGGACTATCAACAACTCGCGCTCTGGGAGTCGTTGCTAGATTTTTCAAGTTGCGGTTTGAGGATCCTTCACCAAGTGTCTCTTCCTCTCGTGATGGCAAGGTTCCAAATCGTAGTTGTTCTATGTTTTCAGCCCACTCATACGGTCGCCGTGGAGGTCGTGGCGATTCCTCCGATGAAGAAGAGTACTCTGTGGTGAGCGGACGGACTGGAAGAGGTGTTCTTTGCCTTACAAGATCATCCAGACGTCTATCCATAGCAGTCAAATTCTGTCGCAGCATGGAGCTTTCCTGCCTTTGAGCAGCTATTTCGTCAAACAGCCTATCCCACATTTCAACGAAGCAAGAGAGATCTCCTTTAGTAACTGGAGCAGAGGGGTCATACCGACCATCAACATTTTCCCTTATGCGCAGAGAGCTCGAGCCAGGTCGAACAGAGGGACCAGGATAGGAAGAGCGAGCCATAGGCTCCTTTCCAGGTCGAGTTGTAATCCGGTCATCACTTCGGATCGTGGTGGATCGGTGTCGGTGGCTCGCAGCGCCCCCTAGGATCGGATCCTGGTTACATTGGGAGGGGGGTTCGTGGTGTTATCGTGGGACCGGGTGACGACCCCTTCAACTGTTCGGTTCGCGTCGCCCTCCACGGTTCGGTTCGCCATCTCCGTTCCGCGATCTGAGGGTCCTTCGTTGACCTGTTCATGCACGCTCTCTTCAATCGCTTCATTCATAGCTTCATTCGCCTGTGAAGCTCGTACTTCCTTAGACTTCTTTCCAGCCATGATATCAGGTATCATTGAAATATTCAAAAGTCTGAACAGTGAGGTTTCGGGACTGTTTTCTTCGGACTTGGATATCCAAACAACGGAGAAACAGTCCAATATCCTGAGTTCAATTCTCAGTGAAAGCACCAAAATGTTAGATCAAAATTTGGCTCTAACACCCAAATTGTCTTGATTCGTAGAGAATTATAACTGAAAAATGAGGAAAAAGCAGAGAACACACAAGGTTTATAGTGGGTCGGTGTTAACGAGCCTACGTACACTTTATATGCTATTGATTATACTTTGAATGCTAGTACAACCAATGATTTCTCTCAAACTCACTCTTACAATTATGATTTCTCTCAGTAATCTCGAAGTAAAACTAATAAGAAATAGTGGTATGACAGTAATGGTCGAACCAATATTCAATACTACCAAAAGATCCTCAAAAATGCCAAGTTCTGGGCTATTTATAGCTGATTTCTTTAGGTGGATCGCGGTCATACGTGGCACAAATCTCGAGAATCTCGGACTGGTTCGTGGCTTGATGGAGAATTGGTCAATATGACGGTTATGGACAGGTGTCACTGGATCCGATATTTGTGGATCGTGAATGATTGGGTCATAACCCTCATCTTGGCTTCTGGGAACGGATCGGGTCGTGAGGACAAGAGCGGGTCGGATCGAGGCTACAGGGGGCGATCACGAGCTGGAGGAGACATAGCAAACCGTTCTGGATGGAGCGATCGCGATCGAGACATCACGGATAAAAGGGATGAAGCACCATGTCTGCCTCGTGTGTGGACCTTGGTGGCTTGGTCAAAAAGCTAGCCAACAGGACCTTTATTGGATAATTGGTTAATAACATAATTAAATAATAATATAAATAATAGGACAAAGTACAGTCCTCTTTCTTCCCCATCGCTCTAACAACGCACGCACGCAAGGAGCAAACCCATGGCTGAAAATTCCCATCAAAAATCCTCCCAATCCACAAAGAATTAGATGAATCCGTAGTGCAATCTTTTGAAGCTCTTCTCACTCTCTTCAATCTCCAACAAGTTTCATCTATTTTCATCGATCGTAGGCGAAGTTCTAGCCTATCAAACCCACGGCCTTTCAACCAAAACCGCATCTTCCATGCACCGCCACCCATCACCCTATTTTCTGAGCTTGTAGATCTCTCGTAGCCGGTCGTTTTGCCGCAAAGCGTTCACAAAACCATCAACTACAGAGAGAGAAATCTTAATCCAAAATTTTAGATCTGAATTTATTCAAGGTGAGAAATCATATCTATTTTATAAATAATTATATTTTAAATATTGATCTCGCCTTTGAATTGCTATACGTATATTATTCTGCGCTATGGTAATTTATGATTTCTTTTGTTCATGTACCTCTGTTGTGTTTGTCATATTCGCTTGGTTGATACGTTCAAATCTCATAATATTGAGATTCATAAAGATTACATACGTTCCGAATTTGATTGTAGATTTGTTAAATGCGATCAAAATCTCATTTTATTGAGATTTACATATATATACACGACTGGTAACTTAGGATTTATTTTATTTTTGTTATATTTCAAGCGTGAGATGTCAAAATCTCATCTTGAATTTTATTTTTATTTTATTTCAAGCGTGAGATGTCAAAATCTCATCTTGATTTTTTTTATTTCAAGCGTGAGATGTCAAAATCTCATCTTGAATTTTATTTTTGTTTTATTTTAAGTGTGAGATGTCAAAATCTCATCTTGAATTTTATTTTTGTTTTATTTCAAGCGTGAGATGTCAAAATCTCATCTTGAATTTTATTTTTGTTTTATTTCAAGCGTGAGATGTCAAAATCTCATCCTGAATTTTATTTTTGTTTTATTTCAAGCGTGAGATGTCAAAATCTCATCTTGAATTTTATTTTTGTTTTATTTCAAGCATGAGATGTCAAAATCTCATCTTGAATTTTATTTTTGTTTTATTTCAAGCGTGAGATGTCAAAATCTCATCTTGAATTTTATTTTATTTTTATTTCAAGCGTGAAAATGTCAAAATCTCATCTTGAATTTTATTTTTGTTTTATTTCAAGCGTGAGATATCAAAATCTCATCATGAATTTTATTTTTGTTTTATTTCAAGCGTGAGATGTCAAAATCTCATCTTGAATTTTATTTTTGTTTTATTTCAAGCGTGAGATGTCAAAATCTCCTCTTGATTTTTTTTTTCAAGAGTGGGATAACACTAATCTCATTTTGCGGCTCATGTTCGAGTGTGAGATGTAAAAATCTCATCTTGTTTACATGTTATAAAAAGAGAGATGTAAAAGTTCCGTCTTGGATTTATTTTATTTTATTTGTCCAACTGTGAGATGTTAAAATCTCATCTTGAGTTTTTTTCTGTTAATACGATCAAATTCTCATTTTATTGAGATTTACATATATATACGCGATTGGTAACTTAGGATTTATTTTATTTTATTTGTCCAAGTGTGAGATGTTAAAATCTCATCTTGAGTTTATTTATGTTAATGCGATCAAAATCTCATTTTATTGAGATTTACATATATATATATATATATACATACGCGATTGGTAACTTAGGATTTATTTTACTTTATCTTCAAGTGTGGGATGTAAGAATCTCATCTTGAGATTTAGTTTATTTAATTCATATTCAAATTGGTACATCGCGTTGCTGTTATTCTGTTCATTTAAAAATGTCATGGATTGTTCACCTTTAGACAAAATGATTATTTGTTCATTTAAATTGTCATGAGTTGTTCACCTTTAGATAACATGTTGTTTGTTCATTTATTATGACATTGATTGTTCACATTTAGAGATACATGTTATTTTTGAAATAAAAGATGTAAAGTGAAAACACATGTGTATTGACATCATTTTGTTAATAAAGAGGCCAAAATGAGAGTTACATTTTTAAATTAACTTATTATTTGTTAATTTAAAAAGGCATGTTAAGTATTGCATTTTAATCAACTTCTTATTAGTTAATTCATTATAACATGAAAGAGTTAACATTCCAATTAACATTTTATGTGTTAATTCGAAATGACAAGAAAAATTAGCATTTTAGTTAACCTTTTATTTGTTAAGTTAAAATGAAATAAAAAGTTTTTACCTTTAATTAACATTATATTTGTTATTTAAAAGGGTAGGATATGATCACAAAGTCATAAATTACATTTTACATGTATTTTATATGCAAATAAAAGGCAAAGGCATAAAGTACAATTTTGTAAGTATTTTGTGCACAAGTTAAAAGATAAGATTATTAAACTTATTTTTATTTATACTTTTTGTGTAAATAAAAGAGAAAAATTAAGAACCGTATTTTTGTTTACATTGTACATGTATATAGAGGTTCATTTTTCACTGTTAGATTTAAAATAATAATTTTTATCATCAGTTGAGATGCAATAGAATTTGTAGATTTCAAATTTACATTTTTATCGTCATTTGAGATGTGGTAAAAAGATCGTATTTAAATTTACACTTTTGTTTTATATTTTTATATTAAATAAGAAGGTAGATTTTAAGCAGAGATTTTCATCGACATGTTAAATGTCATATAAGAGACAAATTTACAAAGAATATTTTATTTCCATTTTTGTTCTAAATAAAATGTTAGAAAAGGAGATTTCATTTGTATTGTCAAAATATAGTGGAAACAAAAGAGCAGAAAGTATATTACACTTTTTATTTCGTTTTTATGAAAATAATAAGTTGAACTTTAAATTATATTTCTATTGTCACAATAGCGATAGATGAAAAGTATATTTTAAATTATATTTTATTGTCAACATAAAAAGTCAATAAAAAGGATTACATCTGAAATTGTCATTATTATCAAAATCTAAATATGATAAAAGAAGGGACAAAACCATGATAAGATTGCCTACACTGGTTTGTTGTGTGTTGATTGACTTGTTTGAATCGCCAACGAATTTATATTTATATATAAATATAAATATTAATTAAATTTAAATGAATCGCGCGTGGTAGTTCGCGTTTTGGAATCGTAACTTTAAACGGTTATACAAAAAGATCCAACCGTTGGATTTGCCAAAACCGGACCTGTTAGGACCGATTTGGGAAAATCTTTCCAACGGTAGAAATTTCGTCAAAATCCAACGGTCAGATTTTGAGATAAGTGTAAATTAAATTTTCGGAAAAACAGCGCCATGGCCACTATTGACCTGAAGCGTCGTTAATTAAATTAAGGCTATTTTTAATTAATTAAAAATAGTGAAAACCGTTATAATACATTCTTAGCGATATAAACTGGTTTTGCAATTTATACAACCTCGAGAATTATTTTAAAAGATCGAGGTAAACTCATTTCAAATGATTATACGGCGATATCCAAAATGAAGAGTTGAAGACGACGGTCGAAGACCAACGATCTTCAAGACGGATGGTTGTATTGCTATTGTTGGCCTTGATGGGAGTAGCTACCTTGATAGGTTGATGGTACTGATCGTCCAGACGTTCTTGTTGATTGTTCGGATTTGCGAGTGCCTTTATTTCCCACGAAATAAGATGACTCTGGTTTCGTTCAAACCCAGAATGGACTTGTAAATGGATAGCATACCTGACATTGAAATTTGTGTCATGTAATAAAATTGGTTTTTATTAAATGTATGAATGCATGGTGGCGGAGAATTTATTCTCTTGCTTAACACCCTTTTCTATATTAAATGATCATCAATCGCATGATATGAGTTGTTGATGTGACATGCCAAGTTGCAACGGAACAAGGCTTATTGTTGCAAAGCAGGGCCTTGTTTGAGGATCAAAGCATTGTCTAGTATGGACACAGCTTTGTGTATACGTTACTTCGCGAGGCTCACACCCCGGTGGAGTCTAAAACGGAGCAAGGGAACGCAGGGAGTGCGCACATTTCTTTCTAGCTAGAAAGTGGTGTCAGTGGCCTACCAGCACTGATAGTTACTATGTGGTTGTTGGATTGGAGGTACCTCAGTTATATTGGTCGCTACTAGCCAATTTAGAGATCCGTTAGGATCGGGAAACGTGTGTTCAGGAATTGCCAATCCATTAAGCGTTAACGTATGGACTGGCCCTGCAGGATCCAAGGGTTGGACAGAGTAACAATCCTGGGGCATTGCTAGAGTGCCTTGAATCGGTAAGGATCTCGATCCTAGCCTTGACTTAGTATGGAAACCCAACTTTCCAATACGAGATGACGGACTTGATTGTATACTTATTATTGCGACATAGTAGGATGGGGTACTATGTTGTCTAGGATTAATACATTTACTTTGAAGTGTTTTAAATCATATTATACAATTATGATATTAAAATAGAATTTGACTCGTACTCTGCATTTTTTGATCATTATAAGGAAAAACTCTATCCTCTGGTGTGCTTGCATTGTGTGATGGGACCTGAGTCTTATAATGATTTCATTTTTTACAAAAAGCATTGCGTTGTTCATTTTATTTAATAAACATACGCACAGACAATCTATTGGAGTATACCCGTTCCACGAAAGTGGCATGGTCCTTAGATTTGTCATATTCTGTAGTTAATATATATTTCTCATACCAGTCCCATGACTGACTCGTAGTTTGTTTCAATTTGCAAACTTGGGTGCCCTCTCTCCACACGGGCAACCAATTGACAGGTTTGGTTTAGCTTTGCTTGGAGTTCGTCTTTCTCGCTTTGAGGAGCTTTCTTCATTCTTTTGGAGTTCTATTTGAGGATTTGGTGGAAGAGTTGCTAGTTTGGAGTTTCAGGGATTTGCTGTTGTAAGGTGTGACTTGAAGCATGGAGACCTATCATCTTTCTTTCTTTCATCCATTTCCTTCATTTGGATATTTCTGGATCTTTAAACATTGAAACTTATTTCGGTTCTATTTCTGTACTTGGGAGTTGTTTGGGACATGTTTATCGTATTTGGTTCTTGATGTAATAATTTTTGACTTCTATGACTATGGGACTCTATATTTTGATGACATCTATTTCCGCTGCCATGATGTTGTTATAATGTAGTTTTCTTATACTTATGTTGTTATCTGTGTTATGTATTGCCATATTTATGTTGTATTCCAAATGATCATCCTTATTTTCGTTATGCGGAAGTTTGGGGTCATCACAGTTGGTATCAGAGCTTTGGTTTAAACCTTAGTTTTGGAATATAACATATTTATAGCAATACGCCTCATTAGAGATGGGATTATTTAGTCCTAGAATGAGTATGACAGTTTAGCACATATTTTACAGTCATTTATCCATTTCCATCTTTTTCATCTTTTCCTTTGAATTTTCATTTCGCTTGGTCTGACTCTTTTCTTGATCGTACAGACTAAGTTAAATGACAACTCGAGCCAGAGCTAGGGCTAGAGGTGGAGCAGCTAGAGTGAGGAGAAATACCGCTCCAGTGGCCCCCAACCAACCAAATAGTGATGAGGAAATGTTGCCACCACCTCCAACTCCACCTGCTTTTGATCTTGATAAAGTTGCAAAGAAAATAAAGAATTTAGGGGGAGTCAATTTCACGAGCCAAGAATCTATTACAGAGACCCTAGAGACAACACTTGGGAGACAGAGGATAGTATTAAGCAAGCCTACCCCATATGCAGAGTGGACATCTCCGAATAATGCTTATGTTGAGGTATGGTTTCAATACTTCACATTTTTCCATTTTGCTTCCTACTTTACTTTTTCCTTTTCGAGGACGAAAAGCTTTTAAGTGGGGGCGATTGTAACAACCCAAAAATCAAAACCAATTTAAATTTTTTATTTTTATTGGAAATTCTGCCTAAATTTAAAATTTCCATTTTTGGATAATATTTTAATGATGGAAAAATAGACATTTTGCAAACGAACTCCTTTTTCGACGAAATCACTTATGTTGGATCTGAAATATCATAATATTGCTAGGTTTCAAATTTCATAATTTTTGGAATCAGTATGTGAGCGTGGTAGAAGAAACTGTGTTTGGTCAAATACAGTCAAAATTGGACGACTTAAAAATGGCCATTTTTCAAACAGTCTCAGAATTCAACGGAAATAATTTTGTTGGACTCGTATCGTCAAAACATAGCCAAAAATATATATTTTTTGGATTTTTCGGAGTCCGTATGTGGCTCCGTTGAATTTTTGAATGTGTCAGAATATTAAAATAAAAGAATAATTTTAAATCTGAAAAACAGAGGCTGAGATGACCTTCTGGGCCAGCGGGACATAGTTAGATGGATCCGGAATAGGGGTTGTTAGCTAGGAAACACAGTTGTTAGGCTAAAAACGGAGAAAGTAGGTAAACGATTCTTTATTGGATAATTGGTTAATAACATAATGAAATAATAATATAAATAATAGGACAAAGTACGGTCCTCTTTCTTCCCCATCGCTCTAACAACACACGCACGCAAGGAGCGAACCCATGGCTGATAATTCCCATCAAAAATCCTCCCAATCCACAAAGAATTAGATGAAGCCGTCGTGCAATCTTTTGAAGCTCTTCTCACTCTCTTCAATCTCCAATAAGTTTCATCCATTTTCATCGACCGTAGGCGAAGTTCTAGCCTCTCCAACCCACGGCCTTTCAATCAAAACCGCATCTTCCATGTGCCGCCACCCAACACCCTATTTTCTGAGCTTGTAGATCTCTCGTAGCCGGTCGTTTTGCTGCAAACCATTGGTAAAACCATCAACTACAGAGAGAGAAATCTTGATCCAAAATTTTGGATCTAAATTTATTCGAGGTGAGAAATCATATCTATTTTATAAGTAATTATATTTTAAATATTGATCTCGCCTTTGAATTGCTATACGTATATTGTTCTACGCTATGGTAATTTAGGATTTCTTTTGTTCATGTACCTCTGTTGTGTTTGTCATATTCACTTGGTTGATACGTTCAAATCTCATAGTATTGAGATTCATAAAGATTATATACGTTCCGAATTTGATTGTAGATTTGTTAAATGCGATCAAAATCTCATTTTATTGAGATTTACATATATATACGCGACTGGTAACTTAGGATTTATTTTATTTTTGTTTTATTTCAAGCGTAAGATGTTAAAATCTCATCTTGAATTTTTTATTTTTTTTATTTCAAGAGTGAGATGTCAAAATCTCATCTTGAATTTTTTTTTGTTTTATTTTAAGCGTAAGATGTCAAAATCTCATCTTGAATTTTATTTTTGTTTTATTTTAAGCGTGAGATGTCAAAATCTCATCTTGAATTTTATTTTTGTTTTATTTTAAGCGTGAGATATCAAAATATCATCTTGAATTTTATTTTTGTTTTATTTTAAGCGTGAGATGTCAAAATATCATCTTGAATTTTATTTTTGTTTTATTTGAAGCGTGAGATGTCGAAATCTCATCTTGAATTTTATTTTTGTTTTATTTCAAGCGTGAGACGTCGAAATCTCATCTTGAATTTTATTTTTGTTTTATTTCAAGCGTGAGATGTCAAAATCTCATCTTGAATTTTATTTTTGTTTTATTTCAAGCGTGAGACGTCAAAATCTCATCTTGAATTTTATTTTTGTTTTATTTCAAGTGTGAGATGTCAAAATCTCATCTTGAATTTTATTTTTGTTTTATTTCAAGCGTGGGATGTCAAAATCTCATCTTGAATTTTATTTTGGTTTTATTTCAAGCGTGAGATGTCAAAATCTCATCTTGAATTTTATTTTTGTTTTATTTCAAGCGTGAGATGTCAAAATCTCATCTTGAATTTTTTTTTTCAAGAGTGGGATAACACTAATCTCATCTTTGCGGCTCATGTTCGAGTGTGAGATTTAAAAATCTCATCTTGCTTACATGTTATAAAAAGAGAGATGTAAAAGTTCCATCTTGGATTTATTTTATTTTACTTGTCCAAGTGTGAGATGTTAAAATCTCATCTTGAGTTTATTTCTGTTGATGCGATCAAAATCTCATTTTATTGAGATTTACATATATATATATATATATATATACGTGATTGGTAACTTAGGATTTATTTTATTTTATTTGTCCAAGTGTGAGATGTTAAAATCTCATCTTGAGTTTATTTCTGTTAATGCGACCAAAATCCCATTTTATTGAGATTTACATATATATACGCGATTGGTAACTTAGGATTTATTTTACTTTATCTTCAAGTGTGGGATGTAAGAATCTCATCTTGAGATTTAGTTTATTTTTTTTAATCCATATTCAAATTGGTACATCGCGTTGCTGTTATTCTGTTCATTTAAAAATGTCATGGATTGTTCACCTTTAGACAATATGATTATTTGTTCATTTAAATTGTCATGACTTGTTCACCTTTAGATAACATGTTGTTTGTTCATTTATTATGACATTGATTGTTCACATTTAGAGATACATGTTATTTTTGAAATAAAAGATGTAAAGTGAAAACACATGTGTATTGACATCATTTTTTTTAATAAAGAGGTCAAAATGAAAATTACATTTTTAAATTAACTTTTTATTTGTTAATTTAAAAAGGCATGTTAAGTATTGCATTTTAACCAACTTCTTATTAGTTAATTCATTATAACATGAAAGAGTTAACATTCCAATTAACATTTTATGTGTTAATTCGAAATGATAAGAAAATTTAACATTTTAGTTAACCTTTTATTTGTTAAGTTAAAATGACATAAAAAGTTTTTACATTTAATTAACATTATATTTGTTATTTAAAAGGTAGGATAGGATCACAAAGTCATAAATTACATTTTATATGTATTTTATATGCAAATAAAAGGCAAAGGCATAAATTACATTTTTGTAAGTATTTTGTGTACAAGTTAAAAGATAAGATTATTAAACTTGTTTTCATTTATACTTTTTGTGTAAATAAAAGAGAAGAATTAAGAACCGTATTTTTGTTTACATTGTACATGTATATAGAGGTTCATTTTTCACTGTTAGATTTAAAATAATAATTTTTATCATCAGTTGAGATGCAATTTAATTTGTAGATTTCAAATTTATATTTTTATCATCATTTGAGATGTGGTAAAAAGATCGTATTTAAATTTACACTTTTGTTTTATATTTTTATATTAAATAAGAAGGTAGATTTTAAGCAGAGATTTTCATCGACATGTTAAATGTCATATAAGAGACAAATTTATAAAGAATATTTTATTTCCATTTTTGTTGTAAATAAAATGTTAGAAAAGGAGATTTCATTTGTATTGTCAAAATATAGTGGAAACAAAAGAGCAGAAAGTATATTACACTTTTCATTTCGTTTTTATGAAAATAATAAGTTGAACTTTAAATTATATTTCTATTGTCACAATAGCGACAAATGAAAAGTAGATTTTAATTTATATTTTATTGTCAACATAAAAAGTCAATAAAAAGGATTACATCTGAAATTGTCATTTTTATCAAAATCTAAATATGATAAAAGAAGGGACAAAACCATGATAAGATTGACTACACTGGTTTGGTGTGTGTTGATTGACTTGTTTGAATCGCCAACGAAATTATATTTATATATAAATTGTAACAACCCGCATTCTACGCATCGGAGGATCGTAGAATATTTATTTCATTCCCATATGAAGTCGTATGGTCATGTAACTTTAGAGACATCTATTAGAGTAATTTCCCATGTTCATGATTTTTGTCGATTTTTAAATGACCGTTTTGCCCCTAGTTGATTTTGTTTTGCCTATAACTTTTGATTGGAAAGGGATTTTGACCGGAACCACTTCCATTAGATTCGTTTGATGGGTTACCTTTCTGTAGAGTGGTCATAATAGCCAACCGGACTTACCGTTTGGAGATATGGCTGAAATAAGGTTTGGAAGGTGAAAAACTGCTTAACCGGCCAAATAGGGTGATTAGTGAATAGGTCCATAACCCATTTCGGGATTAGGGTTGTGGGAAGGCTGAAATGAGTTAGAGAATCATTCCATTTCAGTTTTCTAGCCTCCACTTATCTCCAAAAAACCCTAAAACTGGCCTCTAACCTCTAAATCACCTCCAAATCACCTTTTGATCAAGGATTAAGCTTAGCAACATCAAATCAAGGAAGATCTACACCAAATCAACATTGGAGCTGCTGTTTAGCATTGGGATTTACATCAAACCAGAGATTTATTTCAGATCCTAGTTTATTTGTGGCTAAAGTGAGTGATTTGCATAGTTTTGCACTAATTATGGCTAATTAAGGGTAATTAGTGTTAATTAGCGAATTTAAACATGATAAAATTCTGGAAAAACATTCATAAATTCTTAAATGATGTTTTAGACCTCTGATATGAATTTGGGTTAATTTGGTTATGTTTTGCTAATCCTATCATTAGTTTCACATAAATATGCTTAAGGGGAAAATATGGGGTTTTGGGTATGTTTGATCCATTTTAACCTATCATGTTGATGTTTTGATGTTTGTGATTGATTATGCATGTTGCTATGACTGTATGATATGCTTTGTGATTGATTTCAATAGTTAGAATGGTCGAAAACGTCATCGAATGGCGTAAACACTTGCTGGAAAAGTTCCAGGAAACAATGCAGGTTTCGGATCGGATCGGCTATGGTGGCTCGAATCGGATAAGTTGAACTGGGCAAGTGTTTCGATCGGATCGGAACTTGACACTTGAGAAAACTGGAAAAAAGGAAGGCCATGCTAATTTAACTGGGATCAGATCGGATAAAGGAGGAGGGATCAGATCGGAGCATGTGAAGGACGAGAGAGCTGATCGGAGCGGGAGCACGGACTGGATGGGAGATGGCAACCCGACCCGACCCGAAGTGGGACATCCGACCCGAACCGATGCAACGCTGTGAACCCGAACTGAACCGCTACAGGGGAAGACAACACACCGAACCGACTCAACGTAGACACCCGACCCGAACCGATGGCTTGAAGGGGAACCCGACCCGACCTAGTATTGACCAATAGCCCAAGATGCAAAGGTAGTCCAATATGGGAAGTTAGAGCTTAGGATCCAATTGGGAACCGACGAGTTGTCGATGTTCATAACTTCGATTCACCACCGAAAATGGATGATTGGCTACTTATCAGTGCAGTAGAGTCATTATGACTCGAGGGGCAAGGTGATGGTAGCAAGACTACGTTATCAGTGCAGTAGAGTCATTATGACTTGAGGGGCAAGGTGATGCGTAGTAAGACTATGAGCCAGCGCAGATGGGGTGAATAACTCCATGGGGCAAGTGGACATAGTAAAAGATTAGTAAGACTATGAGCCAGCGCAGATGGGGTGAATAACTCCATGGGGCAAGTGGACATAATCAAGGATTGGTAAGGCTATGAGCCAGTGCAGATGGGGTGAATAACTCCATGGGGCAAGTGGACATAGCGAAGGATTAGTGGCTACGTTATCAGTGCAGCGAAGCCATTTATGACTTCATTGGGGCAAAGTGATCGTAGCAAGGTATGTTGGGTGATCGAAGTGGTGAATATCGTATGCTTTAAGCACTGAGTGAGAGATGTGAGGATGGACGCTATGTTTGATTGTTTGTCATCACTATGACATGCACACCCCCACCTCCGTATCTTTACACCGTTTGATATGGCACCTTAGAGTGTTTTACAGTATGTAGTGATAACTCTTTGGTTGCAGGTCCAGGTTCAGGTATGTTTTAGTCCACCTGTTATTGTTCTGTTTAGATGCTTATCGCTCAGACCAGGCTTTATGTCTGACCCAGAGTTTTATGTCTCCTTTTATTACTCTGGGTGCTCACACGAGCAGACTAGAGACAGGTTAGCTGGTGATGCGCGAGTAGCTGATTCGGAGGCGGGCAGGAGGCTTCCACGTATGATATATATATATATATATATATATATATATATATATATATATATATATATATATATATATATATATTATCCCTGTGTCGTTGGTGGTCGCTACTTGGGCATTAGTAGTGTACCTCCTTTATCTTGCTTTTGCTTTGAGACAGTTTAAAAAGTGGTAATAATGTTTAACTTTGGATAATAAGCTGTACTTACATTTTCCGCTGCTATGTTAGTTGTTTCAGCTTATGCACTGTCTCACCTGTTTTATGTCAAGTATGTTATTATTATATTTTATCCTATGCACTGTGAGACATTCTACAGGTTCTTTGTATGTTCATTTCCTTCTTCCCTTTCCTTCTGACGACCCGTTCCGTGCTAACTGGATATGTGTACAGCGCACTTTTGGAGTAAATGTCGGTTGGTGCAGGGCGGGTCGTCACATTTGGTATCAGAGCTCTAGGTTGCGTAGTTAACCTATGGAAAGACACTAGGGAGAGATAGTACGTATATGAGAGCGCGTATTTGTGATTACTTTGGTTTTCAAAAGCTATATATATATATATATACTCTTGGTAGTATAAGAATGAAGTCGCACTGCACTAGCACCACTATAGGGTCGTTAATCGTTTCCCTTTTACAGATGACGATGAGCCAATATGCTAGAGGTGCTGATAGGGGAGCTAATAACGGGAATGCTGCTGACATGAGGGCGATGTTTACTGACCTCATGAGAGACATGCTTAGATAAGTGCAAGGGACAGTTCCCAATCCCGGAGTTGGTGTTGGCCCAATAGTGCAGGCGCCTAGGGTCGATTTTGCCAAGTTGTGCAAGGATTACACTAAACTTGGTGGGAAGCTGTTCCACGGGACGGAGTCGGCCATAGATGTTCAAGATTGGATGGATAGCTGCGACCGTATCTTCGATGACTTGGGTCTTGAGGATGCGACGAAGAGAAGGCTAGCGTCTCATCAGCTGCAAGGGCGAGCGATGAATTGGTGGAATGCCATTAGAACAGCTACTCCAGAAGATCAGGTTACTCGGGATCAGTTTAAGGCTCGCTTTAGCGAAAAGTTCATTCCAGCTGCCTAGAAGTCAGTGTTGTTTAAGAGATTCTTGGAACTCAAGCAGAGTAGTCGGGTAGTTTCTGACTATATTGCCGAGTTCAACACTCCTGAGAAGAAGAATGAGAAGTTCATTACTGGTTTGGATGGATACTTGGGGGAAAGGCTTATCAATCACATCGATGAGACTTTTGAATCGATTGTGGGAAAGCTTTGAGATCAGAGTGTCTTTACCCTAATCCAAAGACTGAGGCTGCATCTGCAGAAGGGCCAAAGCCGGAAGCATGCGGTGGAGGCAAGAATAACTCTTAGAATAAGAGGAAGCAGGACCAATCTAAGGGTGGCCAGAAAAAGAACAAGAAGGATGTTGAGTGCTTCAGCTGTGGTAAGAAGGGCCATTATGCCAAAGATTGTCGGGCCAAGACAGCGGATAAGAAGTGCTTCAACTGTGGTCAAGTGGGACATTTCAAGGATAAGTGTCCGCAACCTATTAAGGAGAAGCAGATTGTGAAAGCATATGCTATTGATGATGTTCCTTCTTCGTCGAATGCCCCAACTGCGGTGGAGAAAGGAAAGAATGTTGTTATTCAAGGTATGCTTTCTTTTTATGATGTACCAGTTCGAGTTTTGTTTGATACTGGGGCTTCCCGTTCCTTCATATCTAGTGACCTGGTAGATAGTTTGGGACTGGAACTCGAGATAATCGATAGACCATTGGTTGTGACGAACCCGATTGGTGGTTCGACTAGCCTTAGTATGATTTGCAGGAATTTGGTCTTATCGAGTCATGGATGTATGTTTGTTTGTGATTGCTTTGTTTTGGGCTTTACTCGGTATGGCATTATATTGGGAGTCGACTGGCTCCAAAGATACGGGGTGGTGGTAGACTGTGAGGGTTTTTTGGTGACAGTTAGGGCAGATGATGGGCGGAGGGTAGTGTTTGGTAGTCTACCTAGTGATGGGGTTATGGCTAGTTTTATAAATTCCCTCGACATCCCGCAGGATGAGCTGTCAGATGTGCCCGTGGTTGGCCAGTATCTGGACGTCTTCGAGGAGGTGACCGGGCTTCCACCACACCGAGAGATTGAGTTCCATATTGATTTAGTGAAAGATGTCAGACCTATAGTGATGCCACTTCGTCGAATGGCACCAAAGGAGCAGCGAGAGCTCGGGGTGCAAGTCAGCAATCTTTTGAAGAAGGGACTTATTAGAAGGAGTGTCTCCGAGTGGGGAGCACCATTTGTGTTTGCCACTAAGGTAGATGGTTCCCTTCGTTTGTGTGTGGACTATCGCGAGTTGAATAAGGTAACGAGGAAGAATAAGTATCCTCTACCGCAGATAGATGATTTGTTTGATCAACTGGAAGGAGCAAGAGTGTTCTCCCAGTTGGACCTCGCGACAGGATTTCATCAGCTCCGAGTGGCGGATGAGAGTGTTCCGAAAACGGCATTTAGGACGCCGTCTGGATTTTATGAGTGGTTGGTCATGCCATTTGGGTTGACCAATGCACCAGCCTACTTTGTGGATCTTATGAATCGAGTATTCAGAGATCAGTTGAATAAGTTTGTTCTTGTGTTCGTAGATGATATCCTTGTTTACTCGAGGACAGAGGAGGAACACAAGGGGCACTTGAGGATAATGATGGAGGTGTTGAGGAAACACCAATTGAAAGCGAAATTCTCTAAGTGTCACTTTTGGAGAAGGGAAGTGAGATTCTTGGGTCATGTTGTTTCCGAGAATGGTATTGCCGTGGACCCTGCGAAGGTGGCTACGGTACAGGATTGGCCTATGCCCAAGAATGCAACAGATGTAAGAAGTTTCTTGGGATTAGCTGGATATTATCGTAAGTTTATCCAGGACTTCTCCAAGATAGCAGCACCGTTGCATCAGTTGACTAAGAAGAATCAGTCCTTCGTCTGGGACGGAGTGTGTGAGAATGCATTCAAGAGTCTAAAAGAAAGGTTGACGCGTGCGCCAGTATTAGTCATTCCTAAAGGGAATGAAGAGATGACGGTATACACGGATGCTTGTGGTACCGGACTAGGTTCCATATTGATGCAAGGAGGTAGGGTTGTAGCTTATGCTAGTCGACAGCTAAAGCCACATGAGAAGAAGTATCCTACCCATGATTTGGAATTGGCAGCGATTGTGTTCGCATTGAAGATGTGGAGACACTATCTCTTGGGAGAAAGATTTGAGTTGTTTACCGATCATAAATCGTTAAAGTATCTCTTCTCCCAGAAGGATATGAATCTCCGGCAGCAGAGATGGTTAGAGTTCTTGGCTTCGTATGATTTTGATATCGCATACACGCCTGGGAAAGGTAACGTGGTAGCCGATGCCTTGAGTAGGAGACATGCCAGTTTAGGGGCAATGTTTCTTGAATGGAAGCAACTGGAGTATATCGCGGGGTTTGATTTCAGACCCAAGTGCGAATTGGATCCAGAAATGCAAGCTAGTTTGGCGATCAGACCCACTTTGATAGAGCGGATTGGTCCCAGCCAGAGGGACGATCCTAATCTATTGGAAATCATCTCCAAGTTAGAGATGAACATCGACGGTGAGGAGATGAATGTGTATGGGCTTGATCGGGATGGATGGCTTCGAAAGAATGGAAGACTAGTTGTACCCAACGTGAATGGTTTGAGAGATGAAGTGCTTAGAGAATGTCATCACTCAAGACTAACTATACATTCTAGTGGTAATAAGATGTATCGAGACATGAAGCAGACTTACTACTGGGAAGGGATGAAAAGAGAAGTTGGGAAGTTTATATCCAAATGCATGAATTGCCAGCTAGTTAAAGCTGAGCAAAAGAAGCCTAGTGGGTTGTTGCAACCATTAGAAATTTCCGAATGGAAATGGGAGCAAGTCTCCATGGATTTCATCGATGGTTTACCAAGGACTAGATCGGGATATGATAGCATTTGGGTAATTGTGGATCGATTGACGAAGAGCACAAGATTTATACCAGTCAAATTGACCAGAACGGCTGCTAAGTTAGCAGATTTGTACTTAAAGTGGGTAGTGAGATTTCATGGAGTACCCAAAAGCATTGTGAGTGACCGAGAGCCGTTGTTCACTAGTGGGTTTTGGAAGAGCTTACAAGAGGCTCTAGGGTCAGGATTACATCTCAGTACCGCATATCATCCTCAGACCGACGGTCAGACGGAGAGGGTGAATCGTATATTGGAAGATCTCTTGAGAGCTTGTATATTGGATTTTGGTGGATCATGGGATGACCATTTGCATCTAGTAGAGTTTGCATATAATAATAGCTACCAATCCGGTATCGGTATGGCTCCATATGAAGCTTTTTACGGAAGACCGTGTAACTCACCATCATGTTGGATAGAGACTGGCGAGAAGTTTATGCTTAGACCAGATGTGGTGAGGGAAACTTCAGATAAGATTAAGATCATTCAACAACGAATGAAAGCTGCCCAAGATAGGAAGAAGAGTTACGCTGATAAGAGGAGAAGAGACTTGAAATTCTCCGTTGGTGACTTGGTGTTCGTCAGAATTTCTCCGTTGAAGAGCGTGATACGATTTGGCAGGAGAGGCAAGTTGGCACCAAGATTTGTTGGCCCATTCCCTGTTCTTGAACTAGTCGGGAATTTGGCATATAGAGTTGGCTTACCAGAGAAGATGGCGGGAGTTCACAATGTATTTCATGTTTCCCAACTAAGGAAGTTCGTTCACGACTCAAATATGACTGTTTCACCTGATCAGTTAGAGGACTTCGAAGTAGAACCCGAGGCGATTGGGAACCACAAGCCGATCCATATTGTCGAGCACGACACGAAGCAACTTCGAAGGAAGGCGGTGAAGCTAGTCAAGGTTCAGTGGGGCGAGAACGAGAATGATTGTACTTGGGAGACAGAGGAGAGCATTAGAAAGACGTATCCAGAACTCTTTGCGTGGTAAGACTTACTTCGTAATTTAGTTACTATGCATGCTAGGATAGATTTGTTTTGCTTGTTTTGCATGTTTGACTGTTGTTTTATGATTGATAGGCATGCGGGACCCTTTGTGTGTGTTTGATTAGGGAATTTCGGGGGCGAAATTTCTTAAGGGGGGGGGGGGGGAATGTAACAACCCGCATTCTACGCATCGGAGGATCGTAGAATATTTATTTATTTCCCATATGAAGTCGTATGGTCATGTAACTTTGGGAGACATCTATTTGAGTCATTTCCCATGTTCATGATTTTTGTCGATTTTTAAATGACCGTTTTTCCCCAAGTTGATCTTGTTTTGGCCATAACTTTTGATTGGAAAGGGATTTTGACCTGAAACCACTTCCATTAGATTCGTTTGTTGGGTTACATTTCCATAGATTGGTCATAATAGCCAAACGGACTTACCGTTTGGGAGATATGGCTGAAATAAGGTTTGGAAGGTGAAAAACTGCTTAACCGGGCCAAATAGGGTGATTAGTGAATATGCCCATAACCCATTTCGGGATTAGGGTTATGTGAAGGCTGAAATGAGTTAGAGAATCATTCCATTTCAGTTTTCTAGCCTCCACTTATCTCCAAGAAACCCTAAAAATGGCCTCTAACCTCTAAATCACCTCCAAATCATCTTTTGATCAAGGATTAAGCTTAGCAACATCAAAACAAGGAAGATCTACACCAAATCAACATTGGAGCTGCTGTTTAGCATTGGGATTTGCATCAAATCTGAGATTTATTTCAGATCTTAGTTTATTTGTGGCTAAGGTGAGTGATTTGCATAGTTTTGCACTAATTATGGCTAATTAAGGGTAATTAGTGTTAATTAGCGACTTTAAACATGATAAAATTCTGGAAAAATGTTCATAAATTCTTAAATGATGTTTTAGACCTTTGATATGAATTTGGGTTAATTTGGTTAAGTTTTGATAATCCTATCATTAGTTTCACCTAAATATGCTTAAGGGGAAAATATGGGGTTTTGGGTATGTTTGATCCATTTTAACCTATCATGTTAATATTTTGATGTTTGTGATTGATTATGCATGTTGCTATGACTGTATGATATGCTTTGTGATTGATTTCAATAATTAGAATGGTCAAAAACGTCGTCGAATGGCGTAAACACTTGCTGGAAAAGTTTCAGGAAACAGTGCAGGTTTCGGATCGGATCGGATATGGTGGCTTGGATCGGATAAGTTGAACTGGACAAGGAATTCGATTGGATCGGAACTTGACACTTGAGAAAACTTGCAAAATGGAAGGCCACGCTAATTTAACTGGGATTGGATCGGATAAAGGAGGAGGGATCGGATCGTAGCATGTGAAGAACGCGGGAGCTGATCGGAGCGGGAGCACGGACTGGATGGGAGATGGCAACCCGACCCGACTCGAAGTGGGACATCCGACCCGAACCGATGCAACGCTGTGAACCCGAACCGAACCGCTACAGGGGGAGACAACACACCGAACCGACTCAACGTAGACACCCGAACCGAACCGATGGCTTGAAGGGGAACCCGACCCGACCCAGTATTGACCAATAACCCGAGATGCAAAGGTAGTCCAATATGGGAAGTTAGAGCTCAGGATCCAATTGGGAACCGACGAGTTCACTTCATGGTTGGGCTTTGCTGCAGGACGTGTGCTAAGGAGTTGTCGATGTTCATAACTTCGATTCACCACTGAAAATGGATGATGGGCTACTTATCAGTGCAGTAGAGTCATTATGACTCGAGGGGAAAGGTGATGGTAGCAAGACTACGTTATCAGTGCAGTAGAGTCATTATGACTTGAGGGGCAAGGTGATGCGTAGTAAGACTATGAGCCAGCGCAGACTGGGTGAATAACTCCATGGGGCAAGTGGACATAGTAAAGGACTAGTAAGACTATGAGCCAGCGCAGATGGGGTGAATAACTCCATGGGGCAAGTGGACATAGTCAAGGATTGGTAAGGCTATGAGCCAGCGCAGATTGGGTGAATAACTCCATGGGGCAAGTGGACATAGCGAAGGATTAGTGGCTACGTTATCAGTGCAGTGAAGCCAATTTTGACTTCATGGGGCAAAGTGATCGTAGCAAGGTATGTTGGGTGATCGAAGTGGTGAATATCGTATGCTTTACGCACTGAGTGAGAGATGTGAGGATGGACGCTATGTTTGATTGTTTGCCATCACTATGACATGCACACCCCCACCTCCGTATCTTTACCCCGTTTGATATGGCACCTTAAAGTGTTGTACAATATGTAGTGCTAACTCTTTGGTTGCAGGTCCAGGTTCAGGTATGTTTTAGTCTACCTGTTATTGTTCTGTTTAGATGCTTATCACTCATACCAGGCTTTATGTCTGACCCAGAGTTTTATGTCTCCTCTTATTACTCTGGGTGCTCATACGAGCAGACTAGAGACAGGTTAGCTGGTGATGCGCGATTAGCTGATTCGGAGGCGGGAAGGAGGCTTCCACGTATGATATATATATATACTCCCCGTGTCATTGGTGGTCGCTACTTGGGCACTAGTAGTGTACCTCCTTTATCTTGCTTTTGCTTTGAGACAGTTTGAAAAGTTGTAATAATGTTTAACTTTGGATCATAAGCTGTACTTACATTTTCCGCTGCTATGTTAGTTGTTTCAGCTTATGCACTGTCTCACCTGTTTTAAGTCAAGTATGTTATTATTATATTTTATCCTATGTGCTGCGAGACATTCTACAGGTTCTTTGTATGTTCATTTCCTTCTTCCCTTTCCTTCTGACGACCCGTTCCATGCTAACTGGACATGTGTACAGCGCACTTTTGGAGTAAATGTCGGTTGGTGTGGGGCGGGCCGTCACATAAATATTAATTAAATTTAAACGAATCACGCGTGGTAGTTCGCGTTTCGGAATCGTAACTTTAAATGGTTATACAGAAAGATCCAACCGTCGGATTTCCCAAAACCGGACCTGTTAGGACCATCTTGGGAAAATCCTTCCAACGGTAGAAATTTCGTCAAAATCCAACGGTCAGATTTTGAGATAAGTGTAAATTAAATTTCGGGAAAAACAGCGCCATGGCCACTATTGACCTGAAGCGTCATTAATTAAATTAAGGCTATTTTTGATTAATTAAAAATAGTGAAAACCGTTATAATATATTCTTAGCGATATAAACTGGGTTTGCAATTTATACAACCTCGAGAATTATTTGAAAAGACCGAGGTAAACTCATTTCAAATGATTATACAGCGATATCCAAATTGAAGAGTTGAAAAGGACGGTCGAAGACCGACGATCTTCAAGACAGATGGTTGTATTACTATTGTTGGCCTTGATGGGAGTAGCTACCTTGATGGGTTGATGGTAGTGATCGTCCAGACGTTCTTGTTGATTGTTCGGATTTGCGAGTGTCTTTATTTCCCACGAAATAAGACGACTTCGGTTTCGTTCAGACCCAGAACGGACTTGTAAATGGATAGCATGCTTGACATTGAAATTTGTGTCATGTAATTAAATTGGTTTTTATTTAATGTATGAATGCATGGTAGCGGAGAATTTATTCTCTTGCTTAACACCCTTTTGTATATTAAATGATCAACAATCGCATGAATTGAGTTGTTGATGTAACATGCCAAGTTGTAATGGAACAAGGCTTATTGTTGCAAAGAAGGGCCTTGTATGAGGATCAAAGCATAGTCTAGTATGGACATAGCTTTGTGTATACGTTACTTCGCGAGCCTCACACCCCGGTGGAGTCTAAAACGGAACAAGGGAAAGCAGGGAGTGCGCACGTTTCTTTCTAGCTAGAAAGTGGTGTCAATGGCCTACCAGCACTGATAGTTACTATGTGGTTGTTGGATTTGAGGTACCTCAGTTATATTGGTCGCTACTGGACAATTTAGAGATCCGTTAGGATCGGGAAACGTGTGTTCAAGAATTGCCAATCCATTAAGCGTTAACGTATGGACCGGCCCTGCAGGATCTAAGGGTTGGACAGAGTACCAATCCTGGGGCATTGCTAGAGTGTCTCGTATCGGTAAGGATCTCGCTCCTAGCCTTGACTCAGTATGGAAACCCAACTTTCCAATACGAGATGACGGACTTGATTGTATACTTATTATGGCGACATATTAGAATGGGGTACTATGCTGTCTAGGATTAATACATTTACTTTGAAGTATTTTAAATCATATTATACACTTATGATATTAAAATATTATTTGACTCGTACTCTGCATTTTTTGATCATTATAAGGAAAAACTCTATCCTCTGGTGTGCGTTGCATTGTGTGATGGGACCTGAGTCTTATAATGATTTCATTTTTTACAAAAGGCGTTGCGTTGTTCTTTTTATTTAATAAACATATGCACAGACAATCTATTGGAGTATACCCATTCCACGAAAGTGGCGTGGTACTTAGATTTGTCATATTCTGTAGTTAATATAGATTTCTCATACCAGTATCATGACTGACTCGTAGTTTGTTTCACTTTGCAAACTCGGGTGCCCTCTCTCCACACGGGCGGCCAATTGACAGGTTTGGTTTAGCTTTGCTTGCAGTTCTTCTTTCTCGCTTTGAGGAGCTTTCTTCATTCTTTTGGAGTTCTATTTGAGGATTTGGTGGAAGAGTTGCTAGCTTGGAGTTTCAGAGATTTGCTGTTGTAAGTTGTGACTTGAAGCATGGAGACCTATCATCTTTCTTTCTTTCATCTTTTTCCTTCATTTGGATATTTCTGGATCTTTAAACATTGAAACTTATTTCGGTTCTATTTCTATACTTGGGAGTTGTTTGGGACATGTTTATCGTATTTGGTTCTTGATGTAATAATTTTTGACTTCTGTGACTGTGGGACTCTATATTTTGATGACATCTATTTTCGCTGCCATGATGTTGTTATGATGTAGTTTTCTTATACTTATGTTGTTATCTGTGTTATGTATTGCTATATTTATGTTGTATTCCAAATGATCATCCTTATTTTCGTTATGCGGAAGTTTGGGGTCATCACAGTTTTTGAATATATGAAAGTTATATATATTTGAAAAGTTAATCAACTAATAAAATTATTGAAACTAATAATTGAATGAAAGTTGTGTTGGTTAATTAAACAACTTTCAGCTTCGTTCCTTTTCGAGGATGAAAAGATTTTAAGTAGGGGAGATTGTAACAACCCAGAATTTTGGAACCAATTTAAAAATTTTATTTTAGGAATTTTAATGGATTTTAAATATTTAAAATAATTTATTTTAAATAATAACGATTAAAATTTATTTAAATTGAAGTTAGAACGAAGATATTTATTTTAATTATAAAAAGAGTTAGAAATAGCACGATAGTTTGAAAATTTGAAACTGAACTTTGACTGAATGTACGTGATTCAAAATAAATCGGATTTTAGTGAGACCAAAAATATTTAAATCTATATAAAATTATCTTTCCAAAGAATCTGAAATTTTGAAATTTTCACAGCGGGAATAAAAAGTTATGACCAGTTAAAAATTCAGAAAAGTCGCTATGGAATTTATATATATTTTAATATAAAATATAGCCCTTAAAAATTGCCATTTTGCAAACAACCTCTGTTTTCAACGAAACCACTTTTGTTTGATCCGGAGTGTCAAATTATTGCTAGATTCCAATTTTCATAATTTTTGGAATTAATATGTGAGCGTGGCAAAAGAAAACGTGTTTTGTCAATTTTAGTCAAATCGGATCGACCAGAAAATGGACATTTTTCAAATGTTCTCCAAATTCTACGAAATTTATTTTTTAGGACCGTATCGTCAAAACATAGTTAGATTTATTTTTCGGGAATTTTCGGAGTCCGTATGTGGCCCCGGTAAATTAAAATGCATGATTGAATTAAATAAAAAAATGATTTATATTTTAAATTAAAGAAAACAGACTGAAAACGATCGTTTGGGCTGACGGGACCTAGCTCATTGTAACCGGAAAGGGGGGGTATTTGCTTGGAGACAACGCTCGTTGGGATGAAATTGGAGCTACGGAGACTTAACGGGTTTATTTGTAAAATTAAGGACTTTACATTATTTTATTATAAATAACCCTAGGATAAATCTAACCATAACCCTAGCCAATTAGACCAGCCGCCATAAACTGAAATGAATGGACGATATCGTCCCAATTCCTTCCACAAATCACACACCGAATACACAGAATTAAATCATGGATACAATACACAAATTCAAGAGGATGGCGTGCTCTTCGAAATGATACGGAGATGATGAACTTTCATTGTGAATTCTTCTCGATATCGATGCTCAAAGATGCTCGAGTTGGTTGCATTTTCTGACCAAAATAGGGGTACGAGTGCTGGGAGGTTCAGGGTGTTGGTTGGCGTTACATCGGCGCTTGGAGGGGTGATCTGGATCGGGTTCCGGTGGCGTCAGGGAGGAGCGACGACGAGTTATGCATTTCGGTGTGGATGGGTTCATCGTTTCCAGAAGTATATGAAGTGGAAGAAAGGTTAATCGTCTAATTAAATTAATTAATATGTTAAATGATGATTAGTTAATTATATTAAAGTTTTAAATATTTAAACCAACGTAAATTTTTTAAATGAAAACAAAATTAGACAAAACTGAGTGCGTTGGATTCGCCTTGACCAAATCTACGTGATGGAATAGACTAGAACAAATTCGGAGCAGATCAGACTTTGGACAAATTTCAAATCTGAATTATACAGGATTGAAAGCACAGTGAGAAATTCTACCTTTTTATATATATATATATATAATTAAATTTAATTGATCATAATTGTGGTATTATTCATACGCTGTAATATTCTGTTGATTGTCATACGCGATTTGATCTATGATTGGTGTGTTATGTGGATCTGTTGAAATTAACATTTCTGTTAATTAGAATTGGATTACAATAAAATTATCATTTTTGTTTATTAGATTTGTTGAAACAAAAATTAACATTTGTGTTAATAAGAAAATAGTTAAACAAAAATTATCATTTTTGTTTATTAGATTAGTTGAGTCAAAAATTATCATCTTTGTTAATTAGAAGATAGTTAAACAAACATTATCATTTTTTTATTAGATTTGTTGAATCAAAAATTAACATTTGTGTTAATTAGAAAAAGTTAAACAAAATTAACATTTTTGTTAATTAGAATTGAATTAAACAAAAATTAACATTTTTTTTTAATTAGAATGGAGTTAAACAAAAATATTCATTTTTATCGAATAGTATGGTTGAAACAAAAACATTCAATTTTGTCGAATAGTACAGTTTAAACAAAAATATTCATTTTTGTAGAATAATATAGTTGAAACAAAAACATCAATTTTTGTGGAATAGTATAGTTGTAACAAAAACATCCATTTTTGTCGAATAGTATAGTTGAAACAAAAACATTCATTTTTGTCGAATAGTATAGTTGAAACAAAAACTTTCATTTTTGTCGAATAGTATAGTTGAAACAAAAACATTCATTTTTGTCGAATATTGTAGTTGAAACACGACATTCATTTTTGTCAAATATTATAGTTGAAACAAAAACATTCATTTTTGTCAAATAGTATATTTGAAACAAAAATATTCATTTTTGTCGAATAGTTTAGATGAAACAAAAACATTCATTTTTGTCAAATAGTTTACATGAAACAAAAACATTCATTTTTTCAAATAGTTTAGATGAAACAAAAATATTCATTTTTTCAAATACTTTAGATGAAACAAAAATATTCATTTTTTCAAATACTTTAGATGAAACAAAAATATTCATTTTTCCAAATAGTTTAGATGAAACAAAAATGTTCATTTTTTGTCAAATAGATTAGATGAAATAAAAATGTACATTTTGTCAAAATAGTATTGTTGAAACAAAAAACATTCATTTTTGTCAAATAGTTTAGATGAAACAAAAATATTCATTTTTTGTCAAATAGATTAGTTGAAATAAAAATATTTATTTTTGTCAAAAAAGATTATTTGAAAACAAAATATACATTTTTGTCAAAATATAATTGTTGAAAAAAAAATATACATTCTTGTTAAATTAGAATAGTTGAACAAAAATGAACATTTGTGTCAAAATAGATTAGTTGTAACAAAATATACATTTTTGTCAAAATATAATAGTTAAAACAAAAATTTTCATTTTGTCAAAATATGATGATTGAAAGCAAAGATTACATTTTTGTTAATTAGATAAGAGAGAAAACAAAAGTTACATTTTTGTCAAATAAGATTGAGTTAAACAAAAATTACATTTTTGTCAAATAAGATTGAGTTAAACATAAGATTGAGTTAAACAAAAAATGCATTTTTGTCAAATAAGTTTTGAGATTAAACAAAAATTACATTTTTATCAAATAAATTTTGAGTTAAACAAAAATTACATTCTTGTTAAATAGACTTGGGGTAAAACAAAAATTGACATTTTTGTTAAATAGATTTGTGTTGGAGCAAAAATATTAATTTTGTTGAACTAGAATTGTCAACAAAAATGAATAATCACTTTTTAGTCATTTTGATGAACTAGAATTGTCAACAAAATGAAATAATCACTTTTTAATCATTTTATTGAAATAGAATTGTCAACAAAATGAATGAATCACTTTTTAATCATTTTGTTGAACCAGAATTGTTAACAAAAATAAATGTATCACTTTTTATGCATTGTTGAAATAGAATTTGTATGTTAATTAAAGAATCATTTTTATTGTCACAACATACATTAGAACTTATATGTTAATTAATGAATCATTTTTATTGTCAAAACATACCTTAGAATTTGTATATAAATTAAGGATACATTTTTATCATTAAGTCACACATTAGAATTCGTATGCAAATTAAAATAAACATTTTTATGGGTCATGTCACACAATGAAATTATATATACAAATAAAATATTTTATTTATTTGTTAAAGTTAAAAATAGAAATACAAATAAAAGTTATCTTTTTATTTTTCATTAGTAAAGATGTCATGTTAATAGAATACATACTTGTTTGCCATTAGAAAACATGTAGAAATGAATGCAAATAAAATACATATTTATTTGACATTATGAACATTTTGATGTGTTATGCCAATAAAAAACATTCTTTTATTTGGCATGTTAAACTCGTTAGTGGAATCGTCGAATGATTTATATTTATATATAATTATATGTATATATATATAAATAAATTAAAATTAATCGAATCGCGCACGGTAGTTCGCGTTATGGAATCGTAATTTTAAATAATTATACCGAAAGATCCGACCGTCGGATTTTCCCAAAACTGGAATCTTTAGGACTGCTTTGGGAAGATCTTTCCAACGATATGAATTTTGTTAAAATCCAATGGTTAAATTTCGAGAAATGTGTAAATTAAATTTGGGTAAAAAAAGCGTCAGGGCGACTATTGACCAGAAGCGTTGTTAAATTAAATTGGGCTAAGCGGTAAATCGTTATAAAATAATATTAATGATATGAATTGGTTTAAATTATATATATGCGAGAATTATTTGAAAACACCGAGTTCGATCTCATTTCAAATAAGTATTCGATGATTTAAATCAAAGATATTGAAGACGATGATTGAAGACCGACGATCTTCACATCTAATGGATGACTACTAATGCCCAACATTGGGTAGCTCCCAGTAAAAGGTTAAAGTGGTAGTTGTTCGGACGTACTTGTTGATTGTCCGTATAAGCGAGCACCTCTTCCGTATTGAACATACGGGACGAGGAATAAGGTGTCTCCGATTTCATTCAGACCCAGAACGGACTTGTAAATGGTTGTGTGTCTGACTTTGAATTTCATTCTATGTGAATTGATTTCTATTTAATATATATCTAATTGGTGGTGGAGAATTTATTCTCTTGCTTAACACCCTTCTCTGAGATGAATAAGCTCAGAGGTTATATATTGATGGTTATTGATCGCATGGCGTGAATTGTCAATGTGGCATGCCAAGATGCAATTGATCAATTATTTTGTTGAAAAGCAGATCCTTGTGGTTGATGATCAAAGCACGGCTTGTTTAGGCGAAGCTTTGTGTATAGCGTTACTTCGCAAGCCTCACACCCCGGTAAGAGTCAAAAACGGGACAAGGGAAGACAGAGAGTGCACACGTTTCTTTTTAGCTAGAAGTGGTATCAGGGTTTTGCAAGCCCTGACATGTTACTTATCTGGATGATGGATTACTAGGCCTCGGTTATATTGGTCGATAGTGACCAATTTATTGGTTCAATAGGACCGGGAAGTTGTGTTCAGGCATAACTAATCCACTAAAGTATTTGTGGACCGGCCTTGCAGGATCCAAGGGTTGCCCGTAGGTGTGATCCTGAGACATTTGCTAGAGTGTCTTGAATCGGTAAGGAGATCGTCCCTAGCCTTGACTCATGATGGAAACCCAATTTCCAATATGACATTACAGTTTTGATTGTAAACCTATATTTGGCGACATAGTATATGGTAGCTATGCCGCCTAGGATTGATACATTTACTTTGAAGTATTTTAAAACTGATTAGACACTAATAATAATATTAAAATGTTATTTTCTACGTATCAAGCATGTTTGATCATTATAAGGTAAAACTCTATCCTTCAGTTTGCGTTGCATTGTGTGATTGGACTTGAGTCTTATAATGATTTCATTTTTCTAAAAGACATTGCGTTGTTTGAATAAAAATTGATTTAATTTATGCACTGGCAATCCAATGAAGTAAACCCGCACCGCATTTGACAAGTTAGGAAAGATTTCTCATACCAGTCCCATGACTGACTCGTAGTTTGCTTCACTTGCAAACTCGGGTGCCCTCTTTTCCATACGGGCAGTCGAGTAGCTTATTTTGCAGATATATTGAGTAGAATTCTGGATCGAAGTTTAAAGCTATGTCCAGAGCATTGATAGTCTTCCGATGCATTGTATTAAAATTATTATAAATTAATCTTCCGCTGATGTATTATTATATTCGATGTACTCTGATATTCTGTACTCTGATGTAACATTATTGTAATGTTTATAAAAGTCTTCTTTTATTTGTTCTGATGTGTTGTATGCCCAGAGTTAGTGTATTCGAGGATTTTCGACTTTTGGATCAGACCTGTGTGGTTTATGGTCAATTCAAAGGACGGGGATTTTGGGTTATTACATAATTTTTGATATGAAAACCAAATTGGATTTTTAACAAATATCTAAGTAGATTGAAATGGAAATGAGATAATTTAATTTATCGAATTCTTCAAATGATCGAGAATGGAGTACCACTACTTTTACTCCAAGCGGTAGTTAAAATCTTTAATTGGATTTGAATGTAAAAATGGTAATTAAATTTACTGATAACACTGTGGGTGTTAGATATGGAGTGCTACTAGTTTTGCTCCATAGGATGAATAGGTTAGGGTTGGGATAATAAATATAAATAAATGATTACTTCGATAAGCTTTGATAATCCCAACTAGTTAATAAAATCTTTTGAAATCGATATCGAAAGGAAGATTAAAGAATAAACTTAAAAGAGTTTATCTTTGATAAAATTAATGGGAACATTTCCCTAATAATGTGAATATTTTATTAAAAGAATATTCTGAATTGGGATGAGGCGTATGATATGTTTTTACAGCACTTGATTATAAAATACGCGAGTTATTCGGAAAGACCGGGTTTAACACATTTTGAATAATTAATACGACGACCAAGAGTCGAAGATGAAGATGGTGGTTGAAGACTGGAGTTCTTCACATCGTTTGGATTATTACTGATGTCTTGATGGGCCGTACACCCAAGACGAGGTAATAAGTGGTGATCGTCCAAACATACTTGGAGATCGTCGGATATATGAGGACCTCTCTCCTATATTGGACATATGGGACGAACAATAAGGTGTCTCTGGTTTCGTTTAGACCCAGAACGGACTTGTAAATGGATGGTATGTCTAACGTTGTTTTCCTTTATGCTGTATTTATTGATCTCTGCTAAATATATATCTGTTTGGTGGCGGAGAATTTATTCTCTTTCTTAACACCCTTCTCCGAGACGTACGAGCTTAGAGGTAATATATTGGCAGAAATCAATGGTATGGTATGGATTGTCAATGTGGCATGCTAAGATGCAAATGATCAAGGTTTTTGTTGAAAAGCAGAACCTTGTGGTTGATGATCAAAGCACAGCTTATTTATGCATAGCTTTGTGTATAGTGTTACTTCGCGAGCCTCACACCCCAGTATGAACCAAAAACGGGAGAAGGATCCAAGGAGAACATGCATTTCTTTTTAGCTAAAAATGGTGCCATAGTATAAAGCCTAGACATTTTACTTATGTGGATGATGGAATGAGGCACCTCGGATTTAAGTCCCTAGTGGCTCTTAATTTATGCCCCATAGGGCGGGGAAACTTATTGTTCAGGAATTATATATAATCCACTAACGTAAGTTGTGGTACGGCCCTGCGGCTCCTTGCGCTCACCTGAGTTTGTGTCCTGAGGCACGGGTTAGAGTGTCTCGAATTCGGTAAAGACGATCCCTTGCCTTGGTTCATAGATGGAAATCCAACTTCCAATATGACATCATGCAGTTTTGATTGTAGAACTAGTATGGCAACATGATACATGGTACCCATGCCGTCTATGATTGATATATTTATATTTGAAGTTGTTTTTGACACTATGCACTTATAATAATATAAAAATGATTTGTTTTATATGTATCAAGCATGTTTGGCTATTATAAGGGAAACTCTATCCTCCAGCTTGCGTTGCATTGTGTGATGGGGCCTGAATCTTATAATAGCTTCATTTTTCCAAAAAGCATTGCATTGTTTTATTTTAAACTAAGATCATGTCAAGTAAACATGCTCCGTGTTATACGGTGTGGTCCCATGATTTACCTAACTTTAAAACCAAGCTAATAACTGTTTTAGTTCTCACACCAATCCCATGACTGACCTGGAGTTTATTGTTTTAACCTAAACTCTTGGTGTCCATATTTTCCACACGGGCAGCTACTAGTTTTGGTTTTTCAGATATTATATTCACATGATCTTGGTTTACAGTTGAAGCGATATTCAGAAAGCTCTGTATCCGTGTATTTCTTCCAGTTGTATTTTGTATTATTTTTCCGCTGCTATACAAATGTAATTTAAATATCTGATATTGTATTTCCAATGTGTAATATTTATTCGTACTCTGATATATTCTTCTAATGTAATTGTTGTAACAAGCAATAAAATGTACTTCTCTTTGTGTTCTGATTTGCCTTGTTCTCAATTCTATCCGTACTTTCCTTTACGGGGAAGTTTGGGTCGTTTCAGGTACAACTCTTTAGAACAGAATAAAAGACTCGTCAGAGGTAGGATTAGTAATATCCTAAAAGAAGCCTCAATAGAGATAGAATCAGTAGCATTCTAGAATGAGTGACTCATTAGAGATGGCGTTAGAAATGCCATAGAATGAGTTGAGAGGGACAAGTTTGTAATTAACGTATTTGTGATTATATATATAATCAGATCTTAGAAATATGCTTTTTGAATATATAAAAATTGTATATATTTGAAAAGCTAATCAACTAATTGATTGATGGTTGTGTTGTATGATTATTAGTTCAACTAATTAAAATATTGGAATAATAAAACCAATAAGAGATTAAATGGTAAATTTAGCCAAATTGAATCAAAATTTGAACTGGATTAAAAAATTGATTGAAACTGCAAATATGTACATGTGTATATGTTGTACAGGTCATAGCATGGAAGCTAAGAAGAGGAATAAAATTGTATGCCCAACAAATAGGTACATATTTACTAATTTATTGGGTTTTGATGATTTTATGAGCTGACTGGCTAGCTGCTTGGCTTTTTCTTTTTGGATGATGAGGGCCCTGTGTGGCTAGTTGAGGTTTTAAATGTCTCCCCGTACAAAGCGATAGTCGTTATGGAATTTTATATAATATACAACAATTAAAAATAGAGATTTTGCATACGACCTCCATTTTCGACGAGACCAATTTTGCTGGATCCGGAATGTCAAATTATTGCTAGATTCTAATTTTTAGAATTTTTGAAATCAATATGTGAGCAAGGCAGATTTAAACGTGTTTGGTCAATTGAGTTTGAATTTAATCAACTGGAAAATGAACATTTTTCAAAAGGTCTCCAAATTCGATGAAATTAGTTTTTTTAAGGACCGGATCATCAAAACATAGCCAGATTTATTTTTTTGGAATTTTTGGAGTTATTACATGGCCCCGATAAATAAAAATGTACGTTGAAATCAATTTTGAACGTTACATTAATTTATATTTTAAATTTTATAAAAAATGAACGAAATAGTTGAATTGGCTTACAACACTTATCCCATTGAATTCGAAATGAGGCTATTTAGCTGGGGGCGACAGTCATTGGGTTTGATTTGGAGTCCGGAGCATTAAATAATTAACGGGTGAATTAAATATAATATAATATAGAGTATATATTCTCCTTTCTATAGTCAAACCCTAGGTCAACATCATTTTCGGGGTCAAAGAAAAAAACAGCCGCCATAGCTGAAACCGACGATCAGAAACTTCCAAACTTCCCCTCCTTTTTTAATCCAATCCTCTCATCAATTCTAAAATTCTTCAACGCGAAAATGATTCGGCTCTTCGAGCTCTATAAGTCCAACGATAGTGATCGTTTTTTGATAGGTGTTCAACTCAATTTTACCCCTCAAAGTCAGCACCGTCGAACTGATTTTCAGAGCTAGTGGTAATTCCGAGTCTGACAAGGATAAGGGGGTGGATAGCGTTTCCAAGGCACATCTCGTGCGGGTGGTGGATCGAATTCTGGTCCTCTGTTGGTGGCGCATGATTCCACTTTCTGTTTTGGAGCATGGGTTTCTTTGGCTACAGGAAAGAACGAAAGAGGGGGAAGGTAATTAACGATAATAAAGGGATTATTAAATAACTAATTGAATTTAATTAGATAATAAATGTAATTAAAAGTTTGAATGTTCATATCTTATCCAAACAGTAATAGAATGGGATGAAACGACATCCGTTGGAATCGCAAAAAAGAGAGCTTAGCCTTTTAAATTCCATATATATATTAACAGTCTTCCTCCAAAGAAGCTCACTTCGATTAGTACCAAATCGATTTCCATTTAATTCCAATTTAATATATTAAATTGGAAAACTTTACTTTAGGAAATTTCCATTAAATCTTAATAAAAAGATTTATAAATTCCAAATCACATTTCACTGTAAATCGGGTTAAAGAACGAATGTCGTTAAAAACAGTACACAATAAACCCAATTCACATCCCATTTTATTCCAATTAAATGTTAATTAATTAGAAACTCTAATAATCTTAATTAAAAGATTTATTCTTTTCACACGGTGTTTAAGAAACAGTGTTATTTAAGACACCATCATGACAAACCCAAAATCGAATCCTTTTATTCAATTCCAATTAAATATTAATTTATTGGAAAACTTCACTAAATCTTAATTAAAGATTTATTCTTTTCTCAACGGGGCTTAAGAACAGTGTTATTTAAGACACCATTCATGACAAACCCAAAATCCAATTCAATATTAAATTCAAGGCTCTGAATAGAAATTATATCGGCTTAGATTCAATATCAAATTCTGAAATCAAAAAATGTCGTATTGGGAATAACGATATATATATCTTCCAAATTCCTCCACAATATCCGTATAATCACATAATCCAATATCGAAATATTTCGAAGATAATTTTGATTCAAATCCATTCCAATTCATATATTGGAAATTCTTGTTATTTTTAAAACCATTTTTAACACCCCGCAAATTTAAATATTAAGATTAACAAATTAAAGAATACTTAATTTTAAATGTGAGAATCAAAGGAAACGGGTTACGCCATTGTGTTCGTCTTGGAATTCTGGTTGAGATAGAGTACGAGTTTGCGTAAATATGACTTCGTATGAAGAAGTTATGGCAGTCGGAAGTTTCCCAAAAATTCAAATAAATTCAAACAGCTCGAAACAGATTCAAAATTCAAATCTGAAGTCAGAATCGAGCTGGGCGGGAAAATTCCCGCCCAGGACCCAGGTCGACCAAGGGGTCGACTCTATTGTCGACCTCCCCCTACAGGTCGACCTGGGGATCGACCTGCCCCCCCTCCGGGGAAAATCTGAGGGATGACGATTTTGTGACTCAGGGCTGAGTCATTAGGGCTGAGGTGTCACTCTTTCTTGACTGGATGGTCTTGATTGATTCTAGGTTGATCGGATGGCCTAAATTAATCCTAAATTCTATATAAACATATGTAGACTCAAACCCTAAAACCGAATAAAAATTAGAACCATGGTCGTCATGCTATCACCTTGCAACCTTGAGTAGCCGCCACCGACTAGAGGGAAAGTGAAGCTAATCAACTCAATTCAACTCAAATTTATAACAACAACAACGAATTTGTCTACTTCAAAGGCGAGCTAATCAATTTCAGAACTCAGATTCCAGAACTCAAGACCTTCTTTGAGTTGTGAGTTCAATTTCTTTAATAAGATAACTAATAAGTTAATTGGGTTGAGTTATAAATTGGGTTATATGGCTATGTTTGTGAGACATTGGAAAAATGTGATATTTTGTGAATATATGCTAGTTGTTCATAATGATAGTTTTGTTGTGGATCCCTTTTCATATGCCAAATCACCTATGTTCAACTTGATTCACGTTTGACATCATTATATATACAAGTTTGGGTGTAGATTATATGCTTGTTTCTATATGAATTATACACCAGTTTACGTGTGAATCAAATAAAGTGACTATATGCAAGTTTAGGTAGAAATTGGATTCACATATATGCAAGTTACACCTATAGATTCAAATCTATGACGTACATAGTTTTATGCAAATTTGTGGCTATGGCCTATGCAAGTTTTGGAATGAAAATTATATTCATATATGCAAGTTTTAGGTGAAAAACAATATTATATATATGCTAGTTAACACCTTTAGGCCTATGTTTAGATTCATGACAATACAAAGTTTATGCAAGTTATGTTGTAATCCTTATTTGCAAGATTAGATCCATTATGTGTGTTATGCAAATTTGCGATGTTTCTTCCCTTTTATGTGCTAGACTAGTTGCTAGTCTACATACATATATGTCATGATAAACGAACGAACAATGTGGGGATGATGGGGCCGGGGGGAGGGGGGGTAATATCGAATATACACATATTGAGAATTGGCATAATGGACTTGGAAAAGGCATATAATTAATTTAAGACATTAATTGGAAAAATTGGCGTTTATGGACTTGACTGAGACAATTATGGACATAAGTATATTTGGAAATTCATTGACAAATTTGAATAGGGATATTAATCCAATTTGGGGTTAAATGAAGATGTGTATTAATAAACTGCATAAGACACAAGGTTAGACTCTTTTGTTGTTAAGACTGCCCGGATCTGCCCGGCAAATCCAGCAACCACAAATGCTATTCCAATGTGAGAGGTCAAATGCATGAATTAAATACATAACAGTTGTAAAGACACGAGATTAGGCTCGTTTGGGTTGTAAGATTGCCCGGACCCGCCCGGCAAATCCAACTGCCACAAATGCCAGTCTAATATGGGAGGTCTTTACAAGGTTTCAGTGTTAATGAATTAAGAAACACTTAACCAGATAAACTTGTGGTGGGACATGAGGGGGTTAAGTGGGTGCTTTGGGTGGCTTGTGAAATAAAGAGGGTGCCTTGGGTGGCATGAAAAATACGATTAGATGCACTTAACCAAGATTGAAACATGTAAGAAGACATGAATAAGAATGGGGTTAATTGGGGAAAAAACTTAGAGGGGACCAAGCATAGGTGGAAAGCTTGTGTCATGCATGGGGGCCCTTATCAAACCAGTAACTCATTAAGTATCTTTGTGGGCTCGACCCAAGATAAGGATGAGACACGCGTACTGGGTTTGATTGTAAGAGGCCAAAACGGGTTAGCGGTGGCAATGCAAGTCCAACGTGGTCATATGCGTGTGTGGGCCCGAGATGGTAGGTAAGACGTTGTTGCATCGTGTAGATATAAGCCGTGCATTTTGGTGGTATCGGGTTGCCACTTTGGGGAGTGATACACCCCACTGTGGGGCCAGCACAGGTATCTACGAGTTAGGGAGCCGATCGAATGGGGGTAGTGGGTACTCCTAGTGGAGATAGGGGCAGACGACACCTATGAAGGCAGCTAAGGGTACAGAAACTACCATTATCATTATTAAGTTCTGTAGGCGGGATCAACTTTTAAGGTGTTTGGTGTGGTGCAGTATAGTAATTATCCTATAGTGACTAGGTACGCCATTAACGTTATCTTTGTTCATCTGATTTCCTTTGTTGGCTTTGTCATACCTATTTGTTCACAGTCATTTCCTTATTTTCCAGCTTATGCCTTATCCTGGTTACTTAATGATTATATTGTTAAAGTTATTGCACTCGCCACACTTAATGTCTGACCCCTTTGTTTCCACCTCTTTTCTTTCTCCCTCCGTCCCCCCCCCCCCAAGGTGCTCAGGGTGGGACTAGTGCTAGTGGAGCTTGATTTGGACAGCCTTGCCTCTTTCTTTGGAAGTTGTTTGGATCGCTGAAGTAATAGTTCAGACTATCTTATTTATGGCTATTCTATGTTAGGGTTGTGTCTTCCATTTTATGTACTCTGATTTAGTCAAGATGGATATTATGTACTTGACTCTAGTCTTTGGTTTTTGATGATGTAATCAAACTTATTTGTTTACCGCTGCAATGAACGAAGTTTTAAATTTTTTAAGTACTATTTTATATCTGTCTTGTTGTTAAGTTTCTGTTCTATACACACTTAAAACGCTACATAGAAGTTAATGCATTCCCTTTGTGAGTGACATTAATGGACTTGGGGTGTTACACGTGGTATCAGAGCTGAAGGTTATCAGAACATATAAGATATTTTGAAAAACTCTTTTTTCAACAGCATTTTATAAAGAAATACTTTCAAAAGTATGTTTTGAGGAGAATATCTTCAAGAGAAAAGTTTATTTTAAAAACATAACCCCAAGAGCCATATATCTTTCTTTCGTTTGAATCTCTTCATTTTCTTTTCAACATGTCTGGAATTCCCGAGATACCTGAGGGGATACCGATACCAGGATGGTTCAGAAGGTATCTGGAAGCTAGGGCCCATGTTGCAGGCCCAGCAAATGCTCCTCTTCCTCCTCCCCGTGTTGACACTTTCGCAAAGATATGCAAGGACTTTCAGGCAATGGGCGGAAACCTTTTCACGGGTCGGAGACGTTTGTTGAAGCTCGAAATTGTCTAAAGGAGGTGGAAGAATTGTTTGGAATCTTTGAGGTAGAAGATGGAAGAAAAGTCCAGTTAGCTGCCTGGTTAATGAAGGATGAGGCCTCGTTTTGGTGGGCGGTCACTAATGGAGAGCGTCCAGTTGATACATGGCTGGATTTCAGGCGTAGGTTTGAGGCAAAATTTCTCTCACGGGCTGAACAGAATCTATACATGGAAAGGTTTTTGGCATTAAGGCAAGGGAATCTATCAGTGAAAGAATACGTCAACAAGTTCAATCAGTTGGCAAGATTTTGCTTGGACTTAGTGAATACACCCGAAAAGAAGGCACTGAAATTTGTTAAGGGTTTGAACGGGCCGCTTCATAGGTTAGCCATGACCCACATCCCTATGGGGGCCACCTTTGAGATACTAGTTGACATGGCACTTATGCATGAAGAGGAGAAAGGAGCCAATGCTAATAAGGCACCTAAGAAGAAAGGGGATCAAAAGAAGCCACAACAGCAACAGCAGAACAAGAAGCGTGGTAAAGACAACAATGGTAAGGGAAAGAAAAGATGCTTTAACTATGGGACACCAGGCCATCTAAGCAAAGACTGTAGGAAGAAGAAGAAGACTGGTTGTTTACATTTTGGCGAGGCAGGACATATGATTAAGGACTGCCCAAAGAAAGGGCCGAGAGAAGGGCCTACCTCTGGAGGGCAGATTCAAGCTCACATAGCACCAGGGCAAGCAAGGGGGCAGGTCCAGGCTCTCGTGGTCCCACCGCTGCAAGAACGAGGTAGAGCGATTTTCGTTGAAAGTTTAGTTTATCTTTTCGATCATCCTGTTTGCACACTCTTTAATTTTGGCGCATCGCACTCTTTTATATCCACTGCTTTAGTTGAGACACTGCACCTAAACATCAGTATAGTAGAGGATCCCTTAGTTGTTTCAAATCCAATTGGGGACTCAGCCTACTTGTCGATGATTTGCTTGGATTTGGAAATTTCTATACTTAGCGTTGGGTTTAGATGTGTTGCTTATGTTTTAGGCTTCACGAGCTTAGGGTTAATTTTGGGCATGGATTGCCTATCCAGTAATGGAGCCGTCCTAGATTGGGAGAAGAGAGAGGTTAGGCTTATGACTCGTTTGGGCAACACTCTTGAAATCTCTTGTAATCCCATGGATTCTGTTATGCTAAGTTATCTAGAATCGCCCTTGACGCGTCTGTTGAGAATTTGCAATCTGTTTGAGTGGTCCGTGAATACTCGGATGTCTTCGATGAAGTTCGAGATTTACCCCCAAGGCGTGAGATAGACTTTCAAACATACTTAGTAGATAATGCAAAGCCAGTTGCAATACCAGTGCGTCACATGGCTCCGAGAGAGAGAAGAGAACTCAGTAAGAAAGTGAAAGAATTGCTTGAGAAGGGGTTCATAAGAAGATGTATTTCGAAGTGGGGTGCTCCAGTCGTTTTTGCTACAAAAGCTGACGGTTCACTTAGATTGTGCTTGGACTATAGAGAGCTGAATAAGCTAACAAAGAAGAACAGACACCCGTTACCGAGGATAGACGATTTATTCGATCAGTTGGTGGGTGCTTCAGTTTTCTCGCAACTGGATTTATCTACAGGGTTTCATCAGCTAAGGGTGGCTGAAGATAGCACCGATAAGACTGCCTTTAGAACTCCTGACGGTTTCTTCGAGTGGCTCGTCATGCCTTTTGTTTTGATGAATGCACCCGCATACTTTGTTGACTTATTGAGCAGGGTGTTTAGGGAGTTTCTGAACATGTTTATGGTAGTCTTTGTAGACGATATTTTGGTTTTCTCTAAAAATGAAGAAGAGCATGCCTACATCTTAGGGAAGTCTTAGAGACCCTACGGCACATCAGCTAAAAGCTAAGTTCTCCTAGTGCCATTTTTGGAGAAAAGAAGTGAGGTTCTTAGGACACGTGGTCTCTAAGAAAGTGATAGCTATGGATCCCGCTAAGATAGTGGCAATCCAAGATTGGAAAACGCCTAAGAACGCAACCGAAGTAAGAAGCTTTTTAGGGATGGCTGGCTATTATAAGAAGTTCATTAAGAACTTCACGAAGATATTAGCCCCTCTCACTCGATTAATGAAGAAGAATTTGACTTTTACTTGGGACGTTGACTGTGACGATGCTTTCCAACGTCTGAAGAGGGCTTTGACGACCGCTTCAGTTTTAGTTTTGCCAGACGGGAGTAAGACATTCACTATATATACCAATGCTTGCGGGATAGGGCTTGGCGTAGTTTTAATGCAAGAGGGAAGGGTGGTATGCTATGGTGGAAGGCAGTTGAAAGCCCACGAGAAAATTACCCTACCCATGATTTAGAGTTGGCGGCGATAGTTTTTGCGCTTAAGTCATGGCGTCATTTTTGCTTGGCGAAAGGTTTGAGTTGTATACAGACCATAAGTTACTTATTCTCTCAGAAGGACCTAAACTTGAGGCAACAGAGATGGATGGAGTTTTTGGCATCCTACGATTTTGAGATCGCATATACCCCTGTCAAGGGTAACGTTGTAGCTGGCGCCTTAAGTAGAAAGAAGTTAACTTTAAGTCCTTTGTTCATAGAGCGGCATAGTTTGGAGTATATATTTTCCTTTGACTTCAGACTCTCTGTCGAATATGTACCCGGATTGTTGGCATCATTAGAGGTGCAACCTACGCTTTTGGGTCGAGTTGGAGAGGCACAACGAAACGACCCACAGTTGTTGAGATAGTAGGCAAGCTTATAGGAGGAGAGTCCTCAAGACATCTGGATAGATACGCTATAGATGAAAGAGGTTGACTATGTAGAGATGGAAGAATTTGCGTACCACAAGACGAAAGTTTGAAGAAGGCAATTCTTGAAGACTCACATTTCTCTAAGATGACAATACATCCCGGTGGTGATAAGATGTATAGGGATATGAAGCGAGTTTTCTTTTGGGCTGGAATGAAGAAGGACGTGGCCTAGTTCGTTGCTAGATTCTTAGTGTGCCAGCAAGTCAAGGCGGAGCAAAAGAAGCCCGGAGGTTTGCTCCATCCCTTAGAGATTCCACTTTGGAGATGGGAAAGCGTTTCCATGGTTTTTGTAGATGGGTTATCAAGATCGAGGAAGGGTAATACGGGGATTTGGGTAATTGTAGACTGACTTACTAAAAGTGCCCATTTTATTCCCGTCAAAAGTAGAAGGACCGCTGCATGGTTAGCATCTGTTTACCTTCAAGAGATAGTTCGTTTGCACGGCATACCCTTCAGCATTGTCAGCGATAGAGATCCAATTTTCACAAGCGAATATTGGAAGAGCTTACAAGAGGCGGTTGGAACGCAATTATGCTTAAGTACCGCTTATCATCCTCAGACGGACGGCCAGACCAAGAGGGTGAATCGGGTACTAGAACGCCTTCTGAGGCTATGCATTCTAGACTTTGGAGGAACATGGGAAGAACACCTTCCACTAGTAGAGTTCGCCTATAATAATAGTTTTCAGGCTAGCATTGGCATGGCACCTTTCGAGGTTCTTTATGGATGACCATGCCGATCACCTACATGTTGGTAGGAATCTACGGATAAGGTTTTTCTTGGAACCGACATGATTAGGGAGACTTTGGAGAAGATAGACCTGATTCAACGGCAAATGAAGACGGCGCAGGACCGACAGAACTCATATGCTGATAGGGGACGAACCGATCTTGAGTTCGATGTTGGGGACATGGTTTTTGTTAAGGTATCACCATTGAGAAACGTAGTCCGCTTTGGATCAGTAGGGAAGTTGGCACCAAGGTTCGTAGGACCCTTTCCAATTATAGAGAGGATTAGGAAGATAGCGTACAGAGTAAAGTTACCAGAGAAGCTCAGCGGAGTTCATGACGTGTTTCACGTTTCACATTTGCATAAGTGTTTACATGATACGGCGGAAGTGGTAGAGCCGAGCACGCTCGAAGAAGTGGAAGTAGAGCGCAATGCCATGATCAGACGAGCTCCTACATGCATTCTCGGATCGGAGGTCAAAAAGCTTCGCAACAAAGAGGTCAAGTTGGTCAAAGTGCAATGGGGAGATGATCAAAGAGACGCAACTTGGGAGATGGAAGATAAGATGCGTACGTTGTAACTTTTCCTTTTTGAGGGTATGTTTTGATTTGTCCTTTTTCTACCGCTTTGTTGATACTTGTCCTATCTTTTAGTATTATCTTTGCGATGACATCTTCGATCCTTAGTTAGGAAGAACCCTATGGTTGAAACATGTGTTTGAGACATGTTATGTCTGATGGATGCAAATGGATACAAGTGGTTGCTAGTGGTTGCTCGTGGATGCATATACACACACCTTAGGCACTAGATCGACTCAATCACCTTCATGTTGCATATAAATGTGTGTGCATATTGAATTTAATGGATGTATAATGATTGTATCATCATATGGACGCTGCATTTTGATGGTTGTGCATACATGTAGAAATAATATGTACCGATATCATTCTTTCGCAGACATAATGGAAGTATGGCACTATCATAATTTGCATTAAGGAGGTCAACTGAATCAGTTGACCGCCTGATTTTGCATTAGATAAGGAACATATATACACACTTCTTGCATATGCTCATATAATATTAGAAATTTTGTATGGACAATGGATGCCTGTGTTTGATGGTTGAGTAGATGGATGATTGGATGTTAGGATATGCATTCTCCTTAACTTGGAGATTTTGGGGGCGAAATCCTTTTAGGAGGGGAGAATGTAACACCCCGTAAATTTAAATATTAAAATTAACAAATTAAAGAATACTTAATTTTAAATGTGAGAATCAAGGGAAACGGGTTACGCTATTGTGTCCGTCTCGGAATTCTGGTTGAGATAGAGTCCGAGTTTGCGTAAATTGGAATTCGTATGAAGAAGTTATGGCTGTCGGAAGTTTCCAGAAAATTGAAATAAATTCAAACAGATCGAAACAGATTCAAAATTCAAATCAGATATTGGAATCGGGCTGGGCGGGAAAATTCCTTCCCAGGACCCAGGTCGACCAAGGGGTCGACCCTAGGGTCGACCTCCCCCCTACAGGTCGACCTAGGGGTCGACCTGCCGCCCTTCCTGGGTAGATCTGAGGGATGATGATTTTGTGACTCAGTGCTGAGTCATTAGGGCTGAGGTGTCACTCTATCTTGACTGGATGGTCTTGATTGATTCTAGGTTGATCGGATGCCCAAATTAATCCTAAATTCTATATAAACACATGTAGACTCAAACCCTAAAACCAAATCAAAATTAGAACTATGGCCGTCATTCTATCACCTTGCAACCTTGAGTAGCCGCCACCAACTAGAGGAAAAGTGAAGTTAATCAACTCAGTTCAACTCAAATTATAACAACAACAACGAATTTGTCTACTTCAAAGGAGAGCTAAATCAATTTCAGAACTTAGATTCCATAACTCAAGACCTTCTTTGAGTTGTTAGTTCAATTTCCTTAATAAGATAATTAATAAGTTAATTGGGTTGAGTTATAAATTGGTTATATGGCTATGTTTGTGAGACACTGGAAAAATGTGATATTTTGTGAATATATTCTAGTTGTTCATAATGATAGTTTTGTTGTGGATCCCTTTTCATATGCCAAATCAGCTATGTTCAACTGGATTCACGTTTGACGTCATTTTATATGCAAGTTTGGGCGTAGATTATATGCTAGTGTCTATATGAATTATACATTGGTTTACATGTGAATCAAATAAAGTGACTATATGCAAGTTTAGGTAGAAATTGGATTCAATATATGCAAGTTACACGTTTAGATTTAGATCTATGACGTACATAGTTTTATGCAAATTTGTGACTATGGCCTATGCAAGTTTTGGAATGAAAACTATATTCAAATATGCAAGTTTTAGATGAAAAACTATTATATATATATATATATATATATATATATATGCAAGTTCACACCTTTAGGCCTATGTTTAGATTCATGACAATACAAAGTTTATGCAGGTTATGTTGTAATCCTTATTTGCAAGATTAGATCCATTTTTTGTGTTATGCAAATTTGTGATGTTTCTTCCCTTTTATGTGCTAGACTAATTGCTAGTCTACTATACACCTATGTCATGATAAATGAACGAACAACGTGGGGACAATGGGGGTAATATCGATTATACACATATTAAGAATTGGCATAATGGCCTTGAAAAAGGCATTTAATTAATTTAAGACATTAATTGGAAAAATTGGCATTTATGGACATAATTGAGACAATTATGGACATAAGTATATTTGGAAATTCATTGACAAATTTGAATAGGGATATTTATCCAATTTGGGGTTAAATGAAGATGTGTATTAATAAACCGCCTAAGACACGAGGTTAGACTCTTTTGTGGTGTAAGACTGCCCGGACCCGCCCAGCAAATCCAGCAGCCACAAATGCCAGTCCAATGTGAGAGGTCAAAGGCATGAATTAAATGCGTAACAGTTGTAAAGACACAAGGTTAGGCTCGTTTGGGGTGTAAGACTACCCGGACCCGCCCGGCAAATCCAGCTTCCACAAATGCCAGTCTAATGTGCGAGGTCTTTACAAGGTTACGGTGTTAATGAATTAAGAAACACTTAACCAGATAAATATATGGTGGGACATGAGGGGGTTAAGTGGGTGCTTTGGGTGGCTTGTGAAATAAAGAGGGTGCCTTGGGTGGCATGGGAAATACGATTAGATGCACTTAACCAAGATTGAAACATGTAAGAAGACATGAATAAGAATGGGGTTAATTAGAGAAAAACCATAGATGGGACCAAGCATAGGTGGAAAGCTTATGTCATGCATGGGTGCCCTTATCAAACCAGTAACCCGTTAAGTATCTTTGTGGGCTCGACCAAGACGAGGAAGGGACATGCGTACTGGTTTTGATTGTAAGAGGCCGTAACGGGTTAGCGGTGGCAACGCAAGTCCAACGGGGTCATATGCGTGTGTGGGCCCGGGTTGGTAGGTAAGACGTTGTTGCATCGTGTAGATATAAGCCGTGCATTTTGGTGGTATCGGGTTGCCACTTTGGGGAGTGATACACCCCACTGTGGGGCCAGCACGGGTATCTACGAGTTAGGGAGCTGATCGAATGGGGGTAGTGGTTACACCTAGTGGAGATAGGGGCAGACAGCACCTATGAAGTCAGCTAAGGGTACACGAAACTAACATTATCATTATTAAGTTCTGTATGTAGGATCAACTTTTAGGGTGTTTGGTGTGGTGCAGTGTAGTAATTATCCTATAGTGACTAGGTACGCCTTTAACGTTATCTTTATTCATCTGATTTCCTTTGTTGGCTTTGTTATACCCATCTGTTCCTAGTCATTTCCTTATTTTCCAGCTTATGCCTTATCCCGGTTACTTAATGATTATATTGTTAAAGTTATTGCACTCGCCAGACTTTATGTCTGACCCCTTTGTTTCCACCTCTTTTCTTTCCTTCCCCCCCCACGTGCTCAGGGTGGGACTAGTACTATTGGAGCTTGATTTGGACAGCCTTATCTCTTTCTATGGAAGTTTCTTGGATCGCTAAAGTAATAGTTCAACCTATCTTATTTATGTCTATTCTATGTTGGGGTTATGTCTTTCATTTTATGTACTCTGATTTAGTCTAAATGGATATTATGTACTTAACTCTAGTCTTTGGTTTTTGATGATGTAATCAAACTTATTTGTTTATCGCTGCAATGAATGAAGTTTCAAATTTTTTAAGTACTATTTTATATTTGTCTTGTTGTTAAGTTTCTGTTCTATACATACTTAAAACGCTACATAGAAATTAATGCATTCCCTTTGTGAGTGACATTAATGGACTTGGGGTGTTACACATTTCAAATCCAATTTATTTATTTAAAAATATTGGATTATAATTCTAGTTCATGACTAGTTCATTCCCAAAAAATATATCTTTATCTTTACAAATGTGGAATTTTTCATCCAAATTATTTTCAAATCATTTATTATGATTTTATACAAATTAGTAATATTTTTAATAAAATTATCAAGGCCCATACAGTCGATTTCCATAAACGGTCATCGAACAGCACTTACAACGACCTTTTCCAAATTTGATTTGGACATAATTCCGAATCCAACCATTAGATTACAAATTTATTGTATTTGTTGGAAAGCTCTTTTCGATACAAACCTAGCGGTTCCGGTTTTAGGAGAATCCGACGGTCGGATCTCCCGTAATATCCATTCGAAGTTAATGGTCGAAATTTGCGAACTATTGCGGCGCGTTCTATTCAGGCCATTAAATATATATAATATATATATTATATATATATTTCATCGATTTCCATTTAAAACGTATTTTATAAATTTGTTTTGAAACGATTCCAACTTCATTTTCAATTCTAAATCAAAATTAAATTTTCCTTGTTATTATAATATATAAATGATAATATTTTCAAAATATCATATTTTGAATCATTTCCTTTTCGATATTCATTTTAAAAATGAATAAAATCGATATAAATATCATTCACGTCGATATGGCGTTAATCTAATCAACACGGCTTCATATATTTCAATTTTTTCGTGTCCATCCCAAATCGGACATCAAAATCATATTTTGATCCATTACTGAATATTATTTTAAAATATTCGTTAATTTAAAATATTCGTTCTTTTCGAATTGGAATCAGACACAGTCAATTACCATATAATTTTATTTATATGGATTTCATACACACATGTACACAACCATAACCAAACATCAACCATCATCCAGAGTGCATTACGCAACTGCATAATCGTTAAATTTATTCTGTGATTTATGTGTCTGACTCTGTTTAAACCCCGTAAGCTAAATAACAATCTGTCATTTTGAATGTTTTGAGTTGGTTTAATTACCAATGCGAAGCTGCTAAAAAGGCAGATCGTTACACTATAAGAGAGTTCTATATCTATAAACTTTGTTAATATGTTAGCTTCTAGCAAACACATTAGTTAATAATATTGGTAGCGACCTATACAATTTGAGAGATTTTCCCATAGCGCACATGTTGCAGTGAAAATATTATATGTATGTTGAAGCAGCCTGAACTTCCCGGCCGGCCTAAACTGAACAAGAAGGCGGACTACTTTGAGAACAAGAATAATCGGAACACAAACAGAAGAACATTTCATTTCTTATTACAACAATTACATCAGAATACAAGAATTACCAGAGTATGAATAAATAATGTACATTTGATAAATATCAGAGATTAAAATACATTACATAGCAGCGGAAAAAATAATACATAACACAACTGAAAGAAATACACAGATGTAGATCTTTCCAAATATAGCTTAAGCTGTAAACGAGAATCCTGTAAAACAGAAATATGCAAAACCAAAACAACTAGCTGCTCGTGTGAAAAAATAGGGGCACCCAGAGTTTAGGTTAAAACAATAAACTCCAGGTCAGTCATGTGACTAGCGTGAGAACTGAACCAGTTATTTAAAACTTTACTTTAAAGTTGGGTAAATCAAGGGACCACGCCGTATAACACAGAATGGGTTTAACTCCAAGAATACCAGTGCATAAAACAAACAGCATAATGCTTTTTGAAAAAATGAAGCTATTATAAGACTCAGGTCCCATCGCACAATGCAACGTAAGCCGGAGGATAGAGTTTTCCCTTATAATAGCCAAACATGCTTGGTACGTTTAGAACAAATTATTTGATATTACTATAAGTGTATAGTGTAGAAATCAACTTCAAATATAAATGTATCAATCATAGACGGCATAGTATCCCATGCTACTACATTGCCGTACTAGTTCTGCAATTAAAACCGAAATGTCACGTATTGGAAATTGGATTCCGTCTATGAACCAAGGAAAGGGATCGTCCTTACTGAATTCGAGACCCTCTAGCCCGTGCCTCAGGCTCAGCCGCAACTGCACCATAGATCTTCAGGGCTGGTCCACACTTATGATAGTGGATTAGATAATAGTTCCTGAACAATACGTTTCCCTGCCCTATGGGGCATAAGTCTAGTCAGTATGTCGACCATGTCATCCATCGGCCCCGTAGTGACTGATATATCTGAGGTACCTCGCTTTCCATCATCCATATAAGTAAAAATGTCTGGGTTCCATACCATGACACCACTCCTAGCTAGAACGAAACACATGTTCTCCCTACAATCCTCTCCCATTTCCGGTTCATACCGGGGTGTGAGGCTTGCGAACTAACTCTACACAAAGCTATGCTATTTAAAGCCATGCTTTGATCATCAACCACAAAGCTATTCCAATCCAGAATAGTCTTTTATTCAAATATTGACATCATTAGGGAAAGGTTCCCATTAATTTTATCAAAGATAAATTCTTTAAATTTATTCTTTAATCTTCCTTTGGATATCAATTCAAACCAAATTATGGTTTATCCAAACTAGTTAGGATTAGCGCACCTTACCGAAGTAATCATTTGTTTTATTTCCCAATCCCAACCTGTTCATCCCATAGAGCGAAACAGGTAATACTCCATTTCTAACACGACGGTGTTATCGATAAATTTAATTACCATTTCACGTTCAAATCTAATTAAAGATTTAACTATCCCCTGGAGTAAAACTTGGTGTACTCCATTCTTGATCATTTCCCAAATTTGATAATTTAAATTATCACCTTTCCATTTCAATCTAATTAAATATTCATTAAAACTTCATTTAGTTTTAATCTTCAAAAATCATTATATAATGATTATTCAAAATTAGGAAATAAATCCTATTCTTAACTGGGTTAAAGAACTAATGTCATTTAAAAAACAATTCACAATAAAACCAAAATCACATTCCATTAGTTATGGAATCTTCACGGAAAACAGATCAATATATATAATCGATATAAACTTCCATATCCAACCAATAAAATAAATAGAACAACGGCAAAGCCTTTTAAATTCCATATATAGTAACAGTCTTCCTCTACAGAAGTTCACTTCGATTATTACCAAATCGAATTCCATTCGATTCTAATTTATTTTATTAAATTGGAAAACTTTTCTTTGGAAAATCCCATTAAATCATAATAGGAAGATTTATATATTCCAAATCACATTTCACTGTTAATCGGGTTAAAGAACGAATATCGTTAAAATACAGTTCACAATAAACCTAATTCACATTCCCTTTTGTTCCAATTACTAAATATAATTGGAAACTCTAATAATCTTAATTAATAGGTTTATTCTTTTCACATGGGGTATAAGAACTGTGATACTTAAGACACCATTCATGACAAACCCAAATTCTAATTTGTCAAATACAAGGCTCTGAATAGAAATTATATCGGCTTATATTCAATATCAAATTCTGAGACCAACATATATCATATTGGGAATAACGATATATATATATATATATATATATATATATATATATATATATCTTCCGAACTCCACAACAATATCCGTATAACCACGGAATCCAATATCAAAATATTTCGAATATTATTTCTATTCCAAATCCATTCTAATTTATTCATTGGAAAATTCTGGTAATTTTAAATCCATTTTCAAATCCAATTTATTTATTTCTAAAAATATTTGGATTATTATTCTAGTTATTAAATAATTCACTTCAGTAAAAATATATTTTTATCTTCTCCAAACTAGAAATTTTCATCCAAAATCTTTCCAAATCATTTATTATGATTTTACATTATTTTTCCCTATTTTTAATATTTTTTTATCGCCATTTTAGTCGGTTTCTAATAACGGCCACCGAACTTGAAACAACCCGGAAAATCAAAACTAGTTTAAAAATTTTATTTCGAGTAATTTTGGTAGAAAATACGTCAGAATTTAAAAATTCCATTTTTAAATAAGAACAAAGCCCTTAAAAATAGCCATTTTGCAAACGACCTCCATTTTCGATGAAATCACTTTTGTTAGATCCAGAATGTTATATTATCGCTAGGTTTAAATTTCCATAATTTTTGGAATTAATATGTGAGCGTAGCAAAGGAAAATGTATTTTGCAAATACATTGCAAATTGGATCGACCAGAAAAAGGCCATTTTTTAAACGGTCTCCAAATTCGACAAAATTAGTTTTGTTGGGACCGTATCATCCAAACATAGCAAGATATATTTTTCGGGAATTTTTGGAATCAGTATGTGACCCTGGTAAATTAAAATGTACGTTCAAATCCAATATTAAATGTTTATATTTTAATTTTGAGAGAAACTAACTGAAACAATCGAATGGGCTCATGGAACATATTCCATTGTGTCCGGAATGGGGGTATTCAGCTAGGGGACGATAGTCATTGGTTTTGATTGGGAGTTCATAATGATAATGGGTATTTTTGGAAATAAAAGAATTAAAAATAAAATTAATGTAAAAGGACCAATTAGAATTTCCCTCCAAACCCTCTTTGTTTTCTTGAAGCCACCACCTTCTCTTTAAAGAAAACTGATCGACGCCGATAATTGTTCCAACCTTTCTCCTCAAATAACTTTCGATTTACACAATGAAATCGCTTGCTTCTTAAGGTAAATCCGTAGAGAATCTTGTCCTCTTCAAATCTATACAGGTTTCAGGATCCATCGTTGTGTATTCTTCGAGAATCGTGCCTCCAAAGTCATGCTGCATCACCCCCTTTTTCTACCACCAGTCGGCACCGAGCTCGACGTGGTGCACAGGCGTGGGAAGCCCTCTCCAAACCCTTCGACGTGATACCATCTGATCTTGGCCGAGCTTCACCGATTGAACAAAAATTCAAAACCTAGTTTTGAATCAAACTGGAAGGCAATAGCTGTGTAAATTTTAAAGGGTTATAACGCTTAAAAGCATTGCGAAGTTCAATTTATTTATAAAATCATATCTTTTTGATACGATGTCGAAATCCAATGAAACATGAAGCATTGGGACCGTGACATCGCACACTACATTCTAGAAGAGACTGGAATGCATTTGGAGCTCTCTACAATTTTAGAAGGAGTGGAACCCAATGTGAGATTTCTTAATTCAAATTGGAATGGATACGCGTTGTATAAATTATATAAGCGATGTATAAATTCTATAAGCGTTGTATATATCATATATAAACGTTGTATAAATTATATAAACGATGTATATATTATACATATGTTGTATAAATCATATATGCATTGAATGGAATTGAAATGGAAATGAAATATATATATATATATATATATATATATGTGTATATGTATATGTATATGCATATGCATATGTATATGTATATGTATATGTATATGTATACCTCCCTCGTCCACAAACCATGGACTATTTGAATTGATTGTGGTGTGAAATTGATTGTGATCGTGAATGATTGATTGTGGTTGCAACAAAATTGATTATGTTTGTGGTAAATTCATTATGTTGTGAAAATGAATGGTGTTGTGGAAATTATGGAAATGGAATTATTGTAATGTTGCAAGGCCTAGGATAGCAGAGGAGTCGTACTAGACACGGTGCCGATGCTAAATACCCTGTCGTTGTAATGTTGAATTTTTCTGAAATGAATCATATAAAATTGTTGTTGTGTTGAATAAATTCTTTGAATGATAAAAATTTCGTTTTTATCATGTATGTGAAGTAATAAAAATATTCATGTGTTTGAAATAAATTCTTTGAACGATAAAAATCTCATTTTTATCATGTATGTGAAGTAATAAAAATATTCATGTGTTAAATAAATTCTTGGAGTAATAAAAATAACATTTTTATTGTATGTATAAACCATTAAAAATATTCATGTGTTGAATAAATTCTTTGAACGATAAAAATATCATTTTTATCATGTATGTGAAGTAATAAAAATAGTCATGTATTGAAATATATTTTTGTTCGCCAAAAATATCATTTTTATCATATATATGAAGTGTTAAAAATAACCTTGTGTTAAAATAAATATTTGTTAGTTAAAAATATTATTTTTTAACATGTTAATGAAGTGAATAAAATAACCATGTGTTGAAATAAATGTTGGTTTGCTAAAAGTATTATTTTTAGCTTAGATATGCATATATATACACAAGCTAAACAGGTAAATAGATTTGCTGTTGAGTAGACAATTTATTTGCATGCCCGACAAATAGGTAAACCTTAATGAGTTGGCTACGTAATTTTATTTATAATATAAACTCCTATGAATGCCATTGTATGCGGTGTGCTAGTTGTTCTGTGTGAGATTATAAACGTCGCCATAGGATAGCAACAATTAACTTTGAACTACACTACATGGCATACTTCGTGAAGATAACATGCTATATCATATACCACAAAAGCATTTGGAGCTTATGTGACGAGGTTGGAATTACCATACAAGCGAGAGGCTTGTATGGCGATGACTGAATTGCAGGTTGAACTAAAGAATGATATGGACTAAATAAAATATAACGGTAATTTGCCAGATTAAATAAAAACCCTACATGGGTCTGGAGTTGACAATAATTCACATCTCTCATGTTTTTAGGTACGACATATGGATTATTTATTTTCCAACACTGGACAAGGTGATGAGAATTTATTCTCTAGAGTTATGATCTTTACACACTCCCTTGGACATATAATAGGTCACTAAAATTTGTGTATGCTGTTTCTAGATTTATTGGGTTTCTAATACGGCCAATGGCTTTCCAAACCCCTCCCCGTACAAAGGAGGCAGTGGCAAAAAAATTCGAAATTTAAAGGCGTTAGCCAAATTTTTGAAGTGAACATGGTTTAGTAATCATCAAATGAATTATATTTATATATATAAATATAAATTAAAATAAAACCGATCACGCAGTTTTAGTTTGCATTTTGGAATCGTAACTTTAAATGATTATACCGAGAGATCCGACTGTCAGATTTTCCCGAAACTGGAACCATCGGGTTTTCTTTGGAAAGATCTTTCCAACGGTATTAACTTTGTTAAGATCCAACGGTTAGATTTTGATAAATGTGTAATTCAAATCTGAATAAAAACAGCGCCAGGGCCGCGTAATGACCTGAAGCGTCATTTATTTGAAATGGGCTATTTTTATATAAATAATAATAGCGATAAATCATTTTAAAAATATTATAAACGATATGGAATGAAAATACATCGATTTTACTTGGTTTATCAGATAGTTTGATGGCTAGATGTATTTGACATTAAATTATTATATTGAATTGAAACGTGAATGTCAAAAATTTAACCATGAAAAGAATTGATTTGAATTCTATGTATATGGGAATTATTTGAAAAGGCTGAGTTAATTCTCATTTCAAATAATTGATCGACGATTAAAAGTCGAAGATATGAAGGCGGTGTAAGACCGGTGATCTTCACATCGTATGGATTGCTACTGATGCCCTAGATATGGGTAGCTCCCTTGATGAGGTTACAGTGGTAATGGTCTGGATGTACTTGTTGATTGTCCGGATATGGGAGAACCTCTCATCCGTATTAGACATATGGAACGAGGAATGAGGTGCCTCCCGTTTCATTCAAACCCAAAACGGACTAGTAAATGGATGTGTGTCTAACAATGGATTTCGTTTTGTGTTGATTGATCTCTATTAAATATATATTTGTTTGGTGGCGGAGAATTTATTCTCTTTCTTGACACCCTTTTCTAAGACGTACGAACTTAGAGGTTATATATCGATAAACATTAGTCGAATGGCATGGAATGTCAATGTGGCATGCTGAGATGCAAAATGATCAAGGCTTTTGTTGAAAAGCAGGGTCTTGTGGTTGATAATCGAAGCACGGCTTTAAATAGCATAACTTTCTGTATAGTGTTAATTCGCGAGCCTCACACCTCGGTATGAGTCAAAAACGGGATCGTGACTACAAGGAGTGCACGACTTTTCTTTCTAGCTATGGGTGGTGTCAATGTATGGAGCACAGACATTTATATTTTTTACCTATGTGGATGATGGATAGCGAGGCGCCTCGGAGATATCGGTCACTACAGGGTTGATGGATAGGTCTGATACGAACGGGAAACTTGTGTTGAGAAATAATTAATCCTCAAGCGTAAGAGAGGACCTGGCCTGAAGCATCACAGGGTTTCCAAGAGTGTGTAATCCTGAGGCACTTGCTAGAGTGTCTCGAATCGATGAGGAGCCATCCCTAGCCTCGACTCACGACGGAAATCCAATTTCCAATACAACATTTCGGTTTTAATTGTAAATGTAACACCCCGAATTTTAGTTAATACTAAAATTCACTAATTACAGGATAAATAATCTCAGACGTGGGAATTGGGGGTAACGGGCTGCGTTATTGCGTTCGTCTCGGAAAAATACGCGAAATAGAGTCCGAGTTTTCGAGAATCGGAGTCCGTATGGCCCGATTATGGCCCAAAGAAGTTTGCAGAAAATTTAAAACTAAAACAGATTTAAAAAATTCAAATATTCAGATTTGGAATGGGCCAGGCGGGGTCAGGCGGGAAGCTTCCCGCCCAACCCATGTCGATAGGGCTGTCGACAGGCCTGTCGACAGGGGTGTCGACATGCCTGTCGACTTGCCTGTCGACAGGGTGGCACCGTCCATTGAACCTGGGTGCACCAGGTTGCACCAGGTTGGGTTTCAGGCTGGCTAGGAGGGCTGGTTCTAGAGATTTCCTAAATCTAAGGGTCCTAATCTAATCTAGGGTTAATCTAAGGGCCTAAAACACTCACCTAATCCTATAAATAAGACCCTAACCCTACCCTAATTCATTCATAATTAAATCTAGTAACTAAACTATGGCAAATTGAAACTTGAGAGAGCCTCCATCAAAATTAGAGAAGGGATAGCATTCCAAATCAACTTCTAGCCTCTTAATCTTCTTCATTAGTTTGCTAATTTTGTTTTGGTGAGCTTCTATCCCCTTAATAATCAATTGTTAAATTGATTAAGATAGGATATGATGATGTATGGTTATGTTTGTGGATCAATGTGTTTATGCAACCTTAATATTGTATATGTTATGTGTTTTGCAAGTTATATGCTCTATGTCATGCAAGTTTAGTGTATGTGGTCATGACATTTTTATGCAAGTTAATGATATATCTTTATGCAAGTTTGGTGCTATGTTTCATGATGATTATGATGCAAAACACTAAGTTGGACATTGATCTATTATGTAACATGTTATGCATGCTTATGAAGTTATGTGAATGAATATGCAAGTTATGTGTATGCTCAAATGCAAGATTAACATGTTATGCATGCTTATGAAGTTATGTGAATGAATATGCAAGTTATGTGTATGCTCAAATGCAATATTAACATGTTATGCATGCTTATGAAGTTATGTGAATGAATATGCAAGTTATGTGTATGCTCAAATGCAAGATTAACATGTTATGCATGCTTATGAAGTTATGTGAATGAATATGCAAGTTATGTGTATGCTTAAATATAAGATTAACATGTTATGCATGCTTATGAAGTTATGTGAATAATTATGCAAGTTATGTGTATGCTTAAATGCAAGTTGGGTTAATATATGCTCATATATGCAAGTTGACATCCTCTTAACCCATGACAAAGTATATGCTAATATTTGGTTTAACCCATGATATTTGTGATGGATCTTCCCTTTATGAGAACGATTTACGTGGGGAACGATGGGGTTAATAAATATGTTAATTAAAAGTATGGTTGGGTATGATTAAGCATACCGTAAAAATAAGTTAACATAAGTGGGAATTTACCTATTGAGTTAGGTCTACCCCATGGGAATTTACCTATTGAGTTAGGTCTACCCATGTTATGAAAAACTTGATATTAATTAGGGATAATTAATATGGGGTGATTAATTAGGTGTAATTAATCGACTAAGACACGAGGTTGGACTCAGTTGTAGCGTAAAACTGCCCGGACCCAACCGGCTTAACCAGTTGCTACAAATGTTAGCCCAATGTGAGAGGTCTTAGGCACAAACTAAATACGTGATTAATATAAAGACACGAGGTTAGACTCGGTTATGACATAAGGCTGCCCGGACCCAACCGGCTTAACCAGCGGTCATAAAAGATAGTCTAATGTGAGAGGTCTTTATGAGAATCACGGTCTTAATTAATTAAGAAACACTTAACCAGTTAAGCATGTAGTAGAGCATGAGGGGTTAAGTGGGTGCCTTGGGTGGCATGTGGAAATCTAGTGGGTTGCCTTGGGTGGCAATAGAAAATACGATTAGAATACTTAACCAAGTGGAAACATGTAATTAAACATGATTAAAGGGTTACGTAGGATACACTAGATAAGTAACAAGCTTAGGTGGGTAGCTTGTGGGGGCCCATTTCAACCAATATCCCAAACGTATCTTTGTGGGCTCGACTCTAGTCGGGTGACGGGACACGCATATTGGGCTTGACTATAAGAGGCCAAAACGGGTTAGCGGTGGCAACGCGAGTCCAACGGGTTTCATATGCGTGTGTGGACCCGGGTTGGTAGATAAGCCTTTGTTGCATCGTGTAGGTATAAGCCGTGCACCGTGGATAATATTGGGTTGCCACTTTAGGGGGAGTGATACACCCTACTGTGGGTCCAGCACGGGTATCTACGTTAGGGAGCCGATCGCTTGGGGTAGTGGGGTACACCTAGTGGAGATAGGGGCAGACGGCACCTATGTGGTCAGCTAGGAGTACATGAAACTACTAGTTATATCTTTCTTTAAGTCCTTGGGTGGGATCAGCCTTTAAGTAGGAATGACTGGTGTGGTGCAGTTAGTAATTATCCTTGGGTGGGTAGATGCGTCTATACGGTTGTCTTAGTTCATCCTATGTTGTTGGCTACTTAGTGTAGTCATTATCCCCAAAGGTACCGTACCGAGTTCATGTCATACCCTAATTACTTTAATAATTTTATTGTTAAGGTTATAGGGCTCACTCAGGCTTATGTCTGACCCCGTTGTTTTATCTTTTTCCCCTCAGGTCCTCAGGTTGGGCCTAGTGTTAGCGGGCCTTGATCAGTTTGCTTTATCTACCTCTTGGAGTTTGGACCGTAGATGTAGAGCTCAGCTTCCCTTTTCTTTTATGGCTATCAGTTCATGTATTGGGATTATGTATTTTTATTTAGCAAGAATGGATATTTGTACTTAACTCTTATTATGGTTTTGTGATGTAACCAGACATGTTTATTTCCGCTGTTATGAGATGATGTTTTAAATTTCAAGTATTACTTATATCTGTCTTGCTGTAATTTCTCTGTTCTATATTCACTAAAATACTCCGTCGATGTTATGGCATTCCCTTAGAGAGTGACCATAGCGGATGTGGGGTGTTACACGTGGTATCAGAGCAAAGGTTACCAGAACAGATAAAATTTTTAGGAAACTATTTTTCTAAAACATTTTTGGAAAAGATATTTTCAAAAACATGTCTTTTAAAGAGAAAAGTTTTTGAAAGAAAAGCATAATCCCCAATAGCCATATCTATATCCTTCGAATTCTCCGTTTTGAATCTTTCCTTTTTCGTTTCAGCATGGCCGAGAATCTTAATTTTCCGGAGGGTGTGACGATACCAGTATGGTATAGGAGATTGATGGAGGCTAGGGCCACCACTACGGGTCCAGCAAATGTTCCTCCACCAACCGTAGCACCCGATATTCCTCCTCCCCCTCCTCCTCGCACGGATACTTTTGCTAAGACTTGTAAGGAATTCAAAGCTATGGGAGGGAAACCTTTTCAAGGATCTGAAACTTTTGTGGAGGCTAGAGATTGGCTTAAGGAGGTGGAAGAGCTGATAGATATCTTTGAGATGGAAGAAGGAAAGAAAGTCAAGTTGGCTGCTTGGTTAATGAAGGGAGAGGCCTCATTCTGGTGGGAGGTCACTAATGGAGAACGTCCCGTTGACTCTTGGGCGGATTTTAGGCAAAGATTTGTGGCCAAGTTTCTCTCAAGGGCGGAGGAAAACTTGTATATGGAAAGATTCTTGACTCTAAAGCAAGGAAATCTCTCGGTGAAGGAATATGTCAACAAGTTTAATCAATTGGCAAGGTTTGGCCTAGATATGGTGAATACATCGGAGAAGAAGGCTTTGAGGTTCGTGAAAGGCTTGAATGAACCAATGCATGGGTTGGCTATGACTCATATCCCGATGGGGGCCACCTTTGAGAAGTTAGTTGACATGGCACTCATGCATGAAGAAGAGAAGGGTCCCAATACTAATAAGGCACCCGAGAAGAAGGGAGATCAAAAGAGACCTCAGCAACAACAACAAAACAAAGGTGGGAAAGGCAACGGTGGCAAGGACAAGAAGAAGAAGTGTTTCAATTGTGGGACACCTGGCCACCTAAGCAAGGATTGTCGCAAGAAAAAGAAGACTGGCTGCTTCCACTGTGGCGAAGCAGGGCATCTAATAAAAGATTGTCCTAAGAAGGGGCAAAGGGCGGGATCTACCTCAGGAGGTCAGGTGCAAGTTCTAATGGCACCAGCTCAGGCAGGGGGGCAAGTTCAGGCTCTCTCAGTTCCACCGGTTCAGCAGAGAGGTAGAATTATTTCCGTTGAAAGTCTGGTTTTTCTATTTGATCATCCTGTCCGTACATTGTTTGATTCAGGCGCATCGCATTCGTTTATCTCATCATCATTAGTTGAGTCATTGCACTTAAACACCAGTCTAGTAGATGATTCCTTGGTTGTTTCAAACCCAATTGGGGGCTCCACTTATTTGTCCATGATATGTTTGGGTTTGAAGATTTCTATACTTAGCATTGAGTTTAGATGTGATGCTTTTGTGTTGGGCTTCACGGGCTATGGGTTGATTTTGGGCATGGACTGGTTATCCAGTAATGGTGCCGTTCTTGATTGTGAAAGGAGAGTTGTTAGGCTTCTGACCCGTTTGGGTAACACTCTCGAGATCTCTTGTAATCCCATGGAATCTGTTTTGCTAAGTTATCTTGAATCGCTCGATGCTTCAATCGAGAGTTTGCATTCTGTTAGAGTGGTCCGGGAATATCCGGATGTGTTTGAGGAGGTGAAGGGCTTACCTCCGAAGCGGGAGATTGACTTCCGAATATATCTGGTGGATAATGCTAAACCTGTATCTTTACCAGTGCGCCACATGGCTCCTCGTGAGAGGAGGGAACTCCATAAGCAAGTAGGGGAGTTGCTTGAGAAGGGGTTCATAAGACGAAGTATATCGGAGTGGGGTGCTCCAGTAGTATTTGCTACGAAGGCGGATGGGTCCCTTAGACTTTGTGTAGACTATAGAGAACTCAACAAGCTCACAAAGAAGAATAGACACCCATTGCCTAGGATTGATGATCTTTTCGATCAGTTGGTTGGCGCTTCAGTATTTTCTCAGTTGGACTTAGCCACGGGGTTTCATCAGTTGAGGGTGGCTGAGGATAGCATAGACAAGACTGCCTTTAGAACTCCGGATGGTTTCTATGAGTGGCTGGTGATGCCATTTGGGTTGACAAACGCCCCTGCATACTTTGTTGATTTGATGAGTAGGGTGTTCAGGGAGTTCCTTAATAAATTTGTGGTGGTCTTTGTGGATGATATCTTAGTGTTTTCTAAGAGTGAAGAAGAGCATGCCCTACATCTTGGGGAGGTGTTGAAGACTCTTCGAGCGCATAGCCTTAAGGCTAAATTCTCTAAATGTCACTTCTGGAGGGAGGAAGTGCGGTTCTTGGGGCACGTGGTCTCCAAGGAGGGGATAGCTGTGGATCCCGCGAAGGTAGTATCGATTCAGGATTGGAAGGTTCCAAAGAATGCTACCGAAGTAAGAAGTTTCTTGGGGTTGGCAGGTTACTATAGGAAGTTTATCAAAGACTTCGCGAAGATATCAGCCCCATTAACCCGCTTAACAAAGAAGAATCTTGTTTTTGCATGGGACGTAGATTGTGATGATGCGTTCCGACGGTTAAAGAGAGCTTTAACCACAGCTCCAGTTTTAGTGTTGCCAGATGGGAGCAAGCCATTTGTTGTCTATACCGATGCTTGTGGGACAGGACTAGGCGCAGTCTTAATGCAAGAGGGAAGGGTGATAGCCTATGGTGGAAGGCAGTTGAGAGTGCATGAGAAAAATTACCCTACCCATGATCTAGAGTTGGCCGCTATTGTTTTTGCTCTTAAGATTTGGCGCCATTATCTTCTTGGTGAGAGATTCGAATTGTTCACTAACCACAAATCATTGAAGTACTTGTTTTCTCAGAAGGATTTGAACTTGAGACAGCAAAGGTGGATGGAGTTCTTAGCATCCTATGATTTCGAGATAGCGTATACCCCTGGCAAGGGTAATGTGGTGGCGGACGCCTTGAGTAGGAAGAGGTTGTCCTTGAGTCCATTGTTCGTGGAACGACGAAGCTTGGAATTTATCTCGATGTTTGATTTCAGACCTTCCGTTGATTATGTACCCGGTTTGCTAGCTTCCTTGGAAGTTAGACCTACTCTTTTGGGGCGGATTGAAGAAGCACAGAGGGACGACCCACAGTTGGTTGAGTTGGTAGAAAAGCTCATAAGGGGGGAGTCGTCCAGCCATTTGAGTAGGTACACCCTAGACGATAGAGGGTGCTTGCGTAGAGACGGTAGACTTTGTGTACCGCAAGATGAAGGGTTGAGGAAGGATATTCTTGATGATGCACACCGTTCTAGGATGACCATTCATCCCGGTGGGGACAAGATGTACCAAGACATGAAGAGGGTTTTCTTCTGGGCCGGTATGAAGAAAGATGTGGCCGAGTATGTCGCTCGATGCTTGGTGTGCCAGCAAGTGAAGGCAGAGCAAAAGAAACCAGGTGGGTTGCTTCACCCATTGGAAGTTCCGCAATGGAAGTGGGATAGCGTCTCGATGGATTTTATTGACGGGTTACCCAGATCAAGAAAGGGTAATACGGGAATTTGGGTGGTGGTAGACAGACTTACTAAGAGCGCCCATTTCATACCTGTGAAGAGCAAGAGGACCGCTCCCTGGTTAGCTTCTGTATATCTTCGAGAGATAGTTCGTTTGCATGGGGTACCCTCTAGCATAGTGTGTGATCGAGATCCTATCTTCACTAGCGAGTTCTGGAGAAGTTTGCAAGAAGCAGTGGGGACTCAATTGTGTCTGAGCACCGCATATCATCCCCAGACGGATGGCCAGACCGAGAGGGTGAATCGTGTTCTAGAAGACCTTTTGAGGCTTTGTATCTTAGATTTTGGAGGTACATGGGAAGAGCATCTTCCATTGGTGGAGTTCGCATATAATAACAGCTTTCAGTCCAGTATTGGTATGGCTCCTTTCGAAGCTCTTTATGGAAGGCCTTGTCGATCACCTGCATGTTGGTGGGAATCTACGAATAAGATCTTTCTTGGGCCTGATATGATTAGGGAGACTTCTGAGAAGATTGACTTGATTCGAAGAAGGATGAAAGCAGCTCAGGATAGGCAAAAATCTTATGCGGACAAAAGAAGGACGGATCTTGAGTTTGAGGTTGGGGATATGGTTTTTGTTAAGGTATCTCCGTTGAGAAATGTTGTTCGCTTCGGATCCGTTGGGAAGTTAGCACCAAGGTTTGTTGGGCCGATTCCTATCAAGGAAAGGATTGGACGGATGGCATATAGGGTGGAGTTGCCCGACAGACTTAGTGGTCTTCATGATGTATTCCACATATCACATCTGAGGAAGTGCTTACATGAGACCGCAAAGGTGGTAGAGCCGAGCTTGCTTAGAGATGTAGAGATAGAGCGTGATGCCACTATCCGACGAGCTCCTACTCGCATCCTTGGGTCAAAGACTAGGAAGTTGAGAAACAGAGAGGTTCAACTAGTCAAGGTGCAATGGGGAGAAGATGAGAGCAACGCAACTTGGGAGACGGAAGCGAAGATGCGTTCATTGTACCCATTTCTTTTTGAGGGTATGACTTTACTTTCTCCTTTATCGCTTGTCCAGTACTTATCTTATCTTTAGTATGTCCTCTCGTTAGTACCTTTGACCTTTAGATAGGGTAAACCTATGGATGAGACATGTGTTTGAGACATGTTATGGTTGATGGATGCAAGTGGATGCAAGTGTTTGCTAGTGGTTGCTCGTGGATGCATATACACACACTCTAGGCACTAGATCGGCTCAGTCACTTCATATTGCATATTGCATAAAATTGTGTGTAGAAAAATATTTATGGATGTATAATGGTTGTGTTATCACATGGATGATGCATTTTGGTGAATGATTGTGCACTCATGTAGATATTGTATGTGTCGATAGGGTTCTTTCGCATACATAATGGATGCATGGCACTATCATGGTTTGCATATGTTCATACATTAGATAGGGAACATAGACACACACTCTTTGCATATGCTCATACATTATTAGAAATTGTTCTAAGGACAATGGATGCCCGTGTTTGATGGATTGAGTAGATGGTTGTTTGGATGGTAGGATATGCATTCTCCTTAGCTTAGAGATTTCGGGGACGAAATCCTTTAAGGAGGGGAGAATGTAACACCCCGAATTTTAGTTAATACTAAAATTCACTAATTACAGGATAAATAATCTCAGACGTGGGAATTGGGGGTAACGGGCTGCGTTATTGCGTTCGTCTCGGAAAAATACGCGAAATAGAGTCCGAGTTTTCGAGAATCGGAGTCCGTATGGCCCGATTATGGCCCAAAGAAGTTTGCAGAAAATTTAAAACTAAAACAGATTTAAAAAATTCAAATATTCAGATTTGGAATGGGCCAGGCGGGGTCAGGCGGGAAGCTTCCCGCCCAACCCATGTCGACAGGGCTGTCGACAGGCCTGTCGACAGGGGTGTCGACATGCCTGTCGACTTGCCTGTCGACAGGGTGGCACCGTCCATTGAACCTGGGTGCACCAGGTTGCACCAGGTTGGGTTTCAGGCTGGCTAGGAGGGCTGGTTCTAGAGATTTCCTAAATCTAAGGGTCCTAATCTAATCTAGGGTTAATCTAAGGGCCTAAAACACTCACCTAATCCTATAAATAAGACCCTAACCCTACCCTAATTCATTCATAATTAAATCTAGTAACTAAACTATGGCAAATTGAAACTTGAGAGAGCCTCCATCAAAATTAGAGAAGGGATAGCATTCCAAATCAACTTCTAGCCTCTTAATCTTCTTCATTAGTTTGCTAATTTTGTTTTGGTGAGCTTCTATCCCCTTAATAATCAATTGTTAAATTGATTAAGATAGGATATGATGATGTATGGTTATGTTTGTGGATCAATGTGTTTATGCAACCTTAATATTGTATATGTTATGTGTTTTGCAAGTTATATGCTCTATGTCATGCAAGTTTAGTGTATGTGGTCATGACATTTTTATGCAAGTTAATGATATATCTTTATGCAAGTTTGGTGCTATGTTTCATGATGATTATGATGCAAAACACTAAGTTGGACATTGATCTATTATGTAACATGTTATGCATGCTTATGAAGTTATGTGAATGAATATGCAAGTTATGTGTATGCTCAAATGCAAGATTAACATGTTATGCATGCTTATGAAGTTATGTGAATGAATATGCAAGTTATGTGTATGCTCAAATGCAAGATTAACATGTTATGCATGCTTATGAAGTTATGTGAATGAATATGCAAGTTATGTGTATGCTCAAATGCAAGATTAACATGTTATGCATGCTTATGAAGTTATGTGAATGAATATGCAAGTTATGTGTATGCTTAAATATAAGATTAACATGTTATGCATGCTTATGAAGTTATGTGAATAATTATGCAAGTTATGTGTATGCTTAAATGCAAGTTGGGTTAATATATGCTCATATATGCAAGTTGACATCCTCTTAACCCATGACAAAGTATATGCTAATATTTGGTTTAACCCATGATATTTGTGATGGATCTTCCCTTTATGAGAACGATTTACGTGGGGAACGATGGGGTTAATAAATATGTTAATTAAAAGTATGGTTGGGTATGATTAAGCATACCGTAAAAATAAGTTAACATAAGTGGGAATTTACCTATTGAGTTAGGTCTACCCCATGGGAATTTACCTATTGAGTTAGGTCTACCCATGTTATGAAAAACTTGATATTAATTAGGGATAATTAATATGGGGTGATTAATTAGGTGTAATTAATCGACTAAGACACGAGGTTGGACTCAGTTGTAGCGTAAAACTGCCCGGACCCAACCGGCTTAACCAGTTGCTACAAATGTTAGCCCAATGTGAGAGGTCTTAGGCACAAACTAAATACGTGATTAATATAAAGACACGAGGTTAGACTCGGTTATGACATAAGGCTGCCCGGACCCAACCGGCTTAACCAGCGGTCATAAAAGATAGTCTAATGTGAGAGGTCTTTATGAGAATCACGGTCTTAATTAATTAAGAAACACTTAACCAGTTAAGCATGTAGTAGAGCATGAGGGGTTAAGTGGGTGCCTTGGGTGGCATGTGGAAATCTAGTGGGTTGCCTTGGGTGGCAATAGAAAATACGATTAGAATACTTAACCAAGTGGAAACATGTAATTAAACATGATTAAAGGGTTAAGTAGGATACACTAGATAAGTAACAAGCTTAGGTGGGTAGCTTGTGGGGGCCCATTTCAACCAATATCCCAAACGTATCTTTGTGGGCTCGACTCTAGTCGGGTGACGGGACACGCATATTGGGCTTGACTATAAGAGGCCAAAACGGGTTAGCGGTGGCAACGCGAGTCCAACGGGTTTCATATGCGTGTGTGGACCCGGGTTGGTAGATAAGCCGTTGTTGCATCGTGTAGGTATAAGCCGTGCACCGTGGATAATATTGGGTTGCCACTTTAGGGGGAGTGATACACCCTACTGTGGGTCCAGCACGGGTATCTACGTTAGGGAGCCGATCGCTTGGGGTAGTGGGGTACACCTAGTGGAGATAGGGGCAGACGGCACCTATGTGGTCAGCTAGGAGTACATGAAACTACTAGTTATATCTTTCTTTAAGTCCTTGGGTGGGATCAGCCTTTAAGTAGGAATGACTGGTGTGGTGCAGTTAGTAATTATCCTTGGGTGGGTAGATGCGTCTATACGGTTGTCTTAGTTCATCCTATGTTGTTGGCTACTTAGTGTAGTCATTATCCCCAAAGGTACCGTACCGAGTTCATGTCATACCCTAATTACTTTAATAATTGTATTGTTAAGGTTATAGGGCTCACTCAGGCTTATGTCTGACCCCGTTGTTTTATCTTTTTCCCCTCAGGTCCTCAGGTTGGGCCTAGTGTTAGCGGGCCTTGATCAGTTTGCTTTATCTACCTCTTGGAGTTTGGACCGTAGATGTAGAGCTCAGCTTCCCTTTTCTTTTATGGCTATCAGTTCATGTATTGGGATTATGTATTTTTATTTAGCAAGAATGGATATTTGTACTTAACTCTTATTATGGTTTTGTGATGTAACCAGACATGTTTATTTCCACTGTTATGAGATGATGTTTTAAATTTCAAGTATTACTTATATCTGTCTTGCTGTAATTTCTCTGTTCTATATTCACTAAAATACTCCGTCGATGTTATGGCATTCCCTTAGAGAGTGACCATAGCGGATGTGGGGTGTTACAGTAAACCTATATATGGCAAAATAGTGGCATGGGACGCTCATGTCGTCTATGATTGATACATTACGATTGAAATTTTGTTTGAAACATATATGCACTAGTAATAATATCAAATGATTTTGTTTTATACGTATTATGCATGGCCATTATAAGGTAAAAATCTATCCTCCGGTTTGAGCTGCATTATGTGATGAGACCTGAGTCTTATAATGGCTTCATTTTTCAAAATAACATTGCGTTGTTCAAATGATTTACTTTATTTCATGCACTAGCAATTAATGGAGTAAATCCATTCCGCGTTAGCTGCGTGTTCCTGTGATTAGCCTTATTATTGTTAAACTAGTTAAGTAGATATCTCATACTGGTCCCATGACTGACTCACTGTTTGTTTTCACTTGCAAACTCGGGTGCCCTTATTTTTACATGGGCAGCCAAGTAACAGGATGCAGAATTTATTTTTGCTTAGCACTATAGCTTAGAGTGAACTTTTAGCTGATGGCGAAGACTAGCTTTTATCCGTATTTTGGATTATTGACATTACCGCCTGTACTATCTTATGTATATGTGCCGCTGATCATGATGTAGACTGATTATTTCTATTATGTATTATCTGATGTATATGTACCGTTGATCTCGATGTAGACTGATCATTTCCTTTATGCATTAAGTTGTATCATTTAATTGTGCAACTTTGATGTTTATTACATTTTATGATTCCGTTGTCATATTGATGTAAATTATTCCATTTCATGCTTGTGCTATTATCTATAATCTGCTAATGTTGATTAATGTATTATATTCCAGTGATTATCCTTGCTTCCGTGGCATGGAGGTTTAGGGTTTTCACAGTTGGCATCAGAGCTTTGGTTAACCTTAGTTCTGAAGTATAATCCATTTTAAACAACTCTTCAGAAATAGAATCAGTAGTATTGTAGGGCTAGTAGCTCATTAGAGATAGGATTAGTAATGTCCTAGAATGAGAACAGTAGAATAACACAAAATTGATCAGTGCATCATTGTTTTTCCATATGTCCTTCTACTTTTACCATTCCTTAAAATTATCATTTCTGTTGTTCTAACTGTTTTCTTACTTGTACAGAACTGACTTAGATGAGTACTAGAGGTAGAGGTAGGTCAGGCAGAGGCCGAGGAAGGGGTGATATCCTTGCTGCTCCGAATCAGCCCAATCTTGAGGCTGTAGTGCCACAACAACCTTCCCCGCAACCATTTGATCTTGATAGGGTGGCTAAGAAGTATAGGAATCTAGGTAGCCTGCCATTCTCTGGCAATGGTACAGTGGTAGAAGCCCAAGCCTAGTTGAAGTCATGCGAACGAATCTTCATAGGCTTGGAGCTAGAAGATCATAGAAAGAGGCTCATGGCATCCTGGTTATTGAAGGATGAAGCACTAATATGGTGGGATGCCATCATAGTAGGCGAGATTGAGGTAGATATGACCTAGACTAAATTCAAAGAAGTGTTGGAGATTCTGAGAAGAATGCCTTGAAAGCCAAATTTTCTAAATGTATATTCTGGCAAGAAGAAGTGAAGTTCCTTGGTCACACAATGTCAAAGGAAGGAATCTCAGTGGATCCAAGCAAAATTATAGCTACGATTAGAAGCAGCCCAGTACACCCACAGAAGTCCAAAGTTTTTATAGGATTGGCAAGTTATTATCGGAAATTCATTAAAAAAAATCAAAGCTATCTAGTCCATTAACAAAGCTTGCAAAAAAGCACGCAAGATTTAATTGGACTCCAGAATGTGAGGTGGCTTTCCAAGAGCTGAAATTAAGGTTGACTACTACTCCAGTATTAACAATTATTGATGACAATCAAGATTTGACAGTCTATACAAATGCTTCTCTTGAATGTGTTGGTGCGGTATTAATGCAAAGAGGCCAAATAGTTGCTTATGCTAGCGTCGGTTGAAGCCACATGAGAAAAGATATGTTACTCATGATCGTGAGTTGTTAGCCGTCATGTTTGCTTTGAAAATCTAAAGGCACTATCTTTTGGTTGAGAAGTTCGAATTATATACAGATCAGAAGTCATTGAAGTATTTTTTCACCCAGAAAGACTTGAATTTGAGACAGCAGCGTTGGCTAGAATTTCTTGCAGCGTACGATCTAGATATTTTGTATACTCCGGGGAAAGCCAATGTTGTAGCTGATGCGCTTAGCAGGAAGAATTCCATCATCGCCAATCTTATTATTATGACTTCATTGATTGATAACATCTCTGTTCTCCAGAAAGACGATCACTTCATTCAGACGACCAGTAAGAGAATTCAGAAAGGCAAAACCTTGAGTTTTCATATTGATTACATGAGAGTTCTGAGGTTAAAAGGCCGAATTTGTGTTTCGAGTATTACTGAGCTCAGAAGGGAAGTGATGGATGAATGTCACAAATCCAAGCTTAGTATCCATCCAAGAGTGAGTAAAATGTACAATGATCTCAAACGCACATTATGGTGGAGATCTATGAAAAGAGACATTTCCATATATGTTAGTAAGTGCTCTACTTGTCAACAAGTCAAGAGTGACCAACAGAAACTCACCGGATTGTTGCAACCATTAGAGATTCCAAATTGGAAATGGGACCAAATTTCCACAGATTTCATAGATGGTTTTCCTAGAACCAAGAGAAAAAATGACTGTATATGGGTGATCGTAGATCATTTCACGAAGATCGCCCATTTTATTCTTGTCAAATCGACTCGAACAACTCAGAGTCTGGCGCAGATATATTTTAAAGAAATCGTTAGACTACATGGAGTGCCTAGCAGCATTGTCAGTGACAGAGATCCGACCTTCGCTGCTAAATTCTAGGAAGCATTTCAGGAAGAGTGGGAACAAAGTTAAATCTTAGCATCACATATCATCCTCAAACAGTTGGCCAAACCCAAAGGGTGAATCATATATTAGAAGATTTATTGCGGACTTGTATTCTTGATTTTGGAGGATCGTGGGAAGATCACTTGCATTTGGCTGAGTTTTCATATAATAACAGCTATCGATCAAGCTTAAAAATGTCACCATTCGAAGCATTGTATGGTAGACCATGTAGATCTCCCGCATGTTGGGTAGAATCAGGCAATCAACTAGTATTGGGTCCCGACATTTTTCGAGAAGCTTATGATAAAATCGATTTCAATAAGAAGTGTAAGGACCCGTAACTTTCCCGTGAAGGAAAGAGCGGATACTTTGAGGATAAGACAAAATAGAACGCAGACGGAAGAACATTTCATTGTTATTACAACAATTCCATCAGATACAAGAATATACATAGTATAAATGAATAAATTACATTCAACAAATATCAGAGATTTAAATTACATTTAAATACATCGCAGCGGAAAATAATACAAAAGCACAACTAGAAGTAATGCACGGATACAGAGCATTCCGAGCATCGTTCTATCTGTAATTCAGGATCCTGTGAATATAAATCTATAAAACCAAAACTACTAGCTGCCCGTGTGGAAAATAGGGGCACCCAGAGTTTAGGTTAAAACAAAAACTCCAGGTCAGTCATGGGACTGGTGCCACGCCGTATAACACGGAATGGGTTTCCTCCCAAGAATACTAGTGCATATAACAAAACAACGCAATGCTTTTTGGAAAAATGAAGCTATTATAAGACCCAGGTCCCATCACACAATGCAACGCAAGCCGGAGGATAGGGTTTTCCCTTATAATAGCCAAACTTGCTTGGTACGTTTAAAACAAATCATTTGATACTATTATAAGTGTATAGTGTCAAAACAATTTCAATCATAAATATCAATCATAGACGGCATGGGTACCATATATCATGTCGCCATACTAGTTCTACAATTAAAACTGCAATATCACGTATTTGAAATTGGATTTCCGTCATGAGTCGAGGCAAGGGGCAAGCTCCTCTCCGCATTCGAGACAATCTAGCAAATGTCTCAGGACCCCACTCCGATCCTTGGATCTTCAGGGCCGGTCCTCTCTTACTTTTGAGGATTAATTATTCCTGAACACACGTTTACCGGTCCTTACAGACCTATATCCGAGGCGCCTCGTATCCAACAACCACACAGGTGAAAAGTATATAAATGTCAGGGCTGGTAGGTCACTGACACCACCCTATCTAGAAAGAAACGTCGTGCTCTCCCTGTAGTCACTATCCCGTTTTTGACTCATACCGAGGTGTGAGGCTCGCGAATTCACGTTATACACAAAGCTATGCCACATAAGCCATGCTTTGATCATCAACAACAAGACATTGCTTTTCAACAGAAGCCTTGATCAATTTCCACTTACGCGTGCCACACTGGCAATTCACTCCATGCGACTGATGTCCATCAATATACAACCTCTGAGCTCGTGCGTCTCAGAGAAGGGCGTTAAGAAAGAGAATAAATTCTCCTCCGCCAAATAGATGTATATTTAATAGAGATCAATCAACACAGAATAAAATCCAATGTCAGACACACAATCCATTTACAAGTTCGTTCTGGGTCTGAACGAAACCGGAGGCACTTTCCTCGCATATCCATCCATCTCCAGGTACGTCGGGAAGATCACCAACTGTATCCCTCATCTTGGGTGTACAGCCCAATCGAGATCATCAGTAATCACCCAAACGATGTGAAGACTTCCGGTCTTCAACCACCGTCTTCATCTTCGACATCTCGTCGAATCGGTTGTTCAGAATGGGTATAACCCGATCTTTCTGAAAAACCCACGTATATGATAAACAAATGTTATACAAACACAACAGACGCCTCATTCCAATTCAGAATATTCTTTTATTCACGAAATCACATTTTTAGGGAAAGGTTCCCATTAATTTTATCCAAGATAAATTCTTCTAAATTTATTCTATAATCTTCCTTTGGATATCATTTCTAACTAGTCGAGATTAGCGAACCACACCGAAGTAATTATTTATTTTATTTCCCAATCCCATCCTATTCATCTCATGGAGCAAAACTGGTAATACTCCATATCTAACACTAGGGTGTTATCGGTAAAATTAATTACTATTTCACGTTCAAATCTAATTAAAGATTTAACTATCGCTTTGGAGCAAAACTGGTGGTACTCCATTCTCGATCACCTTTCAGATTTGATAATTTAAATTATCAATTCACTTTTTAATCTAATTAAAAATTCATTAAAACTCCACTTAGTTTCAATCTTTTCAAAAATCAATATCCTGCCTTTAACTAGGTTAAAGAACCAATGTCATCTAAAACACGATTCACGACAAACCCAAATCATATTTGATATTAAATACAAGGCTCTGAATTGAAAATATATCGGCTTATATTCAATATCAAATTCTGAAACCAACATATATCGTATTGGAAATAACGATATAAAATATATCTTTCAAATTTCCATAACAATATCTGTATAGTCACAAAATCCAACATCGAAATATTCTGAAGATAATTTCGATTCAACTCCAGTCCAATTCACGTATTGGGAATATTGATTATTTTTAAAATCACTTTCAAATTCAATTTATTTATTTCAAAAATAAATTGATTTTAATTCTAGTTCAAAACTCGTTCATTTCGATAAAAATCTATTTTTATCCTTTCAAATGTGGAATTCTTCAGCCCAATTTTTCGCAAATCAATTCTTATGATTTTACACAAATTATCAATATTTTTAATAATTTTATCAAGGCCCGTACTGTCGATTTCCATCAACGGCCATCGAACTACACTTATAGCGACCTTTTCCAAATTTGATTTGGACATAATTCCAAATCCAACCGTTAGATTTCAAATTTCTAATATTCATTGGAAAGCTCTTTTCGATACGAACCCAACGGTTCTGCTTATAGGAGAATCCGACGGTCGGATCTCCCGAAACGTCAATTCGAAGTCAATGGTCGAAATTCACAAACTACCGCGATGCGGCGCGTTCTATTCAGGCCATTATATATATAATATATATATTATATATATTTCGTCGATTTACTTTTAAAAAGTATTTTATAAATCGTTTTAAATTCGTTTTCAAAACCATTTCAACACTATATTCAATTTCTAATCAAAATTGAATATTTCATAACATTACTATATAAATGATAATATTTTCAAAACGGTATATTTTGAAATCACTTCTATTTCTATATTCATTATAAAAACGAATATAATCGATATAAATATCGTTCACGTCAAAATAGCGCAACTCTAATCAACACGGCTTTATATATATTTCAATAAATTCGTTATTCTATTCAATAATTGAATATTTATTCTATTCAACACATGAATCTATATTTCTTTCAACACACGACTATTCTCAACACATGAGTACTGTCAACACATCACTATTTTTGTTATGTAAAATATTTTATAAAATTATGGTATCTATCATTTGATTTCCAATTAGACTCCACCGTGAAGTAGTTCTAATTTTAAATATGATAAAGATGTAAATTTTATTACTAAAATATTTTACTCAACACATGAACAGTTTCAACACATGAATATCGTCAACACATGACTATTTTTATATTCAACACCTGAATTATCTTTTAAAATATACATTATTTTCCCGATTGGAATGAGGCCCAATCATTCACCATATAACGTTAATTATATGGATTCCATACAACACATGTATATAATAGCAACGATAAACAATAAACCATCATCCAAAGTGCACCACACAACTGCATAAGCATCAAATATAAATAATCAACGCTTACACAGTCTGTCGACCAATTGATCGACATATACTGAAATAATTGGGATTAGTGTAACCAAATATCATCTCAATACCCGTGTGGGGTTTCAAATCAACAAACAAAGATTTTTATTTGTGCAGTTGGGCGATGTGTAAAATTTATCATCCCAATCAATATCAGTCGAATCAGTGTATATAAACAAATCAGCCGATTTGTTTATAAATATTTATTTATTCACTTTCACGTTAAAAATTATATTTTTAACTATAATTAATTTATTTCAACTATCCACAATTTATTATCGATTTCACATCAACATCACAAACAATTTTCACTACACTTCAATCAAACAAACAAGCCATCCATGGTCTGTGGATGTCGGGTGTCGGGTGCTGCTAAGCACCGTCTGCATCCTAGTATATATATATATATAACTAGAAAAAGAAATTTAGAGTGAGAAGTTCTCGCCAATAGCTATCCCAACTCCACGACACTTCATTTGTAGAAATCATCGTCGTTCTTGCCTTTTGTCACTTTCGTCGCCCGTAGTCACTACATATATAAAAATCACATTTTTATTTTGTTGCTGTGTATATAAAAATCATATTTTTATAATTACTCCATATGGATAAAAATTCTATTTTTACATCGCTACTATATGGATAAAAATTCTATTTTTACTTCACTACTATATAGATAAAAATTCTATTTTTACAATGCTACTATATAGGTAAAAATTCTATTTTCACAACGCTACTATATAGATAAAAATTCTATTTTTATCACGCTACTATATAGATAAAAATTCTATTTTTATCACGCTACTATATAGATAAAAATTCTATTTTTATCACGCTACTATATAGATAAAAATTCTATTTTTGCTTCGCTACTATATAGATAAAAATTCTATTTTTACTTCGCTACTGTATAGACAAAAATTCTATTTTTAATCTCTTACATTATAAAAATCCGACCTTTTACATTTCAAAAATCGGACCTTTTATATTTCAAAAATCCGACCTTTTACATTTCAAAAATCCGACCTTTTACATTTCAAAAATCCGACCTTTTACATTTCAAAAATCCGACCTTTTCTATTATAAAAGTCAAAATTTTACATTGTTTTTAAAAATGAAAATTAAATCCGAAAATAAATTTAAATACTTACATTTTCCTATGGAATCGAGAGGAGCAGGCGGATGCCGAAGGTGGTTGGCAGTGCTGGCGTCCAGAGGATGGTCTGAGTGCTGATTTGGGTGGTTTTCTTGCATTGGCTGAGAGGAGAGAGAGGAACAGGCGGAGGGATGTCAGGGGGCCGGCGTTGGAGGTCGGAGCCTAGGCTCGAAGTGGTGGTCGCGGGGGATCTCGTGTCTGCGTCGCAAGGAGGGAGAGGTTGGAGGAGGAGGGGCTCGAATCGGGTTCAGGGGGGAGGAGAAAGAGGAGCGCGAGTGCGATGAGGGGGTCTGGTGGGGGTCTCCGCCTCTAGCGGCTGTCGACGCTGGGGTGTAGGGCGTCGAGAGGAGGCCGTCGCTCCCCTTTCTTTTTTATTGAGTTCGATCTGAAATCGGGGGGGGGGGGGAAGGGGGAGGGCCTGAGGGGTTAAATGGAAGGAGAGAGATATTTTTTTTTTATATTATTTAATTTCAAAAAAAGTTTACTTTTATTTCGACCTCGAAACGAGGCCCACCGCCTGTCGTCCATAGCGTATTACCTCCATTCCGAATACAATGGGATATGTATCGTAGGCTGATTCGATCGTTTCGATCAGTTTTCATCCAAATCAACATATAACTCTATATATTGAATTTGAACGAGCATTTCAATTTACTGGGGTCACATACTAACTCGAATAATTCCAGAAAAATATTTTCTAGCTTCGTATGGACGATACTGTCCTAACAAAACTAGTTTCGTCGAATTCTAAGACCGTTGGAAAAATGGCCATTTTCCAGTCGATTAAAATCAACTAAAACTGGTCAAACACGTTTTCCTTTGCCACGCTCACATATTGATTCGAAAAATTATGAAATTTGAAACCAAGAAATAATTTGACATCACGGACCCAACAAAAGTGGTTTCGTCAAAATTCGAGGTCGTTTGCAATATTTCCTTTTTTAAGGGCCTGAATTCCATAGCGACTATTCAAAATTTTCAATTAGACATATCTTTTGATTCCCGCTATGAAATCTCAATTTTTCGGATTCGTTGGAAAGATATTCACAAATAGATTCTAATAGTTTTGGTTTAGCTAAAATCCGGTTTGTTATGCACCCGGTACCTTCAATTGAAGTTTGAAATCGAATTATCGAACTACCGCGCCATTTTCAATTCTATTTATAATTATATATAATTATTTATATTCTAACGACGACGTATATAATATATACGTTCGAATTCTATTCAAAATAAATTTCTCGTCAATATTATTTAAAATAATTCATTTTGAATGTTCAAAATTCACTAAAATTGCCAAAATAAAAATTTTAAACTGGCCCAGATTTTCGGGTTGTTACAATCTCCCCCACTTAAAATTTTTCGTCCCCAAAAAGGAACAAAGTCGAAAGTGGTTTGATTAATCAACTCTACGTTCGATCTGGCTTCCATCCTCCAACTTTTCAGTTTCTGAGAATTTTCAAATTCTTCAAAATTTTGGCTAACACCCGGGATTTTCAAAAAATTTCTTCATAACCTCCTTTGTACGGGGAGATTTTTGGAAATTTATTGGGCCGTATTAGGTACCCAATAAATCCTAATAAGCATACACATATTTATAGAGATATATTCTGGTGTTTACAGGGGAGCGTGTATTGATAATAACTCCAGAGAATAAATTCTCGTCACCCTGTCAAAGCCTGAGGGAGTGTGTATTTTAAATGCTCCAGAGGACAAATCCTCGTAACCTCGTCCCGAGTGGGAAATAAATAGTCCATGTGCCGTATCTAATAACTAGAGAGACGTGATTATTCTCAACTCTAGACCCGTGTGGGGTTTTTATTAATCTGGCAATTTTATCGTTACAATTTAAATAGTCCATATCAGTCATCAGTTCAACCTGTAATATATAGTCATCGCCATACAAGCCTCTCGCTCGTATGGTAAATCTTCCACCTCGTCACACAAGCTCCAAATGCTTATGTGGTATATGATGAAGTATGCCTATCTTCCAGAAGTATGCCATGTAATGTAGTTCAAAATTAATTGTTGCTATCCTATGGCGATGTTTATTATTTACACACAGAATAACCAACACTCCGCATCCAATGGCACTCACAGGAGTTGATATAATAATATTTCGCATCCAACTCATTAAGGTTTACCTATTTGTCGGGCACACAAATAAAATCTTTACTCAACAGTTATCCAATTTCCTATTCAAACATATATAATGCACAAGTATATATTTCTAACTATTTTCCAATCAGTTCAATGTGTGATTTAATTGAATAAATTTGTTCTGGTTTTTATTGATGATATTCTAATCTTCTCTAAATCAAAGGCCGAAAAGGAACGAAGCCGAAAATTGTTTAACAATTCAACTCAACTTCCATTATTTTGACTACGGCTTAAGTTCTTCAACTTTTCAGTTTCTAAGAACTTTTCAAATTTTTCAAAAATTTGGCTAACACCCTAAATTTTCGAAAAATTTCGCCATAACCTCCCCTGCACCAGGAGCAACGGGAAAATCCCGAAATTGCCATACAGGCCTTCTGATCACAAAAAGAAAAAGAAAAAGCCAAGCAGCTAGCCAATAGGCTCATAAAATCATCATCACCCAAACAAAACAGTTAATTATAGTAAATATGTACCTATTTATCGGGCAAACAAATTTTATGCTCTGCTCTAGCCTCCTTGCTATGACCTGTTCAATGTAAGTACATGTATATGCAAGCAAATGCGACTAATTTCCAATACAATTCAATATGTGATTCAATTAGGCTAAATGGCTAAAAATTAGCAAAAAAATAAACAAACAACACAAACATCAATCAATTAGTGAATTAACGTTTCAAATTCATAATTTTGATATATATACAAAAATCATGTTTTTGATGCCAAATCACAATAATGTATTCTAGCTATATTTTGGTTCTCACACCAGTCTGATGGAAATATATAGATATCACACCTTCGAAACACGAACATAAATATTGATGATGCCATGGTCATTATCAACATCATCTGCGGGCGACAAGAGTGTAATTCTATATCTATCCAGTTTATTAGAACTTCGAATATACATTCATGACGTGTATATGCGAAATCTTCATATACTCGATTGTCAAAATTCAAAATAAATAAATATTCAAATACGTTTAAAACGATTTAAATTTCAAAACAAAATTGTTTTCATTTGAAAAATATACTCTTCACACTCGTTCTAGGATACTACTGATCCTATCTCTAATGAGTCATTCTAATTGGATTTTACTAATCCAATATCTGATGAATTCTTTCGTATGGTTCTAATGTGTCTTGCTCTCGAGCTCTGTAAACCAAAGCTCTGATACCAAACTGAGATGACCCGAACTTCCCCGGTAAGGAAAGCCCAGATAGAATTGAGGACAAGACGAATCAGAACATAAACAGAAGAACATTTCATTGTTATTACAACAATTCCATCAGATACAAGAATATATAGAGTATAAATGAATAAATTACATTCAACAAATATCAAAGATTTAAATTACATTTAAATACATCGCAGCGAAAAATAATACAAAAGCACAACTAGAAGTAATGCATGGATACAGAGCTTTCCGAGCATCGTTCCAGCTGTAATTCAGGATCCTGTGAATATAAATCTGCAAAACCAAAACTACTAGCTGCCCGTGTGGAAAATAGGGGCACCCAGAGTTTAGGTTAAAACAATAAACTCCAGGTCAGTCATGGGACTGGTGTGAGAACTAAAACAGTTATTTAAAACTTTACTTTAAAGATAGTAATTCAAGGGACCACGCCGTATAACACAGAACGGGTTTCCTCCCAAGAATACTAGTGCATATAACAAAACAACGCAATGCTTTTTGGAAAAATGAAGCTATTATAAGACCCAGGTCCCATCACATAATGCAACGCAAGCCGGAGGATAGGGTTTTCCCTTATAATAGCCAAACTTGCTTGGTACGTTTAAAACAAATCATTTGATACTATTATAAGTGTATAGTGTCAAAACAATTCCAATCATAAATATCAATCATAGACGACATGGGTACCATATATCATGTCGCCATACTAGTTCTAAAATTTAAACCGCAATATCACGTATTGGAAATTGGATTTCCGTCATGAGTCGAGGCAAGGGGCAAGCTCCTCTCCGCGTTCGAAACACTCTAGCAAATGTCTCAGGACCCCACTCTGATCCTTGGATCTTCAGGGCCGGTCCTCTCTTACTTTTGAGGATTAATTATTCCTGAACACACGTTTCTCGGTCCTTACAGACCTATATTCGAGGCGCCTCGTATCCAACAACCACACAGGTGAAAAGTATATAAATGTCAGGGCTGGTAGGTCACTGACACCACCCTAGCTAGAAAGAAACGTCGTGCTCTCCCTGCAGTCACTATCCCGTTTCTGACTCATGCCGAAGTGTGAGGCTCGCGAATTCACGTTATACACAAAGCTATGCCACAAAGGTCGTGCTTTGATCATCAACCACAAGACTTTGCTTTTCAACAGAAGCCTTGATCAATTGCCACTTACGCGTGCCACACTGGCAATTCACTCCATGCGACTGATGTCCATCGATATACAACCTCTGAGCTCGTGCGTCTCAGAGAAGGGCGTTAAGCAAGAGAATAAATTCTCCACCGCCAAACAGATGTATATTTAATAGAGATCAATCAACACAGAATGAAATCCAATGTCAGACACACAATCCATTTACAAGTTCGTTATGGGTCTGAACGAAACCGGAGGCACTTTCCTCGCATATCCATCCATCTCCAGGTACGTCTGGAAGATCACCAACTGTTTCCCTCATCTAGGGTGTACAACCCAATCGAGATCATCAGTAATCACCCAAACAATGTGAAGACTTCCGGTCTTCAACCACCGTCTTCATCTTCGACATCTCGTTGAATCGGTTGTTCAGAATGGGTATAACCCGGTCTTTCTGAAAAACCCACGTATATGATAAACAAATGTTACACAAACATAACAGACGCCTCATTCCAATTCAGAATATCTTTTATTCACGAAATCACATTTTTAGGGAAAGGTTCCCATTAATTTTATCCAAGATAAATTCTTCTAAATTTATTCTATTATCTTCCTTTGGATATCATTTCTAACTAGTCGGGATTAGCGAACCACACCGAAGTAATTATTTATTTTATTTCCCAATCCCAACCTATTCATCCGATGGAGCAAAACTGGTAATACTCCATATCTAACACTAGGGTGTTATCAGTAAAATTAATTACTATTTCACGTTCAAATCTAATTAAAGATTTAACTATCGCTTTGGAGCAAAACTGGTGGTACTCCATTCTCGATCACCTTTCAGATTTGATAATTTAAATTATCAATTCACTTTTTAATCTAATTAAAAATTCATTAAAACTCCTCTTAGTTTCAATCTTTTCAAAAATCAATATCCTGCCTTTAACTGGATTAAAGAACCAATGTCATCTAAACACGATTCACGACAAACCGAAATCATATTTGATATTTAATACAAAGCTCTGAATAGAAAATATATCGGCTTATATTCAATATCAAATTCTGAAACCAACATATATCGTATTGGAAATAACGATATAAAATATATCTTTCAAATTCCCATAACAATATCTGTATAGTCACGAAATCCAACATCGAAATATTCCGAAGATAATTTCGATTCAACTCTAGTCCAATTCGCGTATTGGGAATATTGATTATTTTTTAAATTACTTTCAAATTCAATTTATTTATTTCAAAAATAAATTGATTTTAATTCTAGTTCAAAACTAGTTCATTTCGATAAAAATCTATTTTTATCCTTTCAAATGTGGAATTCTTCAGCCCAATTTTTCCCAAATCTTTTCTTATGATTCTACACAAATTATCAATATTTTTAATAATTTTATCAAGGCCCGTACAGTCGATTTCCATCAATGGCCATCGAACTGCACTTACAACGACCTTTTCCAAATTTGATTTGGATATAATTCCAAATCCAACAGTTAGATTTCAAATTTCTAATATTCATTGGAAAGCTCTTTTCGATACAAACCTAACGGTTCTGGTTTTAGGAGAATCCGACGGTCGGATCTCCCGCAACGTCAATTCGAAGTCAATGGTCGAAATTCACGAACTGCCGCGGCGCAGCGCATTCTATTCAGGCCATTATATATATAATATATATATCATATATATTTCGTTGATTTCCTTTTAAAACGTATTTTATAAATCGTTTTAAATTCGTTTTCAAAACCATTTCAACACTATATTCAATTTCTAATCAAAATTGAATATTTCATAACATTACTATATAAATGATAATATTTTCAAAACGGTATATTTTGAAATCACTTCTTTTTCTATATTCATTATAAAAATGAATATAACCAATATAAATATCGTTCACGTCAAAATAGCGCAACTCTAATCAACACGGCTTTATATATATTTCAATAAATTCGTTATTCTATTCAACAAATGAATATTTATTCTATTCAACACATGAATCTATATTTCTTTCAACACATGACTAATCTCGACACATGAGTACTGTCAACACATCACTATTTTTGTTATGTAAAATATTTTATAAAATTATGGTATTTATCGTTTGATTTCCAATTAGACTCCACTGTGAAGTAGTTCTAATTTTAAATATGATAAAGATGTAAATTTTATTACTAAAATATTTTACTCAACACATGAACAGTTTCAACACATGAATATCGTCAACACATGACTATTTTTATATTCAACACATGAATTATCTTTTAAAATATATATTATTTTCACGATTGGAATAAGGCCTAATCAATCACCATATAACGTTAATTATATGGATTCCATACAACACATGTATATAATAGCAACGATAAACAATAAACCATCATCCAAAGTGCACCACACAACTGCATAAGCATCAAATATAAATAATCAACGCTTACACAGTCTGTCGACCAATTGATCAACATATACTGAAATAATTGGGATTAGTGTACCAAAATATCATCCCAATACCCGTGTGGGGTTTCAAATCAACAAACACAGATTTTTATTCGTGCAGTTGGGTGATGTGTAAAATTTATCATCCCAATCAATATCAGTTGAATCAGTGTATATAAACAAATCGGCCGATTTGTTTATAAATATTTATTTATTCACTTTCACGTTAAAAATTATATTTTTAACTATAATTAATTTATTTCAACTATCCACAATTTATCATCAATTTCACATCAACATCACAAACAATTTTCACAACACTTCAATCAAACAAACAAGCCATCCATGGTCTGTGGATGACAGGTGTCGGGTGCTGCTAAGCACCGTCTACATCCTAGTATATATATATATATAACTAGGAAAAGAAAATTAGAGTGAGATGTTCTCACCAATAGCTAACCCAACTCCACGACACTTCATTTGTAGAAATCTTCGTCGTTCTCGCCTTTTGTCAATTTCGTCGCCCGTAGTCACTACATATATAAAAATCACATTTTTATATTGTTGCTATGTATATAAAAATCATATTTTTATAATTACTCCATATGGATAAAAATTCTATTTTTACATCGCTACTATATAGATAAAAATACTATTTTTACTTCGCTACTATATAGACAAAAATTCTATTTTTACAATGCTACTATATAGATAAAAATTCTATTTTCACAACGCTACTATATAGATAAAAATTCTATTTTTATCACGCTACTATATAGATAAAAATTCTATTTTTATCACGCTACTATATAGATAAAAATTCTATTTTTACTTCGCTACTATATAGATAAAAATTCTATTTTTACTTCGCTGCTATATAGATAAAAATTCTATTTTTAATCTCTTACACTATAAAAATCCGACCTTTTACATTTCAAAAATCCGACCTTTTACATTTCAAAAATTCGACCTTTTACATTTCAAAAATCTGACCTTTTCTATTATAAAAGTCAAAATTTTATATTGTTTTTAAAACTGAAAATTAAATCCGAAAATAAATTTAAATACTTACATTTTCCTATGGAATCGAGAGGAGCATGCGGATGCCGAAGGTGGCAGGGAGTGCTGGTGTCCAGAGGATGGTCTGAGGGCTGATTTGGGTGGTTTTCTTGCATTGGCTGAGAGGAGAGAGAGGAACAGGCGGAGGGATGTCAGGGGGCCGGCGTCGGAGGTCGGAGCCTAGGCTCGAAGCGGTGGTCGCGGGGGAACTCGTGTCTGCGTCGCAAGGAGGGAGAGGTTGGAGGAGGAGGGGCTCGAATCGGGTTCAGGGGGGAGGAGAAAGAGGAGCGCGAGGGCGATGGGGGTTCTGGTGAGGGTCTCTGCCTCTAGCGGCGGTCGACGTTGGGGTGTAGGGCGTCGCGAGGAGGCCGTCGCTCCCTTTTTTTTTTTGAGTTTGATCTGAAATCGGGGGAGGGGGGCTGAGGGGTTAAAAGGAAGGAGAGAGATATTTTTTTATATTATTTAATTTCAAAAAAAGTTGACTTTTATTTCGACCTCGAAACGAGGCCCATCGCCTGTCGTGCACAGCGTATTACCCCCATTCCGAATACAATGAGATATGTATCGTAGGCTGATTCGATCGTTTTGATCAGTTTTCGTCCAAATCAACATATAACTCTATATATTGAATTTGAACCAGCATTTCAATTTACTGGGTTCACATACTAACTCGAAAATTTCCAAAAAAATATTTTCTAGCTTCGTATGGATGATACTGTCCTAATAAAACTAGTTTCGTCGAATTCAGAGACCGTTGGAAAAATGGCCATTTTCCAGTCGATTAAAATCAACTGAAACTAGTCAAACGCGTTTTCCTTTTCCACGCTCACATATTGATTTGAAAAATTATGGAATTTGAAACCTAGCAATAATTTAACATCACGGACCTAACAAAAGTGGTTTCGTCGAAATCCGATGTCGTTTGCAAAATTTCCTTTTTTAAGGGCCTGAATTCCATAGCGACTATTCAGAATTTTCAACTGGACATATCTTTTGATTCCTGCTATGAAATCTCAATTTTTCGGATTCGTTGGGAAGATATTCACAGATAGATTCTAATATTTTTGGTTTCGCTAAAATCCGGTTTGTTTTGCACCCGGTACATTCAATTGAAGTTTGAAATCGAATTATCGAACTACCGCGCCATTTTCAATTCTATTTATAATTATATATAATTATTTATATTCTAACGACGATGTATATAATATATATGTTCGAATTCTATTCAAAATAAATTTCTCGTCGATATTATTTAAAATAATTCATTTTAAATGTTCAAAATTTACTAAAATTGCCAAAATAAAAATTTTAAACTGGCCCAGATTTTCGGGTTGTTACAAGAAGCGACTGCAAACTGCTTAAAGCCAACAGAAGAGTTATGCAGATTCTAGAAGAAGAGATTTTGCTTTTTCTGTTGGTGATTATGTATATTTGAGAGTTTCTCCGATGAGAGGAGTAGTCCGATTGGGGAAATAGGGAAGTTGGCGCTTAGATTTATTATTCCATTTCCTATACTTGAAAGGATTGGAACTCTTGCCTATAGGGTTCAGTTACCAGACTAGTTGCCAGGAGTACATGATGTATTTCATATACATGATCTAGATTTGATTGTAGAAGAAGCAGCACAACAAGATTTGGATATTACTCCAAAATTAGCAGTGAGAAGAGAGCCACTGAAAATTATTGGCAAAGAAACCAAGGTTCTAAGGAACAAGAAGGTTAACTTAGCCGAAGTAAAGTGGAGCGGAGATCCTAGAGACTGTACATGGGAGACAGAAGATAACATTAAACAGGCTTATCCCAAGTGCAAAGTGGACATTTTTTATTAGCTCTGGTGCAAGGTACATTTACAATATATTTTATTTCCATCACGTTTCCTACATTACAGTAGTTTCCTTTTTGGGGACGAAAAGTTTTAAGTAGGGGAGATTGTAACAACTTGAAAATTCAGAACCAATTTAAAAAATTTATTTCGAGTAATTTTGGTAGAAAATACATCAGAATTTAAAAATTCCATTTTTAAATAAGAACAAAGCTCTTAAAAATAGCAATTTTACAAACGACCTCCGTTTTTATTGAAACCACTTTTGTTGGATCCGGAATGTCAAATCATTGTTAGGTTTGAATTTCCATAATTTTTGGAATTAATATGTGAGCATGGCAAAGGAAAACGTTTCTTGCGAATACAGTGCAAATTGGATCGACCAAAAAAGACCATTATTCAAACGATTTCTAAATTCGATGAAATCAGTTTTTTTAAGACCATATCGTCCAAACATAACTAGATTTATTTTTCGAGAATTTTTGGAATCAGTATATGGCCCCGGTAAATTAAAATGTACATTCAAATCCAATATTGAATATTTTATCTTCAAGTTTTGAGAGAAACTGACTGAAATGGTCGAATGGGCTCACGGAACATATTCCATTATGTCTGGAATGGGGGTATTCAGCTAGGGACGACAGTCGTTGGGTTTGATTTGAAGTTCGTATAGATAATAGGTATTTTTGGAAATAAAAGAATTAAAAATAAAATTAATATAAAAGGACCAATCAGAATTTTCCTCCAAACCCTCGTTATTTTCCTGAAGCCGCCGCCTTCTCTCTAAAGAAAATCGATCGACGTCGATAATTGCTCCAACCTTTCTCCTCAAATAGCTTTCGATTTACACAATGAAATAGCTTGCTTCTTAAGGAAAATCCATAGAGAATCTTGTCCTCTACAAATCCATATGGGTTTCAGGATCCATCGTTGTGTATTCTTCAAGAATCGAGCCTCCAAAGTCACGCCACATCGCCCCCTTTTTATCCCACCAGTCGCCATCGAGTTCGACGTGGTGCACAGTCACGGGAGCCCTCTCCAAGCCCTTCGACGTGATACCATCTGATCTTGTCCAAGCTTCACCGATTGAACAAAAATTCGAAACCTAGTTTTGAATCAAACTGGAAGGTAACGACTGTGTAAATTTTAAAGGGTTATAACACCTAAAAGCATTGCAAAATTCAATTTATTTATAAAAATAATATCTTTTTGATATGATGTCAAAATCCGATGAAACAGGAAGCCTTGGGACCCTGACATCGTACACTACATTCTAGAAGAGACTAGAACACATTTGGAGCTCTCTACAATTTTAGAAGGAGTGGAACCCAATATGAGATTTCTAAATTCAAATTGGAATGGATACACGTAGTATAAATTATATAAGTGATTTATAATTTATATAAGCATTGTATATATCATATATAAATGTTGTATAAATTGTATAACCGATGTATAAATTATACATACATTGTATAAATCATATAAGTGTTGAATGGAATTGAAATGGAAAGGATATATATATATATATATATATATATATGTATATGTATACCTCCCTTGTCCACAGACCATGGACGACTTGGATTGATTGTGGTGTGAAATTGATTGTGATCGTGAATGATTGATTGTGGTTGCAACAAAATTGATTGTGTTTGTGGTAAATTCATCATGTTATGAAAATTAATGGTATTGTGGAAATTATGGAAATGGAATTATTTTAATGCTGCAAGGCCTAGGATAGCAGAGGAGCCGTGTTAGACACGGTGCCGGTGCAAAATACCCTGCCGTTGTAATGCTGAAATTTTCTAAAATGAATCATATAAAATTGTTGTTGTGTTGAATAAATTCTTTGAATGATAAAAATTTCATTTTATCATGTATGTGAAGTGATAAAATATTCATGTGTTTGAAATAAATTATTTGAATGATAAAAATATCATTTTTATCATGTATGTGAAGTAACAAAAATATTCATGTGTTGAATAAATTCTTGTAACAATAAAAATAACATTTTTATTGTATGTATGAACCATTAAAAATATTCATGTGTTGAATAAATTCTTTGAATGATAAAAATATCATTTTAATCATGTATGTGAAGTAATAAAAATAGTCATGTGTTGGAATATATTTTTGTTCGCCAAAAATTTCATTTTTATCATATGTATGAAGTGTTAAAATAACCATGTGTTGAAATGAATATTTATTAGTTAAAAATATTATTTTTAACACGTTAATGAAGTGACTAAAATAACCATGTGTTGAAATAAATGTTGGTTTGCTAAAAGTATAATTTTTAGCTTAGATAGGCACATATATACACATGCTTAACAGGTAAATGGATTTGCTGTTGATTAGAGAATTTATTTGTGTACCCGAAAAAAAAAACCTTAATGAGTTGGCTGCGCAATTTTATTTAATATATAACTCCTGTGAATGCCATTGGATGCGGTGTGCTGGTTGTTTTGTGTGAGATTATAAATGTCGCCATAGGATAGCAACAATTAATTTTGAACTAATACATGGCATACTTCGTGAAGATAGCATGCTCTATCATATACCACATAAGCATTTGGAGCTTATGTGATGAGGTTGGAATTACCATACAAGTAAAAAGCTTGTATGGCGATGACTGAATTGCAGGTTGAATCGAAGAATGATATGGAATAAACAAAATATAACGGTAAATTGCCAGATTAAATAAAAACCATACACGGGTCTGGAGTTGACAATAATTCACATCTCCCTTGTTTTTAGATAAGGCACATGGATTATTTATTTTCCAACACTGGACAAGGTGATGAGAATTTATTCTCTAGAGTTATGATCTTTACACACACCCTTGGGCACAAAATAGGTCAGAAAAAATTGTGTATGTTGTTTTAGGATTTATTGGGTGCCTAATACGGCCCAATAAATTTCCAAACCCCTCCCCGTACAAAGGAGGCTATGGTGAAGTTTTTCAAAATTTAAAGGCGTTAGCCAAATTTTTGAAGTGAAAATGGTTTGGAAATCGTCGAATGAATTATATATTTATATATATATATTAAAATAAAACGAATCGCGCAGCTTTAATTCGCGTTTTGGAGTCGTAACTTTAAACAATTATACCGAGAGATCCGACTGTCGGATTTTCCCGAAACTAGAACCGTTGGGTTCGCTTTGGAAAGATCTTTCCAAAGGTATTAACTTTATTAAGATCCAACGGTTAGATTTTGAGAAATGTGTAATTCAAATTTGAATAAAAATAGCGCCAGGGCCGCGTAATGGCCTTACGTGTCGTTTATTTAAAATGGGCTATTTTTATATAAATAAAAATAGCGATAAATCAGTTTAACAATATTATAAACAATATGGAATGGAAATAAACTAATTTTACTTCGTTTATTAGATATTTTGATGGTTAGATGTATTTGACATGAAATTATTATATTGAATTGAAACGTAAATGTCAAATAATTTAACCATGGAAAGAATTGATTTGAATTCTATGTCTACGTGAATTATTTGAAAAGGCCGAGTTAATTCTCATTTCAAATAATTGATCGACGATTAAAAGTCGAAGATATGAACACGGTGCAAGACCGGCAATCTTCACATCGTATGGATTGCTACTGATGCCTTAGATATGGGTAGCTCCCTTGATGAGGTTACAGTGGTAGTGGGATGGACGTACTTGTTGATTGTCTGGATGTGCGAGGGCCTTTCTTTCATATTGGACATATGAAACGGTGAATAAGGTGCCTCAGGTTTTGTTCAGACCCAGAACAGACTAGTAAATGGATGTGTGTCTGACATTGGATTTCGTTCTATGTTGATTGATCTCTATTAAATATATATCTGTTTTGTGGTGGAGAATTTATTCTTTTGCTTAACTCCCTTCTCTAAGACGTACGAGCTTAGAGGTTATATATTGATAGACATCAGTTGCATGGTGTGGAATGTCAACGTGGCATGCTGAGATGCAAATGATCAAGGCTTTTGTTAAAAAGCAGGGTCTTGTGGTTGATGATTAAATCTCGGCTTTAAATAGCATAGCTTTGTATATAGCATTAATTCGCGAGCCTCACATCTCGGTATGAGTCAAAAACGGGATCGTGACTGCAGGGAGTGCACGACGTTTCTTTCTAGCTATGGGTGGTGTCATGGTATGGAGCCCAGACATTTATATTTTTTAACTATGTTAATGATGGATAGCGAGGTGCCTCAGATATATCGGTCACTACGGGGCCGATGGATAGGACCGGGAAACATGTGTTTAGGAATAATTAATCCTCAAACGTAAGAGAGGACCGACCCTGAATCATCATAGGGTTCCCAGAGTGTGTAATCCTGAGGCATTTGCTAGAGTATCTCGAATCGGTGAGGAGCCATCCCTGGCCTCGACTCATGACGTAAATCCAATTTCCAATACGGCATTTCGGTTTTGGTTGTAAATCTATATATGGCGGCATAGTCGCATGGGATGCTCATGTCGTCTATGATTGATACATTATAATTGAAATTGTGTTTGAAACATATATGCACTAGTAATAATATCAAATGATTTTGTTTTATATGTGTTGAGCATATTTTGGCCATTATAAGGTAAAACTCTATCCTCCAGTTTGCGTTGCATTGTGTGATGGGACCTGAGTCTTATAATGGCTTCACTTTTCTAAAAAGCGTTGCGTTGCTTAAATGATTTACTTTATTTCATGCACTGGCAATCAATGGAGTAAACCCGTTCCTCTTTAGCAGCGTGGTCCTGTGATTAGCCTTATTATTGTTAAACCAGTTAAGTAGATTTCTCATACCAGTCCCATGACTGACTCGTTGTTTGTTTTCACTTGCAAACTCAGGTAGCCTTATTTTTACATGGGCAACCAAGTAACAGGTAGCAAGATTTATTTTTTCTTAGCACTATAGCTTAGAGTGCACTTTTGGCTGCTGGCACTAACATTTACCTATATTTTGGACTATTTACATTACCGCCTGTATTATCTTATGTATATGTACTACTGATCGCGATGTAGTCTGATTATTTCTATTATGTACTATCTGATGTATATGTACCGTTGATTTCGATGTAGACTGGTCATTTCTTTTATGCACTAAGTTGTATCCTATAATTGTGCAACTCTGATGTATATTACTTTTTATGATTCCGCTGTCATATTGATGTAAATTATTCCATTTCATGTTTATGCTATTATCTGTAATCTTCTAATGTTGATTAATGTGTTATATTCCAATGATTATCCTTGCTTCTGTGGCACGGGGGTTTGGGGTTTTCACAGAACTGAATTCATAGCGACCATTTCTGAAATTGATTTGGATATAATTCCAAATCCAACCGTTAGATTTCAAATATATTATATTCATTGGAAAGCTCTTTTCGATATGAATACAATGGTTCTAGTTTTAGGAGAATCCGACAATTGGATCTCCCGTAACATCGATTCGAAGTTAATGGTCGAAATTCGCGAACAGTTGCTGCGCGACGCGTTCTATTCAGACCATTTAATATATATAATATATAATATATATTTCGTCGATTTCAATTTAAAACATATTTTATAAATTCATTCGAAACGATTCCCACTTCTATTTCAATTTAAAATCAAAATTGAATATTCCTTTATAAATCTCTTTTAAATTCATTTTAAAATGATTTTAATCTCATTTCAATTTTCAAATCAAAATTGAATATTCCTTAATATATTCATTTTAAATTCATTTTAAAATGATTTCAACTTCATTTAAATTTTCAAATCAAAATTTAATATTCCTTAATATATTCATTTTAAATTGTAACAACCCGGAAATTCTGAGCCAATTTAAAATTTTTATTTTGGCGATTTTGATGAATTTTGAATATTTAAAATGAATTATTTTAAATAATAACAACGAGAAATTTATTTTGGATAGAATTAGAACATATATATTTATATGAATCGTCGTTAGAATATAAATATTTTATTTTAAATATAAAAGGAATTGAAAATGGCACGGTAGGTTGAAATTTCGATTTCAAAGTTCAAATGACTGTACAGGATTCAAAATAAACCGGATTTTGGCGAAACCAAAAATATTAGAATCTAATTGAGAATATCTTTCCAACGAGAATCTAATTGAGAATATCTTTCCAACGAATCCGAAAAATCAAACTTTCATAGCGGAAATCAAAAGTTACATCCAATTGAAAATTAAGAATAGTCGCTATGGAATTTTGAGCCCTTAAAAATGGAAATTTTGCAAACGACCTTCGTTTTCGACGAAACCACTTTTGTTGGATCTGGGATATCAAATTATTGCTGGATTCTAATTTGCATAATTTTCTGAATCAATATGTGAGTGTGGAAAAGTAAAACGTGTTTCAACAGTTTTAGTCAATTTCGATCGACCAGAAAATGGCCATTTTTCAAACGGTCTCGGAATTTGACGAAATTAGTTTTGTTAGGACCGTATCGTCAATACGAAGCTAGAAAATATTTTTCAGGCATTTTTAAAGTCCATATGTGGCCCTGGTAAATTGAAATTCGCGTTCAAATTCAATATATAATGATTTATATTTTAATTTAGCGGAAACTGGTCGAATCAGCTTGCGGGACGTATCCCATTGTGTTTGGAATGGGGTTAAATAGCTAGGGGTGACAGTTGTTGGGCCTCGATTGGAGTTCTAATTCAAAGTCAACTTTCATGGAAAAATTAATTAAATAAAAAATAATAATATTAAATTATATATACGCTCTTTAGAACGTTACTCCCCTATTCCTCATTCTCCCCGATCCCCATCCCCATCCCCAAATTAAAATTCATCGATCAGGAAAATCCCGCTCCTCCTCGCAACGCCTCCGCTCCAAGCCAACGCCCCACCCCCTAGACGTCCCTCATCCACCGCCGTGCCCCTCCAATCATCTCCTTTCACTCCGCCTTCTCTCTCTCTCTTCTCTCCTATTTCAATTGTACCCAGCCCTAAAACCATTGCCACCATCGACGTGCTCCACTGCTCCGCCTGTGCCGCCATGTCACCATACCCTCCCCTCCTCGATTTCCGCGAGAAGCAGCTCCCCCCTTTGGATCGAACAACATGTGAGTTTTTTTATATATATGTTTATTCTTTTTTTTTATATGTGAATGTCATATAATTGAATAAAGATTGAATTTTTATCTTAAGAAAAATATAGATTTTTAACTTAGGAAAAAGACTAGATTTTTAATAAATAAAAAGATTTGATTTTTATAACTTTAAAGAAGCGATTTTTATATATAATCTAGCAAGATAAAAATTCAACTTTTTTTTATGTCGTGTCAAGATAAAAATATGATTTTTATATACTAAAGAAAATAAAAATGTGATTTTTATATGAGTGGCAATATAAAAATATAATCTTTATTAGAAGAAGAGTGATATAAAAATATAATCTTTATTAGAAGAAGAGTGATATAAAAATATAATCTATATTATGAAGTTAGCGGTGTATAAATAGAATTTTTATCTATATAGTAGCGGTGTAAAAATAGAAGCTTTATCTATAAAGTAGCGGTGTAAAAATAGAATTTTTATCTATATAGTTAGCGGTGTAAAAAAAGAATTTTTATCTATATAGCAGCGGTATAAAAATAGAATTTTTATCTATATAGTAGCAGTATAAAAATAGTTTTTATCTATATAGTAGCAGTATAAAAATGTGATTTTTATATATATAGCGAAGTTATAAAAATGAAATTTTTATAGAAAAGGTTTAGAATAAAAATATAATCTTTATAATGAAAACATCGTGTTAAAGATGCTATTTTTATCATCTTGAAAGCGAAGTAAAAATATGTGATTTTTATATATAAAGTGAATACGGGCGACGAAAGTGACAAAAGGCGAGTGGCCAAGATTTCCTACATATGAAGAGTCGCGGTGTATTGGTTTAGCTAGTCGGTGAGAACTTCTCACTTTAATTCTTGTTTTCTAGTTAAAATTATATACTAGGATGCTGACGGTGCTTAGCAGCACCCGACACCCGTTGTCCACAGACCACGGACGACTTGTTTGATTTTGTTGTGTGGTAAAAATTGATTGTGATATGGAATGAATTGAAATATATTCATGTGTTGAAATAAATATTATATAGTTAAAAATATAATTTTTAACGTGAATGTGAATAAATAAATATTCGTTTACAAATCGAACAATTTGTTTATGTACACCTATTTCAAGGATATTGATTGGGACGATGAATTTTGCACGTCGCCCGAATGCACAAATAATATTCAGTATTTGTGGATTGAAACCCCACACGGGCGTTGGGATGATATTTGACGTACACTAATCCCAATTGTTTAGTGGTATGTCGATCGTTTGATTGACAGACTGTGTAAGCGTTAATTAGTTATATTTAATGCTTATGCGGTTGTGGGGTGATCGTTACTATATATACATGTGTTGTATGGAAACCATATAATTAACATTATATGGTAATTGAGTGGGTCTCATTCCAATTTAGAAAATAAATTATATTCATGTGTTGAATAAACAAAATAGTCATGTGTTGAAAATATTCATGTGTCGAATAAAATAAATATTCATGTGTTGAACAAAATTAATATTCATGTGTTGAATAAAATATATATTCATGTGTGGAAGAAAATATTAATTTATTGAATAGAATAACGAAGTTATCGAAATATATAAAGCCGTGTTGATTAGATTTGCGCCATTTTAACGCGAACGATATTTATATCGATTATATTCGTTTTTATAATGAATATAGAAAAAGAAGTGATTTCAAAATATAATATTTTGAAAATATTATCATTTATATATTAATGATATGGAATATTCAATTTTGATTTGAAATTGAATATGAAGTCAAAATTGTTTTGAAAACGAATTTAAAATGATTTATAAAATACGTTTAGAATTGAAATCGACGAAGTATATATAATATATATATTATATATATTCAATGGCCTGAATAGAACGCGTCGTGCCGCGGCAGTTCGCGAATTTCGACGATTGACTTCGAATTGACGTTACGGGAGATCGGACTGTCGGATTCTCCTGAAACCGGAACCATTGGGTTCGTATCAAAAAGAGCTTTCCAATGAATATTAGAAATTTGAAATCTAACAGTTGGATTTGGAATTATGTCCAAATCAGATTTGGAAAAGGTCGATGTAAGTGCAGTTCGACGACCGTTATTGGAAATCGACTGAACGGGCCTTGATAAAATTTTTAAAAATATTAATAATTTGTGTAAAATCATAATAAGTAATTTAAAAAGAATTAGGGAGAAAAATCCCATATTTAAAAAGGATAAAAATATATTTTTATTGAAATGAACTAGTTATGAACTAGAATTATAATCCAATATTTTTGAATAAATAAATTGGATTTGAAGTGGTTTTCAAAATAATCAGAATTTCCAATAAACGAATTGGAATTGATTTGAATCGAAATTATCATCGGAATATTTCGTTGTTGGATTTTGTGATTATACAGATATGGTTGTGGAAATTTGAAAGATATATTTATATCGTTATTTCCAATACGATATTTGTTGGTTTCAGATTTTGATATTGAATATAAGCCGATATATTTTCTATTGAGAGCCTTGTATTTAATATCAAATGGGATTTTGCGTTCGTCGTGAATGATGTCTTAAATAACACTATTCTTGAACCCAGTTTAGAAAAGAATAAATATTTTAATTAAGATTTAGTGAAATTGTCCAGTTAATGTAACGACCCAGAAAATCTGAACCAATTTAAAATTTTTAAATTGGCTAAAATAATGGATTTTAAATATTTTAAATAAATATTTTAAATAATAGCGATGGAAAGTGAGTTTGAATCGACAATTGAAAACGAATATAATTAATTATAATTATAAACAAGGCCTGAAATGGCGCTGTAGTTTCAAAAATTGAATTCAAACTTTGTTGGACTGTACCGGGTGCAAAACAAAACGGATTTTAGTGAAACCAAAAATATTTAAATCTGTTAGAGAATACCTTTCTAATGAATCTAAAAAAACGAATTTTCATAGCGGAAAGAAAAATTTATGGCCGAATGAATTTTCAGAAAGGTCGCTATGGAATTTATATAGCCGTGAAATTGGCCATTTTGCATACGACCTCGGAATTCGACGAAACCACTTTTATTGGATCCGGGATGTGAAGTTATTGCTAGGTTTCAAATTTCATAATTTTTGAAGCTAGTATGTGAGCATGGCAAAGGAAAATGAGTTTTGGTCAATTACAGTTAAATTGGATCGACCAAAAATGGGCCTTTTTGCAAATGGCCTCAGAATTCGACGAAACTAGTTTTGTTGGAACCGTATCGTCAAAACATAGCTAGATTTATTTTTCTGGAATTTTTCGAATTAGTTTGTGGCCCTGGCAAATTGAAATGTACGTTCAAATCAAATATTGAATGTTTTATATTTTAATGTGAATGAAAACCGACTGAAACAGTCGAATGGGCCTTCGAAACATATCCCATTGTGTTCGGAATGGGGGTAAAACACTAGGGATGACAGTCGTTGGGCTTGGATTGGTGTTCGTGTGTGGCGAGGGGTATTTTCGGATTTTTGAAATAAAAAAATAAAAAAAAGGAACCGACCAATCAGAATTCGTCTTCCCCCCCCCCCTCCGTAAACTCCCTGCGCGAGACGGAAGAGGCTTCGAATCTTCCAGGAGAGATTTCTCTCTCGTTTCTTAATGAAATCGAGTGATTCCAGATCCATTTTAAAGCTCTTCTTCCCCTCTTTAAATCCATACCAAGTTTGAATATTTTCATTGAGTGTGGAGAGAGAACCGAGCACGGGAAGGTCGACACTTCGGAGCGCCGCCGTGGCCACTGGGCCCCACCGAGACGGCCGCCTCCACCCGCCGTTCAGGCGCCTTCCAGCCCTCTTCGACACCGTATGACCCGATTCCCCTATCGCGCAACGGTTTGATCGAAAGATCGAACCCTAGTTTTGAACAGGTTTGAAATTATACGGCTGATTTTATTTAATTTGATTTTAACACTTTAAAGCATTGCAAACTTTGAAAAATCATATCTTTTTGCTGTGTTAACGAAATTCGATGAAACAGGAAACATCGTGACCGTGTGGACGTCTTCTACATTTTAGAAGAGACCACATATTTTTCTAAGCCTCCTGCTTTTTTTGGTGGAGTGGAACCCAATGTGAGATTTCTGATTTAAAAACAATATGGAAAACGACGATGTATAAATTATATAGTCGATGTATGAGTTATATAAGCGTTGTACACCTCATGTATAAGCGTTGTATAAGTTGTACGTTCGATGTATAAGTTGTATATGCATTGTAAAAATTATATATATGTTGAAATAAAAGTGTACTGCTATATATATATATATATATATATATATATATATACGCCCCTCATCCACAAACCATGGACGATATTTATTGATTGTGATTGGTGTGAAAATTGATTGATAGCGAATGGTTGTTTGGGATTGTTTGTGGTTGATATTGATTGATTGTGGTTGAAAAATACCCGTTTGTGGTTGAAAAATATTTGGTTGAAACCATATAGGATTAGTTTGTGGAAGTGAAATAAATATATACATGCCGCCTGCGTGCGAACTAGATGCATGATCCCCATTGTCAAAAACCGCGAGGTTTTACGGTAGAGCGAGGAGCCGTACTAGGGATAGTCCCGATTTTAACTACCCTGCCGTTATGCTGCCGAAATTTTGAATAATATTCATGTGTTTGAATTATTTTCATTTGCTAAAACTATATTTATTCATTGAATAGAAAACCTTCATGTGTTGAATCGATTTTCATTCGTTGATTAGAAATTCATGTGTTGAATGGTATTCGCGTTTTAAATATAAAAATCACATTTTTATCTATATATAGAAACTATAGAAAACCTTCATGTGTTGAATCGATTTTGTCTATATATAGAAACTATAGAAAACCATTGGGTTCGCCTTGGAAATATCTTTCCAACGGCACCAACTTTGTAAAAATCCAACGGTTGGATTGTCTGGAATGTTTAATTCAAATCTGAAGAAAAACAGCGCCAGAATCGATTATATTTATATATATATATATATATAATTATATTTAATCGAATAACGACGCTACAGTTCGTATTTTGAAATCGAAACTTCAAACGATTGTACCGGGAGATCCGACCGTCGGATTTTCCCGAAACTGGAACCGTTGGATTCGTTTTGAAAAGACCTTTCTAATTATGTAAATTTTGTGAAGATCCAACGGTTAGATTTTCATATATGTGTAAATTAAATCTGAAGAAAAACAGCGCCACGGCCGCGTTATGGCCCGAAGCGTCGTTTTGAATAAATTGGCTATTTTAAAATAAATAAAAATAGCGATAAATCGTTATAAAATATCATAAACGATATGGAATGGAAATAAATTGAATTTGCTTGATTTATGTGGTATTTGATGGTTGAATGTGTTTGGTGTGAAAATTACATTAAAGAACAAAATTGATGTTGTCGAATGATTTAACCATTAAAATAAATTGATTTGAAATTCTAAATATACGTGAATTATTTGAGAAGGCCGAGTTAATTCTCATTTCAAATAATTGACCGACGATTGAAAGTCGAAGATGAAGACGGTGGTCGAAGACCGGAGATCTTCACCTCGTTTGGATGGCAACCGAGGTCCTGATTGGGAGGCATCCCGAAATATGGATAATGAGTGGTGATCGTCTAAACGTACGTGGTGATCGATGGGTTTGCGAGGTATTTAGTGCCTCTTGTTTCGTTCAGACCCAGAACGGACTTATAAATGGACTGTGTGTCTGACATTGGATTTTATTCTATGTTGATTGATCTCTATTAAATATACATCTGTTTGGCGGCGGAGAATTTATTCTTTTGCTTAACGCCCTTCTCTGAAACACACGAGCTCAGAGGTTGTATATCGATGAACATCAGTCGCATGGCATGAATTGCCTGTGTGGCATGCTAAGATGCAGTGATCAGGGCTTCTGTTGGAAAGCAAAGTCTTGTGGTGATGATCAAAGCACCGCCTGTGTGGCGTAGCTTTGTGTATAACGTGAAATCGCGAGCCTCACACCCCGGTATGAACTAGAAACGGGGGAGGACATCAGGGAAGGCCTACGTTTCTTTCTAGCTAGGGTGGTGTCAGTGACCTACCAGCCCTGACATTTATATACTTTTCACCTATGTGGTTGTTGCTGTTGCGAGGCGCCTCGGTTTGATCGGACGATCCGGGTCCGATGGAGTCATTCGTTGGCTCGTTTACGCCCCAAAGGGCGGGGAGAGGTAGTGTTCAGGCATAATAATCCACATTGGTGGACCGACCCTGATGATCCGAGGGGAAGTTGCGGCTGTTCCTGAGGGGCGGGCTAGAGCGTCTCGAATTCGGTAAGGACTATCTTTTGCCTTGGTTCATGATGGAAATCCAATTTCCAAATACGTGACTGTGCGGTTCTGATTGTATATATATACGGCGACATGATATATGGTACCCATGCCGTCTATGATTAACAGTTATGATTTGAAATTGTTTTCAAAACATATAAACACTAGCAATAATATCAAATGCCTTTGTTTTATTCGTATCAATCATATTTTGGCCGTTATAAGGTAAAAACTCTATCCTCCGGTTTGCGTTGCATTGTGTGATGGGAACTGAGTCTTGTAACAGCTTCATTTTTATAAAAAGCATAGCGATGTTTAAAAGAAAGATTTGTTTTAAAGCACTGGCAAACCAATGGAGTAAACCCGTTCCACGAAAGTGGCGTGGTCCTGTGATTAGCCATATTATATATGTGTTGAATAGATTTCTCATACCAGTCCCATGACTGACTCGTAGTTTGTTTCACTTTCAAACTCGGGTGCCACTTTTTCTACACTGGCAGCCTTGTATTCAGGTTTAGCTGGTTCTTTATGGATAGCTGGAGCTGAAGATGTATTCTATCATTTATCTCTTTTTATGCTGTTCAGCTCCTATTGTACATATTATGTTTGTTTTTTCCGCTGTAGACATTTATGTATAGCTGAACTGTATTTTTACTAAGTATGATCCTATATACTGTGTAACTCTGATGATTACTTTTATCCAGTATATTCTATTGTTCATTATCTGGTGTATTTAATTATTCTGTTCTGCTATTATCTGTTTCTATGTTATATTCCACGGACTACCCTTGCCATCGCCAGTACGGGGTTTGGGGTCGTCTCAGTTAATTAGTATTTAATTGGAATTGAATTTAAATTGGTTTTGGGGTTTACGTGAGCGGTGTTTTGAATAACACCTGTTCCTCAACCCGATTAACGATGGAATGTGATTTTGGGTTTATCGTGAACCGTGTTTTAGATGACATTGGCTATTTAACCCAGTTAAAGACAGGATATTGATTTTTGGGAAGATTAAAACTAAGTGGAGTTTTAATGAATCTTTAATTAGATTAAAGTGATCGAGATTGGAGTATCACCAGTTTCGCTCAAAAGCGATAGTGAAATCTTTAATTAGATTTGAACGTGAAATGGTAATTAATATTTATCGATAACACCATGGTGTTAGATATGGAGTATTACCGGTTTTGCTCTATGGGATGAATAGGTTGGGATTGGGAAATAAAATAAAAGATTACTTCGGTGTGGTTCGCTAATCCCGACTAGTTTGAAAAACCTTAACACGGTTTGAAATGATATCCAAAGGAAGATTAAAGAATAAATTTAGAAGAATTTATCTTTGATAAAATTAATGGGAACCTTTCCATAAGAATGTTAAAATTTTAATAAAAGAATATTCTGAATTGGAATGAGGCATATGTTGTGTTTGTGTAGCACTTGTTTATTATATACGCGGGTAATTCGGAAAGGCCGGGTTTATACCCATTGTGAGTAACCGATTCGACGATAAGTCGAAGATGAAGACGCTGGTTGAAGACCGGAGGTCTTCACGTCGTTTGGATGATTATTGATGATCTTGATTGGGCTGTACACCCAAGAGGAGGGAATCAGTTGGTGATCGTCCAGACGTACTCGGAGATCGATGGATATGCAAGGAATAAGGTTCCTCCGGTTTCGTTCAGACCCAGAACGAACTTGTAAATGGACGGTGTGTCTGACATTGGATTTTATTCTGTGTTGTTGATTTCTATTAAATATATATCTGTGTGGCGGCGGAGAATTTATTCTCTTGCTTAACGCCCTTCTCTGAGACGTACGAGCTCAAAGGTTATATATTGATGGATATCAATCGCATGACATGAATTGCCAAAGTGGCATGCCTAAGTGGCAAATGATCAAGGCTTCTGTTGAAAAGCAAAGTCATGTGGTTGATGATCAAAGCATGGCCTGTGTGACATAGCTTTGTGTATATCGTTAATTCGCGAGCCTCACACCTCGGTATGAGTCAAAAACGGGATAAGGACCATTGGGAGAACATGACGTTTCTTTCTAGCTATGGATGATGTCAGTGACCTACTAGCACTGACATTTATATACGTTTTTACCTGTATGTTGTTGGATTGTGAGGCGCCTCGGATATAGGTCTGATAGGACTGGGAAATGTGTGTTCAGGAATTGCCAATCCTCGAAAGTAAGAGAGGACCGGCCCAACCGATTCCAAGGATCGTTGTGTGTGGTCCTGAGACATTTGCTAGAGTGTCTCGAATGGAGAGGAGCTTGCACCTTGCCTCGACTCATGATGGAATCCAATTTCCATTACGTCACATTGCGGTTTTAATTGTAGAACTAGTATGGCGACATGATATATGGTACCCATGCCTCCTATGATTGATACTTATGATGGAAACTTTTTGACGCTATACACTTATAGTAATATCAAAATATTCTGTTTCTAAACGTATCAAGCATTCTTTGGCTATTATAAGGTCTAACCCTATCCTCCGGCTTGCATTGCATTGTGTGATGGGACTTGGATCTTATAATAGCTTCATTTTTCTTTATTTAGCATTGCGCTGTTTGTTTTATGCACTTGTATTCTTGGGAGGAATCCCGTTCCGTGTTATACGGCGTGGTCCCCTGATTTTCCTAACTTTAAAAATAAAGATTAATAACTGTTTTAGTTCTCACACCAGTCACACAACTGACTTAGAGTTTATTGTTTTAACCTAAACTCCGGGTGCCCTAATTTTCGACACGGACAGCTAGTAGTTAGGTTTTGCAGATTTATGTTCACAGGATCCTGGTTTACAGCTGGAACGATACTCGGAAAGCTCTGTGTCTGTGTATTTCTTTCAGTTGTGTGTTGTATTATATTTCCACTGCTATGTATTTAAATGTAATTTAAATCTCTGATATTTGTCAAATGTGTAATATTTATTCATACTCTGTATATTCTTGTATTCTAATGGAATTGTTGTAATAAACAATGAAATGTTCTTCTGTTTGCATTCCGATTTGTCGTGTTCTCATCTCAATCCAGGCTTTCCTTTACGGGGAAGTTCGGGTCATTATAAAGTGGTATCAGAGCTCTGGTTTACAGAGCTCGAGAACAAGACACATTAGAACCGAACGAAAGAATTCATCAGAGGTTGGATTAGAAATATCCAATAAGAATAACTCGTTAGAGATGGGACCAGTAGTATCCTAGAACGAGTGTGAAGAGTATATTTTTTAAATGAAAACAAATTTTGTTTTGAAATTTAAATAGTTTTATAAGTATTTGAATATTTTATTTGTATTGAATTTGGACAATCGAGTATATAAAGATTTTGCATATACGTGTCATGAACGTACATTCGAAGTTTTAATATACTGGATAGATATAAAATCACACTCTAGTCGCCCAGGGACAATTCTGATGATGATTACAACATCATCAGTATTTGTGTTCGAGTTTCGAAAGTGGGATTTCTGTATATTTCCATTGACTGGTGTGAGAACCAAAACTACATAGGATTATTTGTTGTGATTTGGCATCAAAAATATCATTTTTGACTATGTATTAAAGTTATGTGTTTGAAATTCTAATCCACTAATTGATTGATGGTTGTGTTGTTTGATTATTGGTTTGATATTTTGAACCATTATGCCAAATTGAACCGAATATTGAACTGTATTGAAAAATGATTACAATTGCATGCATATACATGTATATACATTGAACAGGTCATAGTAAGGAGGGTAGAGAAGAGGAATAAAATTGTTTGCCCAACAAATAGGTACATGTTTATTGTATTTCTTGGGATTTGATGATTTTATGAGCTGATTGGCTAATCGTTTGACTTTTTCTTTTGGGTTGGTGATGGCCATGGGAGGCTATTAGAAATATCCCGAAGCTCCCGGTGCAAGGGAGGTTATGGCGAAATTTTTCGAAAATTTAGGGTGTTAGCCAAATTTTTGAAAAATTTGAAAAGTTCTTAGAAACTGAAAAGTTGAAGAACTTAAGTCGTAATGAAAATAAAGGAAGTTGAGTTGATTAGTTAAACAACTTTCAGCTTCATTCCTTTTCGGGGATGAAAGGTTTTAAGTGGGGGAGATTGTAACAACCCGAAAATTCTGAGCCAATTTAAATTTTTTATTTTGGCGATTTTGATGAATTCTAAATATTTAAAATGAATTATTTTAAATAATAACGACAAGAAATTTATTTTGAATAGAATTAGAATGTATATATTTATATGAATCATCGTTAGAATATAAATATTTTATTTTAAATATAAAAGGAATTGAAAATGGCGCGGTAGTTTGAAATTTCGATTTCAAAGTTCAAATGACTGTACAGGATTCAAAATAAACCGAATTTTGGCAAAACCAAAAATATTAGAATCTAATTGAGAATATCTTTCCAACGAATCTGAAAAATCAAAATTTCATAGCGGGAATCAAAAGTTACGTCCAGTTGAAAATTCAGAATAGTCGCTATGGAATTTTGAGCCCTTAAAAATGGAAATTTTGCAAACGACCTTCGTTTTCAACGAAACCACTTTTGTTGGATCCGGGATGTCAAATTATTGCTAGATTCCAATTTTCATAATTTTCTGAATCAATATGTGAGCGTGGCAAAGTAAAACGTGTTTTAACAGTTTTAGTCAATTTTGATCGACCAGAAAATGGCCATTTTTCAAACGGTCTCGGAATTTGACGAAATTATTTTTGTTAGGACCGTATCGTCAATAAGAAGCTAGAAAATATTTGTTGCGGATTTTTAGAGTCCGTATATGGCCCCGGCAAATTGAAATGCGCGTTCAAATTCAATATATAATGATTTATATTTTAATTTAGCGGAAACTGATCGAAACAGTCGAGTCAGCTTGCGGGACGTATTCTATTGTGTTCGGAATGGGGGTAAATAGCTAGGGGCGATAGTCGTTGGGCCTCGAGTTCTAATTCAAAGTCAACTTTTATGGAAAAATTAAATAAATAAAAATATTAATATTAAATTATATATACACCCTTCAGAACGTTACTCCCCCATTCCTCATTCTCCCCAATCCCCAAATTAAAATTCAACGATCAAAAAAATCCCGCTCCTCCTCGCAATGCCTCCACTCCTGGCCGACACCCCTCCCTCCAATCGACGTCCCCCATCCACCGCCGTGCCCCTCCGATCATCTCCTTCCCCTCTGCCTTCTCTCTCTCTTCTCTCCTATTTCAATCGTACCCAACCGTAAAACCATTACCACCGTCGACGTGCTCCACTGCTCTGCCTGTGCCGCCATGTCACCATACCCTCCTCTCTCGATTTCCGCGAGGAGCAGCTCCGCCCCCCTCCCCCGGATCGAACAGCACGTGAGTTTTTATATATTTGTTTATTCTTTTTTTTATATGTGAATGTCATATAATTGAATAAAGATTGAATTTTTATTTTAGGAAAAATATAGATTTTTAACTTAGGAAAAAAAGTAGATTTTTAATTTTAAAAAAATTAGATTTTTATAACTTTAAAGAAGTGATTTTTATATATAATCTAGCAAGATAAAAATTCAACTTTTATATATATTGTGTCAAGATAAAAATATGACTTTTATATATTAGAGAATATAAAAATGTGATTTTTATATGAGTGGCGATCTAAAAATATAATATTTATTAGAAGAAGAGTGATATAAAAATATAATTTTTATTAGAAGAAGAGTGATATAAAAATATAATCTTTATTATGAAGTTAGTGGTGTAAAAATAGAATTTTTATCTATATAGTAGCGGTGTAAAAATAGAATTTTTATCTATATAGTAGCAGTGTAAAAATAGAATTTTTATCTATATAGTTAGCGGTGTAAAAATAGAATTTTTATCTATATAGTAGCGGTATAAAAATAGAATTTTTATCTATATATTAGCGGTATAAAAATAGAATTTTTATCTATATAGTAGCAGTATGAAAATGTGATTTTTATATATATAGCGAAGTTATAAAAATGTAATTTTAACAGAAAAGGTTTAGAATAAAAATATAATCTTTATAATGAAAACATCGTGTTAAAGATGCTATTTTTATCATCTTGAAAGTGAAGTAAAAATATGTTATTTTTATATATGTAGTGAATACGGGCGATGAAAGTGACAAAAGGCGAGTGGCGAAGATTTCCTATATATGAAGAGTCATGGTGTATTGGTTTAGCTAGTCGATGAGAACTTCTCACTTTAATTCTTGTTTTATAGTTAAAATTATATACTAGGATGCAGGCGGTGCTTAGCAGCATCCGACACCCATTGTCCACAGACCATGGACAACTTGTTTGATTTTGTTGTGTGGTGAAAATTGATTGTGATGTGGAATGAATGGAAATATATTCATATGTTGAAATAAATATTATATAGTTAAAAATATAATTTTTAATGTGAATGTGAATAAATAAATATTCATTTACAAATCGAATGATTTGTTTATGTACACCTATTTGAAGGATATTGATCGAGACGATGAATTTTACACATCGCCCAAATGCACAAATAATATTCAGTGTTTGTGGATTGAAACCCCACACGGGTGTTGGGATGATATTTGACGTACACTAATCCTAATAGTTTAGTGGTATGTCGATCGTTTGATTGACAGACTGTGTAAGTGTTAATTAGTTATATTTAATGCTTATGCAGTTGTGTGGTGCACTCTGGATGATGGTTGATTAATTATCATTGCTATTATATACATGTGTTGTATGGAATCCATATAATTAACATTATATGATAATTGAGTAGGTCTCATTCCAATTTAGAAAATAAATTATATTCATGTGTTGAATAAACAAAATAGTCTTGTGTTGAAAATATTCATGTGTTGAATAAAATAAATATTCATATATTGAATAAAATAAATATTCATGTGTTGAAGAAAATAAATATTCATGTGTTGAATAAAATATATATTCATGTGTTGAAGACAATATTCATTTGTTGAATAGAATAACGAATTTATTGAAATATAAAAATCCGTGTTGATTAGATTTGCGCCATTTTGACGCGAACGATATTTATATCGATTATATTCGTTTCTATAATGAATATAGAAAAGGAAGTGATTTCAAAATATAATATTTTGAAAATATTATCATTTATATATTAATGATATGGAATATTCAATTTTGATTTGAAATTGAATATGAAGTTGCAATTGTTTTGAAAACGAATTTAAAATGATTTATAAAATACGTTTAGAATTGAAATCGATGAAGTATATATAATATATATATTATATATATTAAATGGCCTGAATAGAACGCGCCGCGCCACGCCGCGGCAGCTTGCGAATTTTGACCATTGACTTCGAATTAACGTTATGGGAGATCCGACCGTCGGATTCCCCTGAAACTGGAACCGTTGGGTTCGTATCGAAAAGAGCTTTCCAATGAATATTAGAAATTTGAAATCTAACGGTTTGATTTGGAATTATGTCCAAATCAAATTTGGAAAAGGTCGCTGTAAGTGCAGTTCGACGACCGTTATTGGAAATTGACTGAACAGGCCTTGTAAATTTTTAAAAATATTAATAATTTGTGTAAAATCATAATAAATGATTTAAAAAGAATTATGGAGAAAAATCCCATATTTAAAAAGGATAAAAATATATTTTTATCGAAATGAACTAGTTATGAACTAGAATTATAATCCAATATTTTTGAATAAATAAATTGGATTTGAAGTGGTTTTAAAAATAATCAGAATTTCCAATATACTAAATGGAATGGATTTGAATCAAAATTATCTTCGGAATATTTCGATGTTGGATTTCATGAATATACAGATATGGTTGTTGAAATTTGAAAGATATATTTATATCGTTATTTCCAATACGATATTTGTTGGTTTCAGAATTTGATATTGAATATAAGCCAATATATTTTCTATTGAGAGCCATGTATTTAATATCAAATGCGATTTTGGGTTTCGTCGTGAATGGTGTCTTAAATAACACTATTCTCGAACCTAGTTTAGAAAAGAATAAATCTTTTTGTAACACCCCACACCCGTTAAGGTCACTCACTAAGGGAATGCCTTAACTTCGGTGGAGTATCTTAAGTGAATATAGAACAGAAAAATTACAACAAGACAGATATAAGTAATACTTGAGAATTTAAAAACATCATTTCATTTCATTGGAAAGTAAAACATGTTTGGTTACATCACTAAACCATAAACAAGAGTCAAGTACATAATATCCATCTTGATAAAACAAAAGTACATAATCCCACTAATAACTAATAGCCATAATAGAAAAGATAAGCTGGGCTTTACATCACGGTCCAAGCTCCAAAAGATAGATAAAGCAATCTGATCAAAGCCCACTAGTGCTAGGCCCACTCTGAGAACCTGAGGGTTGGGGAAAAAGATAAAAACAACGGGGTCAGACATAAGTCTGAGTGAGCCCTATAACTTTAACAATACAATCATTAAAGTAATTAGGGTATGATATAAACCTGGTACGGTACGACTGGGGATAAATGACTACACTAAGCAGCCAACTAGACTTAGGATGAACTAAGATAACGGTAAAGACGCGCCTATCCACCCAAGGATAAATACTACTCTGCACCACACCAGATCTACCCACCCAAGGGTAATTCCTACACTGCACCACACCAGATCTACCCACCCAAGGGTAATTCCTACTTAAAGGTTGATCCCACTAAGTGTACTTAGTAATTTTAATAGTAGTTTCGTGTACCCCTAGCTGACTAAATAGGTGCCGTCTGCCCCTATCTCCACTAGGTGTACCCACAACTTAGTAATTTTAATAGTAGTTTCGTGTACCCCTAGCTGACTACATAGGTGTCGTCTGCCCCTATCTCCACTAGGTGTACCCACTACTCCCATTCGATCGGCTCCCTAATGTAGATACCCGTGTTGGCCCCACAGTGGGGTGTATCACTCCCCAAAGTGGCAACCCGATACAATCAACGGTGCACGGCTTATACCTACACGATGCAACAACGTCTTACCTACCAGCCCGGGTCCACACACGCATATGAAACCCGTTGGACTTGCGTTGCCACCGCTAACCCGTTTTGGCCCCTTATAGTCAAGCCCAGTACGCGTGTCCCGTCCTCGACATGGGTCGAGCCCAATAAGATACATATGGGTTACTGGTTGAAATGGGCCCCCACAAGCTACCCACCTAAGCTTGTCCTTTTTTTCTAGTGCATCCCACTTAACCCTTTTTAATAATCATGTCCACTTACATGTTTAAAGTTTGGTTAGGTCGTCTAATCATATTTCAATTGCCACTCAAGGCACCCACTAGATTTCCCCATGCCACCCAAGGCACTTACTTGATTTCCACATGCCACCCAAGGCACTTACTTAACCCTTTAATCATGTTTAATTACATGTTCCACTTTGGTTAAGTATTCTAATCTTATCTTCTATTGCCACCTAAGGCAACCACTAGATTTTCCCCATGCCACCCAAGGCACTTACTTAACCCTTTAATCATGTTTAATTACATGTTCCACTTTGGTTAAGTATTCTAATCGTATTTTCTATTGCCACCCAAGGCAACCACTAGATTTTTCCACATGCCACCCAAGGCACCCACTTAACCCTTCATGTCCCTCTACATGCTTATCTGGTTAAGTGTTTCTTAATTGATTAAGAACGTAACCGTTGTAAAGACCTCTCACATTAGACTATCTTTTATGGCAGCTGGATTTGTCGGTCGGGTCCGGGCAGCCTTACGCCATAACCGAGTCTAACCTCGTGTCTTTACACTTGTCACGTATTAAGTTTGTGCCTAAGACGTCTCACATTGGGCCAATCATTTGTAGCCGCTGGATTTGCCGGTCGGTTCCGGGCAGTCTTATGCTACAAAAGGGTCCAACCTCGTGTCTTAGTCGATTAATTACACCTAATTAATCACCCCTATAATTTGCATTAATTATCCCTAATTAATTACAAATTTAACGATGTACATAATTGACTCAATTATGTCCATCCACTTTATGGTATGCATAATCATACCAACTTCACACCATTTCATGTATATTAACCCCATCGTTCCCCACGTAATTCGCTAACATGACATAAAAGGGGAGATTCATCACAAATACAATGGGTTCAACTTGCATAACATTAGCATCAACATGGGTTTAAAGGTGTCAACATGCATATAGCATCAAACCCAACTAGCATAAATAATCAACCCAAACTTGCATGAATCACATATGTCATAAAGAGGTTAACTTGCATAAGTTTCTTATGTCATACAAAGGGTTAAACTTGCATATGTATATATGACATACAAAAGGGTTAACTTGCATATGTATGCATATCATCCAAAGGTGTAAACTTGCACATGTTACTTGCATATAATCAAACACCAAACTTGCATAACATGTCATATATGAACTTGCATATAATCATACACTAAACTTTCATAACATATCATGTATGAACTTGCATATATTCGTACACCAAACTTGCATAACATATCATATATGAACTTGCATATAATCATACACCAAACTTGCATAACATATCATGTATGAACTTGCATATAATCATACACCAAACTTGCATAACATATCATGTATGAACTTGCATATAATCATACACCAAACTTGCATAATCATGGTGTCATAATGGATCAATGTTTATCATAGCAATTTGCATAACTAGCATCATGAACACATAGCCTAACACTTGCATAACTTGCATAACATCATGATCATATAGCATATAACTAACTTGCATAGCATCATGAACATGTTGCATATGACTTGCATAACTTGCATAACATCATGAACATGTAGCATATGACTTGCATAACTTACATAGCATATGACTTGCATAACTTGCATAACACATAACATATGGATTGCATAACTTGCATAACATCATAATCACTTAGCATATGACTTTCATAACTTGCATAACACCATAATCGCATAACATATAACTTGCATAACTCATCATTAACACATAGCATATGATAACATAACTTGCATTGATCCACATTCATAGCCATAACCTCATTATATCATATCATAATCATTTCAACAATTGGTCATTAAGGCTATAGAAACTCACAACTTGTTGATTAGCACTCCTATGAAGAAGATTAAGTTGCTAGAGTTGATTAGAAGTTGATTTGCTAACTTCCTCTTCAATTTGATGGAGGCTCCTTCAAGTTGCATTTTGACGGCATAACGACGTTGTATCTATTTTTATTATGAATTAGGGTAGTCTTAGGGTGTATTTATAGAGTAGTTAGGTGTTTTAGGCCATTAGATTAACCCTAAATCAGATTAGAGCCGTCAGATTTCGTCCTAGCCACCAAAACACAGCCCAAAAGCCAAACTGGTGCACCCAGGTCACTTGGGCTCGACCAGGGGGGTCGACCCCCAGGTCGACACTAGGGTCGACACCCTAGTCGACCTGGTGGGCAGGTCGACACCCCTGTCGACCCCCAGGTCGACTCCCTGAGTTTGGCGGGAATTTTCCCGCCACTTCTGAAATTTGAAATTTTAATATTTAAAATCTGTTTTAAATTTTCTGAAACTTCTTCGGGCCTTAACTGGGTCATACGGACTCCGATTTTCGAAAACTCGGGCTCTATTTCGCGTATTTTTCCGAGACGAACGCAATGGCATAGCCCGTTTCCCCTGATTCGGATTTTAAAATTTAATTCTGCCCTGTTTTATATTATAGCAAGTTATTCAACATACGGGGTGTTACACTTTTAATTAAGATTTAGTGAAATTGTCTAGTTAATTAGTATTTAATTGGAATTGAATTTAAATTGGTTTTTGAGGTTTATCGTGAGCGGTGTTTTAAATAGCACCTGTTCTTTAACCCAATTAACAATGGAATGTGATTTTGGGTTTATCGTGAACCGTGTTTTAGATGACATTGGTTATTTAACCCAATTAAAGACAAGATATTGATTTTTGGGAAGATTAAAACTAAGTGGAGTTTTAATGAATCTTTAATTAGATAAAAGTGATCGAGAATGGAGTATCACCAGTTTCGCTCCAAAGCGATAGTGAAATCTTTAATTAGATTTGAACGTGAAATGGTAATTAATATTTACCAATAACACCGTGGTGTTAGATATGGAGTATTACCAGTTTTGCTCCATGGGATGAATAGGTTGGGATTGGGAAATAAAATAAATGATTACTTCGGTGTGGTTCGCTAATCCCAACTAGTTTGGAAAATCGTAACACGGTTTGAAATGATATCCAAAGGAAGATTAAAGAATAAATTTAGAAGAATTTATCTTTGATAAAATTAATGGGAACATTTCCCTAAGAATGTGAAAATTTTAATAAAAGAATATTCTAAATTGGAATGAGGCTTATGTTGTGTTTGTGTAGCACTTGTTTATTATATACGCGGGTTATTCGGAAAGGCCGGGTTTATACCCATTCTGAATAACCGATTCGACGATAAGTCGAAGATGAAGACGGTGGTTGAAGACCGGAGGTCTTCACATCGCTTGGATGATTATTGATGATCTTGATTGGGCTATACACCCAAGAGGAGGTAATCAGTTGGTAATCGTCCATACGTACTTGGAGATCGATGGATATGCGAGGAATAAGGTTCCTCCGATTTCGTTCAGACCCAGAACGAACTTGTAAATGAACAGTGTGTCTGACATTAGATTTTATTCTGTGTGATTGATTTCTATTAAATATATATCTGTTTTGCGGCGGAGAATTTATTCTCTTTCTTAACGCCCTTCTCTGAGACGTACGAGCTCAGAGGTTATATATTGATGGATATCAATCGCATGGCATGAATTGCCTGTGTGGCATGCCTAAGAGGCAAATGATCAAGGCTTCTGTTGAAAAGCAAACTCTTGTGGTTGATGATCAAAGCACGGCCTATGTGGCAAAGCTTTGTGTATATTGTTAATTCGCGAGCCTCACACCTCGGTATGAGTCAAAAACGGGATTAGGACCGTTGGGACAACACGACATTTCTTTCCAGCTATGGGTGATGTCAGTGACCTACCAGCCCTGAAATTTATACATTTTTTTACCTGTGTGGTTGTTGGAATGTGAGGCGCCTCGGATATAGGTCTAATAGGACTGGGAAACGTGTGTTCAGGAATTACCAATCCTCAAAAGTAAGAGAGGACCGGCCCAACCGATTCCAAAGATTGTTGTGTGTGGTCCTGAGACATTTGCTAGAGTGTCTCGAACGGAGAGGAGCTTGCCCCTTGCCTCGACTCATGATGGAATCCAATTTCCAATACGTGACATTGCGGTTTTAATTGTAGAATTAGTATGGCGACATGATATATGGTACCCATGCCACCAATGGTTGATACTTATGATTGAAATTGTTTTGACACTATACACTTATAGTAATATCAAAATATTCTGTTTTTAAACATATCATGCATTCTTTGGCTATTATAAGGTAAAACCCTATCCTCCGGTTTGCATTGCATTGTGTGATGGGGCCTGGGTCTTATAATAGCTTCCTTTTTCTTTATTTAGCATTGCGCTCTTTGTTTTATGCACTGGTATTCTTGGGAGGAAACCCGTTCCGTGTTATACGGCATGGTCCCCTGATTTACCTAACTTTAAAAATAAAGATTTATAAATGTTTTAGTTCTCACACCAGTCATATGACTGACCTGGAGTTTATTGTTTTAACCTAAACTCTAGGTGCCCTTATTTTCGACACGGGCAGCTAGTAGTTGGGTTTTGCAAAATTATATTCACAGGATCCAAGTTTACAGCTGGAACGATACTCGGAAAGCTCTGTATCTGTGTATTTCTTTCAGTTGTGTGTTGTATTATTTTTCCGCTGCTTTGTATTTAAATGTAATTTAAATCTCTGATATTTGTCAAATGTGTAATATTTATTCATACTCTGTATGTTCTTGTATTCTGACAGAATTGTTGTAATAAACAACGAAATGTTCTTTTGTTTGCATTCTGATTTGTCGTGTTCTCATCTCAATCTGGGCTTTCCTTCATGGGGAAGTTCGGGTCATTATATAAATTCATTTTAAAACGATTTCAACTTCATTTAAAATTTCAAATCAAAATTGAATATTTCTTATCATATTCATTTTAAATTCATTTTAAAACGATTTCTACTTCATTTAAATTGTCAAATCAAAATTGAATGTTTCTTATCGTATTCATTTTAAATTCATTTTAAAACGATTTCTACTTCATTTAAATTTTCAAATCCAAATTTGAGTATTTCTTATCATTATAATATTAAAATGATAATATTTTCAAAATATCTGATTTTGATTATACACTAGATATTATTTAAATATATTCGTTAATTCTAAATTGGAATTAGACTCAATCAATTACCATATAATTTCAGTTATATGGATTTCATACATCACATGTATACAACGATAATGATAAACAACCATAAAAAATTCATACAACATCCAGAGTGCATTTTACCACTGTATAAGTATTAAAATAAATATATAACGCTTATACAGTCTGTCAACCCATCGATTGACATACAGCTAAACAATCGGGATTAGTGTATGTCAAATATCATCCCAATACCCGTGTGGGGTTTCAACCAACAAATTTTGTTTATTACTTTTGTAGTTGGGCGATGTATAAAATTTATCGTCCCAATCATCATCAATTAAATGGGTGTACATAAACAAATCGTCTGATTTATAAATGAATATTTATTTCAACAATGACTATTTTATATACTTTTATTACACATTAAAAATAATATTTTTAATGATTAAAAATTTTATTCAACACATGAATATTTTATACAGTTCATTTATACAATAAAAATGATACTTTTATTGTTCAAATATTTTATTCACAATCAATTTTACAGCCACAATACAAATTTCCACAATACAATTTAAACTAACAACCATGGTTTGTACAATAAATAGTGTCGAGGGCTTTTAAGCTCCATTTGCATCCTAGTATATATTTAACTGTAAAGTAATTTGAGTGAGAAAGAGTTCTCACCTTGGTTTCCACTCTGTCAGTCTTTATCTGGCGAATTCAGCACCGTTCGGGTTTGAATTTGCCTAAATTTTTAACGTGCTCCAAATTGGACCCAGTCAGTCTTTTTGTGAAGCTCTCGTCCCAACGACCGCAACGAATCCAGTTTCGCGCGATTCCGACCTCTTGTCTGAAAGTTATTGATTTTTAAATATTGAACAATACGAGTTAATTATATAATTAATCAAACTAATTAATTAAAATTTAAAAACGCTTAACCTCATTTTCTCTCTCCACGTCTTCGTTCATCTACAGTACCCGTCGAACCCAACAACAAAAGCTAGGGTCCAATATCACACACAACTCGAGACTCTAGGCCACCATCGGTGGTGACCACCTGGAACGCCATCGCATGCTCCACATAGGCGTAGAAAACTGTAAGAACCTGTAACTTCCCCGTGAAGGAAAGAGCGGATACTTTGAGAACAACACACAATAGAACGCAGACGGAAGAACATTTCATTGTTATTACAACAATTCCATCAGATACAAGAATATTCAGAGTATAAATGAATAAATTACATTCGATAAATATCAGAGATTACAATAAATTACATAGCAGTGGAAAATAATACAAAGCACAACTGAAGGTGATATACGGATATAGAGCTTTCCGGATATCATTCCAGCTGTAAACCAGGATCCTGTGAATATAAATCTGCAAAACCAAAACTGCTAGATGCCCGTGCGGAAAATAGGGGCACCCAGAGTTAAGGTCAAAACAATAAACTCCAGGTCAGTCATGTGACTGGTGTGAGAACTAAAACAGTTATTTAATTCAATTTTAAAGGAGAGTAATTCAAGGGACCACGCCGTATAACACGGAACGAGTTTCCTCCCAAGAATACCAGTGCATAGGATAAACAACGCAATGCTTTTTCGAGAAATGAAGCTATTATAAGACCCAGGTCCCATCACACAATGCAACGCAAGCCGGAGGATAGAGTTTTCCCTTATAATAGCCAAACATGCTTGGTAGGTTTAAAACAAATCATTTGATACTATAATAAGTGTATAGTGTCAAAACATTTCAATCATAAATATAAATCATAGACGGCATGGGTACCATATATCATGTCGCCATACTAGTTCTACAATTAAAACCGCGATACACGTATTGGAAATTGGATTTCCGTCATGAGTCGAGGCAAGGGGCAAGCTCCTCTCCGCTTCGAGATACTCTAGCAAATGCTCAGGACTACACACTCTGGGCAGCCATTTGGATCGGTTGGGCCGGTCCTCACTTACGTTAGAGGATTATTTATTCCTGAACACACGTTTCCCGGTCCTTACAGACCTATAATCGAGGCGCCTCATTCCAACAACCACAAAGGTGAAAAGTATATATATGTCAGGGCTGGTAAGTCACTGACACCACCAAAGCTAGAAAGAAACGTCGTGTTCTTCCAACGGCCCGTATCCCGTTTTTAACTCATACCGAGGTGTGAGGCTCGCGAATTCACGTTATACACAAAGCTGCCACGTAGGTCGTGCTTTGATCATCAACCACAAGACTCTGCTTTTCAACAAAAGCCTTGATCATTGCATCTTAGCGTGCCATACAGGCAATTCATGCCATGCGACTGATGTCCATCGATATACAACCTCTGAGCTCGTACGTCTCAGAGAAGGGCGTTAAGCAGAAGAATAAATTCTCCGCCGCCAAACAGATGTATATTTAATAGAAATCAATCAACACAGAATAAAATCCAGTGTCAGACACACAATCCATTTACAAGTCCGTTCTGAGTCTGAACGAAACCGGAGGCACTTTCCTCGCATATCCATCCATCTCCAAGTACGTCTGGACGATCACCAACTATTTCCATCCTCTTGGGTGTACAGCCCAATCATGATCGTCGGTAATTACCCAAACGATGTGAAGACTTCCGGTCTTCGACCACCGTCTTCATCTTCGACTTATCGTCGAATCAGTTATTCAGAATGGGTATAAACCCGGACTTTCCGAACAACCCGCGTATATTAAAAAAAATGTTACACAAACACAACATACGCCTCATTCCAATTCAGAATATTCTTTTATTCACAAAATCACATTTTTAGGGAAAGGTTCCCATTAATTTTATCCAAGATAAATTCTTTAAAATTTATCCTTTAATCTTCCTTTGGATGTCGTTTCAAACCAAAGTATGGTTTTCTGAACTAGTCGAGATTAGCGAACCACACCGAAGTAATTATGTATTTTATTTCACAACCCCAACCTATTCATCCCATGAAGCAAAACTGGTGATACTCCATATCTAACACCATGGTGTTATCGGTAAAATTAATTACCATTTCACGTTCAAATCTAATTAAAGATATAACTATCGCTTTGGAGCAAAACTGGCGATACTCCATTCTCGCTTATTTCCTAAATTTGATAATTTAGATTATCCATTCACATTTCAATCTAGTTGCAGATTCATTAAAACTCCTTTTACTGGGTTAAAGAACTAGGTGTTATTTAAAACACAGTTCACGACAAACCCAAATTACATTCTATTTATTATCGGGTTAAAGAACTAGTGTTATTTAAAACACCGTTCACGATAAACCCGTTTCGAATCCAATCAAATATATTAGAAATTCCGATTATTTAAAACCCCTTTTTAAATCTAATCTATTTATTTAAAAATAATTGGGTTTTAAATTTAGTTCAAAACTAGTTCATTTCGATAAAAATCCATTTTTATCTTTTCAAATATGGGGTTTTTCATCCCAATTTTTTCCAAATCATTTCGTATGATTTTACACAATTTATTACTATTTTTAATAATTTTATCAAGGCCCGTACAGTCGATTTCCATCAACGGCCATCGAACTGCACTTACACCGACTTTTTTCGAATTTGATTTGGACGTATCTCCAAATCTAACCGTTAGATTTCAAATTTCTAATATTCGTTAGAAAGCTCTTTTCGATACGAACCCAACGGTTCCGGTTCTAGGAGAATCCGCCGGTCGGATCTCCCGTAATGTCCGTTTGAAATAAATGGTTGAAATTCACGAACTGCCACGGCGCGGCGCGTTCTATTCAGGCCATTATATTATATATATATAATATATATTTCGTCGATTCTATTTTTAAACGAATTTTATAAATAGTTTTGAATTCGTTTCAAAAACATTTCAAATTCCATTTCAATTCAAATCAAAATTGAATTTTTCTTATAAATTCGTTTTAAAATTCATTTCAATTCAATTCAAATTTCAATTCAATTTGAGTTCATTTCAATTCGCTTTCTATTCAATTTGAATTCGTTTTCAATTCAATTCAATTTCAAAGTCGTTTTCTATTCGATTCAATTCAAATTGGTTTTCTATTCGATTCAATTCAAATTGGTTTTCTATTCGATTCAATTCAAATTGGTTTTCTATTCGATTCAAATCAAATTGGTTTTCTATTCGATTCAAATCAAATTGGTTTTATATTCGATTCAAATCAAATTGGTTTTCTATTCGATTCAAATCAAATTAGTTTTCTATTCGATTCAATTCAAATTGGTTTTCTATTCGATTCAATTCAAATTGGTTTTCTATTCGATTCATTTCGAAATCGTTTTCTATTCGATTCATTTCGAAATCGTTTTCTTTTCAATTCATTTCGAAATCGTTTTCTTTTCAATTCATTTCGAAATCATTTTCTTTTCAATTCATTTTAAAATGAGTAAAATCGATATAAATATCGTTCACGTCTAAATGGCGTCAATCTACTCAATACGGCTTCATATATTCCTTTATTCTATTCAACTAATGAATATTTATTTTTGTCAACACACAACTAATCTCAACGAATGAGTACTGTCCACGTGTGACCATTTTTGTTAAATTATTTCGTTCAACACATGACTAATCTCAACGGATGAGTACAGTCAACACATGAACCTTTATGTTATATTGATAAAGATGTAAATTTTATTATTGAAATATTTCGTTCAACACATGACTAATCTCAACGGATGAGTATAGTCAACACATGAACCTTTATTTTATATTGATAAAGATGCAAATTTTATTATTAAAATATTTCGTTCAACACATGACTAATCTCAACGAATGAGTACAGTCAACACATGAACCTTTATGTTATAATATTCTTTATTTTCTAAATTGGGATGAGGCCCAATCAATCACCATATAACATCAATTATATGGATTTTCATACATCACACGTATATAATAGCATTGAAAATAATCAACCATCAACCAAAGTGCACTACACTGTATAAGCATCAAATATAGATATCTAATGCTCATAACAGTCTTTCAATCAATCGATCGACATATTTAATCAATCAGGATGAGTGAACTTCAAATTTCATCCTAACACCCGTGTGGGGTTTCAAATCAACAAACACAGATTTTTATTTGTGTAGTTGGGCGATGTGTAAAATTTATCGACCCAATCAATGTCCTTCGAATAGGTGTACATAAACAAACCGTCTGGTTTGTAAATGAATATTTTATTTTATTCACTTCCATGTTAAAAATTATATTTTTAACGATAAAAAAATTTTATTTCGACATATGAATATCTATTCAGTTCATTCTTTAAATAAAATGATATTTTCTATTTTTCTAACTTATTTTAGAAAATTTCGGCGGCATAACGGCACGATACTAGAAACGGGACGAGGCCTAGCCTTATCCCCGGTCTAGTGAAGGCCCACGCCATTCACATATCAATCAAATTCACCAAACAACCAAATTCAAATCAAATCATCTAACTAATTTATGCAACCAAACAAACAAGTCCATGGTCTGTGAACGATTGTGTCGGGTGCTACTAAGCACCGTCTGCATCCTAATATATATATAACTAGAAAAAGAAATTGAAAGGTGAGAAATTCTCACCAATAGCTATCCAATCATCTTGACTCTTCATTTATGGAAATCTTCATCGTTATCGCATCTTTGTCATCTTCGCTGCCCGTAGCCACTATATATATAAAAATCACATTTTTATATTGCTATTCAATATATAAAAATCGAATTTTTACTTTGTTATTCAATTTATAAAAATCGAATTTTTATTATATTATTCAATATATAAAAATTCCATTTCAAAAATATAGATTTCGCCTTTATAAAAATAAAGATTTCGCCTTTATAAAAATATCATTATAAAAATCACATTTTTAATTCAACGAATATATAATAAAAATCAGATTTTTATTCTTCTACATATACAAAGATGATATTTTTATATTCTCTATCACATAAAGATTATATTTTTAATCCACTACATAAGTAAAAATCAAATTTTTTTGCTACTACTTCATATAGAAAAATTATATTTCTATATTGCTAAAAATCACGTCTTTCTAACATGAAAAATCATATTTTTCCTACATGAAAAAATCTCATCTTTTCGTTTTGAAAAATCTCATCTTTTCATTTTGAAAAATCTAATCTTTTATAGTTTAAAAATCACTTCTTTCCCTTATTAAAAGTATAATCTTTTCTTTGCTTAAAAATCTATACTTTCTATAATAAAAATATAAACTTTACTAATTAAAATATAATCTTAACTAATTAAAATATAATCTTAACTTTATATATTTAAAAATCAATTCTTCATCCTCTTTTCAAACGCATAAAAATCAAATTTTTATTCTCTTTGCATACATATAAAAATCCGATTTTTCTTTTTACATACATTTAAAAATAAAATCAAACCTTTATATGCTTAAAAATCTTGTTTTTAGATTAATAAAAAATCTCATCTTATCTATAAATTGAAAATCTTATTTTTAATAAACTGAAAATCCTAAATCCACTAATCGGAAATCAAAGAAGGAAAAAGAAAGAAAGGGAAAAACTTACAGATGGTCGGGGGAGTGTCGCGCCGGAGTCAGTGGTCGAGAGAGACTAGGGTGGTCGGCGTCAGCCCTCTGGTGGTGCGGTGCAGGGCGGTCAGGAGGAGCAGGGGGGTTTTAGCATGGGTTTTCAGGTGAATAGGGGACCCACAGGGGTTGTGGGTGGTCGGTGGAGATCGCTGGGCCGAGGGGAGGTCGAAGCGGGGTGGCGCCGGGTCTAGGGTTGGCTGCGCCCTTCAATTTGGGGCCTGGGTCGGGATTCGCGTTCGATTTGGAAGGGGGGTCTGGGGCGGCGATGGGGTCGTGGGTGGTCGAGGAGGGCGGCAGGGGGTTGCGTAACGTCGGCCAGGGCTTGTGGGAAGATTGGAGGCGTTGGGGTTCGGGTCTGCGGCTTGTTGGACGGAGGAGATACGGGAGGGGCGGAGGGGGAAATCATCGGAGGGTTGAGGAGGTGGCCGGTCGACGACAGGGATGGCGGCGCGGCTTGGAGGACGGGTGACGACGGGGTATACGGGTTTGGGAGGCATCAGGTTTTTTTATTTTTTATTTGGGGGAAAATAGAAATGAACGGGGGGGGGGGGGGGTGTTATGAATTTATATATTATATTTTATTATTATATTTTAAATCCAAAAAGCAACTTTTATTGACGAACTCAAAACGAAACCCACCGCGTGTCGTCCATAGCATTTTACCCCCATTCCGAACACAATGGGATATGTATCGCAAGCTAATTCGATCGTTTCGAACAGTTTCCGTTGAATTTACATTTAAATCACTATATTGAATTTTAAACGTACATTTCAAATTACCGGGGTCACATACTAACTCTAAAAATTCCAGAAAAATATTTTCTTGCTTCGTATTGACGATACGGTCCTAACAAAAATAGTTTCATCGAATTCTGAGACCGTTGGAAAAATGGCCAATTTCCAGTCGACTAAAATCAACAGAAACTGGTCAAACGCGTTTTCCTTTGCCACGCCCATATATTGATTCGAAAAATTATGAAATTTGAAATCTAGTAATAATTTGACATCACGGACCCAACAAAAGTGGTTTCATCGAAATCCGAGGTCGTTTGCAAAATTTCCATTTTTAAGGGCCTGAATTCCATAGCGACTATTCAGAATTTTCAACTGGATGTATCTTTTGATTCCCGCTATGAAATTTTGATTTTTCGGATTCGTTGGAAAGATATTATCAATTAGACCCTAATGTTTTTGGTTTCACTAAAATACGGATTTTTTTGCACCCGGTACATTCAATTGAAGTTTGAAATCGAATTATCGAACTACCGCGCCATTTTCAATTCTATTTATAATTATTTATATTCTAACGACGACGTATATAATATATACGTTCTAATTATATTCAAAATAAATTTCTTAATGATATTATTTAAAATAATTCATTTTAAATATTCAAAATTCGCTAAAATTGCCAAAATAAAAATTTTAAACTGGCCCAGATTTTCGGGTTATTACAATCTCCCCCACTTAAAACTTTTCGTCCCCGAAAAGGAACAAAGTCGAAAGTGGTTTGATCAATCAACTCTACGTTCGATCTGGCTTCCATTCTCCAACTTTTCAGTTTCTGAGAATTTTCAAATTTTCAAAAATTTGGCTAACACCCTAAATTTTCGAAAAATTTCGCCATAACCTCCCCTGCACCGGGAGCCACGGGAAAATCCCGAAATTGCCATATAGGCCTTATGATCTCAAAAAGAAAAAGAAAACGCCAAGCGGCTAGCCAATAGGCTCATAAAATCATCATCACCCAAACAAAACAGTAAATTATGTAGTAAACATGTACCTATTTGTCGCGCAAACAAATTTTATTCTCTGCTCTAGCCTCCTTGCTATGACCTGTTCAATGTAAGAATATGTATATGCAAGCAAATGCGACCAATTCTTAATACAATTCAAAATTTGATGCAATTAGGCATAATGGTTCAAAATTAGCAAACAAATAAACAAACTACACAAACATCAATCAGTTAGTGAATTAACGTTTCAAATTCATAATTTGATAGATATACAAAAATCATGTTTTTGATGCCAATTCACAACAATGTGTTCTAACTATATATGTTTTGGTTCTCACACCAGTCTAATGGAAATATATAGATATCATACCTTCGAAACACGAACATAAGTTCTGATGATGATCGATCAATCATCAGAACCTTCTCCGGGTGTCTAGAATGCGATTCTATATCTATCTAATATATTAAAACTTCGAATATACGTTCATGACGCGTATATGTAAAATCTTTATATACTCGATTGTCCATATTCAAAATAGATAAATAATCAAATACGTTTAAAATAGTTTAAATTTTCAAAACAAAATTGTTTTCATTTGAAAAATATACTCTTCACACTCGTTCTAGGATACTACTGATCCTATCTCTAACGAGTCATTCTAATTGGATATTACTAATTCAATATCTGATGAATTCTTTCGTATGTTTCTAATGTGTCTTGTTCTCGAGCTCTGTAAACCAAAGCTCTGATACCACTGTAAGAACCCGTAACTTCCCCGTGAAGGAAAGAGCGGATACTTTGAGAACAACACACAATAGAACGCAGACGGAAGAACATTTCATTGTTATTACAACAATTCCATCAGATACAAGAATATTCAGAGTATGAATGAATAAATTACATTCGATAAATATCAGAGATTACAATAAATTACATAGCAGCGGAAAATAATACAAAGCACAACTGAAGGTGATATACAGATACAGAGCTTTCCGGATATCATTCCAGCTGTAAACCAGGATCCTGTGAATATAAATCTGCAAAACCAAAACTACTAGCTGCCCGTGCGGAAAATAGGGGCACCCAGAGTTTAGGTCAAAACAATAAACTCCAGGTCAGTCATGTGACTGGTGTGAGAACTAAAACAGTTATTTAATTCAATTTTAAAAGAGAGTAATTCAAGGGACCACGCCGTATAACACGGAACGGGTTTCCTCCCAAGAATACCAGTGCATAGGATAAACAACGCAATGCTTTTTCGAAAAATGAAGTTATTATAAGACCCAGGTCCCATCACACAATGCAACGCAAGCCGGAGGATAGGGTTTTCCCTTATAATAGCCAAACAAGCTTGGTACGTTTAAAACAAATCATTTGATACAATAATAAGTGTATAGTGTCAAAACATTTCAATCATAAATATAAATCATAGACGGCATGGGTACCATATATCATGTCGCCATACTAGTTCTACAATTAAAACCGCGATACACGTATTGGAAATTGGATTTCCGTCATGAGTCGAGGCAAGGGGCAAGCTCCTCTCCGCTTCGAGACACTCTAGCAAATGCTCAGGACTACACACTCTGGGCAGCCACTTGGATCGGTTGGGCCGGTCCTCACCTACGTTAGAGGATTATTTATTCCTGAACACACGTTTCCCGGTCCTTACAGACCTATAATCGAGGCGCCTCATTCCAACAACCACAAAGGTGAAAAGTATATATATGTCAGGGCTGGTAAGTCACTGACACCACCAAAGCTAGAAAGAAATGTCGTGTTCTCCCAACGGCCCGTATCCCGTTTTTAACTCATACCGAGGTGTGAGGCTCGCGAATTCACGTAATACACAAAGCTGCCATGTAGGCCGTGCTTTGATCATCAACCACAAGACTCTGCTTTTCAACAAAAGCCTTGATCATTGCATCTTAGCGTGCCACACAGGCAATTCATGCCATGCGACTGATGTCCATCGATATACAACCTCTGAGCTCGTACGTCTCAGAGAAGGGCGTTAAGCAAAAGAATAAATTCTCCGCCGCCAAACAAATGTATATTTAATAGAAATCAATCAACACAGAATAAAATCCATTGTCAGACACACAATCCATTTACAAGTCCGTTCTGGGTCTGAACGAAACCGGAGGCACTTTCCTCGCATATCCATCCATCTCCAAGTACGTCTGGACGATCACCAACTATTTCCATCCTCTTGGGTGTACAGCCCAATCAGGATCGTCGGTAATTACCCAAACGATGTGAAGACTTCCGGTCTTCGACCACCATCTTCATCTTCGACTTATCGTCGAATCGGTTATTCAGAATGGGTATAAACCCGGACTTTCCGAACAACCCGCGTATATTAAAAAAATTGTTACACAAACACAACATACGCCTCATTCCAATTCAGAATATTCTTTTATTCACAAAATCACATTTTTAGGGAAAGGTTCCCATTAATTTTATCCAAGATAAATTCTTTAAAATTTATCCTTTAATCTTCCTTTGGATGTCGTTTCAAACCAAAGTATGGTTTTCTGAACTAGTCGAGATTAGCGAACCACACCGAAGTAATTATGTATTTTATTTCACAACCCCAACCTATTCATCCCATGAAGCAAAACTGGTGATACTCCATATCTAACACCATGGTGTTATCGGTAAAATTAATTACCATTTCACGTTCAAATCTAATTAAAGATTTAACTATCGCTTTGGAGAAAAACTGGCGATACTCCATTCTCGCTTATTTCCTAAATTTGATAATTTAGATTATCCATTCACACTTCAATCTAGTTGCAGATTCATTAAAACTCCTTTTACTGGGTTAAAGAACTAGGTGTTATTTAAAACACAGTTCACGACAAACCCAAATTACATTCTATTTATTATCGGGTTAAAGAACTAGTGTTATTTAAAACACCGTTCACGATAAACCCATTTCGAATCCAATCAAATATATTAGAAATTCCAATTATTTAAAACCCCTTTTTAAATCTAATCTATTTATTTAAAAATAATTGGGTTTTAAATTTAGTTCAAAACTAGTTCATTTCGATAAAAATCCATTTTTATCTTTTCAAATATGGGGTTTTTCATCCCAATTTTCCCCAAATCATTTCTTATGATTTTACACAATTTATTACTATTTTTAATAATTTTATCAAGGCCCGTACAGTCGATTTCCATTAACGGCCATCGAACTGCACTTACAACGACCTTTTTCGAATTTGATTTGGATGTATCTCCAAATCTAACCGTTAGATTTCAAATTTCTAGTATTCGTTAGAAAGCTCTTTTCGATACGAACCCAACGGTTCCGGTTTTAGGAGAACCCGCCGGTCGGATCTCCCGTAATGTCCGTTTGAAATAAATGGTCGAAATTCACGAACTACCGCGGCGCGGCGCGTTCTATTCAGGCCATTATATTATATATATATATATATATATATATATATATATATATATATATATATATATAATATATATTTCGTCGATTCTATTTTTAAACGAATTTTATAAATAGTTTTGAATTCGTTTCAAAAACATTTCAACTTCCATTTCAATTCAAATCAAAATTGAATTTTTCCTCATAAATTCGTTTTAAAATTCATTTCAATTCAATTCAAATTTCAATTCAATTTGAGTTCATTTCAATTCGCTTTCTATTCAATTTGAATTCGTTTTCAATTCAATTCAATTTCAAAGTCGTTTTCTATTCGATTCAATTCAAATTGGTTTTCTATTCGATTCAATTCAAATTGGTTTTCTATTCGATTCAATTCAAATTGGTTTTCTATTCGATTCAAATCAAATTGGTTTTCTATTCGATTCAAATCAAATTGGTTTTCTATTCGATTCAAATCAAATTGGTTTTCTATTCGATTCAAATCAAATTGGTTTTCTATTCGATTCAATTCAAATTGGTTTTCTATTCGATTCAATTCAAATTGGTTTCCTATTCGATTCATTTCGAAATCGTTTTCTATTCGATTCATTTCGAAATCGTTTTCTTTTCAATTCATTTCGAAATCGTTTTCTTTTCAATTCATTTTAAAATGAGTAAAATCGATATAAATATCGTTCACGTCTAAATGACGTCAATCTACTCAACACGGCTTCATATATTCCTTTATTCTATTCAACTAATGAATATTTATTTTTGTCAACACACAACTAATCTCAACGAATGAGTACTGTCCACGTGTGACCATTTTTGTTAAATTATTTCGTTCAACACATGACTAATCTCAACGGATGAGTACAGTCAACACATGAACCTTTATGTTATATTGATAAAGATGTAAATTTTATTATTGAAATATTTCGTTCAACACATGACTAATCTCAACGGATGAGTACAGTCAACACATGAACCTTTATTTTATATTGATAAAGATGCAAATTTTATTATTAAAATATTTCGTTCAACACATGACTAATCTCAACGAATGAGTACAGTCAACACATGAACCTTTATGTTATAATATTCTTTATTTTCTAAATTGGAATGAGGCCCAATCAATCACCATATAACGTCAATTATATGGATTTTCATACATCACACGTATATAATAGCATTGAAAATAATCAACCATCAACCAAAGTGCACTACACTGTATAAGCATCAAATATAGATATCTAACGCTTATAACAGTCTGTCAATCAATCGATCGACATATTTAATCAATCAGGATGAGTGAACTTCAAATTTCATCCTAACACCCGTGTGGGGTTTCAAATCAACAAACACGGATTTTTATTTGTGCAGTTGGGCGATGTGTAAAATTTATCGACCCAATCAATGTCCTTCGAATTGGTGTACATAAACAAACCGTCTGGTTTGTAAATGAATATTTTATTTTATTCACTTCCATGTTAAAAATTATATTTTTAACGATAAAAACATTTTATTTCGACATATGAATATCTATTCAGTTCATTCTTTAAATAAAATGATATTTTCTATTTTTCTAACTTATTTTAGAAAATTTCGGTGGCATAACGGCACGATACTAGAAACGGGACGAGGCCTAGCCTTATCCCCGGTCTAGTGAAGGCCTACGCCATTCACATATCAATCAAATTCACCAAACAACCAAATTCAAATCAAATCATCTAACTAATTTATGCAACCAAACAAACAAGTCCATGGTCTGTGGACGATTGTGTCGGGTGCTACTAAGCACCGTCTGCATCCTAGTATATATATATAACTAGAAAAAGAAATTGAAAGGTGAGAAATTCTCACCAATAGCTATCCAATCATCTTGACTCTTCATTTGTGGAAATCTTCATCGTTATCGCATCTTTGTCATCTTCGCTGCCCGTAGCCACTATATATATAAAAATCACATTTTTATATTGCTATTCAATATATAAAAATCGAATTTTTACTTTGTTATTCAATTTATAAAAATCGAATTTTTATTATATTATTCAATATATAAAAATTCCATTTCAAAAATATAGATTTCGCCTTTATAAAAATAAAGATTTCGCCTTTATAAAAATATCATTATAAAAATCACATTTTTAATTCAACGTATATATAATAAAAATCAGATTTTTATTCCTCTACATATACAAAGATGATATTTTTTATATTCTCTATCACATAAAGATTATATTTTAAATCCACTACATAAGTAAAAATCAAATTTTTTCGCTACTACTTCATATAGAAAAATTATATTTCTATATTGCTAAAAATCACGTCTTTCTAACATGAAAAATCATATTTTTCCTACATGAAAAAATCTCATCTTTTCGTTTTGAAAAATCTCATCTTTTCATTTTGAAAAATCTAATCTTTTATAGTTTAAAAATCACTTCTTTCCCTTATTAAAAGTATAATCTTTTCTTTGCTTAAAAATCTATACTTTCTATAATAAAAATATAAACTTTACTAATTAAAATATAATCTTAACTAATTAAAATATAATCTTAACTTTATATATTTAAAAATCAATTCTTCATCCTCTTTTCAAACGCATAAAAATCAAATTTTTATTCTCTTTGCATACATATAAAAATCCGATTTTTCTTTTTACATACATTTAAAAATAAAATCAAACCTTTATATGCTTAAAAATCTTGTTTTTAGATTAATAAAAATCTCATCTTATCTATAAATTGAAAATCTTATTTTTAATAAACTGAAAATCCTAAATCCACTAATCGGAAATCAAAGAAGGAAAAAGAAAGAAAGGGAAAAACTTACAGATGGTCGGGGGAGTGTCGTGCCAGAGTCAGTGGTCGAGAGAGACTAGGGTGGTCGGCGTCAGCCCTCTGGTGGTGCGGTGCAGGGCGGTCAGGAGGAGCAGGGGGGGTTTTAGCGTGGGTTTTCAGGTGAATGGGGGACCCACAGGGGTTGTGGGTGGTCGGTGGAGATCGCTGGGCCGAGGGGAGGTCGAAGCGGGGTGGCGCCGGGTCTAGGGTTGGTTGCGCCCTTCAATTTGGGGCCTGGGTCGGGATTCGCATTCGATTTGGAAGGGGGGTCTGGCGCGGCGATGGGGTCGTGGGTGGTCGAGGAGGGCGGCAGGGGGTTGCGTAACGTCGGCCAGGGCTTGTGGGAAGGTTGGAGGCGTTGGGGTTCGGGTCTGCGGCTTGTTGGACGGAGGAGATACGGGAGGTGCGGAGGGGGAAAGCATCGGAGGGTTGAGGAGGTGGGCGGCCGGCGACAGGGATGGCGGGGCGGCTTGGAGGACGGGTGACGACGGGGTATACAGGTTTGGGAGGGATCGGGTTTTTTTATTTTTTATTTGGGGGAAAATAGAAATGAACGGTGGGGGGGGGGGGGTGTTATGAATTTATATATTATATTTTATTATTATATTTTAAATCCAAAAAGCAACTTTTATTGACGAACTCGAAACGAAACCCACCGCGTGTCGTCCGTAGCATTTTACCCCCATTTCGAACACAATGGGATATGTATCGCAAGCTAATTCGATCGTTTCGAACAGTTTCCATTGAATTTACATTTAAATCACTATATTGAATTTTAAACGTACATTTCAAATTACCGGGGTCACATACTAACTCTAAAAATTCCAAAAAAATATTTTCTAGCTTCGTATTGACGATACGGTCCTAACAAAACTAGTTTCGTCGAATTCTGAGACCGCTGGAAAAATGGCCAATTTCCAGTCGACTAAAATCAACTGAAACTGGTCAAATGCGTTTTCCTTTGCCACGCCCACATATTGATTCGAAAAATTATGAAATTTGAAATCTAGTAATAATTTGACATCACGGACCCAACAAAAGTGGTTTCGTCGAAATCCGAGGTCGTTTGCAAAATTTCCATTTTTAAGGGCCTGAATTCCATAGCGACTATTCAGAATTTTCAACTGGACATATCTTTTGATTCCCGCTATGAAATTTTGATTTTTCGGATTCGTTGGAAAGATATTATCAATTAGACCCTAATGTTTTTGGTTTCACTAAAATACGGATTGTTTTGCACCCGGTACATTCAATTGAAGTTTGAAATCGAATTATCGAACTTCCGCGCCATTTTCAATTCTATTTATAATTATATATAATTATTTATATTCTAACGACGACGTATATAATATATACGTTCTAATTATATTCAAAATAAATTTCTTATCGATATTATTTAAAATAATTCATTATAAATATTCAAAATTCGCTAAAATTGCCAAAATAAAAATTTTAAACTGGCCCAGATTTTCGGGTTATTACAAAAACGAGGCAACTAGGTGGCATTCTCAAGGCTAAAAACGCCTATGACGGCGACCCCTTTTTGTGTAAAATCCGAGAGAAATACACCACCATTTTCGATCCTATCCGTTGAAGTTCTTGGGCTCGAAGACCCCTTCGATTTCCCTTTGGAAGTTTCGAAATCCATTGAACGAATTGGAAGATTTTATGGAAGAAAGGATCGGGCGATTTGAAGCGTCCACGCGTTGATGGCGGCTACTGAAGAAGTGAATTAGGATTTGGCTAAATCTGCTTGGGCCATATACTTATAATTTAATTATTTAATTATTTTAATTCCTAAAATGTTAATTTTTACATTCGAACTCCAAATCAAAACCAACGAATGTCACCCTTAGATAAATACCCCCATTTCGGACGCAATGGGATATGTTTCGTAAGCCACTTTGACTGTTTCGATCAGTTTTCGTCAAAATTAAAATATAAATCAATATATATTTAATTTAAACGTACATTTTAATTTACGGGGGCCACATACTGACTCCAAAAATTAAAGAAAAAATATATCTAGCTTTGCTCAGACGATACGGTCCTAACAAAACTAATTTCGTCGAATTTGGAGACCGTTTGAAAATGGCCATTTTCTGGTCGATCCAATTCAACTGAAATTGACCAACTATGTTTTCTTTTGCCATACTCACATATTAATTCGAAAAATTATGAAAATTGGAATCTAGCAATAATTTGACATTCCAGATCCAACAAAGTGGTTTCATCAAAACGGAGGTCGTTTGCAAAATGACTATTTTAAAGGGCTATACATTATATTAAAATATATAAATTCCATAGCGACTATTTTAAATTTTAAACTGGACATAACTTTCAATTCTCCTTATAAAATTCAGATTTTTCACATTCGTTAGAAAAATGTGATTAAACAGATTCAAATATTTCTTGTTTTACTGAAATCTTATTTATTTTAAATCTTGTACATTCATTTGAAATTTAAAATCGAATTTTCAAACTACCGCGCCATTTCAGGCTCTTTATATAATTGAAATAAATTTATACGTTATAACTTCAATTTAAATAAATTTTTAGTCGTTAATACTTAAAATAAATCATTTTAAATGTTCAAAATCCATTAAAATTGCTAAAATAAAATTTTTAATTGGTTCTGAAATTCCGTGTTGTTACATATGTAGTGAAATATAAAAATGGTAAACAGATAATATAATGTAAATAAGGAATTTTGGTTCGAAAACACCGTTAATAAGGTAAATTCGAGACTTCCTCTTTGTGCCAACCTATGTTACACACATGAATATCATTAATATTATATTTAATGTAAGGATGTTATTATTTATATTTGGTACTTGATTACAGTTTGAAGTATAAACCTATATTTATAATTATCATAACTATGAATATAATTGAATAATGGCACAAATATTCCTGGTACTGGAACTTTTTTTCAATCATTCATGATATACTTCTCCCTTTTTTCTGTTAGGTTTCTTATATGAAAAGAAATTAAAATTTTATTAACACTGTTCAATTACAAATGCTATACAAGCTACATGATACATATACAAATCTATACAATGTTATATCAACACTAACCAACAGCTTTGAGAAAAAAACATTAAAATTTACGCAATCAAAACAGAAAAAAACTAAAAGCCGAACAATATAAATTCATCAAGCCTTGCAAGAATTTGGATTCATTAAAGCAAACTCAATAACCTTCAGTTCAAGCACTAGTACTCTAAGAATCCAATGCTGTCCACATCCAATTACTCAGCATTTAGCTTCCTGAGAATAGCACTATGAATCAATGCAAACATTCCATCAGCATAACAAATCAAGTAGTAAGGTTTCTTATTTAATATAACTGTAAACAAAACAAATCAAGTGTTCAAAATTGAATGTTTCAAAAAAAAGGTGTTAAAACATTCATATAACATGTAATCAAGTAGTAAAGGAATCTAGTTTCATATTGCATGTATAAACACGTTTATATTCCTAATAATTGGATTGGTCAATAAGATGTACATTAGTTAAAGTTTAACTAATAGAAAATTCAAGCATTTTAAGTCAATTAAATATAGGGAAATATATTGACTTCATTCTCTAAGATAAAGCTTTTGTTCATTGAAAATACAACCAAATAATGAAGGAAAATAATCGTACTCTCTGTTTTATTTTTGTTGCAAATGATAAATAATTTCAACTATTATTATTTAATGCAGCATCCATGTGTTCCTGCATGTGTCAGATGATATAAAATATGTAAATGAATATATACTGTCAGCATGCTAATTTGGATTAAGATGTGTATATTAATTTCATACTTGCATGAGATATTACTGGAAATTGTGATAGCTTACATATTAGATGGAATAATATATTTGTAAAATGCAAGACATATTTTGAGTGAAGTTTGCAAAAGGTAAGTCCTCAACCACAAATTCTTTGTTTTTGAATTCAACCTGTATTCTATTTCATATTTTATAGTAAATCCATCTATATTTGGCTAGGAGAAAACTAAATAACACTTCACATGCTTAATTTTTTTTTTCATTTTATGCTCAAATAAGAAATAAAACTAAAGTAACAACACCAACTTCTATTGGCATTGTTTTGTATCTATAACAACATCGTTGTTCTAGTGAGCAGATTGTAAAACATGCAGTATACTCAAAATGTAGGAAATATATACATATTTAATATATAAATTTACATTATGCACATTTATAATTATTAAAAAATAAGAAAAAATTTAGTTTGCCTACACCTAGTGCACAATACAAATAGTTCGTTCTATGTCCCACTTGAACCGATACATGCATGATCAAACATATAATTAGTAGTGGGTGCTCTAAAATCCAAGGGTGTGTTTTGTTTCTATTTTTTAAAATTGGTTTTCATACATACAAAAGTACGAACAACACACATAAATCATGAAAACAGTCATTTTTCATAAACAACTGGTTAAGTTTAGCATTTACTTTAGGATAAATCAATTATACAAATTTAATTAATAAGGGACTAATTCAAATGAGGCTCATAAGTATTTTCTGTTGGGAATTGTATATGAGTGTTTTGTGTTAGTTCGATTGTTATATAACCAACTGTCAAATATGGTCTAAGCGAAATAAGCTTCTTATTACTTGATTTTTCTCATACTTATTTTCCATATTGACCCGGGAGTTATTTTGCATCTCGTGTCAGGCCATAAATATTTCTAGATTAATTTTGGATGAGATCCGAGATGTTTTTTCGTATTCCGTATTATTCCACTGTGTATGTCATTGTTTGAGACTATTAAAGTTTATGGGGACAAGTTGTTATAACTCATAGGTTTTGTTTTATACGTTAGTACTCTAAAATGTGTATGAATTTATAGTTTTCGTCATATAACGACTGTTGTATATTTTGTATTATTCGTTCCATTATGACTTTATGTTCTTTCCTTTCTTCTAACTATTTGTATTTTGGACATTTTTTTATTTGGCATGGGAATATTGTTATCATATTAATGCCAATTTCTGATCAAAAAGTTAAGCCGTTAAATAATCGATAATAATAGAGGAAATATTATTAGTGAATATCTCCTATAATAAATAGATTTCATATTTAAACAGGAAGTAAATTTACTCAATCATTGATAGTATGAAAATATGTAGAAATAATTCAAAAACCATAAAATATTTAAACATTAATTACATGGAGATCTTCTCACTACTTAAAGTTTAGCTCACTACCATGTAGATATAACCTCATAGTTTATTCATACATTGTGTATAATTTTCAAACCAACTTTTTTTCTTTCATAAAATATTGGGATCCATTTTTATTCATACACGCAGATTTAAAGAAAAAGGGATCCAGTGTATTCTGTATTTTCATTATAAGCTGCATTCCTTTCCACAACTCTCTGCACAACTAATAATATTATATGTGTCTTCAGCTGCAAAAACACAAAAATTAGAGGCATACAGTAAATATTAGATAAAATTAGATATTTAAAAAAATGCTAAATTTACGATTGCAAAGGATAAGATCTAAATTATTGTTATTCTTTTTTTATTTCTTGGAAAAAGTTAATGTTAATAATGCATATTTTACATAAATAATGAACTTATTATTGACTAGGATCTTTAAAGGTATGGAAAAGTTGTAATAAATAGATCAGAAGGTTAATTCAGCAATAGAAAATTATATGTATAAATTCCTCTTACCGGGAATATGTATGCATTTTTTGGCAACGCAACCTATAACACAAGGAACACGTTTCCATTTGATACTGCAGCCGACATTGCAAGTTGGCCCACAAATAACTGGTTGGTGTATCACAAACCAACATAACGGTTTGCATAGGGTTGTGCAAATCCCAGCATAACTTGGGGAAACAAAAAGAAGAAGAATGAAAATGAAAACAAAACTTTTTTTAGCGGACTTTGATCCCATTATTTTTTCTAGAGTTATTAACCAGGTAGTCTTCCTATGTAAACATTAATGGATGGGTAACACTATTTATAATACGAATGATACCCAAAAATTTAATAAATGAATGAATTAGGTATAACACATATCTCTCAGAAATAAATGCATGGAAAGTTTCTTATATTCTTTTAAAAATAAATTTTCTCCTCCAGATGCAAATTATAATTACTAATAAACATAATTGGGTAACCTATTTCCTCTTATTATATTTATTTCTGAAGAAATCTAATAAACAATTGTCCACTTACCGATGTATTAATTAAATGTCTAAATACCTCCCTTATTTGGATAAGATAGAAACAAAATTAAAATATTATGTTACACTTTAATGGCTTTTATTTTATATTGCAGTACACTTATATCTAAATGATAAATGCACTAAAGCCAATAGGATGTAACATAATTTCCAAAGTTTGGAAAGTAAATGTTATATGGATGTCAAAATGTTGTTACTAATTTTTAAAATATACCATAATCATTCCCTTGCACCTAACCTATGTAATGAATTGTATTCATGACTAGCTTAGGATGCATGTCATAATGTTATTACTAATTTTTAAAATATACAATAATCATCCCCTTCCATTGGACCTATGAAATGCATTGTATTTACGACTAGCTTAGGTACAAATATTTTTACACCAATTAAAAGGAAAGTTAATCTAATATTTGAATTAATATACGACCATTGCAACAAAACCAATTTTGCAAATGGCAATGCAAGTTATAAAAAGCTTTTATTATTGGTTGTGTAGCCGCCAAAATGTGCAAAGATGTAATTGAGTTGGTGAATTTTACATACGTATTCGACCATTGCAAGGCATCATTATAGTAAAGTTTTTACAATTTTTTTGGTTTAATGAAGGTTCTTCACGGCTCTTTTTATCCATTGTAATAATTCGTCTTACAAAATTTTGTTGGTTTTAAGAAGTCTCTACTAAAATATAACTATGCATTATTATGAAGCAGACCTATCAATTAAGCTTTTTGATAAAAAAAGATTGTACTAATAACAAGAGTCAATCACATTAACTAAAAATTACCTTAACAAAATAACATTCGTAAAGGCCCAAAAAAATTATTCACATCATTCATTAAGACTTGACATAAACTGTACAAAATATACCAGCTTACATTTTGGAACTTATATAATGTTGCTAAAGGTTGCAAAAACAGATTTCTTTAACAAAATTGGATCTTCTTGTGACGACCCAAATTTCTGGTACCTTTTGAGCTAACCAAACAATATCTGTCTAACTCAAATTGTACTGGAAATCCAGACGCCAATAGAAAGAATTTGAAGTATGAGAAGATAAGAAAGAATTATTAGAATAGAAGAAGAAGAATAACAACATAACAGAACCATAGTCTCACATTGCAGCGGAATAAAATATAATATCGAAATAAATCTTTATTGAGAGCTTAAAATAGAATTACAATCATCAGGGTGCATCAAAATATCTGGATAGTTATAATAATCTATCCTTGTATACAACACACAGCAGAATAGTAACTAATACGTCTGAACTCTTCCAGCACGTCTTTGGACTTCGCAGCACCCGATAACCTAGACCTGTACAACCCGGTTTAACCCGAGCATTACAAACACCAGGTCAGTCCGGTGAACCAGAGTGAGAAAAAACTAGAAAAGTTTTAAAGGGAATCATCCAACTTGATTTTAAAGTTCAAAATCTTTTCGAAAGAAAAGGGTAATCGTAAGACCAAATCCACACATAAATACGAACGGTTTTCACCTTACGATAACCCAAGACATTTTTGAAATCGTATATGTATTCTGATATTATAATAGTGTCTAAATACAAATAAATAACAATCTAGCGGAATGCTTGCATCTCACGCTCCACATATAAAGTATACAAACAAAACTGTGGGCTCTTATTGGAGATTGGATTCCGACTATAACAAGGTATGGAACCACTTGCCGATAGTGTATCTCTAGAGCTGAATACACTGGGTTCAACAAGAACGTCTTGCAACCTGGCCCACAGATGATCGACCACTCATTTCGCTTGAGTGTATCGAATGTATATCATCAATGGTTGGGATCAGCAACCGTTTCCCGAAAAAGGGATAGCATCGAAATAGATTAAAGAAGCAAAAGGAATTTCTCTAGATAGGTGATTATACACCCTAATGGGTGCGACCCACATAGCCATGTTGCCTGCCCGATTTTTGTCATTTTCTGGTAGTGAGGCTTGAGGTTACAATTTCCCTTTAGAATATTTGGCCACCATTTACTTTGAATTCCACATCGTCAGATCCACTGGATATCTCTAATTGACGTCCACAATAATATTCTAGTTGTTAAGCTAAGAGAAAGGCCTTCCTCCGCCATCAACTATGGTACGTTTGAAGAAATCAACGTATGCAATTCCTTTGGAAATACTCTGTCAGACATCCGCCCATACAAGTTGTCCTGGGACTGGACAAACCGAAAGTACTCTCCTACCACATCATAAGAATCACCTTATGGATTGGTAGCGAGTAGTCCTTGTAAATCCGTAGATTTCAATCACGACAGAGTCATATCATATCTATGGCCGCTAAACCAAAGATTATAAGTAACCCTTCCACTTGTGAAGATCAATAGTCTTCACTGCTTCATCATTAATCTTCATCTTCATGTATTTATTGGTTCAGAATGGTTTTCGATTATAATTCGATCCCGGTCTTTCCGTACCAATCAATCGTGTAGGTCAGATTTGATAGTCGGTGATTTAACTATCAAATAATAATTATGTGAATATAATGAGTTCATTGGTTCAGTACTCAGCATCATTTGGCCCATTTCATTCTAAAATAAATTAATCAATGGTTAATTTAAATCTCCTAAAAACATTTCATATTTTTAAACATGGTATTAAATTCTTATTTAAATATATTTATCTGCTCAAACCATTTCAATCTAATATTTAGAAAAGATATTTAATAACCGTATCCAATTTCTATTTTACTATTATTTCAAAACATTAATTACAACACCATTTATTATTTATCATCGTTTCAACTCGTCATTTGTAAAACAATCGTTATGACCTCTCCTTTGATTTTCTCATTTGAACACTATACTTGTCACTGCTCTTTTTAGAATAAACCCATTCTAAATCTTATCTTCTTATTTGAAACATAGTTATATCTTCACAAATCTCCTTTATTTCCTTTTCTATGGAAATATCATATCATAATCTCAAGTCTGTTTTAATTTCCTTTTATATCGGAATCTTATATATATATTTCCAAATTCTTCAAATAATGTTACATAATTATTTCTCTAAATAGATTCCCTTTAACATCTTTACCATTATAGCTAATATCATCCCTCGATAATCTTGAAGTCGTTCAAGTTGGGGTATTTTAAATTACATATCAGACCTTGATCAACATCATTCTTATCTTAACTCGTCATCGACCCCTATTATCTCACTTATGATCCAATTCAACCATTATCCATTTTTGGAAATCACATTTCAATCCCATTGTTAAGTAACGTCAATTTACTTAACGTCTTCACCCCACTACCTTTTTATAATCATCGTTTACAAAGCTCAGGTTTAATATAATACCCTATTTATCTCGATTTTAAATGCAAAACCTGATCATCAACTACCTCCAAAATCCAACTATCTTTCAATATCAACTTTGATTGCTTACTTTAATGAATCACATTTCCAGTTTGATCACTTAAACCGTTATTTGTTAAAATAATGGTTTACATTATTATTAACTATTGTAGGAATAGTTAACTTCTTATTTAACTCAAGTAAACAGTAAATTTCTCTTTAAATATTATTAATGTTAAAATAAATATTTGTTAAACTATTTTTTTGATTAACTAAAAATAAATTAATCAAATAACTAATTCCAATAAAATTAGTCAACTTCATCATTTCAAACCGTGCTTATCTTGTTAATCAACTCTAATTAACCATTCTTTTAAATTAATTAATAATATAATTAACTCAATAATTTCGTTTAATTGTTTCTTTTAAACGATTAATCAAATTCTTATTCATTGCGTTTGTAATGACCTAGGAAATTTGCGACCTTGGTTATCGACATAAACTCAATGTCGACTATCAAAGCATCGGAAATACTGGATAGTTAATGAAAGAAAATAGAGGGTGAGAATAAATAAGATAGAAAATTAGAATAGAAGAAGGAGCAGAGCATCACAACATCAGAGTAAACACGGATCTCACAGCGGAACGAATAAATATATTTCGTAACATAACTTTGAAATAAAATAGTATCTGTATACAATACCATTATTAGAGTATAACACTTACAACACAACGGAAATAACAATAGCTATATAATCCTGAAGGCTCCTGCTCCAGCTCTTCAAGTATCTATAAAATCCCGACTACTTGACTGCTCGTACAAAGTTGGGTACCCAAGAGTTTAGGGGAAACAAAACAAAATAAACTCTGAATCAGTCATATGACTGGTGTGAGTAAACTCCAACCATTTGTTTAACTTTTAAAATCCTTTTAAAAGAAAGAAAAATCGTAAGATCGATCCACACATAAACACGGATGGTTTTTACCTTACGACTACTCAAAATATTCTTTATATCACAACTCTTCTGATATTATAATTGAAAAAACCCGAACTTCCCCGTAAAGGAAAGCCCAGATTGCTTTGAGGACAAGACAAATCAGAACACAAACAGAAGAACATTTCATTGCTTATTGCAATAATTTCATCAGAATACAAGAAACTACAGAGTATGAGTAAATATTATACATTCGATAAATATCAGAGATTTACAATTTATAATGCAGCGGAAAATAATACAAAACACAACTGAAAGGAATATTCAGATACAGAGCTTTCTGAATATCATTCCAGCCGTATACCAGGATTGTAACGACCGAGAAAATCTGAACCAATTTAAAATTTTTTAAATTGGCTATTTTTGTGGATTTTAAATATTTAAAATAAATATTTTAAATAATAACGACGAAAAGTGTGTTTGAATCGACGTTTGAAAATAAATATAGCTAATTCTAATTATAAACAAGGCCTGAAATGGTGCGGTAGTTTCAAAATTTGAATTCAAACTTTGACTGACTGTACCGGGTGCAAATTAAAACGGATTTTAGTGAAACCAAAAATATTTAAATCTGTTAGTGAATATCTTTCTAACGAATCTGAAAAATTGAAGTTTCATAGCGGGAAGCAAAAGTTATGGCCAAATGAATTTTCAGAAAGGTTGCTATAGAGTTTATATAGCCCGTGAAAATGGCCATTTTGCAAACGACCTCAGAATTTGACGAAACCACTTTTGTTGGATCCGGGATGTCAAATTATTGCTAGATTTCAAATTTCATAATTGTTGAAGCTGGTATGTGAGCGTGGAAAAGGAAAATGTGTTTGGTCGATTTCTATTAAATTGGATCGACCAGAAAAGGGCCATTTTGCAAACGACCTCAGAATTCGACGAAACTAGTTTTGTTTGGACCGCATCATCAAAACATAGCTAGATTTATTTTTTGGGAATTTTTAGAATCAGTATGTCACCCCGGCAAATTGAAATGTATGCTCAAATTAAATATTGAATGTTTTACATTTTTATTTGAATGAAAACTGACTGAAACATTCGAATGGGCCTTCGAAATATATCCCATTGTGTTCGGAATGGGGGTATTTAGCCAGGGCCGACAGTCGTTGGGTCTGGATTGGGATTCGTGTATGAAAGAGGGTATTTTTGGATTTTTAAAATTTATAAATATAAAAAGATATCACTGGTCAAACCTTTTTCTCTCTCCCCGATTACACCCCAGACGACGGCGGAAACCCCTCAGTTGCTTCCCCCTCCGATTTCTCCTTCCACACTCAATAAAAACCCATGCCCCAGTTGAGTTTTTTGTAGATCGCCTCATGAGCTTCAAATCCATATAAGATTTGCAATTTATAGTCGCTTCCTTCGGGAGATGCGGGTCTCGAAAGTCGAGCCCTTTGAACTGCCGCCATGGCCACGTCTGACCACCGAGTGGGCCCCACCACCGCGCGCAGGTGCGCCATTCCTTCCCCTCCGACGCTGCAAAGGCCGATTGATGAATAGCTACACGAATTCGAAGAAAAATCGATACCTAGTTTCGAACCTTTCAGCTGAGGTACGGCTGATTTTAAAATAAACTATATTATAGCACTTTAAAGCGCTACGATTTTTTATTTCACTGTAAAAATCATATCTTTTTCGTTTTTTGACGAAATTCAGTGAAATAAAAGATAGTGGACTCGTGTGGACGTCTTCTACATTCTAGAAGAGACCGCATATTTTTCTGAGCCTTCTGCTATTTTTGGTGGAGTGGAACCCAATGTGAGATTTCTGAATAATAAATGATATGGAAAACGACGATGTATAAATTATATAGTCGATGTATGAGTTATATAAGCATTGTACACCTCATGTATAAGCATTGTATAAGTTGTACGTTCGATGTATAAGTTATATATGCGTTTAAAAATTATATTCGTGTTGAAATAGAAGTGAAATTACTTATATATATATATATATATATATATATATACGCCCCTCGTCCACAAACCATGGATGATATTTATTTGTTGTGATTGATGTGAAAATTGGTTGATAGAGAATGGTTGATTAGAATTGTTTGTGGTTGAAATTGATTGATTGTGGTTGAAAAATACCCGTTTGTGGTTGAGAATTATTTGGTTGAAACCACATAGGATTAGTTTGTGGAAAAGAAAGAAAAAAAATATACATGTCGCCTACGTGCGAACTAGATGCATGAAATCCCCATTGTCAAAAGCTGCGAGGCTTTAAGGTAGAGCGAGGAGACGTACTAGGGACGGCCCCGGTTTTAACTACCCTGCCATTATGCTGCCGAAATTTTGAATAATATTCATGTGTTAGAATTATTTTCATGTATTGAAACTACCTTCATGTGTTGAATAGAAATTCATTCGTTGAATAGAAATTCATGTGTTGAATGGTATTCGTGTTTTAAATAAATTGTTTTAACAATAAAAATCACATTTTTATTTTATATATACGAACTAGAGAAAACATTCATGTGTTGAATAGAAATTCATGTGTTGGATGGTATTCGTGTTTTAAATAAATTGTTTTATAATAAAAATCATATTTTTACCATCTATATGAATTATATAAAATAGTCGTGTTTTGATATAAATTATTTTACAATAAAAATCATATTTTTTATCACCTATATGAGCTATATAAAATAGTCATGTTTTGAAATAAATTGTTCTAAAATAAAAATAACATTTTTATCTTATATATAAACTATATAAAATACTAATGTTCAAAATAAATTGTTTTACATTAAAAATTACCTTTTTACCTTATATATAAACTATATAAAATAATCGGGTTTTAAAATAAATGGTTTTACAATAAAATTCACATTTTGATTATATACATGAATTGTTAAAAATAGTGAAGTGTTGAAATCAATATCGGTTGGATAAAAATATCATTTTTATCAAATGTGTAAAAAGAATATGGTTTTGAAATCGAAGAATAGATTTTATATATAATTAAATTAAATCGAATAACGAAGCTGCAGTTCGTGTTTTGAAACCGTCATTTCAAATGATTAGTGCGGGAGATCGAACCATTGGATTTTCCTGAAACTGAAACCGTTGGGTTCGCTTTGAAAATATCTTTCCAACGACACCAACTTTGTAAAAATCCAACACCTAGATTGTCTGGAATGTTTAATTCAAATCTGAAGAAAAACAGCGTTAGAATCGATTATATATATATATATATGATTAAATTAAATCGAATAACGACGCTGCAGTTCGTATTTTGAAATCGAAACTTCAAATGATTATACCGGGAGATCCGACCGTCGGATTTTCCCAAAACTGGAACCGTTGGATTCGTTTTGAAAAGATATTTCTAAAGATATAAATTTTGTGAAGATCTAACGGTTAGATTTTTCAGATATGTGTAAATCAAATCTGAAGAAAAACAGCGCCACGGCCGTGTTATGGCCTGAAGCATCGTTTGAATAAATTGGCTATTTTTAAATAAATAAAAATAGCGATAAATCGTTATAAAATATTATAAACGATATGGAATGTGAAATTTGGAAACTAACTGAAGGTTAGCTAAGTCGAATGGTTTCCTGGGTTTTGATCTGATGTTGGTTTTGGCCTTCGGGGTTAATATTTGGGAAATCGTTCTCTTACTGATCTACTGTGACAACCCAAACTTCCCCGTAAAGGAAAGCCGGATTGCTTTGAGAACAACACACATCAGAACACAAAACAGAAGAACATTTTATTGTTGTTACAACAATTACATCAGAGTACAAGAATTTTCCAGAGTATGAATAATAATATACATTGGAAATACAATAATATCAGAGTTTAAATTACATTTAAATAGCAGCGGAAAAATAATACAAAACACAACTGAAAGAAATACACGGATACAGAGCCTTCCGAATATCGCTCCAGCTGTAGACCAGGATCCTGTGAATATAATATCTGCAAACCAAAACTACTAGCTGCCCGTGTGGAAAATATGGGCACCCAGAGTTTAAGTTAAAACAATAAACTCCAGGTCAGTCATGGGACTGGTGTGAGAACTCAAAAACAGTTATTAACTTTAATTTTTAAAGTTAGGTAAATCAAGGGACCATGCCACTTTCGCAGAACGGGTTTCCTCCCAAGAATACCAGTGCATAAAACAACGAAATTCTTTTTTTTGAAAAATGAAACCGTTATAAGACTCAATCCCTTGCACGTACGCCGAAGGATAGAGTTTTTCCTTATAATGGTCAAAAATGCTTAATACGCAAAATTCATCTTTTATACTATGAGCGCACAGTGTAGAAAACAATTTCGAATATAAAAGTATAAATATTAGGTAGCATAATATGTTATGTAAGCGGTATAATATGTTATGTCACCATATAAGTATACAACTAAAAACCGTAAGATCGTATTGGAAAATTGGATTCCATCATGATGGCTACTGATTCGAAAAATCAATCGCGAATGTGTCTCCACGGCTTACGTCTCGGCAAGAGAAAACACAGAAATACATATACTACGCACTTTGGATGAGCAGTAATCTGATCTATCCTCATGAGATTCGGCTGAAATGATCTATCCCACTTCTAGAGTGGAGCGACCACCCTAGCCCATTGGCCGACCACAAATCCGTATAAAGTATATTGGTCAAACCGAACATTATCAAACAAATCGTTCACCATCATACCATGGTGTGTGAGGCCCGCGAAGTCACGTTGTATCCAAAGCGGCGCTATATAAAAGCTATGCTTTGGTCTTCATCCACAAGGCTATGCTTTTCAATAAAAGCCTTGATCATATGCATCTTAGCATGCCACATTATCAGACCATACCATATCATTGATTCATCTATCGATATATAACATGGTGTTAAGCAAGAGAATAAATTCTCCGCCACCAAACAACTATATATTAAATAGAGATAAACGAATACAATATAAAGGAATACAATGTCAGATACACAATCCATTTATTAGTCCGATTCTGGGTCTGAACGAAACCATATCCGGTAGATCTCCAAATATGTCTGAATGATCACCAATTTTTCCCTCATTTTGGGTGTATGGTCCAATCATGATATCAGTAATCATCCATTCGATATGGAAATTTCCCGGTCTTCAATAACCGTCTTCATCATCGATCTTCAATCGTCGTATGAATTATTCAGAATGGGTTAAATCTGGTCTTTCTAAATAATTTGCGTAATTTAAAATCATGTTCTTTAAAACACAACCAACGCCTCATTCCAATCAAGAGTATTCTTCGATTTTAATTTAAACCAAATTAAGATTTATTCAACTAGTCGGGATTAACGCCTTACCGAAGTAATCATTAATTAATATCCCATTCCCAACCTAAACAACCCATAGAGTAAAATGGTGGTACTCTGTATCTAACACCCAATGTGTTACGGTAAACTTAATTACCGCTTTATTGATCAAATCTAATTAAAGATTTAACTACCGCTGGGAGTAAAACTAGTGGTACTCCATTATCGTTCATTTCTTGCATTAGGTAAATTTAATTACTTTTGTCCTCATTCAATCCAATTAAAAATTTATTGAAACTATATTTAGTTTTAATCTTCAAGAATCATTATTTAATGATTATTTAACTTTCAAGAAATAATCTTTCCTTTAACTGGGTTAAATAACAAATGTTGCTTAAAAACATCATTCACAATAAACCAAAAATCTTATTTCAATTTAACATGTTAAATTGAAACTTTTCTTTAGAATATTTCACTAAATCTTAGTTAAAATATTTATGAATTACCAATCTAAATTTCACTGTCAATCGGGTTTAAAGAACTAATGTCATTTAAAAACATTGTTCACAATTAACCCAAAAGTCAATTTCACTTAATTTCAATTATGTTTAATAATTGGAAATCTTATTTAAATCTTAATTAAAAGATTTATTCTTTCCCAAATCAGTTTAAGAACAATGTTATCTAAGACACTATTCACGACAAACCCAAATTTTTATCTGATATTAAATATCATGCTTTGAATAGAAATTATATCGATTCATGTTCAATATCAAATTCTGAAAATTAACGTATATCAAATTAGGAATAACGATATTAATATCTTCCAAATTCCCATAACAATATTCGTATAATCACAAAATCCAATACTGAAACAATCCTAAGATTATTTCCATTCAAATCCATTCCAATATATGTACTGGAAAATCTTGGATTTGGTAAAACCACTTTAATCCTTTTATTTATTTTAATTAATTTATTAAAATAAATAAATCCCTCATTCTTTTACATTGAAACGTATATTTACATTAAAATGAATCTTTTTCATTCTTTTGAAACAAATTAACTAAAAAAGGTATTCTTTCTAATGTAATCAATCTCAAATAAAAATGAAATCTTTTTAATGTAATCTTTTTAGTTCAACCTTTATTACATTGAAAAATGTAATATTTTCATTTCAATCTTTATTACATTGGAAAATGTAATGTTTTCATTTCAACTTTATTACATTGAAAAATGTAATATTTTCATTTCAACTTTATTTTCAATTCAGTCTTTATTACATTGAAAAATGTAATATTTTCATTTCAACTTTATGACATTGAAAAATGTAATATTTTCCTTTCAAACTTTATTCTAAAATGTTTATAAATTCGTTTATAAAACGATTCCAACTTTTATTTCGATTTTAAATCCAAATTGAATATTCTATCTATTATCATATTAAAATAATATTATTTCCAAAATATTTATTTTGGAATTAGCTCTTTAAAACAGATTAAAAAGCCAAATTCATTATCTTATTCATTTATATTTTATACTGGGCCAGACCTCCCACATAAAGCCTCCGACTTGTGGATGCTGGATATGCCGGTTTGTTCCAGGCAGACTTATCCCACAAGTCGGGCTTAACCTCGTGTCATGGCCCGTTTCGTATTTGCGCACTTGGACCCCTCACATTAGGCCCAACATTTGTGGTTGCTGGATATGCCGGTTGGGTCCGGGCAGACTTCCACCACAAATGTAGCCTAACCTCATGTGTAAGTACAATTATAATTCCTGATTTTAATTAATTTACTGAAAATGTTATTTTAAAATATTCTTTATATTAAAATAACTTAATTTTGACATACCCTTTATTTCAAAATATAATTTATATTAAAATGTTTTCCTATTAAAAATGATCTATATTTTACATCTTTGTTTCTTTTATAAAATCTTTTGTTTTCAAATATTCAAACTTACCATTCAATTTTTAATAAAAATTGAACTTTTCATATTATTATAATAATATAATAATAACCTTTTCAAAGCGCTTCATCTTGAAATCAAATCTTCTAATTTCAACATATTGACAATAAAGTGTGATCTCTTTTAAATCTAATTCTTTATTGTCTTTTTAACAATAAAAGTATAATCTCTTCAATTCAAACTTTTGACTGTAACTTTTTGACAATACAACAATAATCTTTTAAATTTAAAACATCAAAACCATAATTTAATTCTTTTAAAGGAACATTGTATTAAAATATTCTTTTAATTCTTAAATTGGAATGAGACCAAATCATCACCATATAATTTTATTTATATGGATTTCAAACATCGCATTAATTCCATAATAACGATAAAACATTCAACAACAGCCAGAGTGCAATTTAAACTAATCACAAAGGCGATGTGTAGTCAAAATACCAACCCAAGACCCGTGTGGGGTTTCAACCAACACAAATTCAAATAAAATATCATTAATTGTGCTCTTCGACGATGTGTGAAAAATTATCATCCAATCGACATAAACAAGTCAGGCAACTTGTTAATGGCAGTGTAAACATATTTCTAAATATCATAAATGAGATAACATTATTTAACATGTTCACATATTTCAAATTTTCAAACAATTCACACAATCATCCCAACCAACAAATATCCAACAAAAAACAATTCCAACACAGATAATTAACTTACTTTTGAATATAAAAATAAATAACTGTTCAAAAATTTAGTGAGAAAGAGTTCTCACCTTTGTCGGGCTTTAATTGACGGTTCAGGCCCAATTTTGGCCCAAAATGCAACATGCTCTAAAGTTGACAAAATTGATGTCTACGCGAAGCTCTCGATGCCACGATCGCAGCAAATCCTGTTTTGTGTGATTTCGAGTTCGTATCAAAAAGATATGAATTTTCGAAGTTTGACCAAGTTAAATAATTAATTAAATGGTAAAAATTACCCAAATTTTCAACTTGCTCAGAATTGAACGTAGTTAGCTCATTGCGAAGATCTCGTCGCCACGATTCCATCGGATCTGAAATCGTCAGATTTCGACCTCGTATTTGATAGATATCGCGTTATAAACATTGAACATTAAATTAAATGTTTCGCGTTTAAGCCCTTAACCTTTTTTGCCCAACAGACCCCTGAATTTAAAACTCTCGCCACAGCCAAACCGTAAGTCGAAATTGCACGATACCAGCGCCATTCTCTCCGGCTTCTCCCCCTCTTTCCAGCCTGGTGGTCCCCCCTCCAGTTCGCCACGTGGGGCCGACGATCTGCAGTTGAACGAAAAAGTGCAGTTTTCGTTCATCTCAGTGCTGCGGCCACCTCGGTACTCCAAATGCCACTAATTTTTTTCAGTAGCTAAATATCGACCTCCCGAACAACTTGTGTTTGGGTCACTTTGCCTGAAAATGCACGGATCGACGGGAAATTGCTCATCTTTGCGACTGTCTTGTTTTCAGCACCCCTCCAGTAAAATTGACATTCCAGCCAACTCCGGCCACCTGAGACCATGCCACCATAGCCAAAATAACCGTATGCTTCCCCTCTACCACTGCCTGAAGTCGCTCAACCTATCTCTCTTCGTGGGGCCCGCAGCGAACAAATAACTTAAATCAGCTTTCTGTCTTTCAAGCTAGATCCCGGCGAATCCGTGCAACGAAAGGTCTTGAATTTTTCGTGGTAGATAGAGGATAAGAAGATGAATGAAACCTAGAAAGGGTTTCGTCTGATTTTGTTCTGATTGAGAGATATAAATTATTTTGTTTTCAGGGGCTAATTTGCAAAATAAATTTTAGAGGAGGGAGCCGCCATGGAGTAGAGGAAGAAGAAGGTGGCTATGTTTTGTCTTAGGGTTCAGCTAATGACAGCACTTATGATATTTTATATGGGTTAATAATTAAATTAGGCCCATTACCCTTATTTTAACATCTTATGTATTTTATCTTCTTCAAATTTTGTCTGTTTTCTTAGTTTAAAAATCCGTGTTAACACCAACGAATTCCATTTTTTTTATGAAAATTGAAATATAATTATTTCTTGACATTATGATTCAATAGAAACTGGTTTCGATGAATACCGAGTCCATATGAATAAAAGCGAATTTTTAAAGTCCGAAAATTAATTGTTTTTCACTGTAAAATTTATTACGACCACATACTAGCTTCAAAAATTATGAAATTTGGAATCTAACAATAATTTAATATCCCGAATCCATAGAAAGTGGTTTCGTCGAATTCGGAGGTCGTTTGCAAAATTCCATTTTTAAGGCGTATATATTTAATATTAAAAATACAAATAAATATGAATAATTTCCGAAACTCGAAATATATAAGTGTTTATACTTTCTTAATGCAGAAACGTCATTTTAAACTTAATGGAAGTGGTTTTGAGTCCCAATTCATTCGTATGTAAAAAGTAGCGTTTTAGGTCCTATATATTATATATATAAATTCCATAGCATTTTTCTGAGATTTTGAATTGGATATAACTTTAGATTCCCGCTATGAAATTATTTTTCAAATTCGTTGGAAAGATATTTCTAAATAGATTCTGATATTTTTGGTTTCGCTAAAATTCGATTTATATTGCATCCTGTACAGTCAGTCAAAGTTAAAATTCAAATTTTAAAACTACCACGCTATTTCTAACTTCTTTTATAATTTAAATAAAATTTATTCGTTTTAACTTTGATTAAAATAAATTTATAGTCGTTATTATATAAAATAAATTATTCTAAATATTAAAAACCCATTAAAATAATTATAATAAAAATTTAAATTCGGCCTAAAATTCCGGGTCGTTACAATCTCCCCCACTTAAGAACTTTTCGTCCTCGAAAAGGAACGAAGCTAAAAGTCGTTTACTTAATTAACTCAATATCCATTCTAATAAATTTTCAATTCAGTTCAATATTGAATTTAATCTAGTTAAATGTATCATTCTATTTTATATTGGTTTTGTTAATTACCATTTCAATAATTTTATTAGTTAAACTAATAATCAAACATCACAATCATCAGTCAATTAGGTGATTAACTTTTCAAACATATATAGCTTTGATATATATATAGATAAAAATCATATTTTTAGTGCAAATCACAGCAAATAACCCTATCCAGTTTTGGTTCTCATACCAGTCAATTGGAAATATATAGACATTCCACCTTCGTTACTCGAACATAAATATTGATGATGCAGCTGTCATTATCAGGATTATCCCCGGGCGACTAGAGTGTGATTCTATATCTATCCAGTATATTAAAACTTCGAATATCCGTTAATTACTCGTATAATCAAAATCTTTATATACTCGATTGTCTAAATAAAATATAATAATATTTCAAATACGCATTTTTAAGATAAAAAATTTCAAAATATTAAATTTGTTTTCTTATTTATTTTAAAGAAAATAATACTCTTCACACTCGTTCTAGGATACTACTGATCCTATCTCTAACGAGTTATTCTTATTGGATATTACTAATCCAATCTCTGATGAATTCTTTCTTTCGGTCCTAATGTGTTTTGTTCTCGATCTCTGTAAACCAAAGCTCTGATACCAAATGTGACGACCCAAACTTCCCCGTAAAGGAAAGCCGGATTGCTTTGAGAACAACACAAATCAGAACACAAAACAGAAGAACATTTTATTGCTATTACAACAATTACATCAGAGTACAAGAATTTTCCAGAGTATGAATAATAATATACGTTGGAAATACAATAATATCAGAGTTTAAATTACATTTAAATAGCAGCAGAAAAATAATACAAAACACAACTGAAAGAAATATACGGATACAGAGCCTTCCGAATATCGCTCCAGCTATAGACTAGGATCCTGTGAATATAATATCTGCAAACCAAAACTACTAGCTGCCCATGTGGAAAATATGGGCACCCAGAGTTTAGGTTAAAACAATAAACTCCAGGTCAGTCATGGGACTGGTGTGAGAACTCAAAAATAGTTATTAACTTTAATTTTTGAAGTTAGGTAAATAAGGGACCACGCCACTTTCGTGGAACGGGTTTCCCCCCAAGAACACCAGTGCATAAAACAACGAAATGCTTTTTTTTGAAAAATGAAACCGTTATAAGACTCAATCATTTGCACGTACGCCGAAGGATAGACTTTTTCCTTATAATGGTCAAAAATGCTTAATACGCGAAATTCATCTTTTATACTATGAGTGCACAGTGTAGAAAACAATTTCGAATATAAAAGTATCAAAATTAGGTGGCATAATAAGTTATATAAGCGGCATAATATGTTATGTCACCATATAAGTATACAACTAAAAACCGTAAGATCGTATTGGAAAATTGGATTCCATCATGATGGCTACTGATTCGAACGATCAATCACGAATTTATCTCCACGGCTTACGTTTCGGTAAGAGAAAACACTGAAATACATATACTACGCACTTTGGATGAGCAGTAATCTGATCTATCCTCATGAGATTCGGCTGAAATGACATATCCCACTTCTAGAGTGGAGTGACCACCCTAGCCCATCGGCCGACCCCAAATCCCTATAAAGTATATTGGTCAAACCAAACATTATCAAACAAATCGTTCACCATCATACCGTGGTGTGTGAGGCCCGCGAAGTCACATTGTATCCAAAGTGGCGCTATATAAAAGCTATGCTTTGGTCTTCATCCACAAGGCTCTGCTTTTCAATAAAAGCCTTGATCATATGCATCTTAGCATGCCGCATTATCAGACCATACCATATCACTGATTCATCTATCAATATATAACAGGGTGTTAAGCAAGAGAATAAATTCTCCGCCACCAAACAGCTATATATTAAATAGAGATCAACGAATACAATATAAGGGAATACAATGTCAGACACACAAATCCATTTATTAGTCCGTTCTGGGTCTGAACAAAACCATATCCGGTAGATCTCCAAATACGTCTGAATGATCACCAATTTTTCCCTCGTTTTGGGTGTACGGTCCAATCAAGATATCAATAATCATCCATTTGATATGGAAATTTCCCGGTCTTCAATAACCGTCTTCATCATCGATCTTCAATCATAGTATGAATTATTCAGAATGAGTTAAACCTGGTCTTTCTGAATAATTTGCGTAATTTAAAATCATGTTCTTTAAAACACAACCAACGCCTCATTCCAATCAAGAGTATTCTTTGATTTTAATTTAAACCAAATTAAGGTTTATTCAACTAGTCGGGATTAACGCCTTACCGAAGTAATCATTAATTAATATCCCATTCCCAACCTAAACAACCTATGGAGTAAACTGGTGGTACTCCATATCTAACAACCAATTTGTTACGGTAAACTTAATTACCGTTTTATCGATGAAATCTAATTAAAGATTTAACTACCGCTTGGAGTAAAACTAGTGGTACTCCATTATCGTTCATTTCTTGAATTAAGTAATTACTTTTATCCTCATTCAATCCAATTAAAGATTTATTAAAACTATATTTAGTTTTAATCTTCAAGAATCATTATTTAATAAATATTTAACTTTCAAGAAATAATCTTGCCTTTAACTGGGTTAAAGAACAGATGTTGCTTAAAAACATCATTCACAATAAACCCAAAATCACATTTCAATTTAATATGTTAAATTGAAACTTCTCTTTAGAATATTTCACTAAATCTTAGTTAAAATATTTATGAATTACCAATCTAAATTTCACTGTCAATCGGGTTTAAAGAACTAATGTCATTTAAAAACATTGTTCTTAATTAACCCAAAAGTCAGTCTCACTTAATTTCAATTACGTTTAATAATTGGAAATCTTATTTAAATCTTAACTAAAAGATTTTTTCTTTCCCAAGTGGGTTTAAGAACAGTGTTATCTAAGACACTATTCACGACAAACCCAAATTTTAATCTGATATTAAATATCATGCTTTGAATAGAAATTATATCGATTTATGTTCAACATCAAATTCTAATAATTAACGTATATCAAATTGGGAATAACGATATTAATATCTTCCAAATTCCCACAATAATATCCGTATAATCACAAAATCCAATACTGAAATAATCCGAAGATTATTTCCATTCAAATCGATTCCAATATATGTACTGGAAAATCTTGGTTTTATTAAAACCACTTTAATCCTTTTATTTATTTTAATTAATTTATTAAAATAAATAAATCCCTCATTCTTTTACATTGAAACGTATATTTACATTAAAATGAATCTTTTTCATTCTTTTGAAACAAATTAACTAAAAAAAGGTTTTCTTTCTAATGTAATCAATCTCTAATTAAAATGAAATCTTTTTAATGTAATCTTTTTAGTTCAACCTTTATTACATTGAAAAATGTAATATTTTCATTTCAATCTTTATTACATTGGAAAATGTAATGTTTTCATTTCAACTTTATTACATTGAAAAATGTAATACTTTCATTTCAACTTTATTTTCAATTCAGTCTTTATTACATTGAAAAATGTAATATTTTCATTTCAACTTTATTACATTGAAAAATGTAATGTTTTCCTTTCAAACTTTATTCTAAAATGTTTATAAATTTGTTTATAAAACGATTCCAACTTTTATTTCAATTTTAAACCCAAATTGAATATTCTATCTATTATCATATTAAAATAATATTATTTCCAAAATATTTATTTTGGAATTAGCTCTTTAAAACAGATTAAAAAGCCTAATTCATTATCTTATTCATTTATATTTTATACTAGGCCAGACCTCCCACATTAAGCCTGCGACTTGTGGATGCTGGATATGCCGGTTGGTTCCAGGCAGACTTATCCCACAAGTTGGGCTTAACCTCGTGACATGGCCCGTTTCTTATTTGCGCACTTGGACCCCTCACATTAGGCCCAACATTTGTGGTTGATGGATATGCCGGTTTGGTCCGGGCAGACTTCCACCACAAATGCAGCATAATCTTATGTCTAAGTACAATTATAATTCCTGATTTTAATTAATTTAATGAAAATGTTATTTTAAAATATTCTTTATATTAAAATAACTTAATTTTGAAATACCCTTTATTTCAAAATATACTTTATATTAAAATGTTTCCCTATTAAAAATGATCTTTATTTTACATCATCGTTTCTTTTATAAAATCTTTTGTTTTCAAATATTCTATCTTACCATTCAATTATTAATAAAAATTGAACTTTTCATATTATTATAATAATATAATAATAACCTTTTCAAAGCGTTTCATCTTGAAATCAAATCTTCTAATTTCAACACATTGACAATAAAGTGTGATCTCTCTTAAATCTAATTCTTTATTGTCTTTTTAACAATAAAAGTATAATCTCTTCAATTCAAACTTTTGACTATAACTTTTTGACAGTACAACAATAATCTTTTAAATTTAAAACATCAAAACCATAATTTAATTCTTTTAATGGAACATTGTATTAAAATATTCTTTTAATTCTTAAATTGGAATGAGACCAAACCATCACCATATAATTTTAATTATATGGATTTCAAACATCGCATTAATTCCATAATAATGATAAAACATTCAACAACAGCCAGAGTGCAATTTAAACTAATCACAAGGGCGATGTGTAGTCAAAATACCAACCTAAGACCCGTGTGGGGTTTCAACCAACACAAATTCAAATAATATATCATTAATTGTGCTCTTGGACGATGTGTGAAAAATTATCATCCAATCAACATAAACAAGTCAGGCAACTTGTTAATGGCAGTGTAAACATATTTCTAAATATCATAAATGAGATAACATTATTTAACATGTTCACATATTTCAAATTTTCAAACAATTCACACAATCATCCCAATCAACATTTATCCAACAAACAACAATTACAACACAGATAATTAACTTACTTTTGAATATAAAAATAAATAACTATTCAAAAATTTAGTGAGAAAGAGTTCTCACCTTTGTCGGGCTTTAATTGGCGGTTCGGGCCCAATTTTGGCCCAAAATCCAACATGCTCTAAAGTTGACAAAATTGATGTCTACGCGAAGCTCTCGATGCCATGATCGCAGCAAATCCTGTTTCATGCGATTTCGAGTTCGTATCAAAAATATATGAATTTTCGAAGTTTGACCAAGTTAAATAATTAATTTAAATGGTAAAAATTACCCAAATTTTCAACTTTCTCAGAATTGAACGTAGTTAGTGTCATTGCGAAGATCTCGTCGCCACGATTCCAGCGGATCTGAAATCGTCAGATTTGGACCTCGTATGTGATATATATCGCGTTATAAACATTGAACATAAAATTAAATAAAGTTAAAATTAGGTTCACTTCCCTAAAATGGAACTTAATTCACGCCACATCCATTGAAAGTTTTAATGCATTTCCGGTCCCTATTTTAAGGTGCCGCCCAAAATTTTCATCCCCTTCCGCCTTGTCCCATGCCATGTTACGTGTTTTTCCAATTCTGACAAGAAAAAAAATGCGCCACACAGTAAAAAAAAAATTATATATATAAAATCTGGAAATAATCCCAGGAGTCCACGCAAATTAAAAAAAAAAAGTTGCATACTTTTGTGCAACTATTGCTTATAGAAGCATACATGTATGCATATATTTATATAGTGTATTTATGCTGAAAATCTGGACCAATATACGCATACATGTATGCAACTATTAGCAAATAACTGCATACATTTATGCATAAAAAGTTGAACTGAGATTCACGTGTAATGAAAAGTTGCATGCATGAATGCAACTATTCTGTATATATGCATGCATGTGTGCAACAATTTTAAAAGGGGCGACGGCTTGCGGATATGCGCATGAATGCATGCATTTATTCTGTACAAGAGCATAAATTTGTGCAACAATGTCTGAAAACGGCGAATGCTTTAAAAAATAGGCCAAATTTGAATATATGCATAAAATGATGCATGTAATGCAGTTTAGCTGCATACATGTATGCATTTATACTGCAGTTTGGGCGCAACACTGAAATATAAGCATGAATGTATGCAACTATTTACAAATAGGTGCATCTTTTGATGCAAAAACCTGCTGTTTCGCTGATTTTGTGTTATTTTGAGTTTTGACGTGGTTTTTTATTGTTTTTCCACCTGATTTTTTTAGCGTGAAGGTGTTTTGTTTAATAATGAATTTTCGTGATTTTTTTATATTTTTTTTAAATTTTTATATGTTTTTGAAAAATAGGGACCTAATTTACAATAAGTTTATGACCGGATGTGAGCCTAATATTGAAACTTAATAGGGACCTGTGACAAACGGACCCTTAAATAAATGTTTCGCGTTTAAGCCCTTAACCTTTTTTTCCAACAGCACCCTAAACTTAAAATGCTCGCCACGGCCAAACTGTAACTCGGAATTGCACAAAACCAGCGCCATTCTCTCCGGCTTCTCCCCCTCTTTCCACGCCTGGTGGTCCCCCCCTCTCCAGTTTGCCACGTGGGGCCCACGATCTACAGTTGAACAGAAAAGTGCAGTTTCCGTTCATCTCAGTGCTGCGGCTGCCTCGATACTCCAAATGCCAGCAATTTTTGTCAGTAGCTAGATCTCGACCTCCCGAACAACTTCTGTTTGGGTCACTTCGCTTGAAAATGCACGGATCGACGGGAAATTGCTCATCTTTGCGACTGTCCTGTTTTCAGCACCCCTCCAGTAAAATTGACATTCCGGCCAACTCCGACCACCTGAGACCATGGCACCATAGCCAAAAGAACCGTATGCTTCCCCTATACCGCTGCCTGAAGTCGCTCGACCTATCTCTCTTCATGGGGCCCGCAACGAACAAATAACTGAAATCAGCTTTCTGTCTTTCAAGCTAGATCCCGGCGAATCCGTGCGACGATAGGTCTTGAATTTTTCGTGGTAGACAGAGGATAAGAGTATGAACAAAACCCAGAAAGGGTTTGGTCTGATTTTGTTCTGATTGAGAGATATAAATTATTTTGTTTTCAGGGGCTAATTTGCAAAATAAATTTTAGAGGAGGGAGCCGCCATGGAGTAGAGGAAGAAGAAGGTAGCTATGTTTTGTCTTAGGGTTTAGCTAATGACAGCACTTATGATATTTTATATGGGTTAATAATTAAATTAGGCCCACTACCCTTATTTTAACATCTTATGTATTTTATCTTCTTCAAATTTTGTCTGTTTTCTTAGTTTAAAAATCCGCGTTAACACCTACGAATTCCATTTTTTATGAAAATTGAAACATAATTATTTCTTAACATTATAAATTTATAGAAACTGGTTTCGATGAATTCCGAGTCCGTATGAATAAAAAGTGAATTTTTAAAGTCTGAAAATTGACTGTTTTTCACTGTAAAAATTATTACGACCACATACTAGCTTCAAAAATTACGAAATTTGGAATCTAACAATAATTTAATATTTCAAATCCATAGAAAGTGGTCTCGTCGAATTCGGAGGTCGTTTGCAGAATTCCCATTTTTAAGCGTATATATTTAATATTAAAAATACAAATAAATATGAATAATTTCCGAAACTCGAAATATATAAGTGTTTATACTTTTACAATGCAGAAACATCATTTTAAACTCAATGGAAGTGGTTTCGAGTCCCAATTCATTCGTATGTAAAAAGTAGCGTTTTAGGTCCTATATATTATATATATAAATTCCATAGCGTTTTTCTGAGATTTTGAATTGGACATAACTTTTGATTCTCGCTATGAAATTTCAATTTTTCGGATTTGTTGGAAAGATATTTTTAAATAGATTCTAGTATTTTTGGTTTCGCTAAAATCTGATTTATTTTGCATCCTGTACAGTCAGTCAAAGTTAAAATTCAAATTTTAAAACTACCACGCTATTTCTAACTCCTTTTATAATTTAAATAAAATTTATTCGCTTTAACTTCGATTAAAATAAATTTATAGTCGTTATTATATAAAATAAATTATTCTAAATATTAAAAACCCATTAAAATAATTAAAATAAAAATTTAAATTCGGCCCAAAATTCCGGGTCGTTACATTTACGGTTAGTGACTGATGAATTGGAATGAGGCGTATGTTGTGTTTGTGTAACACTTGTTTATTATATACGCGAGTTGCTCAGAAAGACCGGGTTTATCCCATTCTGAATAACTGAATCGACGATAAGAAATCGAAGATGAAGACGGTGGTTGAAGACCGGAGATCTTCACCTCGGTTGGATGATAATTGATGTCCTGATTGGGAGGCATCCCGAAATATGGATAATGAGTGGTGATCGTCCAGGCGTACGTGGAGATCGCTGGATATGCGAGGTATATAGTGCCTCCGATTTAGTTCAGACCCAGAGCGGACTTGTAAATGGACTGTGTGTCTGACATTGGAATTCATTCTGTGTGATTGATAGCCATCAGTTGCATGGTGTGAATTGCCTGTGTGGCATGCTAAGATGCAGTGATGAAGGCTTCTGTTGAAAAGCAAAGTCTTGTGGTTGATGACCAAAGCACGGCCTGTGTGGCATAGCTTTGTGTATCACGTTAACTCGCGAGCCTCACACCTCGGTATGAACCAGAAATGGGAGAGGACATCAGGGAGGGCATGCGTTTCCTTCTAGCTAGAGGTGGTGTCAGTGCTTAAACTGGCTGACACTAATATTATTTTCACCTATGTGGTTGTTGCTGTTGCGAGGTGCCTCGGTTATATCGGTCGATCCGGGACCGATGTAGTCTTTCGTTGGCTCATTTACGCCCCAAAGAGCGGGGAGACGCAGTGTTCAAGCATTTTAATCCACATCGAGTGGACCGGCCCTGACAATCCAAGGGCCCACCTGAATCTGGGTCCTGAGACATGGGCTAGATTGTATCGAAGTCGGTAAGGACTATCTTTTGCCTTGGTTCATGATGGAAATCCAATTTCCAAATACGACACCATGCGGTTTTGATTGTATATATATATGGCGACATGATATATGGTACCCATGCCGTCTATGATAGATAGTTATGATTGAAATTGTTTTTGAAACCTATAAACACTAGTAATAATATCAAATTCTTTTGTTTTATTTGTATCAAGCATATTTTAGTCGATATAAGGTAAAACTCTATCCTACGGTTTGCGTTGCATTGTGTGATGGGACTTGAGTCTTATATCGGCTTTATTTTTATAAAAAGCATTGCGATGTTTGAAGATTTAATTGTTTTAAAGCACCGGCAATCCAATGGAGTAAACCCGTTCCGCGAAAGAGGCGTGGTCCTGTGATTAGCCATATTATGAAATGTGTTAAGTAGATTTCTCATACCAGTCCCATGACTGACTCGTAGTTTGTTTCACTTGCAAACTTGGGTGCCCCTTTTTCTACACGGGCAGCCTTGTATTCAGGTTTTAACAGGCTCTTTCTGGATAGCTGGAGCTGAAGATGGATTCTATCATTTGTCTCTTTTTATGCTGTTCAGCTCCTATTGTACATATTATGTTTGTTTTCCGCTGTATACATTTATGTATAGTTGAACTGTATTTGTATGAAGTATGATCTTGTATACTGTTTAACTCTGATGTTTATGTTTATCTAGTGTATTATTTGTTCATTATCTGGTGTATTTATTTATTTATGTTCTTCTGTTATCTTTTTATGTGTTATATTCCAAAGATTACCCTTGACACCGTAGTACGGGGTTTTGGGGTCGTCACAACGTGGTATCGGAGCCTTGGTTAAGTTTAGTGCTGGAATATAACATATTAACGAACTCGTAAGAAATAGAACCAGTAGTGTTCTAGGACGAATAACTCATTACAGATAGGATCAGTAAGGTCCTAGTATGAGTATAGCAGAATGAAATACACCTCGATAGACACATTTACATTCAAGTATATGTTTCTATATTTTAAAATATCTTTTCTGTTGACCTGACACTTGATCTGCTATTTGCAGAAGTACTAGAAAATGAGTGTCAGAAACAGAAGGAATGCAGAACCAAATATTGAGGCCCTATTAATTAAGTATCGAAATATGGGTGGAATACCGTTCTCGGGCAATGAATCTATTGTGAAAACACAAGCATGGATTCGATCTGCTGAGAAAATCTTTGACGGTTTAAAGTTGAGAGATGACCAGAAAAGATTACTGGCATCTTGGGCACTCAAAGACGAAGCTTTTTTCTGGTGGGATTCGATTATTAAGGATAATCCAGAAGGTAATATTACCCGGGATAGATTCAAAGTGATTTTCCCAGAAAGATTTACTCCTCCTGAAGCAACTGAGCGATTATGTGATGAATTCTCTTAATTGATACAAGGAGATATGACCATTCCAGAATATCATAAGAGATTCAATGAACTTTCTCATTTTGCCCCGCATTTGATTAACGATCCGAAGAGGAAGAATCTGAGGTTTATTCATGGTCTGCAAAGAAAATATCAGAATAGTGTAATGAGGAATGTGAAGCTTCCTTTTTCTGAAATGATATACATGGCTTAACAGTATGAGGATCTCGACAAGAACGGTATTTTGCGTTATGAAGAGGAAGTCAGTTCTAGTAATAAAGGTGAGTCTAAAACTGATCGTCCGAAGGCCAGTACGATGTCTGAGGTTAGTAAGAAGCCTAAAGTCAATCGGAAAAGGGCCAGATCTGAGAAAGAACTAGTAACGACTGCAATATGCAATACTTGCAAGAAGCAAGGACATTTGCAAGGAAATTGCAAATCTTTAAAGAAGCAAAGGAAGGAAGGATCTGTAAGACCCCACCTTCGTCAAGGTCACTCACAAAGGGAATGCCTTAACTTTGATTAAGTAGACAGAACATAATATTACAAGAATAGATACATAAAGCAATACTAGAAAAATTTACAACTTTATTACAACAGAAAACAAAAATCAGTTTGGTTACATCCTTCCAAATCACTTTACCAAAACTCAAGTACACATATATATATATATATATATATATATATATATATCAGCCCTTTTCAAAAGCCCTCAGAGTACAAAACTTTAAAATCATAATCCCCACGGAAGGTGCCATAAGGAGTCAAGCTATACTTTAAGCACTATAAGTACTTCAAGCGGAAGAAATCCGGATCAAGCTAAAGTATTCCCTCCTTGGAAACCGGGGGGGGGGGGGGGGGACGGAAAGAAAAGGGGCGAAAAACAAACGAGGTCAGACATAAAGTCTGGCAAGTCCAGTGATTTCTAGCATATGAACAAATAATAATAACCATGGCATGCAAATAAAACTGGATGTGAGATAACAGTAACAGGTGTAGCAGATATACTTAGGTTAAACAGAAGAAACAGAATGATATAAGCTATTACTTTTCACTTCTCTGCACTAATACTAGTATAACAGGATTAGGTGTTACCCTAATGTCTAAATGGAAACAGAATAATGGGCCTTTACCACCCGAACAGAAGGTACATGAATAGAAACAGAATAGTACTTACGGAAACAGAATGTTAGAATTAGGTGTACGCTAGTAAATGGGCCTTTACCACCCCAAGAGACGGTACCACGCAGAAACAGACAAGTGTTACCATCCAACAGAAACAGACAGTACCCCACAGAACAGACAGAACTAAGTGTACCCTAAATCCTACCCCACACGATCGGCTCCCTAATACATAAATACCCTGTGCCTGCCCCACAAAAGGGTGTATCATTACCTAAAGTGGCAACCTTTGAATACACATACCTATTTACAGATGTCACGGCGTCTTACATCCTCAGAGGCAGACCGGGATCGATGCACGCACATGACCCAGTTGGAACGCACCATTAACACCCCTCGCCATTATCAGAATGAACCGCTTATAATTAGTTCAGTAAGCGTGCCCAGACCTACCTACTGTTGGGTCATAGTTTTGATACCAAAAAGGGTTACTGACTAATATGGGTCCCAAACAACAGATGACACAAGTATTTTCCCTCCCAACCTTGTGTCCCCAGACTAACAGATTTCAGATTAACTTGTTTACAAGTTTTCAGACATACAGAGTTCAGGTCAACTAGTTCACGGATCAGAAAATCAAGTTAGCAGTTTTTCAGACTAACGGATCAGATTACAGTTCTTAACAGACTTACAGATTGTCTAACTTTGTATTGGGCCTATCGACATACGAAACGGGTTTGTTAAATTCATCAATCCGGTTGGTTTAACCCTATTCACCCAAAACGTTTTAGACATCATATTTATCCCAGATTTGCATTAATTGAATATTAATGCACAGACCTCTCACATTAGGTCGGTAGCTTGTGGCCGTTGGATATGCCCGGCGGTTCCGGGCAGACTTCTGCCATAACCCATACCTAACCTCGTGTCTAAGCATATTTTAGTTATGCCTACGACCTCTCACATTAGACTGACAGTTTGCGGTTGCTAGTTAAGCCGGTTGATTCCGGGCAGGCTTCCACCGCAAACAGAGTCTAACCTCGTGTCATAGCCAATTCATTCCAATACAGATTTTTACAGATATCAGACTAATCCTGTTTATTTAACAGATTAAATTTCTTCACAGGATACAACAGATTAATCAAATTTCCATGTTTTACTAAATCTTAGGTCAAGCCTACGGATTTCCATACCCAGATTGCATTATCTAGTTTTCAACAGATCAGACAATTCAACAGATAGCAGATCTAGCAGTTTAAGCGATTCAACAGATTTAGCAGATAACAGATTTAGCAGTTTAGGCAATTCAATAGAATTGGCAGATAACGGATTAGGCAATTTAACAGATTTAGCAGATTATATATATCTAAAATTCTATTTACATATCTTGCCTAATCATAAACTTAGCCTAAACTTACATGCCCAAATCATGTTCATAATTCATAATACAATATATGCCCTAAATTTTAGTCTTAATATTCCCATTACAGTTCATGTCAAAACTAGATTTAATATTCTAGTTCACCATTTATGTCCAAGACTAATATACATGTTAATCATTCAATATTATAGCCAATTCAGATTATGCCAACATATTTATCATGCCAAATTAACTTAATTAAGATACGCCCAATCCCCGTATAACATGTTTCCACAAGTTCTCTAAGTACTCATGAAATGGCACTAACAAAAGGAGTAGGGGATAAACACAAGAATTGATATAAAAGAATAGGCATGCAATAATGAACCAAATACAATAATAATGGCTCCAATAGGCTCGATGTACATAACAGTGAATGGGAATAAACTAGCCAAGTTACACACTAATTATGAGATCTAACATAATTAAGGGAATAGGCATAAGAAACTAACTACAATAGTTATAGGCAACTAACCACAATAGTCACGGGCGACTAATCACAATAGTTTCTTATTCAATGTCATAGGCAACAGTCCCATAGTCATGAGTCATAGTCATAGGCAATAGTCTCATAGGCATGAATCATAGTCATAGGCAATAGTCTCATAGGCATGAATCATAGTCATAGGCAATAGTCTCATAGGCATGAATCATAGTCATAGGCAATAGTCTCATAGGCAACAGTTTTATGTCCAATTATGCATTATTCATTATTTGTCCCAAAATTTAGCGTTCGTGCATTAATCTCTTATGAGATTCGACGCAGGCTCGTAGTAGCCTAGCTATAGAACAGAAAGAAGAAAGAGGTATAGAATAGTCACAGAAAAACAGATCTGACAGATAAGAATATACATAACCTCAGATTCAGATTTATAACCACGTCAAGATCATAATTAAAGTTCATATCTGAAAATAACTGCACTCACAATCAAAAAGGAAAGTCTTGATTTATGATATCTGAGTTTTGACACTGAATAGCGTTCCTTTGGCGTAGACTATCGATTAGATTAGAAAATAGTTGTTCCCTTTTAACTTTATTCAGATTGGAAGAAGATCCTAGTTTTGATTCCAATAGAGTAACGACGCCATTATTTTATTTAATAAGAACGGAGGCAGAGTATAGGAACGAAATTATGCAGCATAAGTTTAGAGAAGAATGGTGTAAAGAGAATGGGGCTAGGGGCTGTTTATATAGGATTAGACGGACGAATCTAGACTGAAAACGAGATCAGAAACATCAGAATGAATCAGGTTCAAAAACTGGGTTTCAGGAGCAGTTCGACCCCCAGGTCGACAGTATGGTCGACCTGGCCCCTGGGAGGTCGACACTATGGTCGACCCCCAGGTCGACCTGGTCCATGGGCAGGAATTTTCCCGCCCAGCCTGTTTTGGGATTTTGAATTCGAATTTTCGAGCTATTTTTGATTCTGGAAATCTCTGAAACTTCGGAGAGTCATATCTCCCTCATACGGACTCAGTTTCTCGAAAAATCGGAATTGTTTCCAAGCTTAATTTCGAGACGAATGCAATGGCGCAACCCGTTTCCCTTGATTCTTATTTTAAAAATTAATTATGCTCTGATTTGTTACTTATACGTTCACAGAAAATACGGGGTGTTACAGAATCTAAGTCTAATATGAGGATTCATGAGGGTAGAGGATGCCATAGGTGCCATCAGGCTGGTCATATTGCGAAAAATTGTCCGCTATCAAAGAAATATGAAAAGGCACATGTAAATGAAGTGGAAGAAGCCTCAGCACCCTCAGCTAGCCAGGGTAGGGCAGATGTTTTAGAAGGCACGCTTAATGTCAAAATCATTCCATTTAGATTACTGTTTGACACAGGCACGTCACAGAGCTTTATTGCAAAGAACGCAGTTAAGAAGTTGGATTTGAATTTGAAGAAGCTCAAAGAACCAATGACTGTCCATAATCCGGTTGGGGGTTCTCTCGGCCTTAGCTGGATTTGTGTGGTGCCTGTCTCTTTTTCCTGTTATAAGTTCCCTACCATCTCTATCGTCATGAATTTTACTGAATTCGATCTTATTTTGGGATTGGATTGGTTAACCAAATATGAAGCAGAGGTTAAATGCGTCGACAAAGTGGTCAGGGCAAAGATTAAATCAGGGAATTATATCACCATACCTTGTGAAGGCCCAAATTCAAATAGAAAAGACTTTTGGCCAGCTCTGGATGTTTCTCCTGCTCAAATAGAAAATATCCCTATAGTCACAGAGAATATTCCCGATCTCATCAAAGATGTTCCTGTCATAAAGAATTATCTAGATGTGTTCGAAGAAGTTGTCAGCATACCTCCGCAGAGAGAAATTGATTTCAAGATCGCTTTAATTCCGAACGCAAGGCCAGTAGTGCACGCTATTCAGAGAATGACTCTAAAGGAGAAAGAAGAGTTAGATAATCAAACTCAACAACTTGTATGGAAGGGTCTGATCAGTCCTAGTTTCTCTGATTGGGGAGCAACAGTGGTGGTTGTCCCAAAGTGTGACGGTACTCTGCGACTATGTGTGGGTTATCGTGACTTGAATAAGCAGACAATAAAGAATAAATATCCATTGCCGCGAGTTGATGATTTATTGGATTGTTTGAATAGAGCACAAGTATTTTCAAGGATGGACCTAGCTACAGGTTTCCATCAGCTTCGTATTGCCGAAGAGTGTGTTCCTATGACAATGTTCAAAAGTCCAGACTTATTCTATGAGTGGTTAGTAATGCCGTTCGGCTTATGTGACGCTCCAGCTTACTTTGTCGATTTGATGAATCGAGTGTTCAGAGGAGTATTGAATAAGTTTGTTCTGGTTTTTATTGATGATATTCTAATCTTCTCTAAGTCAAAAGCCGAACATGAAAAACATTTGGAACAAGTGCTAGAAATTCTGAGAAAGAACGTATTGAAAGCTAAACTTTCCAAATGTATATTCTGTCAAGATGAAGTAAAGTTTCTTGGCCACGTCGTATCGTAAGAAGGAATTGCTGCGGATCCAGGTAAAATCACTGCTATTCAAAACTGGAAATAGCCTAGTACTCCCACAAAAGTCCGAAGTTTTCTTGGATTGGCTAGTTATTACTAGAAGTACGTTAAAGATTTTTCGAAGATATCTAGTCACTTAACAAAGCTTACAAAGAAGCACGTAAAGTTCAAGTGGACTCCAGAATGTGAGGAGGCTTTTGAGAAGCTGAAATTAAGATTAACGACTGCTCCAGAGTTAACGATTATTGATGGCAATAAAGACTTGAAAGTCTGGACAGATGCCTCTAGAGAAGGCCTTGGTGCAGTATTAATGCAGAGAGGTCAAGTGGTTGCTTATGCTAGTCGTCAGCTGAAACCGTGTGAGAAGAATTACGTTACTCATGATCTTGAGTTGTTGGCTATCGTATTCGCTTTGAAAATCTGGAGACACTATCTTCTGGGTTAGAAATTCGAACTGTTTATAGATCACCAGTTGCTAAAGTATCTGTTCACTCAATAAGGCTTTGAATCTGAGGCAGCAACGTTGGCTAGAGTTCCTTGCAGCATACAATTTTGAGATTCTGTACACTCCAGGGAAAGCCAATGTCGTGGCCGATGCGCTGAGTAGAAAGAATGTAATGATCGCCAGTTTTATTATTACGACTTCATTGATTGATAAAATATGGTATCTTCAGAAGGATAATCACTTCATTCAGAATATCCGAGAAAGAATACAGAAAGACGAACACTTGAGTTTCCAGATGGATAACCAAGGGATTCTAAGGCTAAAGGGTCGAATTTGTGTTCCTAACATTTCTGAGCTCCGAAAGGAAGTGCTGGAAGAATGCCACAAGTCAAAACTTAGTATCCATCCAGGAGTATGCAAAATGTATAATGACATCAAACGCACTTTCTGGTGGAGGTCAATGAAGAGAGACATTTCTTTATATGTTAGCCGATGCCCTACTTGCCAACTAGTCAAAAGTGACCAACAGAAACTTGCTGGATTGTTGCAACCGCTGGACGTTCCAAGTTGGAAGTGGGAACATATTTCCATGGACTTCATAGATGGTTTGCCCAGAACCAGAAAAGGAAATGACAGTATTTGGGTGATCGTAGATCGCTTCACGAAGACTGCCCATTTCATACCTGTTAAATCGAACAGAACTGCTCAGAGTCTGGCGCAGATATATTTCAAGGAAATTGTTAGACTACACGAAGTGCCGATCAGTATAGTTAGTGATAGAGATCCAATATTTACTAGCGAATTCTGGGAGGCATTTCAAGTAGAACTGGGAACAAAGCTGAATCTAAGCACTGCTTATCATCCTCAGACAGATGGTCAGACTGAGAGGGTGAATCGTATGCTAGAAGATTTATTGCGGCTTGTGTTCTAGATTTTGGTGGATCATGGGAAGACCATTTGCATTTGGCTGAGTTCTCATATAACAACAGCTACCAAGCGAGCCTGACAATGTCACCATTCGAAGCATTGTATGGTAGACCGTGCCGATCTTCTGCTTGTTGGGTCGAACCTGGTAATAGGCTTGTATTGGGACCTGATATGATCCGTGAAGCTGCCGACAAAGTCGATTTCGTTAAGAAACGATTACTAGCCGCCCAAAGCCGACAGAAAAGCTATGCAGACAAGAGAAGAAGAGATATATCATTTGCTTTTGGTGACTATGTATATTTGAAAGTATCTCCGATGAGAGGAGTTATCCGATTTGGTAAAACAGGCAAATTGGCGCCCAAAATCATTGGTCCGTTTCCTATCCTTGAACGGATTGGAACCCTCGCTTACAGAATTCAATTGCCCGATTGGTTGCCTGGGGTACATGATGTATTTCACGTATCTGAACTTCGAAAACATGTTCATGACCCAGACTTGGTTGTGGAAGAAGCCGCCCAACAGGATATTGAAATTACTCCAGAATTGGCTGTGAGAAGAGAGCCACTAAAGATCATTGGCAAAGAAACCAAAGAACCGAGGAACAAAAAGGTTCACTTAGTCAAAGGGCAATGGAGTGGAGATCTGCGAGATTGTACTTGGGAAACTGAGGAGAGCATTCAGAAAGCCTATCCTAGGTGTCGAGTGGATATCTGTGATCGACTCCGGTGCAAGGTACATTTACCATATTTCGAAATTTCCAGTTGTTCTCTACTTTGTTGTTATTTTCCTTTCATGGATGTGAACTTTTAATTCTATAGTATGAATGATTTTAAAAGAGTATAGGAATTGATTATTACATTTTTGAAAAGTTAAAAATAAAATTGATTGTTGTTTGTGCGGTGTGATAGTGGATTTGATTAATTAAATTTTTAGAACGATAGTTAATTTAATTAATACGAGAATGAATAGTAAAATTTATTCGATTATATCACGTATTGAACTGGTTTAAAAATAGATAGAAACATATACATGTGCATTATATATGTTTGAACAGGTAAATGGATTAGCTGTTGAGTAAAGAATTTATTTTCATGCCCAACAAATTGGTAAACCTTAATGAGTTGGATGCGAAATATTATTATATCAACTCCTGTGAATGCCATTGGATGCGGAGTGCTGGTTATTCTGTATGTAATAATAAACGTCGCAATAGGATAGTAACAATTAATTTTGAACTACACTACATGGCATACTTCTTGAAGATAGGCATACTTCATCATATACCACATAAGCATTTGGATCTTGTGTGACGAGGTTGAAGATTTACCATACGAGCGAGAGGCTTGTATGGCGATGACTATATATTACAGGTTGAACTGATGACTGATATGGATCATATAAAAATTGTAACGATAAATTGCCAAATTAATAAAAACCCCACACGGGTCTAGAGTTGACAATAATCACGTCTCTCTAGTTATGGGATAAGGCACATGGATTATTTATTTCCCACACGGGACGAGGTGACGAGAATTTATTCTCTGGAGTAATTAAAAATACACACTCCCTCAGGCTTAGGCAGGGTGACGAGAATTTATTCTCTGGAGTTATTATCTATACACGCTCCCCTGTAAACACCAGAATATATCACTATAAATATGTGTATGCTTATTAGGATTTATTGGGTACCTAATACGGCCCAATAAATTTCCAAACCCCTCCCCGTTCAAAGGAGGTGATGGCGAAATTTTTCGAAAATTTAGGGTGTTAGCCAAATTTTTGAAGAATTAGAAAATTATTAGAAACTGAAAAGTTGAAGAATGGAAGCCAGATTGAAAGTAGATTTGGTAAATCAAACCACTTTCGACTTTGTTCCTTTTCGGGGACGAAAAGTTTTAAGTGGCGGAGATTGTAACGTCCCGGAAAATTTAAACCAATTTAAAATTTTAAATTGGCTATTTTAGTGGATTTTAAATATTTAAAATAATAACGATGAAAAGTGGGTTTGAATCGACGTTTGAAAATAAATATAATTAATTCTAATTATAAACAAGGCCTGAAATGGCGCGGTAGTTTCAAAATTTGAATTCAAGCTTTGACTGACTACACCGGGTGCAAATTAAAACAGATTTTAGTGAAACCAAAAATATTTAAATCTATTAGTGAATATCTTTCTAACAAACCTGAAAAATCGAAGTTTCATAGCCGAAAGCAAAAGTTACGGCCAAATGAATTTTTAGAAAGGTCGCTATATAGTTTATATAGCCCGTGAAAATGGCCATTTTGTAAACGACCTCAAAACTCGACGAAACCACTTTTGTTGGATCCGGGATGTCAAATTATTGCTAGGTTTCAAATTTCATAATTTTTGAAGCTAGTATGTGAGAGTGGCAAAGGAAAATGTGTTTGGTCGATTTCTATTAAATTGGATCGACCAGAAAAGGGCCATTTTGCAAACGACCTCAGAATTCGACGAAACTAGTTTTGTTGGAACCGTATCATCAAAATATAGCTAGATTTATTTTTCGGGAATTTTTAGAATCAGTGTGTGGCCCCGACAAATTGAAATGTACGTTCAAATTAAATATTGAATGTTTTATATTTTAATTTGAATGAAAACTGACTAAAACATTTGAATGGGCCTTCGAAACATATCCCATTGTGTTCGGAATGGGGGTATTTAGCTAGGGCCGACAGTCATTGGGTCTGGATTGGGGTTCGTGTGAGAAAGAGGGTATTTTTGGATTTTTAAAATTTATAAATATAAAAAAAATCTCATTGGTCAAACCTTTTTCACTCTCCCCGGTAACACCCCGGACGACGGCGGTAACCCCTCAGTTGCTTCCCTTTCCGATTTCTCCTTCCACACTCAATAAAAACCCATGCCCCAGTTGAGTTTCTTGTAGATCGCCTCATGAGCTTCAAATCCATATAAGATTTGCAATATATAGTCGCTTCATTCAGGATATACGGGCCTCGAAAGTCGAGCCCTTTGAACCGCCGCCGTGGCCATGTCTGACCACCGAGTGGGCCCCACCGCCACGCGCAGGTGCGCCGTTCCTCCCCCTCTGACGCTGCAAAGGCCGATCGACGAATAGCTACACGGATTCGAAGAAAAATCGAAACCTAGTTTCGAACCTTTCAGCTGAGGTACGCCTGATTTTAAAATAAACAATATTATAGCACTTTAAAGCGCTACAGTTTTTGATTTCACTGTAAAAATCATATCTTTTACGTTTTTTAATGAATTTTAGTGAAACAAGAGACAGTGGACTCGTGTGGATGTCTTCTACATTCTAGAAGAGACCGCATATTTTTCTGAGCCTTCTGCTATTTTTGGTAGAGTGGAACCCAATGTGAGATTTCTGAATTATAAACGATATGGAAGACGACAATGTATAAATTATATAGTCTATGTATGAGTCATATAAGCGTTGTACACCTTATGTATAAGCATTGTATAAGTTGTACGTTCGATGTATAAGTTATTTATGCGTTGTAAAAATTATATATGTGTTGAAATAGAAGTGAAATTACTTTTATATATATATATATATATACGCCCCTCGTCCACAAACCATGGACGATATTTATTGGTTGTGATTGATGTGAAAATTGGTCGATAGCGAATGGTTGATTAGAATTGTTTGTGGTTGAAATTGATTGATTGTGGTTAAAAAATACCCGTTTGTGGTTGAGAATTATTTGGTTGAAATCACATAGGTTTAGTTTGTGGAAAAGAAAGAAAAAAAATATACATGCCGCCTGCGTGCGAACTAGATGCATTAAATCCCCATTGTCAAAAGCTGCGAGGCTTTAAGGTAGAGCGAGGAGACGTACTAGGGACAGTCCCGGTTTTAACTACCCTGCCTTTATGCTGCCAAAATTTTGAATAATATTCATGTGCTAGAATTATTTTCATGTGTTGAAACTACCTTCATGTGTTGAATAGAAATTCATTCGTTGAATAGAAATTCATGTGTTGAATGGTATTCGTGTTTTAAATAAATTGTTTTAACAACAAAAATCACATTTTTATTTTATATATACGAACTAGAGAAAACATTCATGTATTGAATAGAAATTCATTCGTTGAATAGAAATTCATGTGTTGGATGGTATTCGTGTTTTAAATAAATTGTTTTATAATAAAAATCATATTTTTATCATCTATATGAATTATATAAAATAGTCGTATTTTGAAATAAATTGTTTTATAATAAAAATCATATTTTTTATCACCTATATAAGCTATATAAAACAGTCGTGTTTTGAAATAAATTGTTTTAAAATAAAAATAACATTCTTATCTTATATGTAAACTATATAAAATACTAGTGTTCGAAATAAATTGTTTTACATTAAAAATTACCTTATAACTATATAAAATAATTGGGTTTTGAAATAAATGGTTTTACAATAAAAATCATATTTTTATTATATACGTGAATTGTTAAAAAAAGTGAAGTGTTGAAATCAATGTCTGTATGATAAATATATCATTTTTATCAAATGTATAAAAAGAATATGGTTTTGAAATCGAAGAATAGATTATATTTATATATATATATATAATATAATTAAATTAAATCGAATAACGAAGCTGTAGTTCGTGTTTTGAAACCGTTATTTCAAACGGTTAGTGCGGGAGATCCAACCATCGGATTTTCCCGAAACCGAAACCGTTGGGTATGCTTTGAAAATATCTTTCCAACGACACCAACTTTGTAAAAATCCAACGGTTGGATTGTCTGGAATGTTTACTTCAAATCTGAAGGAAAACAGCGCCAGAATCGATTATATATATATAAATATAATTAAATTAAATCGAATAACAACGTTGCAATTCGTATTTTGAAATCGAAACTTCAAATGATTATACCGGGAGATCCGACCGTCGGATTTTCCAAAAACTGGAACTGTTGGATTCGTTTTGAAAAGATCTATCTAATGATATAAATTTTTTGAAGATCCAATGGTTATATTTTTAGATATGTGTAAGTCAAATCTGAAGAAAAACAGCGCGACGGCCGCGTTATGGCCTGAAGCGTTGTTTGAAAAAAATGGCTATTTTTAAATAACTAAAAATAGCGATAAATCGTTATAAAATATTATAAATGACATGGAATGTGAAATTTAGAAACTAATTGAAGGTTAGCTAAGTCGAATGGTTTCCTGGGTTTTGATCTGATGTTGGATTCGGCCTTCGGGGTTAATATTTGGGAAATCATTCTCTTATTGATTTACGGTTAGTGACTGATGAATTGGAATGAGGCGTATGTTGTGTTTGTGTAACACTTGTTTATTATATATGCGAGTTACTAAGAAAGACCGGATTTATCCCATTCTGAATAACTGAATCGACGATAAGAAATAGAAGATGAAGACGGTGATTGAAGACCTGAGATCTTCACCTCGGTTGGATGATAACTGATGTCCTGATTGGGAGGCATCCTGAAATATGGATAATGAGTGGTGATCGTCTAGGCGTACGTGGAGATCGATGGATATGCGAGGTATATAGTGCCTCTGATTTCATTCAAACCTAGAATGGACTTGTAAATGGACTGTGTGTCTGACATTGGAATTCATTCTGTGTGATTGATAGCCATCAGTTGTATGGTGTGAATTGCCTGTGTGGCATGCTAAGATGCAATGATCAAGGCTTCTGCTGAAAAACAAAGTCTTGTGGTTGATGATCAAAGCACGGCCTGTGTGGCATAACTTTGTGTATAACGTTAACTCGCGAGCCTCACACCCCGGTATGAACCAGAAATGGGAGAGGACATCAGGGAGGGCATGCGTTTCCTTCTAGCTAGAGGTGGTGTCAGTGCTTAAACTGGCTGACATTTATATTATTTTTACCTATGTGGTTGTTGCTGTTGCGAGGCGCCTTGGTTATATCGGTCGATCCGGGACTGAGGGAGTCATTCGTTGGCTCATTTACACCCCAAAGGGTAGGGACACGTAGTATTCAGGCATTTTTATCCACATCGAGTGGACCGGCCCTGCCGATTCAAGGACCCACCTGAATCTGGGTCCTGAGACATGGGCTAGATTGTATCGAAGTCGGTAAGGACTATCTTTTGCCTTGGTTCATGACGGAAATCCAATTTCTAAATACGACACCATGCGGTTTTGATTGTATATATATATGGCGACATGATATATGGTACCCATGCCGTCTATGATAGATAGTTATGATTGAAATTGTTTTTGAAACCTATAAACACTAGTAATAATATCAAATTCTTTTGTTTTATTCGTATCAAGCATATTTTGGTCGATATAAGGTAAAACTCTATCCTCCGATTTGCGTTGCATTGTGTGATGGGACTTGAGTCTTATATCGGCTTCATTTTTATAAAATAGCATTGCGATGTTTAAAGATTAATTGTTTTAAAGCACTGGCAATCCAATGGAGTAAACCCTTTCCGTGAAAGTGGCGTGGTCCTGTGATTAGCCATATTATGAAATGTGTTAATTAGATTTCTTATACCAGTCCCATGACTGACTCGTAGTTTGTTTCACTTGCAAACTCGGGTGCCCCTTTTTCTACACAGGCAGCCTTGTATTCAGGTTTTAGCAGGCTCTTTCTGGATAGCTGGATCTGAAGACGGATTCTATCATTTATCTCTTTTTATGCTGTTCAGCTCCTATTGTACATATTATGTTTATTTTCCACTGTAGACATTTATGTATAGCTGAACTGTATTTGTACTAAGTATGATCTTTTATACTGTGTAACTCTGATGTTTATGTTTATCCAGTGTATTATTTGTTCATTATCTGGTGTATCTATTTATTTCTGTTCTGCTGTTATCTGTTTATGTGTTATATTCCAAAGATTACCCTTGACACCGTAGTACGGGGTTTTGGGGTCGTCACAAAGATCCTGTGAATATAAATCTGCAAAACCAAAACTACTAGCTGCTCGTGTGGAAATAGGGACACCCAAGTTTAGGCTAAAACAATAAACTCTAGGTCAGTCATGTGACTGGTGTGAGAACTAAACAGTTATTTAAAACTTTACTTTAAATCAGTTATATCAAGAGACCACGCCATATAACACGGAACGGGTTTCCTCCCAAGAATACCAGTGCATATAACAAAACAGCGCAATGCTTTTTGGAAAAATGAAGCTATTATAAGACCCAGGCCCCATCAAACAATGCAACGCAAGCCGGAGGATAGAGTTTTCCCTTATAATAGCCAAACATGCTTGGTACGTTTAAAACAAATCATTCGATACTATTATAAGTGCATATTGTATAAAACAATTTCAAATATAGATGTATCAATCCTAGACGGCATGGGTACCATATATCATGTCGCCAATACTAGGCTCTATAATCAAAACCGCAATTGTCACGTATTGGAAGTTGGATTTCCATCTCTGAACCAAGGCAAGGGATCGTCCTTACCGCTTCGAGACTCTCTAGCCCGAGCCTCAGGACCCAGACTCAGGTGGGCCCTTGGATCGTCAGGGCCGGTCCACACAGAGTGGATTAAAAATACCGTAAACGTTATGCTATTCTGCTTTATGGGGGAATAAATGAGCCAAATGACTCCATCGGCCCCGGATCGACCGATATAACTGAGACGCCTCGTAATCCATCATCCACATAAGTAAAATGCCAGGGCATGTAAAACCCAAAACACCACTCCTAGCTAGAAACCAGCATATGTCCATTTCCCTGATGTCCTCTCCCATTTTTGGTTCACACCGGGGTGTGAGGCTCGCGAATTAATGCTACGCAAAGCTACGCTATATTGAAGTCGTGCTTTGATCATCAACCACAAGACTCTGTGTAACGTCGCACATTCTACGCATCGCAGGATCGTAGAATATTTATTTCTTTCACATACGAAGTTGTATGGTCATGTAACTTTGGGAGACGACTATTGGAGTCATTTCCCATGTTCGTGATTTTTGTCGATTTTTAAATGACTATTTTGCCCCTAGCTGATCTTGTTTTGGCCATAACTTTTTATTGGAAAGGTGTTTTGACTTGAAACTACTTCCATTGGCTCCAGATGATGGTTTACAATTCCATAGAGTGGCCACATTAGCCAAACGGACTCATCGTTTGGGAGATATGGCTGAAACAAGTTTCAGATGGTGAAAAATAGCTTAATTGGGCTTAACCGGGTGACTAACAGCTAGGCCCAATGGGTAATTTCGGGATTAGGAGTTTAAAAGGGTTGTTAAGGTTTGGAGAATATCTTTTTCTCATTTTTCAGCTGTCACTATTCATTCCTCTTAACCTAGCCATGGCCTCCACTCTCTAAATCTCTTCAAAACACCTCTAAACCACTTTCTAATTGAAGATTAGCCTAATCAACATCAAATTAAGGGGGAATATCACCAAAGCAAGGTTAGAGCTGCTGTGTTGCATTGGGAACAGCGCCAAACAGAGAATCATTTCAGATTTGGTATTCTATTTGTGGCCAAGGTGAGTGATTTGCATGGTTTTGCACTAATTATAGTTAATTAAGGGTAATTAGTGAAGATTAACGAAATTAGACATGATAAAATTTTGGAAAAATATTTATAAATTTGAAAATAATGTTTTAGGCATCTGTTAGAAAATTTGGTTGATTTGGTTAAGTTTTGTTAATCCTATCATTAGATTTTCCTTTACATGCTTAAGGGAAAATATGGGGTTTTGGCTATGTTTGATCCGTTTTAACCTATCAAATTGGTGTTTTGGTGTTTGTGGTCAGTTCTACATGTTGCTATGACTGTATGGTAGGCTTTGTGATTGATTAGAAAAGTTAGAATGGCCGAAAATGCCGTTGTATGGCGTAAAACAGTCATTGGAAGGGTTGTAGGAAATGTGCAGGACCCGGATCGGATCGCCCCTACCTACCACAACCCGACCCGATCATGGCCACCTCTCCACGAGTCGAAGTGTTTCTATTTAAGTTACATGAGCTGGATACTCCGATCCGAACCGCCTTCCACGTGAACTGCTTGTACCATCCGATTCAGAAGCTCCGACCCGATCCGATGGGTGAACACGATCCGAACCGATGTAGCGCCACGAGTGAAGGAGCCACGAACAGGTGCAGCGACCCGACCCGATCAGAAGGCATGACCCGACCCGGAGCAGGGACCACCTACGAACTGAACTGGAGCATGATGTCACGATCAGAAGTTTGGGCACCACGACATGATCAGATGCAGGTGGCTCGAACCGATCCGAAGGAGGATGATGACCATGGACCGAACTTATAAGTTTGAATGCGAGGCATGGGTTGCGAACCAAATGAAGACCGATCCGAAGGAGAAGTCGAAAACCTGAGATGCAAAGGTAGTCTAAGTGGGAAGTTTGTACTCAGGATCCAGTTGGGAACCAATGAGTTAACTTCATGATTGGACTTTGCTGCGGGACGTGTGCTAAGGAGTTGTCGATGTCTATAACTTTAGATCACTATGTATGGGAGGTACGAGGATTGATTCAGGGCCACAGTGGCCTAGATACGACTAGTGGGCTACAGACCAATGAAGTGGGATCATTTGAAAAGGGTTGGTCATGATTCCATGGGACAAGCTTGGTGGTAGCAGTAGTTGTACAATTCAAACTTCGTCATTACCTCAATAGGTCTAGTGATCGAAGTGGTGGATATCGTATGCTTTACGCACTGAGTGAGAGATGTGAGGATGGTTGTTATGTTTGATTTGTTTGCCATCATTATGACATGCACACCCCCACCCCCGTTATCTTTACACCATCTGTTTAGTGGCACCTTAGAGTATTGTATGATATGTAGTGCTAACTCTTTGGTTGCAGGTCCAGGTTCAGGTATGGTTTAGTATACCTATTATTGTTCTGTTTTGTTGCTTATCGCTCATACCAGACTTTTTGTCTGACCCAGAGTTTTATGTCTCTTCTTATTACTCTGGGTGCTCTCATGAGCAGACTAGAGACAGGTTAGGTGGTATGCACGAGTAGCTGTACCGGAGATGAGCAGGAGGCTTCCACGTTTGATACTTATATATATATAGATATTCTCCCTGCGTTGCTGCGGTCACTACTTTGGGCATTAGTGGTGTACCTTTCTTCCTTTTATTTAGAGACAGTAATTTGGAAAGTTGTAATAATATGTATTTGGATTTTCGCTACTCTAATGATGATGTTGATGTTGGTTTTAGTTATCAGCTTATGCACTGTCTAGCCTGTTTTATGTCAAGTATATTATTATTATATTTTGTTCCATGCGCTGTGAGACATTCTATAGGTTTTCGATTAGTTCAGTCTCTTCTTTCCTTTTTTTGGCGACCGTTCCGTGCTAGTCGAGCATGTGTACAACACACTTTCGGGGGAAATGCCGGCTGGTGCGGGGCTTGCCGTCACACTCTGCTTTTCAACAGAAGCCCTGATCATTTGCATCTCAGCATGTCACACAGGCAATTCACGCTATGCAACCGATGTCTATCAATGACACAGAATGAAATCCGATGTCAGACACACATCCATTTACAAGTTCGTTCTGGGTCTGAAAGAAACTGGAGGCACCTTATTCCTCTCCCATATGTCCAACACATGGGAGAGGCCCTCGCATATCCGTCAATCTCTAAGTACGTCTGGATGATCACCACTTATTACCTCGCCTTGGGGTACAACCCAATCAAGACATCAATAATCATCCAAACGATGTGAAGACCTCTGGTCTTCAACTACCATCTTCATCCTCGACATATCGTCGAACCAGTTATTCCAAGTGGGATAAACCCGGTCTTTCTGAATAACTCGCGTATATAATAAACATGTGCTATAAAGCCACAACATACACCTCATTCCAATCCAGAATATTTACTTATCCAAATATTCATATACTTTGGGAAAGGTTCCCATTAATTTTATCAAAGATAAATTATTTAAATTTATTCTTTAATATTCCTTTGGACATCAATTCAATCTAATTAAAGATGCATTAAAACTCCACTTGGTTTTAATCTTCCCAAAAATCAATATTAACGATTGTTTAACTTGGGAAATCATATCCTATCTTTAACTGGGTTAAAGAACCAAATATCATTTAAAACACGGTTTACGATGAACCCAAAACCACATTCCATTCAATCAGCCATTTAACCGTAAATTAGCCAGTGAACAATTCCCGAAGTAGTAACCCCGAAGGCCGAAACCAACATCAGATCCATACCTAGGAAACCATTCAACTTAACTAATCTCCAATTAGTTTCTGAGTTTCTTAACTCCGTTGGGCCTAAGAACACTATTATTAAAGATACCATTCACGACATCCCAAAATCACATTCCATTAACAATGGAATCCTTATGGAAAACAAATCGATATATATAATCGATATAAACTTCCATATCCAACCGATAATATTAATGGAATAACGACAAGGCCTTTTAAATTCCATATATATTAACCGCCTTCCTCTATAAAAGCTTACTTCGATTATTACCAAATCAAATTCCATTCAATTCCAATTTAATATGTTAAATTGGAAAATTTTACTTTGGAAAATCTCCTTTAAATCTAAATAAAAGATTTATAAATTCCAAATCCCATTTGACTATAAATCAGGTAAAAGTACGACTGTCGCTAAAACACAGTTCATAACAAACCCAATTCACATTCCATCAGTCTCTAACCGTAAATTAGTAAGAGAACAATCCCATAAGTATTTACCCCGAAGGCCGAAACCAACATCAGATCAATACCTAGGAAACCATTCAACTTAACTAATCTCCAGTCAGATTCTAGTTTTCTTAAATCCATTGGGTTTAAGAACAATATTATTAAAGATACCATTCAGGACAAACCCAAAATCCAATTTGATATTAAATACAAGGCTCTGAATAAAAAATATATCGGCTTATATTCATTATCAAATTCTGAAATCAACAAATATCGTATTGGAAATAGCGATATATATATATCTTTCAAATTTCCATAACAATATCTGTATAATCACGAAATCCAACATCGAAATATTCCGAAGACAATTTCAATTCAAATCCATTTTCAATTTATATATTAGAAATTATGTTATTTTAAAAACCATTTCAAATCCAATTTATTTATTTTAAAAATAGTTGGATTATAATTCTAGTTCATAACTAGTTCATTTCGATAAAAAAAATCTATTTTTATCTTTACAAATATGGGATTTTTCACCCTAATTCTTTCCAAATCATTTCTTATAATTTTACACTAATTATTGATATTTTTAATAATTTTATCAAGGCCCGTACAGTCGATTACCATAAAAGGCCATCGAACTGCACTTAGAACGACCTTTTCCAAATTTGATTGGGACATGATTCCAAATCCAACTGTTATATTTCTAATTTCTTGTATTCTTTAGAAATATCTTTTCGATACGAACCCAACGGTTCTGGTTTTAGGAGAATCCGACGGTTGGATCTACCGTAATACCCATTCGAAGTCAATGGTCGAAATTTGCGAACTACCGCGGCGCGGTGCGTTCTATTCAGGCCATTATATATATATATATATATATATATATGTATATGTATGTATGTATGTATGTATGTATGTATGTATGTATGTATATTTCGACGATTTCCATTCAAAACATATTTTATAAATCGTTTTAAATTCGTTTTTCAAAACAATTTCAACTTCACATTCAATTTCTAATCAAAATTGAATATTCCATATCATCGATATATAAATGATAATATTTTCAAAACATTAGATTTTGAAATCAATTCCTTTTCGATATTCATTATATAAATGAATGAAATCGATATAAATATCGTCTATGTCAAAATGGCGTCGATCTAATCAACACGGCTTTATATATTTAAATATTTTCGTGTCCATCCCAAATCGAACATCAAAATCATATTTTGATTATTTTCTGAATATTATTTGAAAATATTCGTTATTTTAAAATAACCGTTATTTTAAAATATTCATTCCCTTTGAACTGGAATCAGACACAGTCAATTACCATATAATGTGATTATATGGATTTCATACACACATGTATACTACAACAATCAAACACAGTCAACCATCATCCAAAGTGCATTCTACACTGTATAAGCATCAAACATAAATATTTAACGCTTACAACAGTCTGTCAATCAATCGATCGACATAAAACTAAATATTGGGATTAGTGTATGCCCAATATCATCTCAATACCCGTGTGGGGTTTGAATAAACAAATAATGAATTTTATTTGTGCAGTTAGGCGATGTTTAAAATTTATCATCCCAATCAATATCAGCCAAATGTGTGTACATAAACAAATCGTCCAATTTGTTTATAAATATTTATTTCATTCATATACACGTTAAAAAATATTTTTTTAACTATATAAAATATTTCATTCCATTCCACGTCACACAATCAATTTTCACAACACATCAGTCAAACAAACAAGTCATCCATGGTCTGTGGACAACGAGTGTCGGGTGCTGCTAAGCACTGTCTGCATCCTAGTATATATTTTAACTAGAAAATAAAATAAAAGTGAGGATTTCTCACCTTTGGGTTCCACTCCGTCATTCTTTATTTTTGAACGGTTCAGATTTTTCCGAAATTCCAATGCGACCTTTTCCTGCTGTTCATAGTAAAAATCACATTTTTATTATGATGATTATATATTTAAAATCACATTTTTACATCGCTACTTCATATATAAAAATCCAATTTATTTTATAAATCAAAATCATATCTTTCTAACGCTACTGCATATGTAAAGATTATATTTTTATAACGTTATTCATATAATAAAAATCATATTTTTATTTTGCTAACATCATAATAAAAATCATATTTTTATATTCTTCTCTTCTTGATAAAAGTTATATTTTTACATAATTCTCTTCATGATAAAAATTATATTTTTATATATATAAAAATTATTTTATTATCTAACTAAAAATCTCTTCTTTATATATTTAAAAATCTTACCTTTTTCATTTTCAAAATCCTGCCCTTTTCACAAATAAAAATCGTATTGTTATATCATGAAAAATCTATCTTTCATAACATCAGCAATCTATTTTCCTATAGTCAAAATCATACCTTTACATAAGTAAAAATTCATATATTTACATACGTAAAAATCATACCTTTACATGTTTAAAAATCAGATTTTTATATTCATAAAAATCATATTTTTATATAATCTAAAATCCTATCTTTATACAATGCCATTTTATTTTTAAAACTGATTTTATATATAAAACCCAATTTTTAAATTCCTTAACCTAAATAAACTATTTAATTACACTTATAAAAAAAACTTACTGATTTCTTCAGCGAAGGGGTTCGACGTCGGATTTGGAAGACCGAGGAGGAGCTCGCGCAGGTCGCGATGGTGCTGGTGGGGGGTCGGAGCGTCGGCCTGGTGGTGGAGCGATGGAAGAAAAGTGGCAACGGGGGAGGAGGTTTGGATCGAACTGGGGGGGGGGGAAGGAGGTGGTGTAGGAGGATGGTGGTGGGTCCTACGGTGGAGCGACGGTGGTGGAACGCCAGGAGGGCGATGATGATGGGTATCGAGCAACGGTTTCCCTTTTTTATTTGAGATCTGTTTTGAATGGTTGAATTCTGAAGGTAGAGAGAGAGAGAGGAAGGAAGTATATATATTAATATATATTTAATTAATTTAATTTTCAAAAAGCATCTTTTTATTTCAAACTCGAAATCAAACCCACCGACTGTGGTCCATAACTAATTACCCCCATTTCGAACACAATGGGATATGTATCGTAAGCCGACTCGACTGTTATGATCAGTTTTCGTCAAAATCAAAATATAAACCTATATATTGAATTTGAACGCACATTACAATTTACCAGGGCCACATACTAACTCTAAAATTTCTAGAAAAATTATTTCGAGGTTCGTATCAATGATACGATCCTAATAAAACTAATTTCCTTAAATTTGAAGACCGTTTGAAAAATGGCCATTTTCTTGTTGATCCAAATTGACTAAAACTATCAAAACACGTTTTCCTTCGCCACGCTCACATATTGATTCGAAAAATCATGAATTTTGGAATCTAGCATTAATTTGACATCCTGTATCCAACAAAATTGGTTTCGTCGAAAACGGAGGTTGTTTTCAAAATTTCCATTTTTAAGGGCTAAAATTCTATAGCGACTATTCTGAATTTTCATCTGGGCATAACTTTTTATTCCCGCTATGAAATTTCAATTTTTCGAATTTGTTCGAAAGATATTTCCAAATAGATTCTAATATTTTTGCTTTTGCTGAAATCCGGTTTATTTTGAATCTTGTACATTCATTTGGAATTTGAAATCGAATTTTCGAACTACCGCGCCATTTTCAATTCCTTTTATATTTAAAATAAAATATTTATACTCTAACGTTGATTCAAATAAATATATACGTTCTAATTCTATTCAAAATAAATTTCTCGTCGTTATTATTTAAAATAATTCGTTTTAAATATCCAAAATTCACTAAAAGGGCCAAAATAAAAAATTTAAATTGGCTCAGATTTTCCGAGTTGTTACAATCTCTTCAACTTAAAATCTTTTCGTCCTTGAAAACGAACGGAGCTGAAAGTTGTTTTACTAATCAACTCAACTTTCATTATTTTCATTATGGATTAAGTTCTTAAACTTTTCAGTTTCTACGAACCTATCAAACTTTTCAAAAATTTGGCTAACACCCTAAATTTTCAAAAAATTTCGCCATAACCTCCCCTGTACGAGAGCACCGGGAAAATCCCAAAATTTCTATACAGGCCTCTCCAATCCAAAAAGAAAAAGAAACAGCCAAGCGACTAGCTAATCGACTCATAAAATCATCAAAAACCCAAGAAATTAGTAAATATGTACCTATTTGTCGGGTATACAATTTTATTCCTCTTCTCTAGCCTCCTTGTTCAATATATATACATGTATATGCATGCAATTCCAAATAATTTTCAATACAGTTCAATATTTGGTTCGATTTGGCCTAAATTTACCTTTCTTTCATATGTTGGTTTAAAGGAATAATCATACAACACAACCATAAATCAATTAGTTGATTAGCTTTTCAAATTCATAACTTTGATTCATAGTCCAAAAATCAGATTTTTGATGCCAAATCACAACAATAAGCCCTATTTAGTTTTGGTTCTCACACCACTTAATTGGAATCATATAGAAATCCCGCTTTTGAAACTTGAACATAAATACTGATGATGTCGGACATCACCAGAATTATCCACGAGTGACTAGAGTGTGATTCTATATCTACCTGGTATATTAAAACTTCGAATACACGTTTGCAAGGCGTACATGAAAAATCTTTATATATTGGATTGTCCAAATCAATTTACAATAAATATTCAAATACGTATAATATGATTTAAATTTTCAAAACAAAGCTTGTTTTCATTTTAAAAATATACTCTTCACATTTGTGACGACCCCAAACCCCGTACTGACGGCGGCAAGGGTAATCTTTGGAATATAACACAAAAACAGATAATAGCAGAACAGAAATAAATAAATACACCAGATAATGAACAAATAGTACACTGGATAAACATAATCATCAGAGTTACACAGTATACAGGATCTAACTTAGTACAAATACAGTTCAACTATACATATATGTCTACAGCGGAAAAACAAATATAATGTACAATAGGAGCTGAACAACATAAAAAGAGATAAATGATTGAATCCAGCTTCAGCTCCAGCTATCCAGAGAAAGCCAGCTAAAACCTGAATACAAGGCTGCCCGTGTAGAAAAAGGGGCACCCGAGTTTGAAAGTGAAACAAACTATGAGTCAGTCATGGGACTGGTATGAGAAATCTACTCAACACATTTATAATATGGCTAATCACATGACCACGCCACTTTCATGGAACGGGTTTACTCCATCGGATTGCCAGAGCTTTAAAAACAAACAATTCTTTAAACATCGCAATGCTTTTATAAAAATGAAGCCATTATAAGACTCAGTTCCCATCACATAATGCAACGCAAACCGGAGGATAGAGTTTTACCTTATAATGGCCAAAATATGGTTGATACGAATAAAATAAAAGCAATTGATATTATTACTAGTGTTTACATGTTTCAAAAACAATTTCGAATCATAACTATCAATCATAGACGGCATGGGTACCATATATCATGTCGTCATATATATACACAATCAAAACCGCACGATGTCGTATTTGGAAATTGGATTTCCGTCATGAACCAAGGCAAAAGATAGTCCTTAACGACTTTGAGATGCTCTAGCCCGCCCCTCAGGATCAGAGCTCGAGTGACCCTTGGATCGTCAGGGCCGGTCCACCGATGTGGATTAAAATTCCTAAACAATGCGTTTCCCCGCCCTATGGGGCGTAGGTGAGCCAACGAATGGCTCCATCGGACCCGGATCGTCCGATCTAACCGAGGCGCCTCGCAACTGTAATAGCCACATAAGTCAAACTCGTCAGGGCATGTAAAACCACTGACGCCACTTCTAGCTAGAAAGAAACGCATGTCCTCCCTGAGGTCCTGCTCCCATTTCTGGTTCATACCGGGGTGTGAAGCCTGCGAATTCATGTTATACACAAAGCCACGCCACACAGGCGGTGCTTTGATCATCACCACAAGACTTTGCTTTTCAACAGAAGCATTGATCATTGCATCTTAGCATGCCACACATGCAATTCACGCCGTGCTACTGATGACTATCAATCACACAGAATGAATTCCAATGTCAGACACACAGTCCATTTGCAAGTCCGTTCTGGGTCTGAACGAAACCGGAGGCACTATATACCTCGCAAACCCATCGATCACCACGTACGTCTGGATGATTACCACTCATTATCCATATTTCGGGATACCTCCAAATCAGGACCTCGATTACCATCCAAACGAGGTGAAGATCTCCGGTCTTCGACCACCGTCTTCATCTTCGATTTCTTATCGTCGATTCAGTTATTCAGAATGGGCTAAACCCGGTCTTTCTGAGCAACTTGCGTATATAATAAACAAGTGCTACAAAAACACTACTACGCATCATTTCAATTCATTAGTCACTAATCGTCAATCAGTAAAAGAACGATTTCCCAAATATTAACCCCGAAGGCCGGAACCGACATCAGATCAATACCCAAGAATCCATTCAACTTAGCCAACCTTCAGTTAGTTTCTAAATTTCACATCCTTATAGTTTTTAATATTTTATAACGATTTATTGCTATTTTTATTTATTTTAAAATAGCCAATTTATTCAAAACGACGCTTCGGGCCATAACGCGGCCGTGGCGCTGTTTTTCTTCAGATTTTATTTACACATATCTGAAAATCTTACCGTTGGATCTTCACAAAATTTACATCATTAAAAAGATCTTTTCAAAACGAATCCAGCGGTTCCAGTTTCGGGAAAATCGGACGGTCGGATCTCCCGGTATAATCGTTTGAAGTTTCGGTTTCAAAATACGAACTGCAGCATTGTTATTCGATTTAATATAATTATATTTTTATATATATATAAATATAATCGATTCTGGCGATGTTTTTCTTCAGATTTGAATTAAACATTCCAGACAATCCAACCGTTGGATCTTTACAAAGTTGGTGCCGTTGGAAAGATATTTCCAAAGCGGACCCAACGGTTGCGGTTTCGGGAAAATCCGATGGTCGGATCTCCCGCACTAATCGTTTGAAATCACGGTTTCAAAATACGAACTACGGCTTCGTTATTCGATATATTTTAATTCTATTTATATATATATCGATTCTTCGATTTCAAAGCTATATTCTTTTCATACATTTGATAAAAATGATATTTTTTCTAACTGTCTTCTATTTCAACACTTCACTATTTTTAACAATTCATGTATATAGTAAAAATATGATTTTTATTGTGAATCGATTTATTTCAAAACACGACTATTTTATATAGTTAATATAGGTGATAAAAATAGGATTTTTATTATAAAACAATTTATTTCAAAACACGATTATTTTATATAGTTCATATAGATGATAAAAATATGATTTTTATTATAAAACAATTTATTTCAAAATATGAATACCATTCAACACATGAATTTCAATTCAATGAATGAATTTCGATTCAACACATGAAGGTTTTCTATAGTTCATATATATAGATGAAAAAGTGATCTTTATATTTAAAACACGAATACCATTCAACAGATGAATTCTATTCAATGAATGAATTTCGATTCAACACATGAAGGTTTTCTATAGTTTGTATATATAGATAAAAAGGTGATTTTTATATTTAAAAACACGAATACCATTCAACACATGAATTCTATTCAACGAATGAATTTCAATTCAACACATGAAGGTTTTCTATTCAACGAATAAATATAGTTTCAACAAATTAAAATAATTCTAACACATAAATATTATTCAAAATTTCGGCATCATAACGGTAGGGTAGTTAAAACTGGGACCATCCCTAATACGGCTCCTCACTCTACCTTAAAGCCTCGCAGCTTTTGACAATAGGGAATCATGCATCTAGTTCGCACGCAGGCGGCATGTATATTTTTTTCATTTCCATAAACTAATCCTATGTGGTTTCAACCAAATATTTCTCAACCACAAACGTGTATTTTTCAACCACAATCAATCAATTTCAACTACAAATAATTTCAATCAACCATTCGCTATCAATCAATTTTCACACCAATCACAACCAATAAATATCGTCCATGGTTTGTGGATGAGGGGCGTGTGTGTATATATAAATATATATATAGCATTTCACTTCTATTTCAACACATATATAATTTTTACAACGCATATACAACTTATACATCGAATGTACAACTTATACAACGCTTATACAAGAGGTGTACAACGCTTATATAACTCATACATCGACTATATAATTTATACATCGTCGTTTTCCATATCGTTTAAAAATTAGAAATCTCACATTGGGTTCCACTCCACCAAAAATAGCAGAAGGCTCAGAAAAATATGCGGTCTCTTCTAGAAGGCAGAAGACGTCCACACGAGTCCACTGTCTCTTGTTTCACTGGATTTCGACAACATAAGAAAAAGATATGATTTTTCAAAGTTTGCAATGGTTTAAAGGTGTTAAAACAGTTGAAAATAAACAAGGCTGTATACCTTATTTGAATCTTCAAAACTAGGTTTTGGGTTTTCGTCAAATCTGTGCGGCTTGAGACCGAACCACCTACGCCACGTCGAAGAGCTTAGAGTGGCGCGTCGTCGCCTGGGAGGGGGTTGAACTCGGCGGTCGGAGCTGTCCACGGCGGCGGTTGAAAGTCGAGATCTTCCTGGCGCCGATTCTCCCAATCCACACAACGAAAAAAATCCCAACCAGGTATGGATTTGAAGAGCTCGGGAAGATCTTCAAAAAGTTCAACTGTGGCACGATAATTCGGCGTGGATTGTGAGAAAAAGAAGAGATAAGGATTGAAGAGGGCTCCACCTATAATCGACTGTCGGGGAGAGAGAAGAATAATTTTCTGACCAACGAGGATTTTTCTTTAATTTATATATTTTAAAATTTCGAAAATACCCCCTTTCACACACGAACTCCAATCCAAACCCAACGACTATCATCCCCAGCGTTTTACCCCCATTCCGAACACAATGGAATATGTTTCGAAGGCCCATTCGAATGTTTCAGTCAGTTTTCCTTCAAATTAAAATATTAAACATTCAATATTTAATTTGAACGTACACTTCAATTTGCCAGGGCCACAAACCGATTCGAAAAATTCCAGAAAAATAAATCTGGTTATGTTTTGACGATACGGTCCCAATAAAACTAGTTTCTTCGAATTCTGAGACCGTTTGCGAAAAGGCCCATTTCTGGTCGATCCAATTTAACTATAATTGACCAAAACACATTTTCCTTTGCCACGCTCACATACTAGCTTCAAAAATTATGAAATTTGAAACCTAGAAATAACTTCACATCTCGGATCCAACAAAAGTGGTTTCGTCGAATTCCGAGGTCGTTTGCAAAATGGCCAATTTCACGGGTTATATAAATTCCACATCGACCTTTCTGAAAATTCATTTGGCCATAACTTTTGCTTTTCGCTATGAAACTTCGATTTTTCAGATTCATTAGAAAGGTATTCAGTAAAAGATTTAAATATTTTTGGTTTCTCTCAAATCCGTTTTGTTTTGCAACCGGTACAGTCAGTCAAAGTTTGAATTCAAATTTTGAAACTACCGCGCAATTTCAGGCCTTGTTTATAATTCAAAGTAATTATATTTATTTTCAACTTCGATTCAAACTCACTTTTCCTTGCTATTATTTAAAATATTTATTTTAAATATTTAAAATCCACTATTTTAGCCAATTTAAAATTTTTAAATTGGTTCAGATTTTCCGGGTCGTTACAATCTCCCCCACTTAAACTTTTCATCCCCGAAAAGGAACAAAGTCGAAAGTGGTTTGATTAATCAACTCTACGTTCAATCTGGCTTCCATTCTCCAACTTCTCAATTTCTGAGAATTTTCAAATTCTTCAAAAATTTGGCTAACACCCGAAATTTCCGAAAAATTTCGCCATAACCTCCTTTGTACGGGGAGAGGTTTGGAAATTTATTGGGCCATATTAGATACCCAATAAATCCTAATAAGCATACACATATTTATAGTGATATATTCTGGTGTTCACAGGGGAGCGTGTATTGATAATAACTCCAAAGAATAAATTCTCGTCACCCTGTCAAAGCCTGAAGGAGTGTGTATTTTAATTGCTCCAGAGAATAAATCCTCGTCACCTCGTCCCGTGTGGAAAGTAAATAGTCCATATGCCGTATCTAATAACTAGAGAGACGTGATTATTGTCAACTCCAGACCCATGTGGGGTTTTTATTAATCTGGCAATTTTATCGTTACATTTTAAATAGTCCATATCAGTCATCAGTTCAACCTGTAAAATATAGTCATCGCCATACAAGCCTCTCGCTCGTATGGTAAATCTTGCACCTCGTCACACAAGCTCCAAATGCTTATGTGGTATATGATGAAGTATGCCTATCTTCAGAAATATGCCATGTAATGTAGTTCAAAATTAATTGTTACTATCCTATGGCGACATTTATTATTACACACACAATAACCAGCACTCCGCATCCAATGGCATTCACAGGAGTTTATATAATAATATTTCACATCCAACTCATTAAGGTTTACCTATTTGTCGGGCACGCAAATAAAATCTTTACTCAACAGCTATCCATTTACCTGTTCAAACATATATAATGCACATGTATATATTTCTATCTATTTTCTAATCAATTCAATGTGTGATTTAAATGAATAAATCCTACCATTATTCTCTTATTGATTAAATTAACTATTGTTTCAACAATTTTAATTAATCAAATTTACTATCACACAACACAAACAACAATCAATTTGTTTTTAACTTTTCAAAATCATACAAATTAATTCATACACTCTTTTTAAATTAAGCAGACTATAGAATTAAAAGTGCATATCCATGGAAAGAAAATAACAACAAAGTAGAGAACTAATTGGTAATGCAAAGTATAGTAAATGTACCTTGCACTGGAGTCAATCAGAGATATCTACTTGACACTTAGGATAGGCTTTCTGAATGCACTCCTCAGTTTCCCAAGTACAATCTCGCGGATCTCCACTCCATTACACTTTGACTAAGTGAACTTTCTTGTTCCTCAGCTCTTTGGTTTCTTTGCCGATGATCTTTAGCGGCTCTCTTCTCACAGCTAGTTCTGGAGTAATTTCAATATCCTGTTGAGCTGCTTCCTCCACGATCAAGTCTGGATCATGAACGTGCTTTTGAAGTTGAGATATGTGAAAGACATCATGCACTCCAGGCAACCAATCAGGCAGTTTAACCCTATAAGCAAGCGTTCCGATCCGTTCAAGAATAGGAAACGGACCAATGAATTTGGGCGCGAACTTCCCAGTTTTACCGAACCGGATAACTCCTCTCATTGGCGATACTTTCAAATATAAATAGTCGTCAACAGCAAACGATATATCTCTTCTTCTCCTATCGGCATAGCTCTTTTGTCGGCTTTGAGCGGCGAGTAATCGTTTCTTAATAAAACCGACTTTGTCGGCAGCTTCTCGGATCATATCTGGCCCCAACACAAGTCTATTACCGGGTTCGACCCAACAAGCAGGGGATCGGCACGGTCTACCATACATTACTTCGAATGGTGACATTGTCAGGCTCGCCTGGTAGCTGTTGTTATAAGAGAACTCAGCCAAATGCAGATGGTCTTCCCATGATCCACTGAAATCTAGAACACAAGCCCGCAATAGATCTTCTAGTATACGATTCACCCTCTCAGTCTGACCATCTGTCTGAGGATGATAGGCGGTGCTTAGGTTCAGCTTTGTTCCCATCTCTACTTGAAATGCCTCCCAGAATTTGCTAGTAAATATTGTATCTCTGTCACTGACTATACTGAGCAGCACTCTATGTAGCCTAACAATTTTCCTGAAGTATATTTGCGCCAGACTCAGAGCAGTTCTCTTTGATCTGACAGGTATGAAATGGGCGGTTTTCGTGAAGCGATCTACGATCACCCAAATATTGTCATTTCCTTTTCTGGTTCTGGGCAAACCATCAATTAAGTCCATGGAAATATGTTCCCACTTCCAACCAGGAACGTCTAGCGGTTGCAATAATCCAGCCAGTTTCTGTTGGTCGCTTTTGACTAGCTGGCAAGTAGGGCATCGGCTAACATATAAAGAAATGTCCCTCTTCATCGACTTCCACCAGAAAGTGTGTTTGATGTCATTATACATTTTGCTTACTCCCGGATGGATACTAAGTTTTGACTTGTGGCATTCATCCAGTACTTCCTTTCGGAGCTCGGGAATGTTAGGAACACAAATTCAACCTTTCACCCTTAGAATCCCCTCATTATCAACTTGGAAACTAGAGGGTTCGCCCTTTTGAATTATCTCCCTGATCTTATGAATGAAGTGATCATCCTTCTGAAGAGCAGATATTTTATCTATCATTGAAGTTGTGATAATAAAACAGGCGATCATTTCATTCTTTCGGCTTAACGCATCGGCCACGACATTGGCTTTCCTGGGAGTGTATATAATCTCAAAGTCATATGCTGCAAGAAACTCCAGCCAACGTTGCTGCCTCAGATTCAAGTCCTTCTTGGTGAACAGATACTTTAACGACTGGTGATCTGTAAACAGTTCAAATCTCTCACCCAGAAGACAGTGTCTCCATATTTTCAAGGCGAATACTATAGTCAATAACTCAAGATCATGAGTTACGTAGTTTTTCTCATGTGGCTTCAGCTGACGGCTACCATAAGCAATCATTTGACCTCTTTGCATTAACACTGCGCCAAGGCCCTCTCTAGAAGCATCTGTCCAGACTTTCAAATCCTGATTGCCATCGATGATGGTTAACACTGGAGCTGTCGTTAATCTTAACTTTAGCTCTTCAAAAGCCTCTTCACATTCTGGAGTCCATTTGAATTTTGAGTGCTTCTTTGTGAGCTTCGTTAAGTGACCAGATGTCTTCGAAAAGTTTTTAATGAACTTCCAGTAATAACTGGCCAATCCGAGAAAACTACGGACTTCTGTAGGAGTATTGGGCTGTTTCCAATTTTGAATAGTTGTGATTTTACTTGGATCCACAACAATTCCTTCTTTCGATACGACGTGGCCCAGAAATTTAACTTCATCTTGCCAGAATATGCATTTGGACAGTTTGGCTTTCAATACAATCCATCTCAGAATTTCTAGAACCTGTTCCAGATGCTGTTCATGTTCGGCCTTTGATTTAGAGAAGATTAGAATATCGTCAATAAAAACCGGAACAATTTTATTTAGGACTCCTCTGAACACTCTATTCATCAAATCGACGAAGTATGCTGGAGCGTTACATAAGCCGAACGACATTACTAACCACTCATAGAATAAATCTGGACCTCTGAATGCTGTCATTGGAACACACTCTTCGGCGATTCGAAGTTGATGGAAGCCTGTAGCTAGGTCCATCCTTGAGAATACTTGTTCTCTATTCAGACGATCCAATAAATCATCAATTCGCGGCAATGGATATTTGTTCTTTATTGTCTGCTTGTTCAAATCACGATAATCCACACATAGCCGTAGAGTACCGTCAGATTTTGGGACAAACACCACTGCTGCTCCCCAATCAGAGAAACTAGGCCTGATCAGACCCTTCCATACTAGTTGTCTTGTTTGATTGTCTAATTCCTCTTTATCTTTCAAGGACATTCTTCGAATAGCGTGAACTACCGCCCTTGCATTCGGAATTAAAGCAATTTTGAAATCAATTTCTCTTTGTGGAGGTAAGCGAACAACCTCTTCGAACACATCCGCATAGTTCTTGACGATAGGAATATCTTTCACTAGGTCGAGAATATTCTCTGTGACTTCAGGGATATTTTCTATTTGGGCTGGAGAAACATCGAGAGCTGCCCAGAAGTCTTTTCTATTAGCATTCTGACCTTCACAGGGAATGGTTATATAATCACCTGATTTAATCTTCACCTTAACGACTCTGTCGGCGCATTTAATCTCAGCTTCATACTTGGTCAACCATTCTAACCCCAAGATAAGATCAAACTCTGTAAAATTCATGACGACCGCGATGGTAGGGAACCGATAATGGGAAAAAGAAACCGGCACTTCACAAACCCAACTGAGATTGATGGAACCCCCGACCGGATTTTGGACAGTCATTGGTTCTTTGAGCTTCTTCAAATTCAAATCCAGTTTCTTCACCACATTCTTTGCAATGAAGCTTCGTGACGCGCCTGTATCAAACATTCCTTTAACAGGAATATCTTTGACAGTAAGCGTGCCTTCTAAAACATTTGGCCTTTCTTGAGCAGACGAAGATGCAGGCACTTCTGCCACTTCATTTACATGTACTGCTTCAGATTTCTGAGATAGCGGGCAGGCCTCGGAAAGATGACCAGCCTGATGGCATTGACTGCACTTTCTATTCTCTTGAAATCCCTTCTTAGGTTTGAACTTATTATTTCTTTGTTGGTTCCAAGATTTGCAACTTATCGCCAAATGACCTTGTCTGTTGCAGCTTGAGCACGTGGCGGTCGTAACTGGTTCTTTCCCAGATCTGGCCCTTTTTCTCTTGGCACTGGGCTTCTTATTGACCTTAGGACTATCAGTCACAAACTCCACTTTGTTACTTGAGCTGACTTCCTCTTCGTCGCGCAACATACCTTTCTTATGGAGATCTTCGTACCGATAAGCCATATAAATCATTTCAAAAAAAGGAAGCTTCACATTCCTCATCACACTATTCTGATATTTTCTTTGCAGGCCATGAATAAATCTCAGATTCTTCCTCTTTGGATCTTGAATCGGATAAGGAGCAAAGTGAGAAAGTTCATTGAATTTCTTATGATATTCGGGAATGGTCATATCTCCTTGTATCAGATAAGAGAATTCGTGTAACACCCCACGTCCATTAATGTCACTCACAAAGGGAATGCATTAACTTCCATGGAGGTTTTAAGTGAATATAGAACAGAAAAATTACAACAAGACAGATAATAAGTAGTACTTGGAAATCTAAAACTTTTTTTTATTGCAGCGGAAATTAAACATGTTTGTTACATCATAAAACCATAAATTAGAGTCAAGTACAATATCCATCTTGATAAAACAAAATACATAATCCCATTACATAAATAGCCATTAAAGAAGATAACAAGCTGGACTTTATTTCAACGGTCCAAGCTTTCCAAAAGAGAGATAAAGTAATCCAATCAAACTCAGCTAGAGCTGGGCCCACCCTGAGGACCTGGAGGGGGGGAAGATAGAAATGGAGGGGGTCAGACATGAAGTCTGGTGAGTATGATAATTCTAACAATACTATTATCAAAATAACTAGACTAAGGCATAAGCTGGAAAATAATGAAATGTCTATGAACTATTGGATATGGAAGAGCAGATAAAGATAACGTTAAAGGCACACCTAATTACTAACGAATAATTACTACACTGCACCACACCAGTCACCCTAAAGGTTGATCCCACTTGCTTCACTTAGAAATTATATAAATACCCTTGCGTACCCCTAGCTGACTACATAGGTGCCGCCTGCCCCTATCTCCACTAGGTGTACCCCCACTACCCTCTTTCGATCAGCTCCCTTCTCGTAGATACCTGTGCTGGCCCCACAGTGGCGTGTATCACTCCCCTAAAGTGGCAACCCGATACAACTTGAGAATGCATGGCTTATACCTACACGATGCAACAACGTCTTACCTAACAGCCCGGGTCTACACACGCATATGAAACCCGTTGGACTTGCATTGCCACCGCTACCCCATTTGGCCACTTATAGTCAAGCCCAGTATGCGTGTCCCGTCCTCGACTTGGGTCGAGCCCACAAAGATACGTTTGGGTTACTGGTTGAAATGGGCCCCCACAAGCTATCCACCTAAGCTTGTCCCCACTAGTACATCCCACTTAACCCTCTTAGTCATGTTCATTTACATGTGTGTTTGGTTAAGTCATACTAATCGTATTTCAAATGCCACTTAAGGCAACCACTAGATTCCTCATGCCACCCAAGGCACCTATTTAACCCTCATGTCCCACCTTACATGTTTATCTAGTTAAGTATTTCTTAATTCATTCAGGCCATAACCTCATAAAGACCTCTCACATTAGACTGGCATTTATGGCAGCTGGATTTGCTGGGCGGGTCCGGGCAGTCTTACACCATAAAAGAGTCTAACCTCGTGTCTTTACAACTGTTATGCTTTAATTTGGGCCAAGGACCTCTCACATTGGGCTGACATTTGTGACTACTGGATTTGCCGGTCGGGTCCAGGCAGGTTTACATCACAAACGAGTCCAACCTCGTGTCCTAAGCATTGATTAACACTTATACTCTTTTACCCTAGTTTTAATAATTCCCTATTCAAACTATTAATTAATTCCAATTTTAATGATGTCCATAATTGACTCAATTATGGACATCCACTCATGGCATGCAAAATCATATCAATTGCACCCCAACTTCTGAATATTAAATCCTTAATATTACCCCTACCCCACGTTATACGTTCGCTTATTCAACGCAAAATATATGTTAGACTCGAATAGTCTAACTCATAGCACAAAGATAAATTATCACAACATATAGACAAATAAAATAGATCTAATCATAATAGGGGTGAAACTTGCATAAAACTACACAGGTTATGGATCTAAAGGTGTCAACTTGTTTGGTTAAATGTCACAATTTACACGATATGATCATAACCCAAATTCATGTATAAACTTGCATATGGGGTTTTATGCAACATAATGATGGTATGAACTAGTATCTAACACATAGAACTCGCCCATGTCATAGCATAATTATAGATCTAAGTAGATGTCATGGCATATGTTCATAATCTTTACTAATCAATCTAAACTCGCATACATGATTTGTCATATAAATCGACATAGCCCAAATAATATCAACATTATGATTTGATTAACATGAACTAATTAGCATAGATAATAACATCATGGCTTTATAACATGTATGATTTATCATAGCTTAGCATAGAAAATTACAACCTATACAATATCATCATAGCATGATTTACAACATATAGGATATCATCATCACATAACATAGGATTTACAACATACATGATAGCATAAGGTTTACAACATATATGACAATCCACATCATTCACTTATAGTCCATTCATAACTTAATCTAATTAGTTCAATAATAATCTTGTTAAGATCATCATACTCACTATTAGAGAAGAAAGAGAGTCTTGATTAGCTTTAGAGTTGAGTAGAATTATGGTTTTGATTATCTTTCTTCCTTCTTAGTTGGCGGCGGCTACACTGAGTTCCATGGCTGCGGTATGACGGTGGCTATTCTATTTTTCATGTGAATTAGAGTGAGAGACTACCTAGGTATTTATAGAGTTTAGGATTTATTTAGACCGTCAGATCAATTCAGAACTAAACTTAACCATTATATTTTCCAACTCAGCCCTAAAGACTCATCAGCAGCTCAAGATTGGGCTCAGCCAAACCCTAGCCGGCTGGACCAGGTTGACACCCAGGTCGACTCCCCAGTCGACCTGAGGGGGGGTGTCGACTTCCCAGTCGACTCCCAAGTCGACCTGGGGTGCTGGACGGGAAATTTCCCGCCTAGCCTGTTTGACTTCGAATTTTGAATTTTAAATTTTTTGAAATCTGTTTTGAATTTTCTGAAACTTCCGATGGCCATAACTTCTTCATATGAAGTCCAATTCACGCAAACTCGGACTCTATTTCAACTAGAATTCCGAGACGAACATAATGACGCAACCCATTTCCCACAATTCTCACATCTGAGATTAGTTATTCTTTAATTTGTGAATATTAATATTAACAGAATTACGGGGTGTTACATTCTCCCCTCCTTAAAGGATTTCGACCCCGAAATCTTCAAGTCAAGAAGAATGTATATCCTAACATCCAATCGTCCATCTACTCAACCATCAAACACAGGCATCCATTGTCCTTATAGACTTCTAATGCTTTCATGTTTAAATGCTCAGTGTGTGTATATGTCCATATCTAATGCAAAATCAGGCGGTCCACTGATTCAATTGACCTCCCTAATGCAAATCATGATAGTGCCATGCGTCCATTATGTATGCAAAAGATCCTTAATGCTACATATTATTTCTATATGCGTGAACAATCATCATTTGAATGCAACATCCATATGATAAGAAAAAAAATCCTCATACATCCATTTTACTAAATACATCCATTTATACGCAATATGCAATATGAAGTGACTGAGCCGATCTAGTGCCTAATAGTGTGTGTATATGCGTCCACGAGCAACCACTAGCAAACACTTGCATCCACTTTGCATCCATCATACATAACATGTCTCAAACACATGTTTCAACCATGGGATTATCCTAACTAAAGGTCAAAGATACTAGCGAGAGGACATACTAAAGATAAGATAAGTACAAGCTAAGCGATAAATGAGAAATTAAAAGACATACCCTCAAAAAGAAAAGGGTACAACGAACGCATCTTCGCTTCTGTCTCCCACGTAGCGTTGCTCTCATCATCTCCCCATTGCACTTTGACTAGTCTGACCTCTCGATTCCTCAATTTCTTGATCTCCGACACAAGAATGCGTGTAGGAGCTCGTCGAATCGTCGCATCACGCTCTATCTCCACCTCTCTAAGCAAGCTCGGCTCTACCACTTCCGCGGTCTCGTGCAAGCACTTCCTCAAATGTGACACATGGAATGCGTCGTGTACACCACTAAGTCTCTCAGGCAACTCCACTCTATACGCCATCTATCCAATCTTCTCCTTAATAGGAAACGGCCCTACAAATCTTGGTGCTGATTTCCCAACAGGCCCAAAGAGAACGACATTTCGTAATGGAGAAACTTTGACAAAGACCATGTCCCCAACCTCAAACTCAAGATCTGACCTCCTCTTGTCCGCATAAGATTTCTGCCTATCTTGCGCCGTCTTCATCCTTCTTCGAATCAAGTCAATCTTTTCCGAAGTCTCTCTAATCATATCGGGCCCATGTAAGATCTTATCCGTAGATTCCCACCAACATGTAGGTGAACAACAAGGTTATCCATAAAGAGCTTCGAAAGGTGCCATGCCAATGCTGGACTAAAAGCTGTTATTATATGCGAACTCCACCAATGGAAGATGCTCTTCCCACGTACCCCCAAAGTCTAGGATACATAGCCTCAAAAGGTCCTCTAGAATACGATTCACCCTCTCGGTTTGGCCGTCCGTCTGAGGATGATACGCGGTGATCAAACATAACTGAGTCCCTACCGCTTCTTGTAAGCTCTTCCAAAATTTTCTAGTGAAGATAGGATCGCGGTCGCTTACTATGCTAGAAGGAACACCATGCAAACGAGCTATCTCTCGGACGTATACAGAAGCTAACCATGGAGCAATCCTCTTACACTTCACGGGAATAAAATGGGCGCTTTTAGTAAGTCTATCTACTATAACCCAAATCCCTGTATTACCCTTCCTTGATCTTGGTAATCCATCCACAAAGTCCATCGAGACACTTTCCCACTTCCATGGTGGAACCTCCAATGGGTGAAGCAACCCACCGGGTTTTTTTTGCTCCGCTTTTACTTGTTGGCACACCAAGCATCTAGCGACATACTCGGCCACATCCCTCTTCATACCGGCCCAAAAGAAAACTCGCTTCATGTCTTTGTACATCTTGTCCCCGCTGGGATGAATGGTCATCTTCGAACGGTGTGATTCATCAAGAATAGCCTTCCTCAAACCTTCGTCTCGAGGTACACAAAGTCTACTATCCCTACGTAACCAACCCTTATCATCTAGGGTATACCTACGGAGATGGCTTGATGACTCCCCTCTTTTGAGCTTCTCTACTAACTCAACCAACTGTGGGTCGTCTCGTTGTGCCTCACCAATCCGTCCCAAAAGCGTAGGTCTGACCTCCAAGGATGCTAGCAAACCAGGTACAAAGTCAACGGAAGGTCTAAAATCAAACGTCGAAATGAATTCTAAGTTTCGCCGTTCAACAAACAACGGACTCAAGGACAGCCTTTTCCTACTTAAGGCGTCTGCCACCACGTTACCCTTGCCAGGGGTATATGCTATTTCGAAATCGTAGGATGCTAAGAACTCTATCCACCTTTGCTGCCTTAAGTTCAAGTCCTTCTGAGAGAACAAGTATTTTAGCGATTTGTGGTCAGTGAATAATTCGAATTTCTCGCCAAGAAGATAATGACGCCAAGACTTAAGCACGAAAACAATAGCGGCCAACTCTAGGTCATGTGTAGGGTAATTTTTCTCATGCGCTCTCAACTGCCTTCCACCATTGGCTATTACCCTACCCTCTTGCATTAAGACTGCGCCTAGTCCTGTCCCACAAGCATTGGTATAAACAGTAAACAGCTTACTCCCGTCTGGCAGCACTAAGACTGGGGCTGAAGTCAAAGTTCTCTTCAAACGTTGGAACGCATCATCACAATCTACGTCCCATCTGAAAACTAGGTTCTTCTTCGTCAAGCATGTTAATGGAGCTAATATCTTTGCGAAGTCTTTGATAAACTTCCTATAGTAGCCAGCCAACCCCAAGAAACTCCTTACTTCGGTGGCATTTTTAGGGACCTTCCAATCTTGGATGGCCACCACCTTCGCGGGATCCACAGCTATCCCTTCTTTGGAAACCACGTGCCCTAAGAATCACACTTCCTCTCTCCAGAAGTGACACTTAGTAAATTTGGCTTTAAGTTTATGCGCTCATAGAGTCTCCAACACTTCCCTAAGATGTAGGGCATGCTCTTCTTCATTCTTAGAAAAGATCAAGATGTCGTCTACAAAGACCACCACGAATTTTTTAAGGTACTCCCTAAACACCCTACTCATCAAATCAACAAAGTATGCAGGGGCGTTTGTCAACCCGAAGGGCATCACTAGCCATTCATAGAAACCGTCCGTAGTCCTAAAGGCAGTCTTGTCAATGCTATCTTCAACCACTCTCAACTGATGGAAACCAGTGGCTAAGTCCAACTGCGAAAACACCGAGGCGCCAACTAACTGATCGAAGAGATCGTCAATCCTCGACAGTGGGTGTCTGTTTTTCTTAGTAAGTTTATTAAGTTCTCTATAGTCCACACAAAGTCTAAGGGACCCATCCGCCTTCGTGGCAAATACTACTGGAGCACCCCACTCCGATATACTTCGTCTTATGAACCCCTTCTCAAGCAACTCCTTCACTTTCTTATCGAGTTCCCTCCTTTCACGAGGAGACACGTGGCGTACTGGCAAAGATACTGGTTTTGCATTATCCACAAGATATATTCGAAAATCTATCTCCCGCTTCGGAGGCAAGACCTTCACCTCCTCAAACACATCCGAGTATTCTCGGACCACTCTAACAGATCGTAGATTTTCCACCGATGCGTCAAGCGATTCTAGATAACTTAGCATAACGGAATTTATGGGATTACAAAAGATTTCGAGAGCGTTGCCAAGGCGAGTCATGAGCCTAACTACACTCCTTTCACAATCAATAACGGCCCCATTTCTGGATAACCTCCATTCCTAAAATTAGCCCATAGTCCGTGAAGCCCAAAACATAAGCATCACATCTAAACTCAACGCTAAGTATAGAAATTTTCAAATCCAAACATATCATGCACAAATAAGCTGAGCCCCCAATTGGATTCAAAATAACTAAGGGATCCTCTACTAAACTGGTGTTTAAGTGCAGTGATTCAACTAATGATGTAGAGATAAACGAATGCGATGCGCCCGAATCTAATAAGGTACGGACAGGATGATCAAACAACAAAACTAAGCTTTCAACAGAAATGGTTCTACCTCGTTCTTGCAGTGGTAGGACCGCGAGAGCCTGAACTTGTCCCCTTGCCTGCCCTGGTGCCATAAGAGCCTGCACCTGTCCTCCCGAGGTAGACCCTTCCCTCTGCCCCTTCTTTGGGCAGTCCTTCACTAGATGTCCTGCTTCACCACAGTGAAAACAGCCAGTCTTCTTTTTCTTTCTGCAATCCTTGCTGAGATGGTCTGATGTCCCATAGTTGAAGCATTTCTTCTTTCCCTTGCCATTATTGTCTTTACCACCTTTCTTGTTTTGCTGTTGTGGTTTCTTCTGATCCCCTTTCTTCTCGGGTGCCTTATTAGCATTAGCGCCTTTCTCCTCATGCACGAGTGCCATGTCTACTAGCTTCTCAAAGGTGGCCCCCATAGGGATGTGGGTCATAGCCAACCCTTGCAACGGTTCATTCAATCCATTAACGAACCTAAGAGCCTTCTTCTCCGGCGTGTTCACTAAGTCCAATTCAAACCTTGCTAACTGATTAAATTTGTTGACATATTCTTTCACTGATGGGCTTCCTTGCTTCAATGTCAAGAACCTTTCCATATATAGATTCTCTTCTGCCCTTGAGAGAAACTTTGCCGCAAACCTACGTCTGAAATCTGCCCAAGAATCAACAGGACGCTCCCCATTAGTGACCTCCCACCAAAACGAGGCCTCTCCCTTCATTAACCAAGATGCTAATTTGACTTTCCTCCCTTCTTCTACTTCAAAGATTTCTAGCAATTCTTCCACCTCCTTAAGCCAATCTCTAGGTTCCACAAACGTTTCTGACCCTTGAATAGGTTTTCCACCCATAGCCTTAAATTCCTTGCACGTCTTTGCAAAAGTATCAGCGCGAGGAGGAGGAGGAGCGGGTGCAACTGGTGGTGGAGGAACATTGGCTGGACATGCAGCGGCCCTAGCCTCTAATAACCTCCTATACCATCCTGGTATCGTTACACCATCCGGAAGGTTAAGATCTTCAGCCATGCTGAAACGAAAAAGGAAAGATTCAAAATGTAGAATTCGAAAGATAAAGATATATGGCTATTGGGGATTATGTTTTTCATAAAAACTTTTCTCTTTAGATTACTCATCAAGACATGTTTTTGAAAACACTTCTTCCAAAATACTTTATAAAAGTAGTTTTTCTAAAAAAAATATCTGTTCTGTTAACCTTAAGGTTTGATACCACGTGTAACACCCCACGTCCATTAATGTCACTCACAAAGGGAATGCATTAACTTCCATGGAGGTTTTAAGTGAATATTGAACAGAAAAATTACAACAAGACAGATAATAAGTAGTACTTGGAAATCTAAAACTTTATTTTATTGCAGCGGAAATTAAACATGTTTGTTACATCATAAAACCATAAACCAGAGTCAAGTACAATATCCATCTTGATAAAAAAAACATAATCCCATTACATAAATAGCCATTAAAGAAGATAACAAGATGGACTTTACTTCAACGGTCCAAGCTTTCCAAAAGAGATATAAAGCAATCCAAACAAACTCCGCTAGAGTTGGGCCCACCCTAAGGACCCGGAGGGGGAAAAAGATAGAAATGGAGGTGGTCAGACATGAAGTCTGGCGAGTATGATAATTCTAACAATACTATTACCAAAATAACTAGACTAAGGCATAAGCTGGAAAACAATGAAATGTCTATGAACTATTGGATATGGAAGAGCAGATAAAAATAACGTTAAAGGCACACCTAATTACTAACGAATAATTACTACACTGCACCACACCAGTCACCCTAAAGGTTGATCCCACTTGCTTCACTTAGAAATTATATAAATAGCCTTGCGTACCCCTAGCTGACAACATAGGTGCCGCCTGCCCCTATCTCCACTAGGTGTACCCCACTACCCTCTTTCAATCGGCTCCCTTCTCGTAGATACCCATGCTGGCCCCACAGTGGGGTGTATCACTCCCCTAAAGTGGCAACTCGATACAACTTGAAAATGCACGGCTTATACCTACACGATGCAACAACGTCTTACCTACCAGCCCGGGTCCACACACGCATATGAAACCCGTTGGACTTGCGTTGTCACCGCTACTCCATTTGGCCTCTTATAGTCAAGCCCAGTATGCGCGTCCCGTCCTCGACTTGGGTCGAGCCCACAAAGATACGTTTGGGTTACTGGTTGAAATGGGCCCCCACAAGCTATCCACCTAAGCTTGTCCCCACTAGTACATCCCACTTAACCCTCTTAGTCATGTTCATTTACATGTGTGTTTGGTTAAGTCTTACTAATCGTATTTCAAACGCCACTAAAGGCCAATACTAGATTCCTCATGCCACCCAAAGCACCTACTTAACCCCCATGTTCCACCTTACATGTTTATCTGGTTAAGTATTTCTTAATTCATTCATGCCATAACCTCATAAAGACCTCTCACATTAGACTGGCATTTATGGCAGCTGCATTTGCCGGGCGGGTCCGGGCAGTCTTACACCATATAAGAGTCTAACCTCGTGCCTTTACAACTGTTATGCTTTAATTTGGGCCTAGGACCTCTCACATTGGGCTGACATTTGTGACAACTGGATTTGCCGGTCGGGTCCGGGCAGGTTTACATCACAAACGAGTCCAACCTCGTGTCCTAAGCATTGATTAGCACTTATACTCTTTTACCCTAGTTTTAATAATTCCGTATTCAAACTATTAATTAATTCCATTTTTAATGATGTCCATAATTTACTCAATTATGGCCATCCACTCATGGCATGCAAAATCATATCAATTGCAACCCTACTTCTTAATATTAAATCCTTAATATTACCCCTACCCCACGTTATACGTTCGCTTATTCAACGCAAAATATACGTTAGGCTCGAATAGTCTAACTCATAGCACAAAGATAAATTATCACAACATATAGACAAATAAAATAGATCTAATCATAATAGGGGTGAAACTTGCATAAAAATACACAGGTTATGGATCTAAAGTTGTCAACTTGTTTGGTTAAATGTCACAATTTACATGATATGATCATAACCCAAATTCATGTATAAACTTGCATATGGGGTTTTATGCAACATAATGATGGTGTGAACTAGCATCTAACACATAGAACTCACCCATGTCATAGCATAATTATAGATCTAAATAGATGTCATGGCATATGTTCATAATCTTTACTAATCAATCTAAACTTGCATACATGATTTGTCATATAAATCGACATAGCCCAAATAATATCAACATTATGATTTGATTAACATGAACTAATTAGCATAGATAATAACATCATGGCTTTATAACATGTATGATTTATCATAACTTAGCATAGAAAATTACAACCTATACAATATCATCATAGCATGATTTACAACATATAGGATATCGTCATCACATAACATCGGATTTACAACATACATGATGGCATAAGGTTTACAACAACATATATGACAATCCACATCATTCACTTATAGTCCATTCATAACTTAATCTAATTAGTTCAATAATAATCTTGTTAAGATCATCATACTCACTATTAGAGAAGAAAGAGAGTCTTGATTTGCTTTAGAGTTGAGTAGAATTAGGGTTTTGATTAGCTTTCTTCCTTCTTAGTTGGCGGCGGCTACACTGAGTTCCATGGCCGCGGTATGACGGTGGCTATTCTATTTTTCATGTGAATTAGAGTGAGAGACTACCTAGGTATTTATAGAGTTTAGGATTTATTTAGACCATCAGATCAACTTAGAACTAAACTTAACCATTAAATTTTCTATCTCAGCCCTAAAGACTCATCAGCAGCTCAAGATTGGGCTCAGCCAAACCCTAGCCGACTGGACCAGGTGGACACCTAGGTCGACTGCCCAGTCGACTCCCTAGTCGACCTGGGGGGGTGTCGACTCCCCAGTCGACCTGGGGTGCTGGGCGGGAAATTTCCCACTTAGCCTGTTTGACTTCGAATTTTGAATTTTAAATTTTCTGAAATCTGTTTTGAATTTTCTGAAACTTCCGATGGCCATAACTTCTTAATACGAAGTCCAATTCATGCAAACTCGGACTCTATTTCAACCAGAATTCCGAGACGAACATAATGGCGCAACTTGTTTCCCACAATTCTCACGTCTGAGATTAGTTATTCTTTAGTTTGTGAATATTAATATTAGCAGAATTACGGGGTGTTACAATTCATCACATAATCGCTCCGTCACTTCAGGAGGAGTAAATCTTTCTAGGAAAATCTCTTTGAATTTATCCTAGGTGATATCACCTTCTGGATTATCCTTGATGACTGTTTCCCACCAGATTAAAGCTTCTTCTTTGAGCGTCCAAGATGCTACTAATCTTTTTTGATCATCTCTCAACTAGATACTTTCAAAAATTCTTTCAACAGAACTCATCCAAGCTTGAGTTTGAATCATAGATTCATTGCCCGAGAACTATGCGCCATTCAGATTTCGATATCTCTTTAATAGAGCCTCTAGATCGGGTTCTGCATTTCTTCTATTTCTGACACTCATTTTTCTAGTACTTTTGCAAATGGCAGATCAAGTGTCAGGTTACAGAAAAGATAATTTAAAACATAGAAACATATACTTCAAATGTAAATGTGTCTAGTGGTGTGTATTTCATTCTGCTTTACTCATACTACGATAATACTGATCCTATCTGTATAGAGTTACCCGTCCTGGAACACTACTGGCTCTATGTTAATATGTTATATTCCAGCACTAAGCTTAACCAAAGCTCTGATACCACGTTGTGACGACCCCAAACCCCTACTGACGGCGGCAAAGGTAATCTTCGGAATATAACACGGAAACAGATAATTGCAGAACAGAAATAAATAAATACACCAGATAATGAACAAATAGTACACTGGATAAACATAATCATCAGAGTTACACAGTATACAGGATCTTACTTAGTACAAATACAGTTCAACTATACATATATGTCTACAGCGGAAAAACAAACATAATGTACAATAGGAGCTGAACAACATAAAAAGAGATAAATGATTGAATCCATCTTCAGCTCCAGCTATCCAGAGAAAGCCAACTAAAACCTGAATACAAGGCTGCCCGTGTAGAAAAAGGGGCACCCGAGTTTGAAAGTGAAACAAACTACGAGTCAGTCATGGGACTGGTATGAGAAATCTACTCAACACATTTATAATATGGCTAATCACAGGGCCACACCACTTTCGTGGAACGGGTTTACTCCAACGGATTGCCAGAGCTTTAAAAACAAACAATTCTTTAAACATCGCAATGCTTTTTATAAAAATGAAGCCATTATAAGACTCAGTTCCCATCACACAATGCAACGCAAACTGGAGGATAGAGTTTTACATTATAATAGCCAAAATATGGTTGATACGAATAAAACAAAAGCAATTTATATTATTACTAGTGTTTACATGTTTCAAAAACAATTTCAAATTATAACTATCAATCATAGACGGCATGGGTACCATATATCATGTCGCCATATATATACAGTCAAAACCGCACGATGTCGTATTTGGAAATTGGATTTCCGTCATGAACCAAGGCAAAAGATAGTCCTTAACGACTTCGAGACGCTCTAGTCCGCCCCTCAGGATCAGAGCTCGAGTGACCCTTGGATCGTCTGGGCCAGTCCACGGATGTGGATTAAAATTCCTGAACAATGCGTTTCCCCGCCCTATGGGGCGTAGGTGAGCCAACGAATGGCTCCATCGGACCCGGATCGTCCGATCTAACCGAGGCGCATCGCAACAGTAACAACCACATAAGTCAAACTCGTCAGGGCATGTAAAACCACTGACGCCACTTCTAGCTAGAAAGAAACGCATGTCCTCCCTGAGGTCCTGCTCCCGTTTCTGGTTCATACCGGGGTGTAAGGCCCGCGAATTCACGTTATACACAAAGCCACGCCACACAGGCGGTGCTTTGATCATCACCACAAGACTTTGCTTTTCAACAGAAGCCTTGATCATTACATCTTAACATGCCACACAGGCAATTCACGCCGTGCTACTGATGGCTATCAATCACACAGAATGAATTCCAATGTCAGACACACAGTCCATTTGCAAGTCCGTTCTAGGTCTGAACGCAATCGGAGGCACTATATACCTCGCAAACCCTTCCATCACCACGTACGTGTGGATGATCACCACTCATTATCCATATTTCGGGATGCCTCCCAATCAGGACCTCGATTACCATCCAAACGAGGTGAAGATCTCCGGTCTTCGACCACCGTCTTCATCTTCGATTTCTTATCGTCGATTCAGTTATTCAGAATGGGCTAAACACGGTCTTTCTGAGCAACTCGCGTATATAATAAACAAGTGCTACACAAACACTACTACACATCATTTCAATTCATTAGTCACTAACCGTCAATCAGTAAGAGAACGATTTCCCAAATATTAACCCCGAAGGCCGAAACCAACATCAGATCAACAACTAAGAAACCATTCGGCTTAGCCAACCTTCAGTTAGTTTCTAAATTTCACATCCATATCGTTTATAATAATTTATAATGATTTATCGCTATTTTTATTTATTTTAAAATAGCCAATTTATTCTTCGGGCCGTAATACGGCCGTGGCGCTGTTTTTCTTCAGATTTGATTTACACATATCTGAAAATCTAACCGTTGGATCTTCACAAAATTTACATCATTAGAAAGATCTTTTCAAAACGAATCCAACGGTTCCATTTTCGGGAAAATCCGACGGTCGGATCTCCCGGTATAATCTTTTGAAGTTTCGATTTCAAAATACGAACTGCAGCGTCGTTATTCGATTCAATATAATTATATATATATATGTGTGTGTGTGTGTGTGTGTATATATATAATCGACTCTAGTGTTGTTTTTCTTCAGATTTGAATTATACATTCTAGACAATCCAAACGTTGGATCTTTACAAAGTTGGTGCCGTTGGAAAGATATTTCCAAAGCGGACCCAACGGTTGCGATTTCGGGAAAATCTGATGGTCGGATCTCCCGCACTAATCGTTTGAAATCACGGTTTCAAAATACGAACTACAGCTTCGTTATTCGATATATTTTAATTCTATTTATATATATATATATCGATTCTTCGATTTTAAAGCTATATTCTTTTCATACATTTGATAAAAATGATATTTTTATCTAACTGTCTTCTATTTCAACACTTCACTATTTTTAACAATTCATGTATATAGTAAAAATATGATTTTTATTGTAAATAGATTTATTTCAAAACATGACTATTTTATATAGTTAATATAGGTGATAAAAATAGGATTTTTATAATGAAATAATTTATTTCAAAACACGATTATTTTATATAGTTCATATAGATGATAAAAATATGATTTTTATTATAAAACAATTTATTTCAAAATATGAATACAATTCAACACATGAATTTCAATTCAACGAATGAATTTCGATTCAACACATGAAGGTTTTCTATAGTTCATATATATAGATAAAAAGGTGATTTTTATATTTAAAACACGAATACCATTCAACAAATGAATTATATTCAACGAATGAATTTTGATTCAACACATGAAGGTTTTCTATAGTTTGTATATATAGATAAAAAGGTGATTTTTATATTTAAAAACACGAATACCATTCAACACATGAATTCTATTCAACGAATGAATTTCAATTCAACACATGAAGGTTTTCTATTCAACGAATAAATATAGTTTCAACAAATGAAAATAATTCTAACACATGAATATTATTCAAAATTTCTGCAGCATAGCGGTAGGGTAGTTAAAACCGGGACCGTCCCTAGTACGGCTCCTCGCTCTACGTTAAAGCCTCGCAGCTTTTGACAATGTGGAATCATGCATCTAATTTGCACGCAGGCGGCATGTATATTTTTTTCATTTCCACAAACTAATCCTATGTGGTTTCACCCAAATATTTCTCAACCACAAACGTGTATTTTTCAACCACAATCAATCAATTTCAACTACAAATAATTTCAATCAACCATTCGCTATCAATCAATTTTCACACCAATCACAACCAATAAATATCGTCCATGGTTTGTGGATGAGGGGCGTGTGTATATATATATATATAGCATTTCACTTCTATTTCAACACATATATAACTTTTACAACGCATATACAACTTATACATCGAATGTACAACTTATACAACGCTTATACAAGAGGTGTACAACGCTTATATAACTCATACATCGACTATATAATTTATACATCGTCGTTTTCCATATCGTTTAAAAATTAGAAATCTCACATTGGGTTCCACTCCACCAAAAATAGTAGAAGGCTCAGAAAAATATGAGGTATCTTCTAGAAGGTAGAAGACGTCCACACGAGTCCACTGTCTCTTGTTTCCCTGGATTTCGACAACACACAAAAAAGATATGATTTTTCAAAGTTTGCAACGGTTTAAAGGTGTTAAAACAGTTGAAAATAAATAAGGCCGTATACCTTATTTGAATCTTCAAAACTAGGTTTTGGGTTTTCGTCAAATCCGTGCGGCTTGAGACCGAACCACCTACGCCACGTCGAAGAGCTTGGAGTGGCGCGTCGTCGCCTGGGAGGGGGTTGAACTCGGCGGTCTGAGCTGTCCACGGCGGCAGTTGAAAGTCGAGATCTTCCTAGCGCCGATTCTCCCAATCCACACAACGAAAAAATTCCAACCAGGTATGGATTTGAAGAGCTCGGGAAGATCTTCAAAAAGTTCAACTGTGGCAAGAGCTAATTCAGCGTGGATTGTAGGAAAAACAAGAGAGAAGGATTGAAGAAGGTTCCGCCTAAAATCGACTGTCGGGGAGAGAGAAAAATAATTTTCCGACCAATGAGGATTTTTCTTTAATTTATATATTTTAAAATTTCGAAAATACCCCCCTTTCACACATGAACTCCAATCCAAACCCAACGACTGTCGTCCCTAGCGTAACACCAAATTTTAAAGGGAATCATCCAACTTGATTTTAAAGTTCAAAATCTTTTAGAAAGAAAAGGGTAATCGTAACACCAAATCTACACATAAATACGGATGGTTTTTACCTTACGATAACCCAAGACATTTTTGAAATCGTATATATATTTTGATATTATAATTGAATCTAAATACAAATAAATAACAATCTAGCGGAACGCTTGCATCTCATGCTTCACATCTGTAGTATACAAATAAAACCGCAGGCGCTTATTGGAGATTGGATTCCGATTATGACAAGGTATGGAACCACCTGCTGATAGTGTATTTCTAGAGGCAAATACACTGGGTTCAACAAGAACGTCTTGCAACCCGGCCCACACATGAACGACTACTCATTTCGCTTGAGTGTATCGAATGTATATCACTAATGGTTGGGATAAGCAACCGTTTCTCGAAAAAGGGAGAGCATCGAAATAGATTTAAAAAGCAAAAGGAATTTCTCTAGATAGGTGATTATACACCTTAATGGGTGCGACCCACATAGCCATCCTGCCTACCCGATTTTTGTCATTTTCTGGTTGTAAGGCTTGATTAGAATTTCCCTTTAGAACATTTGGCCACCATTTCCTTTGAATGCCACGTCGTCAGATCCGCTGGATATCACTAATTGACATCCACAAAAATACCCTAGTTGTTAAGCTAAGAGAAAGGCCATCCTACGCTATCGACTATGGTACGTCTGAAGAAATCAACGTACGCAATTCCTTTGGAAATACTCTGTCAGACATCCGTCCATATAAGTTGTCCTGGGACTGGACAAACCGAAGGTACTCTCCTACCACATCATAGGAATCACCATATGGATTGGTAGCGAGTAGTCCTTGCAAATCCGTAGATTTCAACCACGACAGAGTCACAATATATCTTTGGCCGCAAAACCAAAGATTATAAGTAACCCTTCCGCTTATGAAGATCTACAGTATTCAGTGCTCCATCTTCAGTCTTCATCTTCATGTATTTGTTGATTCAAAATGGTTTTCGAATATCGATCCAAGTCTTTGCGTACCAATCAATCGTGTAGGTCAGATTTGATAGTCGATAATTTAACTATCAAATAATAATTGTGTGAATATAATGAGTTCATTGGTTCAGTACTCAGCAACATTTGGCCCATTTCATTCTAAAATAATTTAACCAATGGTTAATTTAAAACTCCTAAAAATATTTCATATTTTTAAACATGTTATTAAATTCTTATTTAAATATATTTATCTGCTCAAACCATTTCAATCTAATGTTTAGAATAAATATTTAATAACTGTATCCAATTTCCATTTTACTATTATTTCAAAACATTAATTACAACACCATTTATTATTTATCATCGATTCAACTCGTCATTTGTAAGACAATCGTTACGACCTCTCCTTTGATTTTCTCATTTGAACACTATACTCGTCACTTCTCTTTTTAGAATAAACCCATTCTAAATTTTATCTTCTTACTTTGAAACATCGTTATATCTTCACAAATCTCCTTTATTTCCTTTTCTATGGAAATATCATTTCATATTCTCAAGCCCGTTTTAATTTCCTTTTATATTGGAATCTTATATACATATATATTTCCAAATTCTTCAAATAATGTTACATAATTATTTCTCAAAATAAATTCCCTTTAACATCTTTACCATTACAGCTAATATCATCCCTCGATAATCTTGAAGTCGTTCACGTTTGGGTATTTTAAATTACCTCTCAGACCTTGATCAACATCATTCTTATCTTAACTCGCCATCGACCCATATTATCTCACTTATGATCCAATTCAACCATTGTCCATTTTTGGAAATCTCATTTCAATCCCATTATTAAGTAACGTCAATTTACTTAATGTCTTCACCTCACTCCCCTTTTATGATCATCATTTATAAAACTCAGGTTTAATATAATACCCTATTTATCTCGATTTTAAATGTAAAACCGGATAATCAACTACCTCCAAAATCCAACTATCTTTCAATATCAACTTTGATTGCTTAATTTAATGAATCACATTTTTGACTTGATTACTTAAGCCGTTATTGGTTAAAATAATGGTTTACATTATTATTGACTATCGTAGGAATAGTTAACTTCTTATTTAACTCAATTAAATAGTAAATTTCTTTTTAAATCTTATTAATGTTAAAATAAATATTTGTTAAACTATTTTATTTGATTAATTAAAAATAAATTAATCAAATAGCTAATTCCAGTTAAATTAGTCAACTTCATTAGTTCAAACCATGCTTATCCTGTTAATTAACTCTAATTAGAAATTCTTTTAAATTAATTAATAATATAATTAACTTAAACAATTTTGTTTAATCGTTTCTTTTAAACGATTAATCAAATTCTTATTCATTGCGTTACTTTCTGCTCATCTGGTCACAAATCTAATTACATAAGAGTTTATTTCACAAAACCATTTAATACCTTCTTAAGAACTTAAATAATAATAATTCGTATTCATTTCCTTCTATTAAAACCCTAATTCAAATATATCGATTTCAAAATTCATTGTCAGTTATAAAATGAATTTTGTAACTTCATTACCATCGGGGCACCTAGCGATAAACCATATTTACAAAATGTTTCATTTTTGGGCCAACTGTTGCCAATTACTCAACTAATATTATCCATTGGTTAATAATAAAATAAACGTTGAATTTCTAGTCAACGATCAACAACCAAATAAAATATCCAATCTAAACAGTTCATAAAATGATAATATGGGAATCAATAATCATTTATATATTTGAGGAATCCTGCTGGATCCCTCCAACCTATTTTCCCTGCACCCAAATACGTTATCTTAAACAATATCATTTATTTCAATAAACAAATATAATACTCAACAATCAAACAATAACAACAATCTAAACAGCCAAATTTCAATTTAATACATTTGTATTTTTATAAATGTAACCAACGAGGAAAGTTTCCTCATTTGGAAATAATGGTACTCATTTTGTATGAATGTCGCTGGCCTTCTAAGCATGGCCTCTTTCGATGGTATTGTTAGTCTTTAGTTTCGTTTTCTAAGGCCATATTATCTCCTTCCCCTATCTTAATTAAATATGCCTTATACTGCTAATTTCACATAACGTTTATTTTATGTATACACTATCTCCGAGGCCACGTGCTTTAATAATTAACTTAATTTATACATATTGTAAGGATTAGGTTCTTAAAAATAGGATTTGGCAACTTAAGCTTTGTTAGGCAAATATGTCCAGGTGCACGTCATATATAACTAATCACTTTGGTCCATTCTAATGTTAGACTAAAGTCACTAAACCACGCTTTGGCAAATTATAAACCAACTAACATAGGATTTGGCAAAAATTTATTACCACAGTTCATCTTCTTATATCCACCTGCTCATGTACTACTTCATCTTCTCGCCCATACTGATGAATTACCAATGCTTGAGGTCCACTGCTTTATCACTTGGACAACCAACCCATGCTCGTTGTTGCTACAACTTAGTCCACCATTTCGGAAACATCACCTCGCTGGCAACCCTTTCGAATGTCCGTACTCCGCTGTTCCCCATAACCCCTTCCCTTACACTCAGTACCCCCATATTTTAACTCCACCCAAGAGCTTCTGCTTCCAAAAGAACATGGCTTCTACTATTCTATTTTTTCTCATGTGAACTTCCCATATCGCTACTGGTCCAACCATGCCCAACAAGACACCATGTTTGTACCAGTAAGGTCTCTCCCCCGACACACCACCTTGTGACAACGCCCGGAAAGTGACCTGATCCGCCACCCACATGCGACAGCGTATAGGCAAATGAGGAAAACAAGGTGATGTTTTAGTTCGTTATTTATGTAGAATGTAACAAGCCGGAAAATCAGATCAAATTAAAAAATTTATTTTAAATAATTTGGTTAGAAAATGTGCCAGAATTTAAAATTTTCATTTTTAAATAATGTTAAAACTATTGAAAATAGTCATTTTACAAACGACCTCCGTTTTCGATGAAACCACTTTTGTTAGAACGGGAATGTCAAATTATTGCTACGTTTCAATTTTAATAATTTTTTGAATTAATATGTGAGCATGGCGAAAGAAAATGTTTTTTGTCAATTTTAGTCAAATTAAATCAACTTGAAAAAGACCATTTTTTGAACGGTCTCGAAATTCGATGAAATTAATTTTGTTAGGACCGTATCGTCAAAACAAAGCTAAATATATTTTTTCTGTAATTTTTAGAGCCCGTATGTGGCTCCAGTGAATTTAAATGTATGATCAAATTAATTAAATAAAAGATTTAAATTTTAAACTAAAGAAATCGGGCTGAAGACTGTCATTTGGGCTGACGGGACTTAGCCTATTGGATCTGGAACGGTGGCTATTGGGTCGGATCAACTCTTGTTGGGTTGAAATTCGAACTGCGAAGGATTTACAGGTTTATTTGTAAAAATGAGTAATTAAATATTATAAATATTCACTAATTTTATTTCAAAAACCTAATTAGATAACACTGCTGCCGCCTTCGTCTTCTATGGCCGAAATTGCTCACAACTTCTTTGACCAATTTCTTGCAATCCTCTCAACAAGACTTCATCCTCCTTTAGAGTTTATTATAGAGAATTTCACCACCATCGAATTCATACGAAGTTGATCAAAAACCGTTGTGTATTCGAGGAGAACCAGCCACCCAAACCCAGCGGATTTCGACTGCCGCCGCGCCGCGTGTGCGCCACCGAGCTCCACCCCGTTGACGGCGAACGTGCGGCACCCTCCCCCCTTCGACGTGCCAGTGTCCGGTCGGCCTCAAGCACCTCGATCCACGAGCAAAACCCAACACTAGAATCAAAGTAGGACTGTATATCGACGACCTTGTTTCTGATTAAGGAAGAAAGGGTGAAATCCTTTATTATTTTAATAATTTAATTTAAAAATATAATAAATCTTAATTAATTCACAACTAATTCATATGACCTCGAAATTGATCGATTTCAGATCCTGTACGATCATGAAACCGAGATCTACGCTGCTGTCCTGGCTAGGATCAATTCTGAGCTATTGAAATTTTGGCAAAATTGCAGATCTGAACAATTCAGATTTAAACACGACAATGAGATTTCTTATATCTTTCTAATTTAATTAATTCTCGTCAGTTGAATCCATATAGTTATGATAATTAAATCAGATCTGTGATTTGAATCTGTTGATGGTTGATCATGATTCTCATGTTTGTTAGATATTGTTTGAATTTATAGTTTATTATCTGATCTTGATTTGAAATAAAAATTTTATTTTATTTCAGAACTATGTATAGTGATTTAATGTTATGATATAAGTTCCATATTTATTTAGGAATATAAAAAAAACCTTTTTGCCAATATAGATCTACAATAAAATATTCATTTTTATTGTCAAAATGAAATATCACTTTCCCATGTTGATTTAATTAGAATTTACACCCAAATGAAATATACACTTGTCACTTTGATTGAATTAGAATTTTCAATCAAAATGAAATATCACTTTGCCATGTTGATTTAATTAGAATTTACACCCAAATGAAATATACACTGTTGTCACTTTGATTGAATTAGAATTTTCAATCAAAATGAATATCACTTTTTAATCATTTTTGTTGAATTAGAACTTTCAATAAAAATGGAATATACATTTTTATTTCATTTTGTCGAACTAAAGTTTTCAACAAAATTAAAGTATACATTTGTGTCTTTTTTGTTGAACTGGGATATTCAACTAAAACAAAAGTATACATTTTTATGTCATTTGTTGAACTAGAGTTTTCAACAAATCAAATATCAATTTCTATCACTTGTTGAATTAGTTTAGAAAAGAAAAGAAAATTTCATGTTAAAAAAATTGTTTACATTAAAAATCCACATTTTTAATGTAATGATAGAAATTAGTAAAATCCACATGTTTAGAAAAAAACATGTTGACATTAAAAACCATAATTTAATGTCATTAATGAAATTAGAAAAATGTCCATGTTTTAGAATTTAAAGCATGATTCATTAAAATTTACATTTTTAATGACAATAATAGGAAAATAGAAATTGTTCATATTTTAGAATTAAAAACATGACTTCATTAAAATTTACATTTTTAATGACAAGAATAGAAAAATAGAAATTGTTCATGTTTAAGAATTAAAAACATGATTTCATTAAAAAGTTAACATTTCAATGTAATGTTATAAAAATTGAAAAGATTCATGTTTAGGAATAAAAATATGATTTCATTTCAAAAGAATAAAACAAAAATATTCATTTTTGTCATTTAAAAAGAATAAGACAAATATATTCATTTTTGTCATTTAAAAGGAATAAGACAAAAATATTCATTTTTGTCATTTAAAAAGAATAAGACAAATATATTCATTTTTGTCATTTAAAAGAATGTGACAAAAACATATTCATTTTTGTCATTTAAAAAGGAATGAAACTAAAATAAACTTTTTTGGTCATTAAAAAGGATTCGACCAAAATATACATTTTTGGTCGTTAAAAAGGATTTCACCAAAATATCCATTTTTTGTCATTAAGAAGGAATGAAACAAAAATATACATTTTTGGTCATTAAAAAGGAATGAAACCAAAATATACATTTCTGGTCATTAAAAAGGATTTTACCAAAATATACATTTTTGGTCATTAAAAAGAATTTTACCAAAATATACATTTTCGGTCATTAAAAAGGATTAAACCAAAATGTACATTTTTGTTCATTAAAAAGGATGAAACAAGAATATATATTTTTATCAATTAAAAAGGATTAAACAAAAATAAATTAGAATTGTCATCATGAGTGAAAATATAATTTTATTGTAAATGCATATATTAGAATTTATATGCAAAATGAAAATATAATTTTATTGTAAATGCATATATTAGAATTAAGAGTGACATTTTTATTGTCATTCTAGATGCAATAAAAAGAACAGAATTAAATGTTACATTTTTATTGTCATTTTAGTTGTAATAAAAAGAATAGAATTAAATGTTACATTTTTATTGTCATTTTAGATGTAATAAAAAGAATAGCATTAAGAATTACATTTTTATTGTTCTTTTAGGTGCAATAAAAAGAATAGAATTAAGAGTTACATTTTTATTGTCATTTTAGATGCAAAAAAAGAATAGCATTGAGAGTTACATTTTTATTGTCATTTTAGGTGCAATAAGAAGAATATATTTAAATGTCACATTTTTATTGTCATTTTTAGATGTAATAAAAATATTAGATTTAAAAATAACATTTTTCTTGTCATTTTAGTTACAATAAAAAAATATAGAATTAAAAATCATGTTTTTATTGTCATTTGGTTTCAAAAAAAAGAGTGAACATAAAAAATGCATTTTCAATGTAATTTAGTTTCCATTTAAAAGAATTTGGCATTAAAATATGATTTGTTTCAAATTGTCACTTTTATCATGTTAGTTAGGATTAAGAAAATCATATGTAAAATTTTTAACATGAATATGGACTGTACTTGGCTTGCTTGTGATTGATTGAAAGTAGTTGAAATCGCCACACGATTTATATTTATAAATATATAAATATAAATTAAAACTAAATGAATCACGCGCGGTAGTTCTCGTTTCGGCAATTGTAACTTTAAACGATTATACCGAAAGATCCGACCGTTGGATTTTCCCAAAACTGGAACCTTTAGGACCACTTTGGGAAGATCTTTCCAACGATATAAATTTCTTTAAAATCCAACGGTTAGATTTCGAGATATATGTTAATCAAATTTTGATAAAAACAGCCCCATGGCCGCCCATTGACCCGAAGCATCGTTTAATTACATTGATCTCTTTTTAAATAGCGATAAATCGTTATAAATAAATATTAACGATATGAAATGATTTAAATGATAATTATTCGAGAACTATTTGATAAGACCGAGTCAAACTCATTTCAAATAATTATACGACGATTTGAAAACGATGATATGAATACGGCGTTGAAGACCGGCAACCTTCACATCGAATGGACGGCTACTGATGCCTTTGATAGGAGTTGCTGCCTTGAAAGGGTTACAGTGGTAGTTGAAACGACCCGCAAATCCGTGCTATCTGAATTGACTAATAACACCACACGTCCAACCCAAATTGCACAGAAATACGACTCATTATTAGAAAGAAGTTAGAGGATGAGAAATAGAAAGAAAGAAATATTAGACTAGAAGAAAAACGAAGATCATAACTCACAGCGGAACGAAGAAAATATATTATATAACATAAGCTTTGAAATACAAATCTGTTTTGTACATATATACATACCATCATCAGAGTACACATAACATTTGATCCAGCGGAAGTAACTCTAAATAACTAACGTTGAAGCCTTCTGCTTCAAGCTCCTCCAAGTGTATCTGTAAAAGCCTGAAACACTTGACTGCCCGTACAAATTTGGGCACCCAAGAGTTTAGGGAAAACAAAACAAAATAAACTCTGGGTCAGTCATGGGACTGGTGTGAGTAAACTCCAACCACTTGTTTAACTTTCAAAATCTTTTTCGAAAGAAAAGATAATAGTAAGACCAGCCCACACATAAACATGGACGGTTTTTACCTTACTATAACCCAAAACACTTTGATATCAAATCCAGTGATATTATAGTAATGTCTACATCAAATAAATAACCAAATAGCAGAACGCTTGCATCTCACGTTCCACATATATAGTATAAAATCAAAAACCGCATGGCTCTTATTGGAGATTGGATTTCCAACATGACAAGGTATGGGACCACCTTCCGATGATGTATCTCTAGAGGCGAATACACCTGGGTTCAACAAGAACGTCTTGCAACCCGGCCCACACATGACCGACCACTCATTTCGCTTGAGTGTATCGAATGTATATCACCAACGGTTGGACTCAAACCACCGTTTCCCGAATGGGCAGAATCGATAGATTTAGAAACAAAAGGATTTTCTCTAGATAGGTGATTATACACCCTAATGGGTGCGACCCACATAGCCATGCTGCCTGCCCGATTTTTGTCATTTCCCGGTTGATGAGGCCTGGAGCTACGCATACTTACCATTCATTGTCAGCACAATCACTTTGAATGCCACATTGTCAGATCCGTTAATCACTAATTGATTTGCACAAATATTCTGGATATTATGCTAAGGGATAAATCCGTTGCAACCATATATATTCATACAGACCAACCCATTTGATCATTGGAAATACTCTGTCAGACATTCGTCCATTTACGTTCGTTCTGGGATTGAACGAAACCGAAGGCACTATTTCTATAAATAGAAAAGCCCTTGCACTTCACTCCGTCTTCAATATATTCAGCATACTTGGTTCGCAACGCTTATGCCGATACGGAGTGGTTCTTCGGATAATAATCCAACCGGTCTCTCCATATTGACAACGATGGTCAAAACTTCGATAGTCTGTGATTTAACTATCGAATAAAAACAAGTGTTCATTCAACATATCAAACAAATCACTGGGCTCTTTAATTAATATTTCATTAATTAAATCTCTTCTCCATTTCCTTATCAATATTTGTTAACCAAATATTTCAATAACCATATCTTGGCCCTTTACGCTATTTTTGATTTCGTTTCCTTATCGAATTCTATATATCGCTATATAGATTTCTAATAGTCAAATTTCTTAAAAATATTCTAACTCCCTAAATTCCCGGAAAAATTCGCCATAACCTCCCCTGTATCGGGAGCATCGGGAAATTTCAAATAGCATCCCGGTATCTTCCAATCTCAAAAAGAAAAAGAAAAAGCCAAGCGGCTTGCCGATACGGCGCATAAAATCTCATATATGAATTAAACATGTACCTTTTTGTCGAGCACATAAATTTAAATCTTCATATACTCTATCCCATATCTGTTTAACACCTGTTCACCTGTTTCCAATTCAATTCAACTCAATCCATTCGTTTGAATTAAATTTTGAATCGTTTGAATTCAGTTTCGCTCAATTATTCTTTAATTAGCCTTTTTGCCTATTTCACTTCTTTATTGAACATAACACGTTCAAATAAAATGTTTAACTTGCTCACAACCAAATTGAACTTTCAATTTCAAATTTAGTTTCCTTTTTGATTTCGAATATAAATTTTCAAATCAAATTTACTTATTCAAACCCCAATATTTATTCGAAATCTCATTAACTAATTTCTATTCAATTTAGTTAATTCTATTCAATAAATCAAAATCTGGTTTCTGTTTCAAAAATCATATTCATTTACACAACTGAATTCGCATGTATTTTGCAACTCAACCCTGAAATTTTCTAAATAGAAACTTCGGATTTTCTCGCTTAAAATCCTTTTATAATATTAAATAAACCATTATGGTTTTAAAACGATTCTGGCGCTGCTTTTCTGAAAATTTGATTTTGACATAACTCAAAATCTATACGACGAAATTCATATTTTTCTCCTTCATTAGAAAACTATTATCAAATCGGTCCTGACGTTTCTTGTTTCGAAGAATTCCGACTTCAATCGAGTTCTATATATTCAATTGAAGTTCGAATCGCTATTTTACGAACTGCAGTGCTGCGGCGAGTTCGTTTTAATTTTATTTATATAAACTTTTAAAACTTCGTTTATATAAATTCAACTCTATTCTGATATAAAATATATATCAAACCATTTTTCCCAACTCAACACATATTTCTGTTCTTCTATTTCATTTATATTTGAAATCTATATTCAAATTCCAATTCGATTATAATTCAAATTCTATATTCAAATTCTATTTCAACTATTTGAATCCAAATTCCATTTTTAATTCATTTGAACTTCAAATATTTAAACTCATTTTTACTTTGAACTTCAAGTATCACATTTTACTTTCTTTGAATTCAAATACCATGTTTCAAATCTCTTTGAATTCCTCTTATTCAAATTCTTTCTATTAAACTCCATTTGAGTTTTGTTTGAATTCTTATATTTAACACCATTTGAATTCTATTTAAATTCTTATACTTAAACTCTCTATTTAAATCCCATTTGAATATTTTCTTTATTCAAATCCATTGAATTTCTTTGCATTCAAATTCTATTCAGTTTCTCTTATTCAAATTATTTGAATTCCTATTATTCAGATTCTATATTCGAATTTCCACTATTTAAATACTATTTAAATTTCTTGTATTCAAACTCTATTTGAATTTCCTTTTAAATTACTATATTCAAATGCCATTTGAATTTCCATGTTGAATTTTCTATTTTAAAATTTCCTTATTCAAATATTATATTCAATGCTATACTCACACTTTATTTGAAATATATATATATATAATTAAAATTCCATTTCAAACCCTTTTTGGAATTTTCTTTAGAATTTCAAATATTCAAACTTCTTTCTAACATTCAAATTCTATTTGAATTTCCACTCAAAATTTCTATTTCAAGTTCTCTTCTGAGATTTCATTTCAAAATTCCATTTTTGAAATTATATTTAAAAGTTCCATTTTAAAAACTCTGTATTTTAAATTCTACTTGAAATTTCAAATTCTATTTTAGAAAAATAGAATTTCCCTTTTAAATTTCAAATATCCCTTCCGGATAATTTAAATAAATTTACACTTAGCCCAGTGATATTTAAACACCAAACAACCAATCAGTTATTTCAGGTTTTCTAACACATCATATATCACAGTATATATATGTAATCAAACAACCAAACAGATAATATATTTTTGAGGAATCCAGTTGGATTCCTCCAACCTGTTTTCCTGCATCCACAGATGTTAGCACATAAATAATACCCATTCTGCTTCGTGGCAGAATATCGCGGTATAGAAGGTCATCCACTAATCATAGCGTGGGGCGTATAGGGTAATCATCCGCTATGAAACTGCGGGCATCCGCTAATGAGACTGCGGGAATCCAACCAATCAATCAACCCAATATATATATATAATAGCCTAAATAACTAATATATATAAAGCAAGCAGAAAGCATTCACACAAGCAACAGACAATTATTTTTAATGAAATAAAAATAATTCTAAAGGTGAGTGAGATTTACTCACCAGGATTTTCCACTGTCGACAATCTCGTTTAATTCCATAATTTTGCTTCTACGAATCATCTCAACTAATTTATCTTTGTACCTGATCGTTGTTTTGCATCTTGACTTCGAGTTTGCTCTAGGATTTACAAAACCCGAACCAACCTTTTCACCTTTAATTGCCTTGTTAATCTCTCTCTCTTCTTCTCTTATTAAACAAACAACCACCTATAGCCTTGCAATGCCATTCCCGCATTAAATCGAACACCTATTGTGCATCATTCCCTCCCCCTGAATAAACAAATCTGAACACCCTAATTGGTGCTCACAGACCGCGCTCCTCTCTTCAGCAACCATCGACATTGTTTACTTCCGTACTGTTGAATCCCTGGATCCTATATTCCAATTCATCCCAGTCTGACCATCGCACACTTCCAGTACTTCACCACCGAACTTAGTTCGAGCGAAACCCCAAATCGAATATCACCGCACCATGGCATTCAACTCCAGAACCCAACCCTAATCGCGAGTGTACCAGTCTTGATGTCGAGATTCAATGAACCAACGGTCTTCGATAGCGATCCCCTAAACACCTTGTCGATGCCAGAACCACGCCTAGCCTTCCTCGTTGGACCCGCGAGCGCCTCCACTACATCATCGAGCGCCTTTAATCCCGAGACAGCTTCCAGTCAGGCTGCGACTTCGATTTCACCCCCTTTTGGGTTTTAAAGCCGATTTCGATTTTGATTTCAAAAGGTTAGGAGGAGCGGCCATTTCCTTTTTTAATTTGCAGCTTTTTTTTTTTTCTTTTCGAATGGAGAAATGAGGTAATAAGGCTTGGTTTTATATGTGGAAACGAGGAAACAGAAGTACCAAAACCATTAAATTCTTGCTGCCTTGATATCCCACGAGGAAGACACAAACTTGTGCTCGAGGAGAGAACAGCGTGAATTTTGAAATGTTAGGTCTGTGTGATTTCAGTTTCTAGGTCGGCTGATATATTTATATTTTTATTTTATTTTGTTTTGATTAAAAAGCTAAATATCTTGTGGTCCTTTAAATTAAAACCCTGAACCGTTACTCTAACGCAACCATTGTTATTTGAACAGTTTAACACTGTTCTGAACTAACCGAATATATTTTATATTTAATTTAAACGTATATAGAATAATTATTTTATAAAGATATTAAATTATTTAAATTTATAAACAAATAAATTTCTCGATAATATATCATTACCATTATCGATTACATTCACATAAAATTTATATTTATTATCTGAACCGTTTTGATTCAATTCTAACTTCGAATTCAATATATCTCGCATTACGGTAATTAGATGAAAAATCGATTTATATTATCAGCTCTATATTTAAAATACTATTAAATATTTAAAATAAACCGACCAGAAAAATCTGGGTCGTTACATTCTTCCCCCCTTAAAATAATTTCGTCCTCGAAATTGCTAAGGTAAGAAAAAGGGTACAAATCCATTTCTTTTCAACATCTCACTTATGTTGAAACTCAACTCCTCATATTTCTATGACGTTTTCAACCAAAACTCTTGGTCTCCTTCCTTTCATATGCCTTCACATCCAATTCATATTTATTTCAATTTATTTCAAATTGATTCTAGTCAATTTACTTACCTCGAACCATTTAACTTGCTTCAGTTAAATTTTAATTCCAGAATCCAAATCCCAGGGTTTTCATTTCAAAACAAAATTGAAATCCCATAAATACATATATATTTCTCACTATCTCAGATTAAAAACATTTGAATTTCAAACCAATTTGTTTTCTTTCAAACAAATTTCCGTCAAAAACTTTTTCTAAGGTAGCAATTCATCACTTAGAAACTCGGAAATGAACACTGATGATGTTGCAATCATCATCAGAATTATTTCCCAGCCACCGAAGTGAGTTCAGTGCCTTATTATTTCAAATTCCATGATTTTCTTTCAAATCCTTTAAAACAAATCTATATTATTTTAATATACTTTGAAAAATATTTTTTTCCAAATTCCCAGGATTTTGAATTCTTAATTCTGGTTTGAATTTAATTCTAATTCATCTCATTTGTATATTTACTTCCTATACAAATTCTATTTGGTTATAAATAACCATTGTAAGTTTACAATCTCATTTGATTATAAAATCAACATCCAACACATCCATATAATAATTCTAGAAAATTATTCTTTCTATATCAAAAATAGAAATTTGGGTAAAATTATTTCATTTACCCACTTTAAAACAATATCATGTCGTATTTTCTGTTCAAGTGTTTAGAAATTCCTATCGACTTCGTGGCGTCCCACTATCCGACCAGAATTCATAAACCACTCAACAGACTAGCCAACACAATATAAAACATCTTTTATATCAACTTACAAATACGCTCTCTCATATATATACGCTCAACTCATTCTAGGGTACTACTGACCCTATCTCTAATGAGCACATGTCACACAAGCCTAGGTGTTCGCTCAACCTAAGCTCTGATACCAACTGAAACGACCCGCAAATCCGTGCTATCTGAATTGACTAATAACACCACACGTCCAACCCAAATTGCACAGAAATACGACTCATTATTAGAAAGAAGTTAGAGGATGAGAAATAGAAGGAAAGAAATATTAGACTAGAAGAAAAACGAAGATCACAACTCACAGCGGAACGAAGAAAATATATTATATAACATAAGCTTTGAAATACAAATCTGTTTTGTACATATATACATACCATCATCAGAGTACACATAACATTTGATCCAGCGGAAGTAACTCTAAATAACTAACGTTGAAGCCTTCTGCTTCAAGCTCCTCCAAGTGTATCTGTAAAAGCCTGAAACACTTGACTGCCCGTACAAATTTGGGCACCCAAGAGTTTAGGGAAAACAAAACAAAATAAACTCTGGGTCAGTCATGGGACTGGTGTGAGTAAACTCCAACCACTTGTTTAACTTTCAAAATCTTTTTCGAAAGAAAAGATAATAGTAAGACCAGCCCACACATAAACATGGACGGTTTTTACCTTACTATAACCCAAAACACTTTGATATCAAATCCAGTGATATTATAGTAATGTCTACATCAAATAAATAACCAAATAGCAGAACGCTTGCATCTCACGTTCCACATATATAGTATAAAATCAAAAACCGCATGGCTCTTATTGGAGATTGGATTTCCAACATGACAAGGTATGGGACCACCTTCCGATGATGTATCTCTAGAGGCGAATACACCTGGGTTCAACAAGAACGTCTTGCAACCCGGCCCACACATGACCGACCACTCATTTCGCTTGAGTGTATCGAATGTATATCACCAACGGTTGGACTCAAACCACCGTTTCCCGAATGGGCAGAATCGATAGATTTAGAAACAAAAGGATTTTCTCTAGATAGGTGATTATACACCCTAATGGGTGCGACCCACATAGCCATGCTGCCTGCCCGATTTTTGTCATTTCCCGGTTGATGAGGCCTGGAGCTACGCATACTTACCATTCATTGTCAGCACAATCACTTTGAATGCCACATTGTCAGATCCGTTAATCACTAATTGATTTGCACAAATATTCTGGATATTATGCTAAGGGATAAATCCGTTGCAACCATATATATTCATACAGACCAACCCATTTGATCATTGGAAATACTCTGTCAGACATTCGTCCATTTACGTTCGTTCTGGGATTGAACGAAACCGAAGGCACTATTTCTATAAATAGAAAAGCCCTTGCACTTCACTCCGTCTTCAATATATTCAGCATACTTGGTTCGCAACGCTTATGCCGATACGGAGTGGTTCTTCGGATAATAATCCAACCGGTCTCTCCATATTGACAACGATGGTCAAAACTTCGATAGTCTGTGATTTAACTATCGAATAAAAACAAGTGTTCATTCAACATATCAAACAAATCACTGGGCTCTTTAATTAATATTTCATTAATTAAATCTCTTCTCCATTTCCTTATCAATATTTGTTAACCAAATATTTTAATAACCATATCTTGGCCCTTTACGCTATTTTTGATTTCGTTTCCTTATCGAATTCTATATATCGCTATATAGATTTCTAATTGTCAAATTTCTTAAAAATATTCTAACTCCCTAAATTCCCGGAAAAATTCGCCATAACCTCCCCTGTATCGGGAGCATCGGGAAATTTCAAATAGCATCCCGGTATCTTCCAATCTCAAAAAGAAAAAGAAAAAGCCAAGCGGCTTGCCGATACGGCGCATAAAATCTCATATATGAATTAAACATGTACCTTTTTGTCGAGCACATAAATTTAAATCTTCATATACTCTATCCCATATCTGTTTAACACCTGTTCACCTGTTTCCAATTCAATTCAACTCAATCCATTCGTTTGAATTAAATTTTGAATCGTTTGAATTCAGTTTCGCTCAATTATTCTTTAATTAGCCTTTTTGCCTATTTCACTTCTTTATTGAACATAACACGTTCAAATAAAATGTTTAACTTGCTCACAACCAAATTGAACTTTCAATTTCAAATTTAGTTTCCTTTTTGATTTCGAATATAAATTTTCAAATCAAATTTACTTATTCAAACCCCAATATTTATTCGAAATCTCATTAACTAATTTCTATTCAATTTAGTTAATTCTATTCAATAAATCAAAATCTGGTTTCTGTTTCAAAAATCATATTCATTTACACAACTGAATTCGCATGTATTTTGCAACTCAACCCTGAAATTTTCTAAATAGAAACTTCGGATTTTCTCGCTTAAAATCCTTTTATAATATTAAATAAACCATTATGGTTTTAAAACGATTCTGGCGCTGCTTTTCTGAAAATTTGATTTTGACATAACTCAAAATCTATACGACGAAATTCATATTTTTCTCCTTCATTAGAAAACTATTATCAAATCGGTCCTGACGTTTCTTGTTTCGAAGAATTCCGACTTCAATCGAGTTCTATATATTCAATTGAAGTTCGAATCGCTATTTTACGAACTGCAGTGCTGCGGCGAGTTCGTTTTAATTTTATTTATATAAACTTTTAAAACTTCGTTTATATAAATTCAACTCTATTCTGATATAAAATATATATCAAACCATTTTTCCCAACTCAACACATATTTCTGTTCTTCTATTTCATTTATATTTGAAATCTATATTCAAATTCCAATTCGATTATAATTCAAATTCTATATTCAAATTCTATTTCAACTATTTGAATCCAAATTCCATTTTTAATTCATTTGAACTTCAAATATTTAAACTCATTTTTACTTTGAACTTCAAGTATCACATTTTACTTTCTTTGAATTCAAATACCATGTTTCAAATCTCTTTGAATTCCTCTTATTCAAATTCTTTCTATTAAACTCCATTTGAGTTTTGTTTGAATTCTTATATTTAACACCATTTGAATTCTATTTAAATTCTTATACTTAAACTCTCTATTTAAATCCCATTTGAATATTTTCTTTATTCAAATCCATTGAATTTCTTTGCATTCAAATTCTATTCAGTTTCTCTTATTCAAATTATTTGAATTCCTATTATTCAGATTCTATATTCGAATTTCCACTATTTAAATACTATTTAAATTTCTTGTATTCAAACTCTATTTGAATTTCCTTTTAAATTACTATATTCAAATGCCATTTGAATTTCCATGTTGAATTTTCTATTTTAAAATTTCCTTATTCAAATATTATATTCAATGCTATACTCACACTTTATTTGAAATATATATATATAATTAAAATTCCATTTCAAACCCTTTTTGGAATTTTCTTTAGAATTTCAAATATTCAAACTTCTTTCTAACATTCAAATTCTATTTGAATTTCCACTCAAAATTTCTATTTCAAGTTCTCTTCTGAGATTTCATTTCAAAATTCCATTTTTGAAATTATATTTAAAAGTTCCATTTTAAAAACTCTGTATTTTAAATTCTACTTGAAATTTCAAATTCTATTTTAGAAAAATAGAATTTCCCTTTTAAATTTCAAATATCCCTTCCGGATAATTTAAATAAATTTACACTTAGCCCAGTGATATTTAAACACCAAACAACCAATCAGTTATTTCAGGTTTTCTAACACATCATATATCACAGTATATATATGTAATCAAACAACCAAACAGATAATATATTTTTGAGGAATCCAGTTGGATTCCTCCAACCTGTTTTCCTGCATCCACAGATGTTAGCACATAAATAATACCCATTCTGCTTCATGGCAGAATATCGCGGTATAGAAGGTCATCCACTAATCATAGCGTGGGGCGTATAGGGTAATCATCCGCTATGAAACTGCGGGCATCCGCTAATGAGACTGCGGGAATCCAACCAATCAATCAACCCAATATATATATATAATAGCCTAAATAACTAATATATATAAAGCAAGCAGAAAGCATTCACACAAGCAACAGACAATTATTTTTAATGAAATAAAAATAATTCTAAAGGTGAGTGAGATTTACTCACCAGGATTTTCCACTGTCGACAATCTCGTTTAATTCCATAATTTTGCTTCTACGAATCATCTCAACTAATTTATCTTTGTACCTGATCGTTGTTTTGCATCTTGACTTCGAGTTTGCTCTAGGATTTACAAAACCCGAACCAACCTTTTCACCTTTAATTGCCTTGTTAATCTCTCTCTCTTCTTCTCTTATTAAACAAACAACCACCTATAGCCTTGCAATGCCATTCCCGCATTAAATCGAACACCTATTGTGCATCATTCCCTCCCCCTGAATAAACAAATCTGAACACCCTAATTGGTGCTCACAGACCGCGCTCCTCTCTTCAGCAACCATCGACATTGTTTACTTCCGTACTGTTGAATCCCTGGATCCTATATTCCAATTCATCCCAGTCTGACCATCGCACACTTCCAGTACTTCACCACCGAACTTAGTTCGAGCGAAACCCCAAATCGAATATCACCGCACCATGGCATTCAACTCCAGAACCCAACCCTAATCGCGAGTGTACCAGTCTTGATGTCGAGATTCAATGAACCAACGGTCTTCGATAGCGATCCCCTAAACACCTTGTCGATGCCAGAACCACGCCTAGCCTTCCTCGTTGGACCCGCGAGCGCCTCCACTACATCATCGAGCGCCTTTAATCCCGAGACAGCTTCCAGTCAGGCTGCGACTTCGATTTCACCCCCTTTTGGGTTTTAAAGCCGATTTCGATTTTGATTTCAAAAGGTTAGGAGGAGCGGCCATTTCCTTTTTTAATTTGCAGCTTTTTTTTTTCTTTTCGAATGGAGAAATGAGGTAATAAGGCTTGGTTTTATAAGTGGAAACGAGGAAACAGAAGTACCAAAACCATTAAATTCTTGCTGCCTTGATATCCCACGAGGAAGACACAAACTTGTGCTCGAGGAGAGAACAGCGTGAATTTTGAAATGTTAGGTCTGTGTGATTTCAGTTTCTAGGTCGGCTGATATATTTATATTTTTATTTTATTTTGTTTTGATTAAAAAGCTAAATATCTTGTGGTCCTTTAAATTAAAACCCTGAACCGTTACTCTAACGCAACCATTGTTATTTGAACAGTTTAACACTGTTCTGAACTAACCGAATATATTTTATATTTAATTTAAACGTATATAGAATAATTATTTTATAAAGATATTAAATTATTTAAATTTATAAACAAATAAATTTCTCGATAATATATCATTACCATTATCGATTACATTCACATAAAATTTATATTTATTATCTGAACCGTTTTGATTCAATTCTAACTTCGAATTCAATATATCTCGCATTACGGTAATTAGATGAAAAATCGATTTATATTATCAGCTCTATATTTAAAATACTATTAAATATTTAAAATAAACCGACCAGAAAAATCTGGGTCGTTACAGTAGTTGTCCAGACGTACTTGTTGGTTGTCCGGATATGCTAGCACCTCCCTTCTGTATTGGACGTACGGACGAGGAATAAGGTGTCTCCGGTTTCGTTCAGACCCAGGACGGATTTGTAAATGGATACGTGTCTGACATTGGATTTCATTCCATGTAAATTAAATTTATTTCTATTTGACATATATCCATTTGTTGGCGGAGAATTTATTCTCTTGTTTAACAGCCTCAGAGGGTATATATTGGTAGTTATCGATCGCATGGCATGAATTGTCAATGTGGCACGCCAAGATGCAAATGATCAAGGCTTTTGTTGAAAAGCAGGGCCTTGTGGTTGATGATCAAAGCATATTCTATTTTGACATAGCTTTGTGTATAGCGTGACTTCACGAACCTCACACCCCGGTATGAGTCAAAAACGGGATCAGGACCGTTGGGAGTGCACACGTTTCTTTCTAGCTAGAAGTGGTGTTGGTGTTTTACACGCTCTGGCATTTTTACTTATGTGTATGATGGATTATGAGGTACCTCGGATTTATAGGTTGATAGTGACCATATTATAGGTTCAATAGGACCGGGAAGTGTGTGTTCAGGCATAATTAATCCACTAAAGTATTTGTTGACCGGCTCTACCGCATCCAAGGGTTCGCCAGCATCCGAATCCTGAGGCATTTGCTAGAGTGTCTCGAATCGGAGAGGATGATCCCTAGCATCGACTCATGATGGAAAACCAATTTCCAATATGACCTTACGGCTTTGATTGTAAACCTATATATGGCGACATAGTATATGGTAGCTATGCCATCTAGGATTGATACATTTACTTTGAAGTATTTTAAAACTGATTAGACACTAATAATAATATTAAAATTATTATTTTATACGTATCAAGCATTTTTGATCATTATAATGTAAAACTCTATCCTTCGGTTTGCGTTGCATTATGTGATGGGATTTGAGTCTTATAATGATTTCATTTTCTAAAAAGCATTGCATTAATTTTTAAATAAAAATCTATTAAACATATGCACTGGCAATCCAACGGAGTAAACCTGTTCCACGTTAGTGGTGTGGTCCTGTGATTAGCCGTATTGTTAGTTAAGAATGATTTTTCATACCAGTCCCATGACTGACTCATAGTTTGTTTCACTTTGCAAACTTGGGTGCCATCTTTCCACACAGACAGCCAAATGACAGGTTTATGTATTGATGCATTCTGGATTGGAGCTTACTTATGAAGAGGATGAAGAACATTTTCCTTTTTATCTTTTTATTGCTTCTTGAGACATTTATACCTTATTGATCTTTGATGTATTTGTGCAGATTGAGACTTATTTCTTTCTTTATTGAGACTTCTATTTGCTAAGTGTATCCTGTAACTGCGTACTTTGATGTCTGTGATGTTATGATGTGATGACATTTCCATTTCCACTGCAATGATTTATGTGTTATGCTATTATCTGAGATCTGTTATTCTTATAATTATGTTATGCTCTTATGATTATCCTTGCTTTCGTATCACGAAAGTTTGTGGTCGTCACAGTTGGTATTAGAGCCAGAGGTTAACCTTAGCTTTGGAGTGTAACATTTTTTTAGAACAATTTGTATAGATAGAATCAGTAGTATTCTTAGCCAAGTAGCTCATTAGAGATAGGATTAGAAATGTCCTAGAATGAGCATAGCAGAATAGCACATATTAATTAGTCATTACATCATAATCATCTTATCATATGTCTCTACTTTTAACCTTTCCTTTAAATTTATCATTTATGTTAGTCTGACTCTTTCCTTGATGGTATACAACTAACTAAGAAATGAGCACCAGAGCACGTACTAGATCCCAAGGCAGAGGCGAGGCTAGAGGACCCGCTAGAGATGAGACTCCTACGGCCTACGAACAGCCCACTCCAGAGGCTGTGACACCCCCCCCCCCCCGGCGCCATTTGATTTGGACAGAATGTCCAAGAAGTACAGAAACTTAGGGGGCGTTTCCTTTACCGGACGAGAGACTGTGATTGAGGCACAGGCATGGCTGAAGAACTGTGAGAAAATCTTTGAAAGTTTGGAATTGGAGGATCAACGCAAGCGCTTCTTGGCAACATGGCTATTGAAAGACTAAGCTGAAATTTGGTGGGACACGGTCAAGATTGGCAATGATGTGGGCAACATGTCTTAGGCCAGGTTCAAAGTGCTTTTCAATGATAAGTATATCCCTCCGCAGGCAGTTGAGAGGCTCCATGATCAATTTGCAAATCTGCAGCAGGGATAGATGATAATTTCAGAATATGTGCGGAAGTTCGAGGAACTTTCACGGTACGCTCCATAGTTGATTCAGGATCCAGTCCAGAAAAATAAAAGATTCATTAAGGGCCTTTCTAAGAAGTATCTAGACAGAGTCACAGCTCACATCAAGCTCCCATTTAATGAGATGATAGAGATGGTTAGTCGCTATGAGGAAAATGACCAGACTTCATAGCAAGAGAGGGTGAAAAATAAGAATAGCAACAAGAGGGAGCAGGATGATAAGAAAACTGAGGCGAGCAACACTTTAGCCGCCAAGCCTCAAGGAAAGAAGAGAGATAGGTCCAAGGTGAAATGCTTTAATTGCCAGAAGATTGGACATTTTGATTATGAGTGTAGAGCTCCAGAGAGGCCCAAAAGGAATGAGTCTGCACCCAATCAGAACCGTAGGCAGAATTCTCGCGACACCAGGGAATGTTTTAATTGCCATAAGACAGGGTATATTATCAAGAATTGTCCTCTATTGAAGAAATCTGAAGTGGCGCATGTATACGAGGGAGCGGCTGCCCCAGCTTCTTCGGATGGAGCAGTTAGACCCGATGTTTTAGGAGGTACTCTTAATATTAAGAACATCCCTATTACAGCATTATTTGATACTGGTGCATCACAAAGTTTTATTTCTAGTGACACAACTAATAAGTTAAAACTGAAACTAAGAAAACTTTTAGAATTGATTAGAGCCCATAGTTCGATAGGAGGTTCTCTTATTCTCGATCAGTATTGTAAAGTTCGTGTTTCCTATTCTTGCTACCAGTTTCCTTTTAATTTGATGGTCATGAATTTCTCTAGATATGATATCATACTTGGACTAGATTGGCTAACAAAGTATGAGGCTGAGTTACTATGCGCTGAAAGAATATTTAAAGTTAAAACCAAGTTTGGAGATACTATTGTTGTACCATGCCATGGCTCAGCAACTAATAGGAAAGAATTATGGTCTTCTCTAGAAGTCACTCCTACTTCTACTGAGGATATTCCTGTCATCAAATATTATATGGATGTGTTCGAAGAAGTTGAAAGCTTAACTCCGCACAGAGAGAGATCGACTTCAAGATTGACTTAGCTTTGAATGCAAGGCCAGTTGTGCATCCTATTCGGAGAATGACGCCAAAAGAAAAGGAGGAGCTGAGCAATCAAACTAAGCCGCTTTTGTGGAAGGGTCTGATCAGGCCTAGCTTCTCAAGTTGGGGTGTAGCAGTGGTTTTTGTCCCAAAGTCAGACGGTACCCTCCGATTGTGTGTGGACTACCGCGACCTCAATAAGCAAACGCTGAAAAACAAATATCCATTGCTGCGAATTGATGATCTATTAGACCTCTTGCATGGAGCACAAGTATTCTCTTGGATGGACCTAGCTATAGGTTTCCATCAGCTGCGCATTGCAAAAGAGTTTGTTCCTTTGATATCTTTCAGAGGACCGGACTTATTTTGTGAATGGCTAGTAATGTTGTTCGGTCTATGCAACGCTCCCACCTACTTTTTAGATTAGATGAATAGAGTATTTTGGGATGTCTTAAATAAATTCGTGCCAGTTTTCATCGATGATATCTTAATCTTTTCTAAATCCACCACTGAGCATGAAAGGCATCTGAAAGAAGTTTTGGAAATCCAGCGAAGGAATGTGTTGAAAGCTAAATTTTCAAAATGCATTTCTAGCAAGAAGAGGTGAAATTCCTTGGCTATGTTGTAACTAAGAAAGGCATTTCAGTAGATCCAGGCAAGATCTCAGCCACTCAAAATTGGAAGCAGAATAGCACTCCTACTGAGGTCAGAAGCTTCTTAGGACTGGCTGGCTATTATCGGAAATTCGTCAAAGATTTTTCGAGGCTATCTTGTCAATTATCGAAGCTAACTAAGAAGCATACAAAGTTTATCTAGACACCTGATTATGAGGCAGCTTTACAAGAGCTGAAATTGAGGTTGACAACTGCCCTTGTGTTGACCATTATGATGGAAATCAGGACTTGAAAGTTTGGACAGATGCTTCTAGAGAAGGTTATTCTTTTTTGTCTATACAAATATGTTAGAAATGACAGTTTTAATGTCAAATCTTATTTTAACATGTTATCCTTTTATCTATTTAAGGTATTGGAGCGGTGCTAATGCAAAGTGACAAAGTAGTTGCATATGCTAGCCGTCAGTTGTAACCACATGAGAAGAAATATCCCACTCATGATCTTGAGTTGATGGACATCATATTTGCTCTAAATATATGGTGGCACTATCTCTTGGGTGAGAAGTTCAAACTGTATACTGATCACAAATCCTTGAAGTATCTGTTCACCCAAAGAGATTTGAATTTGAGGCAGCAATGTTGGGTTGAATTTCTTGCGGCTTATGACCTGGATATCTTATATGCTCCAGGTGTAACACCCCACTTCCGTTAAGGTCACTCGCAAAGGGAATGCCTTAACTTCGGTGGAACGTTATAAGTAAACATAACAGAAATTTACAAGACAGATATGTAAAGTAGTACTTGAAAATTTTAGAACTTTATTACAGCAGAAACATAAAAAAGTTTGGTTACATCACAATACCAAAACCCAAGTACACAAATATCAGTCTTATACAAAATCCTTCAAAATGCATAATTTTTTAAAGCCATAATCCCCAACAGAGAATGCCATAAATAGGTAGAATCAAAGCCAAGCAATATTTCAAGCACTTCTAGCACTTCAAGCAGATGGAACCTGAATCAAGCTCCTGTGTTTCCGCCCTCAGAACCTGGGGGGGAAGGAAGAAAAGAGGAGAAACAAACTAGGTCAGACATAAGTCTGGTGAGTCCAGTAACCTTCAGCATATAAACAGATAACAGTATCATGACATGTAAATAAAACTGGATGAGAGATAACTATAACAGGAGTAGAAGGTTAACAGAATAGATAAAATGATATAGGCTAAACTAAGCTTCTTACTTGGTTTTCACTTCTCTGCACTAATACTAGTATAACAGAATTAGGTGTTGTCCTAATATCTTAACAGAAAACAGAATGATCTCTTCAGAAAGACGATGCTAGTAATAGGCCTTTGCCATCCTAATAGAGACAGATGTACAGAAACAGAATGCTAGTAATGGGCCTTTACCACCCGAACAGAGACAAACGGTTACAGAAACAAAATGCTAGTAATGGGCCTTTACCATCCGAATAGAGACAGACGGTCTAGAAACAGAAGCAGAAACGGAATCAGAGAAGGAAACAGAATATTCCCTATGGAAACAGAATGTTAGAATTAGGTGTACACTAGTAATGGGCCTTTGCCACCCCAGCAGACGGTACCACGCAGAAACATACAGGTGTTACCACCCCAACAGAAATATACGATACCCCAACAGAAACAGACAGAACTAAGTGTACCTTAAATTCTACCCCAAGCGATCGGCTCCCTAGTACATAAATACCCTGTGTCGGCCCCACAGAAGGGTGTATCAATCCCTATAGTGGCAACCTATAGACACAGACCTATTTATAGATGTCATGGTGTCTTACATCCTCAGAGCAGACCGAATCTATTCACGTACATGACCCGGTTGGAATGCGCCATCAACACCCCTCGCCATTAACAGAGTGAACCTCTTACAATTAGTTCAGTAAGCGTGCCCTGGGCCCTAACCTAGTGTTGGGTCCTAGTTTTGATACCAGAAAGGGTTATTGACTAGTATGGGTCCTAAACAACAGATGACACAAGTAATTAACCCTCCAAACGTTGTGTCCCCAGTCTAACAGATTTCAGATTAACTTGCTTACAGATTTCAGATGTACAAAGTCCAGATTAACTAGTTCTCAAATTAGACATACAGGTTAACAAGTTTTCAGACTAACGGACCAGATATACAGATTTACAAGTTTTCGGACTAACGGATCAGATATACAGACTGACAAGTATTCAGACTAACGGATTAGATATACAGATTAATAGATTTATAGATTGTTTCACCTAACCTTGTATTGGGCCTACAGATTTTCAAACGGGTTTAATAGGTTCACCAGTCCAGTTGATTTAACCTTACCTACCCAATACGTTTTAGGCATCATATTTATCTTAGATTTGCATTAGTTAAATATTAATGCACAGACCTCTCACATTAGGTCGGTAGCTTGTGGCCGCTGGATGAGCTGGGCGGTTCCGGGCAGACTTCTGCCACAACCTAGACCTAACCTCGTGTCTATGCATCTTTATTCCTACAACCTCTCACATTAGACTGACAGTTTGCGGTTGCTGGTTAAGCCCGTTGGGTCCGGGAGGCTTCTACCGCAAACAGAGTCTAACCTCATGACTCAGCATTCTTATTTTAGCTAAAGTACTCATTCACAGATTATGCCAATATCAGACTAATTATGCCAATTCGACAAAATAACTTCTTTACATGTTACAACAGATTATCCAAAGTTCTATTGACATGTTTTGCTCAATTTTAGATTGAGCCTACAGATTTTCAGTTCCAAATTACCGTATTCAGTTTCAACAGATTTAGCAAATTAGACAATTTAACAGATTTAATCATCCCTTAAAATTCCATTGACATACCTCGCTTAATCATAAAATTAAGCCTAATTTTACATGCTCAAATTATGGTCATAATTCACAATATAACATATGCCCCAAATTTCTAGTTAAATTTACATAGTACAGAATATTCTCCAAAAACCCCAAATCATGATATACAATATGAATTATGCCAAATTATAGCCTTTGGTTTCAGCATATGTCAAATATCCAAAATACCCATTTAGGCATATTCATAATTAATAGTTATCCTATTTTAATATAGATCTTTTACGCCTAAATCATATATCCTTTTTCTTCCAATTCGTAGATCATCATATAAAATATGCCCCCAAATCTAGATCTTAAATTTTAAACATGTATTATGTCCTCAAAATCAGATCTTGAATTATAACATGCATAATGTTCCCAAATTACAAATCATATGTTGTCATACAATAATTCTCCTTCTCCCAAATCATAAACCGTCATATATAGTATGCCTAGATCTAGATCTTGAATTACAACACGTGTTGTGTTCGTAATTTAGTCACAAATCAATTATGTACAATTATGCATCATTCAATATTTTCCCCAAACTTAGCGTTCGTGTGTTCAACTCTTATGAGATTTGGCTTAGGCTTGTGGTAGCCTGGCTATAGAACAGAAGGAAGGAAGAGATACATAATAGTTATAATAATAAGATAGATCTACCCAGAAAAACAGATCTGATAAACAGGAACAAGATAGATCTACACAGGAAAACAGATCTGATAAACAAGAATATGCATAATCTCCAATTCATATTTACAACCATGTAAAAATCATAATTAAATTTCATATCTGAAAATAACTGTACTCACCTTGGTTGGACTGAAAGAAAAAGGGTTGTAGTTGTTCTCTTTTAATCCTATTCAAAAGGAGCACTTGTTCTAGCTTAGGTTTCAGCAGAGTAATGACACCATTGATTTATATTAATATGAATTAGGGCAGAGTATAGGCATAATGAAATTGTGTGGAGAGAAAGTGAGGTCTGGGGGTGTTTAAATAGCTTAGGAGAAACGAATCTAGTCAGAACAGGCGTCCAAATGCAGAAAAACGAATTTGTCCATGGATCTGGAAAAGGGAGGAGGTCGACCCCATGGTCGACCTGTTCTACCCAGGTCGACCCCCAGGTCTACCCCATGGTCGACCTGGGTCCTGGGCGGGAATTTTCCAGCCCATCCCAGGTGTGTGATTTGAATTTCGAAACTTTGAATTTGAATTCGGGCCGGTTTTATTTTAAATTCCTGAAACTTCTAAGTGCCATAACTTCTTCATACGGAGTCCGATTTTCGCAAACTCGGACTCTATCTCAAGCAGAATTCCGAGACGAATGCAGTGGCGTAACCCGTTTCCCTTAATTCTTCCCTTAAAAATTAAGTATACTTTGTTTTATTACTTTATGTTCACAGAAAAATACGGGGTGTTACATTCTCCCCTCCTTAAAGGATTTCGTCCCCGAAATCTTCAAGTTAAGAAGAATGTGTCCTACCATCCAATCACTCATCTACTCAACCATCATCCACAAGCATCCATTGTCCTTAGAAAACTTCTAATGTTGTATGAACATATGCAAAAGTGTATGTATATGTCTCTTATCTAATGCAAAGATATGGCGGTCTACTGATTTAGTTGACCTCCACGATGCAGATTATGTTAGTGCCATGAGTCCAATTATGTATGCAAGAAATCCTATTTGATACACATCATTTCTATATGAGTGCATAACCATTCATCCAAATGCAAAATCCATGTGATGAGTCAGTCATTTTGCATCCACAAAAATTGAAAAATGCACACACATCCATATGCAATATGGGAGTGTTTTTGAGCCGATCTACTGCCTAGTGTGTGTATATGCATCCACGAGCAACCACTAGCAACCACTTGCATCCACTTGCAACCATCAAACATAACATGTCTCAAACACATGTTTACAACCATTAGTTTCTACCTAAAGGTTGAAGGCTCGATCGATAGAATACAACCGAGTGATAGAAGCAAGTACAATTAAAACAAAAGTTCTGTTCCCATTAGACATCGGTTAAGAAAATAGATCCCTAATTATCAACCCCGAAGACCGAAATCAACATAGATTGACACTCAGAGATTTTCTCCTATTAAACAATGTCAAAACTGGAAATCTACTACACTCTTCGAGTAAAAAGCCCTATCCTTTTCAGAAATATTCAGATACTTACAGACTACTGGTACATATTAGATTATCAAATGATTCTTAGGAAACTAAGCATGATAAAACCCCACTATATCCCACAAAACCAGAATGTATGCGTCATAGTCAACTTAACGCCTAACACAGATACCTCAAACCCCAACTTATCACAAACAGATGAGTCGTAACCCTTAAGTGGTTTGAGACCATAGCGGGATTAGAAACAAGACTAGTATTAAAGTGCATAGTCTCAATTGCAGAATCAAAAAGAGTTTTATCTCAATAATCCGATAAGGAAATTAAAACTTCTACAGAAATTTTCCTATCCCTATCCTATCCACCAGCCACGTGAGCATTCACCTGGCCTTCATAGGTAGGTCTTGTCCTCTGCCGTTGCCCTCATTTCTTCGGGCTGTCTCTAGTGAAGTGTCCCATCTCACCACAGTTGAAGCAAGTTCCCTTCCTCTTTCTGCAATCCTTGTTCAGACAAGTCAAGCTTCCACAAGTAAAGCACTTTTTCTCCTTCTTATCTTCAGACTTTTCATCCTTCTTTAACCAAGCAGCTGTTTGAACCTTCCTCCCATCGTCTATCTCAAAGGTACCAACAAGTCCTCCACTTCGTTGAGCCAACATTTAGCCTCGACAAACGTCTCAATCCCATGAAGCGGTTTTCCGCACGGAAGTCCTTACACATCTTAGAAAAAGCATCTATACGTGGAGGAAGAGATTCAAAAGGGAAAGAGGAAGGAAATCGAAACAAAGAATCGAAAGAAAGATATATGGCTTTTGGGGATTATGTTTTTCAAAATAAACTTTCCTTTTGAAAATACTTCCTTTTAAAACCTTTTGAAAATAATTTTCAAAAACTTTTTATCAAATCTGGTAACCTTCAGCTCTGATGCCAAGTGTAACACCCCACTTCCGTTAACGTCACTTGCAAAGGGAATGCCTTAACTTCGGTGGAACGTTATAAGTGAACAGAACAAAAATTTACCAGACATATATGTAAAGTAGTACTTGAAAAATTTATAACTTTATTATAGCAGAAACAAAAATAAGTTTGGTTACATCACAATACCAAAACCTAAGTACACAAATATCAGCCTTATACAAAATCCTTCAGAATGCATAATTTTTAAAGCCATAATCCCCAACAGAGAATGCCATAAATAGGTAGAATCAAAGCCAAGCAATATTTCAAGCACTTCTAGCACTTCAAGCAGATGGAACCTGAATCAAGCTCCTATGTTTCCACCCTAAGAACCTAGGGGGAACGGAAGAAAAGTGGCGAAACAAACTACGTCTGATATAAGTCTGGTGAGTCCAGTGACCTTCAGCATATAAATAGATAACAGTACCATGACATGTAAATAAAACTGGATGAGATAACCATAACAGGAGTAGTAGGTTAACAGAAGAGACAGAATGATATAGGCTAAACTAAGCTTCTTACTTGGTTTTCACTTCTCTGCACTAATACTAGTATAATGGAATTAGGTGTTGTCCTAATATCTAAACAGAAAACAGAACGATCTCTTCAGAAACACGATGCTAGTAATGGGCCTTTACCACCCTAACAGAGACAGATGTACAGTAATAGAATGCTAGTAATGGGCCTTTACTACCCGAACAGAGATAGACGGTTACAGAAACAGAATTCTAGTAATGGGCCTTTACCATCCTAACAGAGACAGACGGTATAGAAACATAAGCAGAAATAGAATCGAAGACGGAAACAGAATATTCCCTACGGAAACAGAATGTTAGAATTAGGGGTACACTAGTAATGGGCCTTTACCACCCCAATAGATTGTACCACACAGATACACACAGGTGTTACCAACCCCACAAAACAGACGGTACCCCAACAGAAACAGACAAAACTAAGTGTACCCTAGATTCTACCCCAAGCGATCGGCTCCCTAATACATAAATACCCTGTGCCTTCCCCACAGAAGGGTGTATCACTCCCTAAAGTGGCAACCTATAGACACAAACCTATTTACAGATGTCACGGTGTCTTACATCCTCAGAGCAGACCGGATCCATGCACGCACATGACCCGGTTGGAATTCACCGTCAACTTCCCTCGCCATTAACAGTGTGAACCTCTTACAATTAGTTCAGTAAGCATGCCCTGGACCCCTACCTAGTGTTAGGCCATAATTTTGATACCGGAAAGGGTTACTGACTAATATGGGTCCCAAACAACATATGACACAAGTAATTAACCCTCCTAACCTTGTTTCCACAGACTAACAGATTTCAGATTAACATGCTTATAGATTTCAGATGTACAAAGTCCAGATTAACTAGTTCTCAGATCAGACACATAGGTTAACAATTTTTCAGACTAACGGACCAGATATACCGATTTATAAGTTTTCAGACTAACGGATCAGATATACAGACAACAAGTTTTCAGACTAACGGATCAGATATACAGATTAATAGACTTACAAATTGTTTCACCTAACCTTGTATTGGGCCTACAGATTTTCAAACAGGTTTATCAGATTCATCAATCCAATTGATTTAACCTTATCTACCTAATATGTTTTAGACATCATACTTATCTTAGATTTGCATTAATTAAATATTAATGCACAGACCTCGCACATTAGGTCGGTAGCTTGTGGCCGCTGGATGTGCTGGGCAGTTCCGGGCAGACTTCTGCCACAAGCCATACCTAACCTCGTGTCTAAGCATCTTTATTATAATAACCCGGAAATCCGAGCCAATTTAAAATTTTTATTTTAGAAATTTTAATGAATTTTGAATATTTAAAATGAATTATTTTAAATAATAACGACGAGAAATTTATTTTAAATAGAATTAGAACGTGTATATTTATTTGAATCGACGTTAGAATATAACAATTTATTTTAAATTATAAAAGGAATTGAAAATGGCGCGGTAGTTTGAAAATTCGATTTCAAATTTCAAATGAATGCACAGGATTCAAAATAAACCGGATTTTAGCAAAACTAAAAATATTTGAATCTATTTGAGAATATCTTTCCAACGAATCCAAAAAATTGAAATTTCATAGCGGGAATAAAAAGTTATGCCCAGTCGAAAATTCAGAATAGTCGCTATGGAATTCTGGCCCTTAAAAATGGAAATTTTGCAAATGACCTCTGTTTTTGATGAAACAACTTTTGATGGATCCGTGATGTCAAGTTATTGCTAGGTTTCAAAATTCGTAATTTTCTGAATCAATATGTGAGCATGGCAAAGGAAAACGCATTTGACCAGTTTTAGTTGATTTTAATCGACTGGAAAATGACCATTTTTCAAACGGTCTCGGAATTTGACGAAATTTTTTTTGTTAGGACCGTATCGTTAATACGAAGCTAGAAATATTTTTTCTGGAATTTTTCGAGTTAGTATGTGACCCCAGTAAATTGAAATGTGCGTTCAAATTCAATATATAGATTTATATTTTTAATTTAATAAAAACTGATTGTAACAGCTGAATTGGGTTACGAAACATATCCCTTTGTGTTCGGGATAGGGGTATTTGGCTAGGAGCGACAGTCATTGGGCTTAGTTTGGAGTTGAAATTTAAAAGTTACTTTTCGGAAATTAAATTAAATAATTAAATAATATAATATATACCCTTTTTCCCTCATCCCCTTTGGTCAACCCCCGTACATTTCAAATCAGGTAAAATATATTAGAAAAACCTCGACGACGATGGAATCACCCCAGTTCGACGCGCCATCACCGGAGGCGTTCCCTGTCGCCATTGATCCGCTTCCCCGACCTCTCCGCTGCGAGCCGCGCCTTAACTCCTCCTATGGCCTCCTTCGATTAAACCCAATGCCCAATTCCGAGTAACCCTAGCCGCCGTCAGCCCGTGAGCCCCACCACCCGCCGCTGCGCTGCTGCGCCTTCCCCCTGACCCTCCGACGAACGGCGGTCCCCCCTCTCTCTCGTTGTAAGTTTTCTTTCTATTTCATTTACTTTATTTATTTTAAAAACATATGGGATTTTAAAACTGAAAACATATGAATTATAAAACTAAAAACACATGGGATTATAAAACTGAAAAATATACGATTTTTAATTATAGAAATATATGATTTTTATTGTAGAAAAGGTAAGATTTTTATAATGTTTTCATTATGATAAAGAAGCGGTCTTTATATGGTTATCATTAGAATAAAAACACGATTTTTTTACATATATAGATTTGAAATAAAAATACGATTTTCGAATAGAATAAAAATATGATTTTTATTTAGATAGAGTTATAAAAATATAATCTTTATTAGAGGAAGAGCGATAAAAATATGAACATTATTTTATATGGAGCGAAATGAAAATATAGTTTTTATATAGTAGAGATTATAAAAATACGATTTTAATAAGATAGAGAATATAAAAATATGATTTTTATACATGTAGCGATATAAAAATCTGATTTTTATTATATAACTAGCTTTGAAATAAAAATGTGATTTTTATAGCATTGAAATAAAAATGTGATTTTTAATATGAACAGTGTAGGGAAGACTACGTTGGCATTGCAAACAAATCTGAATTCAAACCATTCAGCGATAAGACTGGAGGAGTGGATCCCTCGGTGAGAACTCCTCATTTTTATTTTTATTTCTAGTTGAAATATATACTAGGATGCAGATGGTGCTTGGTAGCACCCGACACCCATCGTCCACAGACCATGGATGACTTGTTTGTTTGATTGCTGTGTTGTGAAATTTGATTGTGTGATGTGGAATGAAATAAAATATTTTATAGTGGAAAATATTTTATAGTTAAAAATATGATTTTTAACATGTATATAAAATAAATGGTAATAAACAAATCGGACGATTTGTTTATATACACTGATTTGACAGATATTGATTGGGACGATAAATTTAACACATCGCCCAAGTGCACAAATAAAAATCTATGTTTGTTGATTTGAAACCCGACACGGGTATTGGGATGATATTTGACGTACACTAATCCCGATTGTTTAGTTGTATGTCAATCGATGGGTTGACAAACAGTGTAAGCGTTAATTATTTATATTTAATGCTTATGCAGTAGTGTGGTGCACTCTGGATGATGGTTGATTATTTATCGTTGCTATTATATACATGTGTTGTATGGAATCCATATAATTAACATTATATGGTAATTGATTGGGCCTCATTCTAATTTGGAAAATAAAGAATATTATAAAATAAATATTCATCTGTTGAATAAAATAAATATTCATGTGTTGAATAAAATAAATATTCATGTGTTGAATAAAATATAAATTCATGTATTGAATAGAATAAATATTCATGTGTTGAATAAAATAAAAATATTCATGTGTTGAATAAAAATATAAATTCATGTGTTGAATAGAATAAATATTCATGTGTTGAATAGAATAAATATTCATGTGTTGAATAAAAATATATCTATTCAGGTGTTAAATAAAATATATATTCATGTGTGGAATAAAAATATATATTCATGTGTTGAGGAAAATACTCATTTGTTGAATAGAATAACGAAGTTATTGAAATATATAAAGCCATGTTGGTTAGATATGCGCCATTTTGACGTGAACGATATTTATATCGATTTTATTCATTTTTATAATGAATATAATAAAAGAAGTGATTTCAAAATATAACGTTTTGAAAATATTATCATTTATAGATTAATGATATGGAATATTCAATTTTGATTAGAAATTGAATATGAAGTTGAAATCGTTTTAAAAACGATTTTAAACAATTCATAAAATACGCTTTGAAAGGAAATCGACGAAATAAATATAATATATATAATGGCCCGAATAGAACGCGCCGCGCCGCGACAGTTCGCGAATTTCGACCATTGACTTCGAATGGATATTACGGGAGATTCGACCGTCGGATTCTCCTAAAACCGGAACCGTTGGGCTCGTATCGAAAAGAGCTTTCTAATGAATATTAGAGATTTGAAATTTAACAGTTTGATTTGGAATTATGTCCAATTCAAATTTGGAAAGGTCGCTGTAAGTGAAGTTCGATGGCCGTTGGTGGAATTCAACTGTACGGGCCTTGATAAAATTATTAAAAATAGTAATAAGTTGTGTAAAATCATAAGAAATGATTTGGGAAGAATTAGGATGAAAATTTCCATATTTGAAAAGATAAGAATAGATTTTTATCGAAATGAACTAGTTTTGAACTAGAATTAAAATCCATTTATTTTTAAAAATAAATAAATTGGATTTGAAATGGTTTTAAACGTAACCAGAATTTCCAATAATTGAATCGGAATGGATTTGAATCGAAATTGTCTTTGGAATATTTCGATGTTGGATTTCGTGATTATACAGATATTGTTATGGAAATTTGAAAGATATATTTATACCATTATTTCCAATACGATATTTGTTGGTCGTAGAATTTGATATTGAATATAAGCCGATATATTTTCTATTTAGAGCCTTGTATTTAATATCAAATGGGATTTGGGTTTGTCGTGAATGGTGTCTTCATTAACACAGTTCTTAAACCCAGTTGAGAAAAATTAAATCTTTTTATTTAGATTTAATGAAGTATACCAATTAAATGATGTTTAATTGGAATTGAATTAGAATGTGATTTTGGGTTTATAGTGAACCGTGTTTTAAGTGACACTGGTTCTTTAACTCAGTTAAAGACAGGATATGATTTCACAAGTTAAAAAATCATTAATATTGATTTTTGGGAAGATAAAAACCAAGTAGAGTTTTAATGGATATTTAATTAGATTGAAATGATCGAGTATGGAGTATCACCAGTTTTTCTCCAGGCGATAGTTAAATCTTTAATTATATTTAAACATGAAATGGTAATTGAATTTACCAATAACACCGTGGTGTTAGATATGAAGTATGACCAGTTTTACTTCATGGGATGAATAGGTCGGGATTGGGAAATAAAACAAATGATTACTTCGGTGTGGTTCGCTAATCCCAACAAGTTTGAATTGGTATTCAAAAGAAGATTTAAGAATAAATTTAAAGAATTTATCTTTGATAAAATTAATGGGAACCTTTCCCAAAGTATAAGATTATTTGAATAAAAGAATACTCTGAATTGGAATGAGGCGTATGTTGTGTTTGTGTAACACTTGTTTATTATATACGCAAGATATTCAGAAAGACCGGGTTTATCCCATTCTGAATACCTGATTCGACGTGGTGTCAAGGATGAAGACGGTGGTCGAAGACTGGAGGTCTTCACATCGTTTGGGTGATTACTGATGATCTTTATTGGGTTGTACACCCAAGAGGAGGGAATCAGTTGGTTGTCGTCCAGACGTACTTGGAGATCGATGGATATGCAAGGTACAAGGTGCCTCCGGTTTCGTTCAGACCCAGAACGAACTTGTAAATGGACTGTGTGTCTGACGTTGGATTTTATTCTGTGTGATTGATTTCTATTAAATATACATCTGTTTGGCGGCATAGAATTTATTCTCTTGCTTAACGCCCTTCTCTGAGATGTACGAGCTCAGGGGTTATATATTGATGCATATCAATCGCATGGAGTGGATTGCCTGTGTGGCATGCCTAAGTGGCAAATTGATCAAGGCTTCTGTTGAAAAGCAAAATCTTGTGGTTGATGATCAAAGCACGGCCTGTGTGGCATAGCTTTGTGTAGCGTTGATTCGCGAGCCTCACACCCCGGTTGAGAACCAAAAACGGGAGAGGACCTCATGAAGGGCATGTGTTTCTTTCTAACTAGGGTGGTGTCAGTGACCTACCAGCCCTGGCATTTATATTATTTTCACCTGTATGGTTGTTGCTGTTGCGAGGCGCCTCAGATATATAGGTGACTATGTGGAGCCTATGGAGTCATTTGGCTCATTGACGCCCCAAAGGGCGGGGAAACGCAGTGTTCAGTCATTTTAATCCACATTGGTGGACTGGCCCTGCCACTCCAAGGGTCACTCGAGCTCTGATCCTGAGACGGGCTAGAGCGTCTTGAATCGGTAGAGGACTATCTTTTGCCTCGGTTCACAGATGGGAATCCAAATTCCAATACGTGATTTTTCGGTTTTGATTATAGAACCTATATATGGCGACATAGTGGTATGGGGCACTTATGCCGTCTATGATTGATACTTGTGATCGAAATTGTTTTGACACTATACACTTATAGTAATGATAAAAGTTGAAATTTAGCATATCAAGCATTCTTTGGCTATTATAAGGTAAAACCCTATCCTCCGGCTTGCGTTGCATTGTGTGATGGGACCTGGGTCTTATAATAGCTTCGTTTTTCTTTATTTAGCATTGCGCTATTGTTTTATGCACTGGTATTCTTGGGAGGAAATTCGTTCCATGTTATACGGCGTGGTCCCTCGATTTACCTAAATTTAAAATAAAGATTAATAACTGTTTTAGTTCTCACACCAGTCACATGACTGACTTGGAGTTTATTGTTTTAACCTAAACTCTGGGTGCCCTTATTTTAACACGGGCTGCTAGTAGTTTTGGGTTTACAGATTTATATTCACAGGATCCTGATTTACAGCTGGAACGATACTCAGAAAGCTCTGTATCCGTGTATTACTTCTAGTTGTGTTTTGTATTATTTTCCGCTGCGATGTATTTAATGTAATTTAAATCTCTGATATTTTCTGTGTAATATTTATTCATACTCTGTAATATTCTTGTATTTCTGATGTAATTGTTGTAATAAACAATGAAATGTTCTTCTATTTGCGTACTGATTTGTCGTGTTCTCAAAACAATCTGTGATTTCCCGTAAGGGGGATTTCGGGTCGTAACAGCTTGGTATCAGAGCTTTGGTTTACAGAGCTCGAAGAACAAGACACGTTAGAACCAAACAAAAGAATTCATCAGAGATTGGATTAGTAATATCCAATGGGAATGACTCATTAGAGATGGGATCAGTAGTATCCTAGAACGAGTGTGAAGAGTAGTGTTTTAGAAATAAAAGTGAAAACAAATTTTGTTTTGAAAATTTAAATCAATTATTCGTATTTGATTATTTATTTTGTGTTGAATTTGGACAGCCCAGTATATAAAGATTTTGCATATACGTCTGATCCACGTATATTCCAAGTTTTAATATACTGGATGGATATAAAATCACACTCTAGTCGCCCGGAGATGATTCTGATGATCGCTATTGTACGTACATCATCAGAATTTATATTCGAGTTTCGAAAGTGGGATTTCTATATGTTTCCAGTTGACTGGTGTGAGAACCAAAGCTGGATAGGGTTTATTGTTGTGATTTGGCATCAAAAATCTGATTTTTTTTTAATATGTATTAAAGTTAAGTGATTGAAAAGATAATCAACTAATTGATTGCTGGTTGTGTTATTTGGTTATTGTTTGATTAATTAAATGTTGAACCTTGAGCCAAATTGAACCAAAAAGTGAATTGTATTGAAAATTTATCACATTTGCATGCATATACATGTACTTACATTGAACAGGTCATAGCAAGGAGGCTAGAACAGAAGAATAAAATTGTTTGCCCAACAAATAGGTACATGTTTATTGTATTTCTTGGGTTTTGATGATTTTATGAGCCGATTGGCTGGTTCTTTTTCTTTTTGGATTGGTGAGGGCCATGGGAGGTTGTTTGAAATATCCCGAAGCTCCCGGTGTAGGGGAGATTATGGCGAAATTTTTCGAAAATTTAGGGTGTTATCCAAATTTTTGAAAATTTTGAAAAGTTCTTAGAAACTGGAAAGTTGAAGAACTTAAACCATAATGAAAATAATGAAAGTTGAGTTGGTTTGTAAAACAACTTTCGGCTTCGTTCCTTTTCGGGGACGAAAAGTTTTAAGTGGGGGAGATTGTAATAACCCGGAAATCCGAGCCAATTTAAAACTTTTATTTTGGCAATTTTAATGAATTTTGAATATTTAAAATGAATTATTTTAAATAATAATGACGAGAAATTTATTTTGAATAGAATTAGAACGTATATATTTATTTGAATCGACGTTAGAATATAAATATATATTTTAAATTATAAAAGGAATTGAAAACGGCGCGGTAGTTTGAAAATTCAATTTCAAATTTCAAATGAATGCACAGGATTCAAAATAAACCGGATTTTAGCGAAACCAAAAATATTAGAATTTATTTGTGAATATATTTCCAACGAATCCAAAAAATTGAAATTTCATAGCGGCAATAAAATGTTATGCCCATTCGAAAATTCAGAATAGTCGTTATGGAATTCTGGCCCTTAAAAATGGAAATTTTGCAAATGACCTCTTTTTTTGACGAAACCACTTTTGTTGGATCCGTTATGTCAAGTTATTGCTAGATTTCAAAATTCATAATTTTCTGAATCAATATGCGAGCATGGCAAAGGAAAACGCGTTTGACCAGTTTAAGTTGATTTTAATCGACTGGAAAATGACCATTTTTTAAACGGTCTCGGAATTTGATGAAATTAGTTTTCTTAGGACCATATTGTCAATACGAAGCTAGAAATAATTTTTCTGGAATTTTTCGAGTTAGTATGTGACCCCAATAAATTGAAATGTGCGTTCAAATTCAATGTATAGATTTATATTTTGAATTTAATGAAAACTGATCGTAACAGCTGAATTGAGTTACGAAACATATCCCATTGTGTTCGAGATGGGGTTATTTGTCCAGGAGCGACAGTTGTTGGGCTTAGTTTGAAGTTCAAATTTAAAAGTTACTTTTCGGAAATTAAATTAAATAATTAAATTATATAATATATACCCTTTTTCCCTCATCCCCTTTGGTCAACCCCCATTCATTTCAAATCGGGTAAAATATAAAAAAAAACCTCGACAACGATGGAATCGCCTCAGTTCGACGTGCCACCACCGGAGGCGTTCCCCCTCGCCATCGATCTGCTTCCCCGACCTCTCCGCTGCGAGCCGCGCCTTAGCTCCTCCTATGGCCTCCTTTGATTAAACCCAATTCCCAATTCCGAGTAACCCTAGCCGCCGTAATCCCCTGAGCCCCACCACCCGCCGCTGCACTGCTACGCCTTCCCCCCTGACCCTCCGATGAACTGCGGTCCCCCCTCTCTCTCTCGCTGTAAGTTTTCTTTCTATTTCATTTACTTTATTTATTTTAAAAACATATGGGATTTTAAAACTGAAAACATATGAATTATAAAACTAAAAACACATGGGATTATAAAACTGAAAAATATATGATTTTTAATTATAGAAATATATGATTTTTAATGTAGAAAAGGTAAGATTTTTATAATGTTTTCATTATGATAAAGAAGCAATCTTTATATGGTTATCATTAGAATAAAAACACGATTTTTGTACATATATAGATTTGAAATAAAAATTCGATTTTCGTATAGAATAAAAACATGATTTTTATTTAGATAGAGTTACAAAAATATAATCTTTATTAGAGGAAGGGTGATAAAAATATGAACTTTATTTTATATGGAGCGAAATGAAAATATAATTTTTATATAGTAGAGATTAAAAAAATACGATTTTTATAAGATAGAAAATATAAAAATATGATTTTTATACATGTAGCGAAATAAAAATCTTTTTTTTATTATATAACTAGCATTGAAATAAAAATGTGATTTTTATAGCGTTGAAATAAAAATGTGATTTTTAATATGAACAGCGCAGAGAAGACTGCGTTGGCATTGCAAACAAATCTGAATTCAAACCATTCAGCGATAAGAATGGAGGAGTGGATCCCTCGGTGAGAACTCCTCACTTTTATTTTGATTTCTAGTTGAAATATATACTAGGATGCAGACGGTGCATAGTAGCACCCGACATCCGTCGTCCACAGACCATAGATGACTTGTTTGTTTGATTGCTGTGTTGTGAAATTTGATTGTGTGATGTGGAATGAAAAAAATATTTTATAGTGGAAAATATTTTATAGTTAAAAATTTGATTTTTAACGTGTATATAAAATAAATAGTAATAAACAAATCGGACGATTTATTTATATACACTGATTTGACTGATATTGATTGGGACGATAAATTTTACACATCGCCCAACTACACAAATAAAAATTTGTGTTTGTTGATTTGAAACCCCACACGGGTATTGGGATGATATTTGACGTACACTAATCCTGATTGTTTAGTCGTATGTCAATCAATGGGTTAACACACTGTGTAAGCGTTAATTATTTATATTTAATGCTTATGTAGTTGTGTGGTGCACTCTGGATGACGGCTGATTATTTGTCTTTGCTATTATATACATGTGTTGTATGGAATCCATATAATTAACATTATATGGTAATTGATTGGGCCTCATTCTAATTTGGAAAATAAAGAATATTATAAAATAAATATTCATGTGTTGAATAAAATAAATATTCATGTGTTGAATAAAATAAATATTCATGTGTTGAATAAAAATATAAATTCATGAGTTGAACAGAATAAATATTCATGTGTTGTGTAATGACCCACATTTGCAGAGGTATAATAATTAATTTATTTAATTATTTAAAAGGTGATTAAAGGATTTAATGGTCGTGTAATTAAATATGGCGAATATTTAATTAAAATAATAAATTAAATAATATATTTAATTCTGAAATAGTCAGAATTGGTCGAAATGGCGATATGGTGTGAACTGGTCATCTGTGATATTTAATTCAGCTTGGGATTGAATTGGAATAACGAATATATTATTTGAACGACAGTTTGAACGTATAATTATATTTTAATTAAAATCGAGCTTGAAATGGCGCTGTAGTTCGTAATTTGGCGATTTGAACTTCAACTGAATGTACAGGATTCGTTTTAAGCCGGATTTCTGTGAAACAAGAAACGTGTGGAGCTGGTAGAGTATAACTTTCTAGTGGAAGAGAAAAATCGGGATTTCATCGTGTAGATTTTGAGATATGTCCAAATCAAATTTTAAAATAGTCGCTATAGAATCGTTTATCGACCGTATCGGTTTATTCGATATAACTAGAGATTGGGTTTGAATTTAGACAAGGTTCTTTTAGGAAATAGTGATAAAATAATTTTTAGAATTTTACTGTAATTTTTAATTAATTTAATAAGTGACTTTTTATTTGAAGTATTTCGCACCCTGAAATCAACATTTTGAATTTCAAAATTTGAGTCCATCTACCGATATTTTTACATTTTTGGAATCGTGACACCGAACTCATCTCAATGGTGTATTTATCTCAGTCCGCAACGCTCGTATGTGGATATAATTTTATTTAACGAAGTATGTTAAAAGTTTACAACTTAAAACAAAATATCCTAAAGTTCTTTCTAGACCTAAGGAGAGCCACGATCCATTCATTTCAGCCACACAGATCGGTTCAAGTGAAAAACAAAAATATCTAGATATTTTTCTTCATTATAAATACCCCCTTTCCTCTCTTATAACCTAAAATCTATTTTTCTGTAAATCCAACAAAATGAGCCGCCACCAGAAAATCATCCTCCAAACTAAAAACCGTAACTTTAAGATATCCAAATATAATCAAGCATCGTCCTCGTTCCTTTTCCCATGAGCTCGTGCATGCTTATTTGAGAAGAACAGAAGAGGGACTGGCTTGTTTTGTGCATGCTTTTGTGGTTGGGTGGGAGTGCGAAGCCTTGAGAACGTGGTGATTGAAAGGATTGGCGGTGGAGTATTGTATGCAGGCAGTACATTACTGGAGTGGTGTAAATGGGAGGAGAGTGAGTGTTGAATAATGGGGATACATGAGATAACAGCTCACGTTTGAAAGGAGATGGAGTGGGAGTATGTGAAGGATATTGGGAAGCACAAAACGCAGAGGGTTCAAAACATTCTGAGGGGGGGCTGACGTGGTCTTCAAAGTTTAAACAGTGATGGAGTGTATGCGCGTGCGATGGGAAGTATGTGGTTCGAATACTGGAGCAAGGGAGAGTTTGAGTTCTTTGAAATGGTGTTCGGTGGTCTATGAAATCGAAAGGAGCTCGGCCAATCTGTTGTTTTGCAATAGCTTTTTGTGGGGAGAAGTATGTAAGAGGTGGGCTTGAATGTTCATAACGGGCCTGGCCTTACTCTTAGTATAGAAAAAAGGGGAAGGCAGTATGCAAATGATGATCGAAGGAGAAGAGATGGAGAGAATGGTCGGTTATGGCACTGTCAGAAAATAGTGATTTCAGGGAGAAAGGGGACAGGAACTGCTTGAAGCGGATTGGTATTAAGGGGGGGGGGGGCGGTGTTCTTCTAACAGGCTGAAGTAAGTGATGATGGGTCGACAAAAAGGGATGAGAGGCCCACGTTTTCTATTTAGACTGATTTGAATGGAGATTTTACACGCGTGGAGCTGATCGTTTAAGAGAAGAAAAGGAACTACTGTTAAGCAGCGTGCAGGTGGATGTGTGATTGGGGTAGTTGGGTAAGTGAGGCCCGATTATATTTTTATAATTTAGGTTTAAATTTAATATAATAATGTGTTATCTAAAATCGTTATAACAATTTCATACATGAACGAAATTTGACGAAACAAGATCCGATGGGATCGTATGGACGGTGGCTACACACTGGAGCTGACGGGGAGTGAATCCGAGCTCGTTACAATTTATGGCGAAATAAATTGTTTGATTCAAATCAAATAACAGTTTATCGTTCTTTAACGATGAACTGCCAAAGTGAGTAAATCTCACTAACTCTGAACAGTTTATAATTTTATGTTATATTTTTAGAACTGTTAGAAATTGTCTGATTTGACTGTGTGTTGACTGTTGATTGAACTGCTAGTCAGTTAATGAAATATTATATATATATATATAATATATAAACAATTAGATAGTTATATATTGATTCTGTTTATCAGAATAATTCATATTGGACTAAAAGTGATGACAATCATGTTGTGTAACATCTGTGGATGCAGGGAAACAGGTTGGAGGAATCCGACTGGATTCCTCAAAAGTTACTTTATTGTTTTTCATATATTTTGATATATGATGTGAATTATAACATGTTGTTGATTGTGTGTGTATGGACGATATTATATATCGAAATTTGATATGTTAATTACTGTAACATACCGCAATGTTGATAAGGGAATTTTCAAAATGATAGTGAAAATAAAATATTTATAAATAGGAATAATTATAAATAAGAAATATTTATAAATTGGAATATTTATAAATAGGGGATATTTAAAAAGGAAATAATTTAAAACCATTTTCTTTTTGAATGGAAAGGCATGTATGGCGGGTTTGGGGATTTTCCCGATGCTCCCGGTACAAAGGAGGTTATGGCGAATTTTCCCGGGGATATAAGGAGTTAGAATATTTTTCAGAAATCAAATAAAAAGAGAAAGGTTTGTAAATCATTTACAAATCAAATGAAATAGAAATGTTGTAAAACCTTTACAAATGAAATTGAAAAGGGATATATTTGAAATCAAATATAAAGGAATTTATTTGTTAATCAAATATAAAGGAATTTATTTGTTAATCAAATATAGAAGAAATTTATTTGTTAATCAAATATAAAGGAATTATATTTGTAAATCAAATACAAGAGAAAGAAATTGTTAAACAGATATAGAGGGAAATATTCGTAAAAACCAATATGAAGGAAAAATATTTGTTAAACAAATAGAGAGAGAAATATTTGTAAACCATTTTACAAATAGGTTAAAAAGGAATTATTTATTTAGGTAATAAATAAAGAGTTTAAAAGGAATTATTTATTTAGGAAATAAATAAAATATTTAAAGGAATATTTATTTGATAAATAAATAGGATTAAATCAAAGTAATATTTATTTGATAAATAAATAGGAATAAATCAAAGGAATATTTATTTGATAAATAAATAGGATTAAATAGAATATGTACCCAACACTTGTATAAGTGAAGTAACGTTATTAAAGAGAACATTTATAAAGTGAAGAACCATTACCAAAAGTACATCTTTATAAATGAATAAACATTATCAAATAGGAGTTATTCGAATAAGATGATCGATTAGAGTTAGAAATGATCGATTAGAGTTAGAATAAATCAATTTGAGTTAGAATTAACCTGTTAGAGTAAATCAGTTAGAATTAACCAGTTAGAGGTAATCAGTTAGAATTTACCAGTGAGGGTTGACCAGTTAGGGTTAATCAGTTAGACTTAATCAGTTAGAATTAATCAGTTAGAGTTAATCAGTGAGGGTTGACCAGTTAGAGTTAGAGTTAAACAATTAAAGTTATTCAAATGGAGTTAATCGATTAGAGTTATCGAATATCACTTATTTGAAGTAGAGTTATCGAATATAGTGTATTCGAGAGAAGAGTAATCGAATATTGGTTATTCGAGGTGAGTTATCGAATTTGTTATTCGAAAGGAGTTATCGAATTTAGTTATTTGAAAAGGAGTTATTGATTTGTTAAATCGAAAGGGAAAATTATCGAATATCGTTTATTCGAGAGGATATTTTCGAATATAGTTTATTCGAAGGAGTTATCGATTATTATTAATCGAAGTGAGTTATAGAATATTAGTTAAATCAAAGGAGTTATCGATTATAGTTTAATCGATAAGAGTTATTCGAATTAGTTATTCGAATAAAGTTAAACACAAGGAGTTATCGAATATAAGTATTCGAAAGTAAGTTATAGAATTAGTTATTCGAAGAAGGAGTTATTGAATTAGTTATTTGAAAGGAGTTATCGATTTTAGTTGTTCGAATAGAATTAAAGGAGTTAATCAAATATAGTTATTCGAATAAAATCAAAGAGTTAAATCGAATATAGTTTGTTTAAATAGAATTAAAGGAGTTAAATCGAATATAGTTGTTCGGAAGGAGTCAGGTAAGGAGTTAAGTGGAATGAGTTGATTAATTAGAGTTAAAAGAATGAACTTACCCTGTTTCGAGATTTGAAATGTTGTCCAGTTAAGGTCTAAGAGGTAGTTATACCCCAACTTGATTGACTTCGTTTCAATTTAGAAATGGTTAAAGGTTCGAGAGTGAAAGTGGTTAAGTGAATTTAGTAAATAAGTATAGTGGTTTGAGTTGTCGTCGCGATGTTGATTTAAACATCTGTTTAAATCCAAGTAAAGAAGAGTTGGAAATGGTTTCCAAATAGAATCAGAAACGAAATCAAATATTGAAATTGAAATATGAATTAGGAAAGGAAATGTTTTCCAGCGTTAACGTATATTTTCTAAACATAGAAAATAAGGAAATATGTATATATATATATATATGATTGATGGTTGATTGATAGAATTTCCATTTGGAAATAATATCGTTGTTTGCACACCTATTTTTCTTTGATAGTTAAATCACATACTATCAAAGTTTTGACCATTTTAACGTTGTTAATATGGAGAGACCGGTTGGATTATTATCCAAAGAACCACTCTGTATTGGCATAAGCATTGCAAATCATATATGCCAAAGATAATTGAAGACGGAGTAAAGTGCAAGGGCTATTGTATAAGTCTTAGATAATAGTGCCTAAGATGGATGTACTGAATAGTGCCTTCGGTTCATCCTGTTCCTGGATGACTTGTATGGACGGATGTCTGACAGAGTATTTCCAGATGATCACGTATATTGATTTCTCCAACCGTACCAAGAGTGGAAGCGAAGAAGGAAAACTTCTTTTAGCTAACACATAATGTATTGTTGAGGACGTCAATCGGTGATTGGATGGATTTGATGATGTGGAATTCAAAGTGAATCAGGTGTGATGATAAAGCGTAGCTTCTAGCCTCATCATCCGGTAAATGACAGAAATCGGGCAGGCAGCATGGCTAAGTGTATAATCACCTATCTAGAGAATATTCATTTGCTTCTTTAATCTATCAATGCTGTCTCATATATATACGGGAAACGGTTGCTGATCCCAACCGTTGGTGATATACATTCGATACACTCAAGCAAAATGAGTGGTCTGTCATATGTGGCTAAGTTGCAAGATGTTCTTGTTGAACCCCAGTGTATCGTTCCTAGAGTACACTGATCGAAAGGTGGTTCCATACCTTGTCATAGTTGGAAATCCATTACCCAATACGTGCTTGCGGTTTTGATTGTATACTATATGTAGAACGTGAGATGAAAGCGTTTCTACTAGATGATTAATATATTGTGGTTGATAGACATTATTATAATACCTAAAGGTTTTTGATATAAAAATATTTTGGATTCTCATAAGGGAAAAACCCGTTCCGTTATACGGCGTGGTCTTATGAGACATCGTTTACTTGTTCAAACTGTTTAAACTGTTTTACTCATACCAGTCCCATGACTGACCCGGAGTTTATTTTGTTTTGTTCTACCTAAACTCTTGGGTGCCTAAATTTGTACGGGCAGTCAAGTAGTTCACGATTTTTCAGATCTATCTAAAGGAGCTTGGAGCAGGAGGCTTCAGCGTTAGTTATATAGAGTTTTGTTCCGCTGTGTTGTAAGTGCTGTACTCTGATAAGTGCTATTGTATACATAACTGTTATATTTCAAAGTTATGTTATCTAATATATGTTATTCGTTCCGCTGTGAGGTTCGTGTTACTCTGATGTTCTTCTTCTTCTATTCTAAGTTTCTATCTTATCTTTCCTCACCCTCTAATTTCTTTCATTAATTACCAGGATTTTTCGATGTTTTGGTTATCGACATCGTGCTTATGTCGATAACCAAAGTCGCTCAAAATCCGGGTCGTTACATGTTGAATAAAATAAAAATATTCATGTGTTGAATAAAAATATAAATTCACGTGTTGAATAGAATAAATATTCATGTGTTGAACGGAATAAATATTCATGTGTTGAATAAAAATATATCTATTCAGGTGTTGAATAAAATATATATTCATGTGTTGAATAAAAATATATATTCATGTGTTGAAGAAAATATTCATTTGTTGAATTGAATAACGAAGTTATTGAAATATATAAAGCCGTGTTGGTTAGATATTCACCATTTTGACGTGAACGATATTTATATCGATTTTATTCATTTTTACAATGAATATAGGAAAGGAAGTGATTTCAAAATATAACGTTTTGAAAATATTATCATTTATAGATTAATGATATGGAATATTCAATTTTGGTTAGAAATTGAATATGAAGTTGAAATCGTTTTGAAAACGAATTTTAAACGATTTATAAAATACGTTCTGAAAGGAAATCAACGAAATATATATAATATATATATTATATATATTTAATGGCCTGAATTGAACGCGCCGCACCGCGGTAGTTTGTGAATTTCGACCATTGACTTCAAATGGATATTACGGGAGATCCGATCGTCGGATTCTCCTAAAACTGGAACCGTTGAGCTTGTATCGAAAAGCTTTCTAACGAATATTAGAGATTTGAAATCTAATGGTTGGATTTAGATTTTTGTCCAAATCAAATTTGGAAAAGGTCGCTGTAAGTGCAGTTCGATGGCCGTAGGTGGAATTCGACTGTACGGGCCTTTATAAAATTATTAAAAATAGTAATAAGTTGTGTGAAATCATAAGAAATGACTTGGGAAGAATTGGGATGAAAAATTCCATATTTGAAAAGATAAAAATATATTTTTATCAAAATAAACTAGTTTTGAACTAGAATTAAAATCCATTTATTTTTTAAAATAAATAAATTGGATTTGAAATGGTTTTAAAAGTAACCAGAATTTCCAATAATTGAATTGGAATGGATTTGAATCGAAATTGTCTTTGGAATATTTCGATGTTGGATTTCGTGATTAAACAGATATTGTTATGGAAATTTGAAAGATATATTTATGTCGTTATTTCCAATACGATATTTGTTGGTCGTATAATTTGATATTGAATATAAGCTGATATATTTTCTATTCAGAGCCTTGTATTTAATATCAAATGAGATTTGGGTTTGTCGTGAATGGTGTCTTCATTAACACTGTTCTTAAACCTAGTTGATAAAAAGATTAAATCTTTTTATTTAGATTTAATGAAGTATACCAATTAAATGATGTTTAATTGGAATTGAATTAGAATGTGATTTTGGGTTTATATGAACCGTGTTTTAAGTGACATTGTTTCTTTAACCCAGTTAAAGACAGGATATGATTTCCCAAGTTAAACAATCATTAATATTGATTTTTGGGAAGATTAAAACCAAGTGGAGTTTTAATGAATATTTAATTAGATGGAAATGACCGAGAATGGAGTATCAACAGTTTTGCTCTAGGCGATAGTTAAATCTTTAATTAGATTTGAACGTGAAATGGTAATTGAATTTACCGATAACACAGTGGTGTTAGATATGAAGTATGACCAGTTTTACTTCAAGAGATGAATAGGTTGGAATTGGGAAATAAAATAAATGATTACTTCGGTGTGGTTCGCTAATCCTGACTAGTTTGAATTGATATTCAAAAGTAGATTAAATAATAAATTTAAAGAATTTATCTTTGAAAAAATTAATGGGAACCTTTCACAAAAGTAAAGGAATATTTTAATAAAAGAATACTCTGAATTGGAATTAGGCGTATGTTGTGTTTATGTAACACTATTTTATTATATACGCGAGTTATTCAAAAAGACAGGGTTTATCCGATTCTGAATAACTGATTCGACGCGGTGTCGAGGATGAAGACGGTGGTCGAAGACCGGAGGTCTTTACATCGTTTGGGTGATTATCGATGATCTTGATTGGGCTATACACCCAAGAGGAGGGAATCAGTTGGTGATCGTCCAGACGTACTTGGAGATCGAAGGATATGCGAGGTACAAGGTGCCTCTGGTTTCGTTCAGACCCAGAACGAACTTGTAAATGGACTATGTGTCTAACATTGGATTGTACTCTGTGTGATTGATTTCTTTTAAATATATATCTGTTTGGCGGCATAGAATTTATTCTCTTGCTTAATGCCCTTCTTTGAGACGTACGAGCTCAGGGGTTATATATTGATGGATATCAATCGCATGGATTGAATTGCCCGTATGGCATGCCTAAGTGGCAAATTGATCAATGCTTCTTTTGAAAAGCAAAGTCTTGTGGTTGAGAATCAAAGCATGGCCTGTGTGGCATAGCTTTGGGTAGCGTTGATTCGCGAGCCTCACACCCCGGTTGTGAACCAGAAATGGGAGAGGACCTCAGGGAGGCATGCGTTTCCTTCTAGCTAGGGTAGTGTCAGTGACCTACCAGCCTGAGACGAGAAGAAATTTCGCTTGGTCCGAACCAGTCGCTAAACCGATCCAGGCCGTTCGAAACGCCCTATCGTTTGAGAACAAGACAAAACAGAACGCATACCAAAGAACATTTCATTGTATATTACAGCAATGCATCAGATTACAAAAATATACAGAGTATAAATGAATAAATATTACACAGAAATATCAGAGATTTAAATTACATTTAAATACATAGCAGCGGAAAATAATACAATACACAACTAGAAGGAGATATACGGATACAAAGCTTTCCGGATATCGTTCCAGCTGTAAACCAGGATCCTGCGAATATAAATCTGCAAAACCAAAACTACTAGCTGCCCGTGTCAAAATAGGGGCACCCAGAGTTTAGGTTAAAACAATAAACTCCAGGTCAGTCATGTGACTGGTGTGAGAACTAAAACAGTTAATCTTTATTTTAAAGTTAGGTAAATCAAGGGACCACGCCGTATAACAAGGAACGGGTTTCCTCCCAAGAATACCAGTGCATAAAACAAACAGCGCAATGCTAAATAAAGAAAAATGAAGCTGTTATAAGACCCAGGTCCTATCACACAATGCAACGCAAGCCGGGGGATAGGGTTTTCCCTTATAACAGCCAAAGAATGCTTGATACGTTTAAAACAAATCATTTGATACTATTATAAGTGCATAGTGTATAAAACAACTTCAAATCATAAGTATCAATCATAGGCGACATGAGCGTCCCATGCCACTATGTCGCCATATATAGGCTTACAAATAAAACCGCAAAGTTACGTATTTGGAAATTGGATTTCCGTCTATGAACCGAGGCCAGGGATCGTCCTCTACCGATTCGAGACTCTCTAGCCCAAGCCTCCGGAACAGCCGCAGCTGCCCCATGGAGCGACAGGGTCGGCCCACCGATGTGGATTATAGTGCCTGAACAATACGTTTCCCCGCCCTTTGGGGCGTAAATGAGCCAACTAAATGACTCCATCGGTTCGAGAACGACCGATCAATCCGAGGCGCCTCGCAACAGCAACAACCACATAAGTCAAACTCGTCAGGGCGTGTAAAACCACTGACGCCACTTCTAACTAGAAAGAAACGCATGCCCTCCCTGAGGTCCTCTCCCGTTTTTGGTTCACAACTGGGGTGCGAAACTCGCGAAGCAAACGTTACACAAAGCTACGCCACGAAGGCCGTGCTTCGATCATCACCACAAGACTTTGATTTTCAACAGAAGCCTCGATCAATTGCCACTTAGGCATGCCACACAGGCAATTCACTCCATGCGTTTGATATCCATCAATATATAACCCCTGAGCTCGTACGTCTCAGAGAAGGGCGTTAAGCAAGAGAATAAATTCTCCGCCGCCAAACAGATATATATTTAATAGAGATCAATCACACAGACTAAAATCCAATGTCAGACACACAGTCCATTTACAAGTCCGTTCTGGGGCTGAACGAAACCGGAGGTACCTAGTACCCCGCATATCCATCGATCTCCAAGTACGTATGGACGATCACTAACTGTTTCCATCTTCTTGGGTGTACAGCCCAATCAAGATCATCAGTAATCCCCCAAACGACGTGAAGACTTCCGGTCTTCGACCACCGTCTTCATCTTCGACTTATCGTCGTATCAGTTATTCAGAATGGGATAAACCCGGTCTTTCCGAATAACTCGCGTATATTTTAAATAAGTGTTACACAAACACAACATACGCCTCATTCCAATTCATCAGTCACTAACCGTAAATTAATCAAGAGAGTAATTTCCCAAATATTAACCCCGAAGGCCGAAACCAACATCAGATCAATATCCAGAAAACCATTCTGCTTGGCTAACCGACAGTTAGTTTCTAAATTTCACATTCATAGGGAAATGTTCCCATTAATTTTATCGCAGATAAATTCTTTGAATTTATTCATTAATCTATTTTTGAATATCAATTCAAACTAGTCGGGATTAGCGAACCTTACCGAAGTAATCATTTGTTTTAATTTCCCAATCCCAACCTATTCATCCCATGAAGTAAAACTGGTTATACTTCATATCTAACACCACGGTGTTATCGGTAAATTCAATTACCATTTCACGTTCAAATCTAATTAAAGACTTAACTATCGCCTGGAGCAAAACTGGTGATACTCCATTTTCGATCATTTCAATCTAATTAAAGATTCATTAAAACTCCACTTAGTTTTAATCTTTGACTGGGTTAAAGAATCAGTGTCATTTAAAACACAGTTCACGATAAACCCAAAGTCACATTCCATTGATTATCGGGTTAAAGAACGAGTGTTATTTAAAACACTGTCCACGATAAACCCAAAAATCAATATCAATTCAATTCCAATTAAATATTATTTAATTGGTACACTTCATTAAATCTAAATAAAAAGATTTAACCTTTATTCAACTGGGTTCAAGAACAGTGTTAGTGAAGACACCACTCACGACAAACCCAAATCACATTCGATATTCAATACAAGGCTCTGAATAGAAAATATATCGGCTTATATTCAATATCGAATTCTACGACTAACAAATGTCGTATTGGAAATAACGATATAAATATATATCTTTCAAATTTCCATAACAACCCCTGTATAATCACGAATTCCAGCATCGAGATATTCCGAAGACAATTTCGATTCAAATCCACTCCAATGCAATCATTAGATATTCTGGTTATTTTTAAAACCCTTTTTAAATTCAATTTATTTATTTAAAAATAAATAGAATTATAATTCTAGTTCAAAACCAGTTCATTTCGATAAAAATCTATTTTTATCTTTTCAAATATGGAGTTTTTCATCCCAATTCTTTCTAAATCATTTCTTATGATTTTACACAAATTATTACTATTTTTAATAATTTTATCGAGGCCTGTACAGTCGATTTCCATCAACGGTCATCGAACTGCACTTACAGCGACCTTTTTCAAATTTGATTTGGACATAATTCCAAATCCAACCGTTAGATTTCAAATTTCTAATATTCGTTAGAAAGCTCTTTTCGATACGAACCCAACGGTTCTAGTTTTAGGAGAATCCGACGGTCGGATCTCCCGCAATGTCCGTTTGAAATAAATGGTCGAAATTCACGAACTGCCGCGGCGCGGCGCCTTCTATTCAGGCCATTATATTATATATATAATATATATAATATATACTTCGTCGATTTCTATTTAAAACGAATTATATAAATAGTTTTAAAATCGTTTCAAAAGCAATTTCAACTTTCTTTTCAATTCAAATCAAAATTGAATTCTTCTTTATAAATTCGTTTTAAAATTCATTTCTATTCAATTCAAATTCTAATTCAATTTGAATTCATTTCAATTCACTTTCAATTCAATTTGAATTCGTTTTCAATTCAATTCATTTCGAAATCGTTTTCAATTCAATTCATTTCGAAATCGTTTTCCAATTCAATTCATTTCGAAATCGTTTTTCAATTCAATTCATTTCAAAATATTCGATTTCGAAATCACTTTTCAATCTTCATTTTAAAATGAATAAAATCGATATAAATATCGTTCACGTCAAAATGGCGTCAATCTAATCAATACGGCTTCATAAATTTCTATTTTCAAATATTCTATTTCAAATATTTCTTTTTCAAAATAGTTGTTATTATCAAAATATTTCGTTCAACACATGACCAATCTCAATGGATGAGTACTGTCAACACATGAACCTTTATTTTATAATATTCTTTATTTTTCAAATTGGAATGAGGCCCAATCAATAACCATATAAAGTTAATTATATGGATTCCATACAACAAATGTATATAATAGCAACGATAGATAATCAACCATCAACCAAAGTGCACTACACTGTATAAGCATCAAATATAGATATCTAACGCTTATAACAGCCTGTCAATCAATCGATCGACATATTTAATCAATCAGGATGAGTGAGATTCATATTTCATCCCAACACCCGTGTGGGGTTTTCAAACAATCAAACACAGATTTTAGTTGTGCAGTTGGGCGATGTGTAAAATTTATCGTCCCAATCAATATCCGTCAAATCAGTGTATATAAACAAATCGGCCGATTTGTTTATAAATATTTATTTATTCACTTTCACGTTAAAAATTATATTTTTAACGATAAAACATTTTATTCAACCTATGAATATTCTATTCGGTTCATTTATTCAATAAAATGATATTTTTATTTTTCTAACATATTTTAGAAAATTTCGGCGGCATAACGGCACGATACAAGAAACGGGACAAGGCCTAGCCTTATCCCCGGACTAGTGAAGGCCCACGCCATTCACATATCATTCAAATTCACCAAACAATCAAATTCAAATCAAATCATCAAACTAATTTATGCAACCGAACAAACAAGTCCATGGTCTGTGGACGATTGTGTCGGGTGCTACTAAGCACCGTCTGCATCCTAGTACATATATATATATATATAACACTAGAAAAGAAATTGAAAGGTGAGAAATTCTCACAGATAGCTATCCAATCATCTTGACTCTTCTTTTATAGGAATCTTCGCCAATCTCGCCTTTTGTCGCCTTCGTTGCTCGTATCCGCTACATATGTAAAAATCGAATTTTTACTTCACTATTCAATATATAAAAATCACATTTTTATTTCGAAGTTCAATATATAAAAATCATATTTTTATTTCGATGTTCAATATATAAAAATCATATTTTTATTTCGATGTTCAATATATAAAAATCACATTTTTATTTCGTTACTATATGTAAAAGTTATGTTTTTACATTGTTAAAAACCATATTATATATATCGTTGTTATATAAGTAAAAATATATAAAATCCTATACTTTTTCTAATCAAAAATCTAACTTTTTCCCCTATACAAAATCGAATTTTTACGCTATGTAATTCATAAAACTGAGAAAACAAAGAAAATAATAAAAACTCACTTTTTCTTCTTTAACGGAAGAAGGGGTCGGATTTGGTGGGTGTTGTTGATGGGGGAGGCGCGCTAGGGTGTGCGGATGGTCGGGGGTTGGCACCTCAGGCGGCGGTGGGTCCCACTAGGGCTGGAGGGTTCGGTTTGGGGCGGAGGGCTTTGGGAAATCGAGTGGAGAGAGGGGAGGAGATGGGAGGGGAGGCGCGGCGCCGGGCTTCGGGGCGATGGCGGGTCCTCAGGTGGTGCGCGCGACGGTGGGTAGTGGGGGGGGGGGGGGGGAGCGAGCGTCAGACGAGATCGGGGTTGGGTTTTTTTTTTCTTTTTTTTTCTTTCGTTCGATCTGAACGAATGACCGGGGGGGGGCGTTGACCAAGTAGGTTAGAGAGAGGAAGGGATTATTTTTTTTATATTATTTAATTAATTTATTTATCACTAAAAAGCGACTTTTATTTACGACCTCTAAATGAGGCCCACCGCCTGTCGTCTATAGCGTTTTACCCCCATTCCGAACACAATGGGATATGTACCGCAAGCTGATTCAATCGTTTCAATCAGTTACCGTTAAATTTACATTTAAATCTATATATTGAATTTTAAACGCGCATTTCAAATTACCGGGGTCGCATACGAACTTTAAAAATTCTAGAAAAATATTTTCTAGCTTCGTATTGACGATACGGTCCTAACAAAACTAGATTCGTCGAATTCTGAGACCGTTGGAAAATTGGTCAATTTCCAGTCGATTAAAATCAACTGAAACTGGTCAAACGCGTTTTCCTTTGCCACGCTCACATATTGAATCGAAAAATTATGAAATTCGAAACCTAGTAATAACTTTACATCACGGATCCAACAAAACTGGTTTCATCGAAATCCGAGGTCGTTTGCAAAATGTCTATTTTAAGGGCCTGAATTCCATAGCGACTATTCAGAATTTTCAACTGGATATATCTTTTGATTCCCGCTATGAAATCTTGATTTTTCGGATTCGTTGGAAAGATATCATCAATTAGATCCTAATGATTTTGGTTTCACTAAAATCCGGATTGTTTTGCACCCGGTACATTCAATTGAAGTTTGAAATCGAATTATCGAACTACCGCGCCATTTTCAATTTCTTTATAATTATATATAAATATTTATATTCTAACGACGACGTATATAATATATATGTTCTAAATATATTCAAAATAAATTTCACGTTGTTTTTATTTAAAATAATTCATTTTAAATAATCAAAATTCGCTAAAATTTCCAAAATAAAAATTTTAAACTGGCCCAGATTTTCGGGTTGTTACAATCTCCCCCACTTAAAACTTTTCGTCCCCGAAAAGGAACAAAGTCGAAAGTGGTTTGATTAATCAACACTACGCTCGATCTGGCTTCCATTCTCCAATTCTTTAATTTCTGAGAATTTTCAAATTTTCAAAAATTTGGCTAACACCCTAAATTTCCAAAAAAATTCGCCATAACCTCCCCTGCACCGGGAGCATCGGGGAATTTCAAATAGCTTCCCCGGTCCTTCTAATCTCAAAAAGAAAAAGAAAAAGCCAAGCGGCTAGCCAATAGGCTCATAAAATCATCATCACCCAAACAAAACAGTAAATTATGTAGTAAACATGTACCTATTTGTCGGGCAAACAAATTTTATTCTCTGCTCTAGCCTCCTTGCTATGACCTGTTCAATGAAAGTACATGTATATGCTAGCAAATGCGACCAATTTTCAAATACAATTCAATATTTGATACTATTAGGCAAAATGGTTCAAAATTATCAAACAAATAAACAAACAACACAAACATCAATCAATTAGTGGATTAGAGTTTCAAATTGATAACTTTGATACATAGTCAAAAATCAGATTTTTGATGCCAAATCACAACAATAGGCCCTATCTAATTTTGGTTCTCACACCAGTCAATAGGAAGTATATAGAAATCTCCCTTTCGTCACTCGAACATAATTTCTGATGATGATGCATCAATCATCAGAGTTCTCTCCGGGCGACTTAGAAGGTGATTCTATATCTACCCAGTATATCAAAACTTCGAATACACGCAGATCAGACGTATACGCAAAATCTATATATACTGGATTGTCCAAATTCATTAAAATAAATAATCAAATACGAATAGTTGATTTAAATTTTCAAAACAAATTTTGTTTTCATTTTAAAAATATACTCTTCACACTCGTTCTAGGATACTACTGATCCTATCTCTAACGAGTCATTCTAATTGGATATTACTAATCCAATATCTGATGAATTCTTTCGTATGGTTCTAATGTGTCTTGTTCTCGAGCTCTGTAAACCAAAGCTCTGATACCAACTGAGACGAGAAGAAATTTCGCTCGGTCCGAACCAGTCGCTAAACCGATCCAGGCCGTTCGAAACGCCCTATCGTTTGAGAACAAGACAAAACAGAACGCATACCAAAGAACATTTCATTGTATATTACAGGAATGCATCAGATTACAAAAATATACAGAGTATAAATGAATAAATATTACACAGAAATATCAGAGATTTAAATTACATTTAAATACATAGCAGCGGAAAATAATACAATACACGACTAGAAGGAGATATACGGATACAAAGCTTTCCGGATATCGTTCCAGCTGTAAACCAGGATCCTGCGAATATAAATCTGCAAAACCAAAACTACTAGCTGCCCGTGTCAAAATAGGGGCACCCAGAGTTTAGGTTAAAACAATAAACTCCAGGTCAGTCATGTGACTGGTGTGAGAACTAAAACAGTTAATCTTTATTTTAAAGTTAGGTAAATCAAGGGACCACGCCGTATAACACGGAACGGGATTCCTCCCAAGAATACCAGTGCATAAAACAAACAGCGCAATGCTAAATAAAGAAAAATGAAGCTGTTATAAGACCCAGGTCCTATCACACAATGCAACGCAAGCCGGGGGATAGGGTTTTCCCTTATAACAGCCAAAGAATGCTTGATACGTTTAAAACAAATCATTTGATACTATTATAAGTGCATAGTGTATAAAACAACTTCAAATCATAAGTATCAATCATAGGCGACATGAGCGTCCCATGCCACTATGTCGCCATATATAGGTTTACAAATAAAACCGCAAAGTTACGTATTTGGAAATTGGATTTCCGTCTATGAACCGAGGCCAGGGATCGTCCTCTACCGATTCGAGACTCTCTAGCCCGAGCCTCCGGAACAGCCGCAACTGCCCCATGGAGCGACAGGGCCGGTCCACCGATGTGGATTATAGTGCCTGAACAATATGTTTCCCCGCCCTTTGGGGCGTAAATGAGCCAACTAAATGACTCCATCGGTTCGAGAACGACCGATCAATCCGAGGCGCCTCGCAACAGCCACAACCACATAAGTCAAACTCGTCAGGGCGTGTAAAACCACTGACGCCACTTCTAACTAGAAAGAAACGCATGCCCTCCCTGAGGTCCTCTCCCGTTTTTGGTTCACAACCGGGGTGCGAAACTCGCGAAGCAAACGTTACACAAAGCTACGCCACGAAGGCCGTGCTTCGATCATCACCACAAGACTTTGCTTTTCAACAGAAGCCTCGATCAATTGCCACTTAGGCATGCCACACAGGCAATTCACTCCATGCGTTTGATATCCATTAATATATAAACCCTGAGCTCGTACGTCTCAGAGAAGGGCGTTAAGCAAGAGAATAAATTCTCCGCCGCCAAACAGATATATATTTAATAGAGATCAATCACACGGACTAAAATCCAATGTCAGACACACAGTCCATTTACAAGTCCGTTCTGGGGCTGAACGAAACCGGAGGCAACTAGTACCCCGCATATCCATCGATCTCCAAGTACGTCTGGACGATCACTAACTGTTTCCATCTTCTTGGGTGTACAGCCCAATCAAGATCATCAGTAATCCTCCAAACGACGTGAAGACTTCCGGTCTTCGACCACCGTCTTCATCTTCGACTTATCGTCGTATCAGTTATTCAGAATGGGATAAACCCGGTCTTTCCGAATAACTCGCGTATATTTTAAATAAGTGTTACACAAACACAACATACGCCTCATTCCAATTCATCAGTCACTAACCGTAAATTAATCAAGAGAATAATTTCCCAAATATTAACCCCGAAGGCCGAAACCAACATCAGATCAATATCCAGAAAACCATTCTGCTTGGCTAACCGACAGTTAGTTTATAAATTTCACATTCATAGGGAAATGTTCCCATTAATTTTATCGCAGATAAATTCTTTGAATTTATTCATTAATCTAGTTTTGAATATCAATTCAAACTAGTCGGGATTAGCGAACCTTACCGAAGTAATCATTTGTTTTAATTTCCCAATCCCAACCTATTCATCCCATGAAGTAAAACTGGTTATACTTCATATCTAACACCACGGTGTTATCGGTAAATTCAATTACCATTTCACGTTCAAATCTAATTAAAGACTTAACTATCGCCTGGAGCAAAACTGGTGATACTCCATTTTCGATCATTTCAATCTAATTAAAGATTCATTAAAACTCCACTTAGTTTTAATCTTTGACTGGGTTAAAGAATCAGTGTCATTTAAAACACAGTTCACGATAAACCCAAAGTCACATTCCATTGATTATCGGGTTAAAGAACGAGTGTTATTTAAAACACTGTCCACGATAAACCCAAAAATCAATATCAATTCAATTCCAATTAAATATTATTTAATTGGTACACTTCATTAAATCTAAATAAAAAGATTTAACCTTTTCTCAACTGGGTTCAAGAACAGTGTTAGTGAAGACACCACTCACGACAAACCTAAATCACATTCGATATTCAATACAAGGCTCTGAATAGAAAATATATCGGCTTATATTCAATATCGAATTCTACGACTAACAAATGTCGTATTGGAAATAACGATATAAATATATATCTTTCAAATTTCCATAACAACCCCTGTATAATCACGAATTCCAACATCGAGATATTCCGAAGACAATTTCGATTCAAATCCACTCCAATGCAATCATTGGATATTCTGGTTATTTTTAAAACCCTTTTTAAATTCAATTTATTTATTTAAAAATAAATAGAATTATAATTCTAGTTCAAAACCAGTTCATTTCGATAAAAATCTATTTTTATCTTTTCAAATATGGAGTTTTTCATCCCAATTCTTTCTAAATCATTTCTTATGATTTTACACAAATTATTACTATTTTTAATAATTTTATCGAGGCCTGTACAGTCGATTTCCATCAACGGTCATCGAACTGCACTTACAGCGACCTTTTTCAAATTTGATTTGGACATAATTCCAAATCCAACCGTTAGATTTCAAATTTCTAATATTCGTTAGAAAGCTCTTTTCGATACGAACCCAACGGTTCCGGTTTTAGGAGAATCCGACGGTCGGATCTCCCGCAATGTCCGTTTGAAATAAATGGTCGAAATTCACGAACTGCCGCGGCGCGGCGCGTTCTATTCAGGCCATTATATTATATATATAATATATATAATATATACTTCATCGATTTCTATTTAAAACGAATTATATAAATAGTTTTAAAATCGTTTCAAAAGCAATTTCAACTTTCTTTTCAATTCAAATCAAAATTGAATTCTTCTTTATAAATTCGTTTTAAAATTCATTTCTATTCAATTCAAATTCTAATTCAATTTGAATTCATTTCAATTCACTTTCAATTCAATTTGAATTCGTTTTCAATTCAATTCATTTCGAAATCGTTTTCAATTCAATTCATTTCGAAATCGTTTTCCAATTCAATTCATTTCGAAATCGTTTTTCAATTCAATTCATTTCAAAATATTCAATTTCGAAATCACTTTTCAATCTTCATTTTAAAATGAATAAAATCGATATAAATATCGTTCACGTCAAAATGGCGTCAATCTAATCAACACGGCTTCATAAATTTCTATTTTCAAATATTCTATTTCAAATATTTCTTTTTCAAAATAGTTGTTATTATCAAAATATTTCGTTCAACACATGACCAATCTCAATGGATGAGTACTGTCAACACATGAACCTTTATTTTATAATATTCTTTATTTTTCAAATTGGAATGAGGCCCAATCAATAACCATATAAAGTTAATTATATGGATTCCATACAACAAATGTATATAATAGCAACGATAGATAATCAACCATCAACCAAAGTGCACTACACTGTATAAGCATCAAATATATATATCTAACGCTTATAACAGCCTGTCAATCAATCGATCGACATATTTAATCAATCAGGATGAGTGAGATTCATATTTCATCCCAACACCCGTGTGGGGTTTTCAAACAATCAAACACAGATTTTAGTTGTGCAGTTGGGCGATGTGTAAAATTTATCGTCCCAATCAATATCCGTCAAATCAATGTATATAAACAAATCGGCCGATTTGTTTATAAATATTTATTTATTCACTTTCACGTTAAAAATTATATTTTTAACGATAAAACATTTTATTCAACCTATGAATATTCTATTCGGTTCATTTATCCAATAAAATGATATTTTTATTTTTCTAACATATTTTAGAAAATTTCGGCGGCATAACGGCACGATACTAGAAACGGGACAAGGCCTAGCCTTATCCCCGGACTAGTGAAGGCCCACGCCATTCACATATCAATCAAATTCACCAAACAATCAAATTCAAATCAAATCATCAAACTAATTTATGCAACCGAACAAACAAGTCCATGGTATGTGGACGATTGTGTCGGGTGCTACTAAGCACCGTCTGCATCCTAGTATATATATATATATAAAAAAAAACTAGAAAAGAAATTGAAAGGTGAGAAATTCTCACAGATAGCTATCCAATCATCTTGACTCTTCTTTTATAGGAATCTTCGCCAATCTCGCCTTTTGTCGCCTTCGTTGCTCGTATCCGCTACATATGTAAAAATCGAATTTTTACTTCACTATTCAATATATAAAAATCACATTTTTATTTCGAAGTTCAATATATAAAAATCATATTTTTATTTCGATGTTCAATATATAAAAATCATATTTTTATTTCGATGTTCAATATATAAAAATCACATTTTTATTTCGTTACTATATGTAAAAGTTATGTTTTTACATTGTTAAAAACCATATTATATATATCGTTGTTATATAAGTAAAAATATATAAAATCCTATACTTTTTCTAATCAAAAATCTAACTTTTTCCCCTATACAAAATCGGATTTTTACGCTATGTAATTCATAAAACTGAGAAAACAAAGAAAATAACAAAAACTCACTTTTTCTTCTTGAACGGAAGAGGGGGTCGGAGTTGGTGGGTGTTGTTGATGGGGGAGGCGCGCTAGGGTGTGCGAATTGTCGGGGGTTGGCACCTCAGGCGGCGGTGGGTCCCACTAGGGCTGGAGGGTTCGGTTTGGGGCGGAGGGCTTTGGGAAATCGAGTGGAGAGAGGGGAGGAGATGGGAGGGGAGGCGCGGCGCCGGGCTTCGGGGCGATGGCGGGTCCTCAGGTGGTGCGCGCGACGGTGGGTAGTGGGGGGGGGAGCGAGCGTCAGACGAGATCGGGGTTGGGTTTTTTTTTCTTTTTTTTTTCTTTCGTTCGATCTGAACGAATGACCGGGGGGGGGGGGGGGGGGCGTTGACCAAGTGGGTTAGAGAGAGGAAGGGATTTTTTTTATATTATTTAATTATTTTATTTATCACTAAAAACCGACTTTTATTTACGACCTCTAAACGAGGCCCACCGCCTGTCGTCTATAGCGTTTTACCCCCATTCCGAACACAATGGGATATGTACCGCAAGCTGATTCAATCGTTTCAATCAGTTACCGTTAAATTTACATTTAAATCTAAATATTGAATTTTAAACGCGCATTTCAAATTAGCGGGGTCGCATACGAACTTTAAAAATTCTAAAAAAATATTTTCTAGCTTCGTATTGACGATACGGTCCTAACAAAACTAGTTTCGTCGAATTCTGAGACCGTTCGAAAATTGGTCAATTTCCAGTCGATTAAAATCAACTGAAACTGGTCAAACGCGTTTTCCTTTGCCACGCTCACATATTGAATCGAAAAATTATGAAATTTGAAACCTAGCAATAACTTTACATCACGGATCCAACAAAACTGGTTTCGTCGAAATCCGAGGTCGTTTGCAAAATATCTATTTTTAAGGGCCTGAATTCCATAGCGACTATTCAGAATTTTCAACTGGATATATCTTTTGATTCCCGCTATGAAATCTTGATTTTTCGGATTCGTTGGAAAGATATCATCAATTAGATCCTAATGATTTTGGTTTTACTAAAATCCGGATTGTTTTGCACCCGGTACATTCAATTGAAGTTTGAAATCGAATTATCGAACTACCGCGCCATTTTCAATTTCTTTATAATTATATATAAATATTTATATTCTAACGACGACGTATATAATATATACGTTCTAAATATATTCAAAATAAATTTCACGTTGTTTTTATTTAAAATAATTCATTTTAAATAATCAAAATTCGCTAAAATTGCCAAAATAAAAATTTTAAACTGGCCCAGATTTTCGGGTTGTTACACAGCCCTGACATTAATATTATTTTCATCTGTGTGGTTGTTGCTGTTGCGAGGCGCCTCGGATATATCAGTGACTATGTGGAGCCGATGGAGTCATTTGGCTCATTGACGCCCCAAAGGAAGGGGAAACGCAATGTTCACGCATTTTAATCCACATCGGTGGACCGGCCCTGTCGCTCCAAGGGTCACTCGAGCTCTAATCCTGAGACACGGGCTAGAGCGTCTCGAATCGGTAGAGGACTATCTTTTGCCTCGGTACACATATGGGAATACAACTTCCAATACGTGATTTTGCGGTTTTGATTGTAGAACCTATATATGGCGACATAGTGATATGGGGCACTTATGCCGTCTATGATTGATACTTATATTTGAAATTGTTTTGACACTATACACTTATAGTATTGATAAAAGATGAAATTTAGCATATCAAGCATTCTTTGGCTATTATAAGGTGAAACCCTATCCTCCGGCTTGCATTGCATTGTGTTATAGGACCTGGGTCTTATAATAGCTACATTTTTCATTATTTAGCATTGCGCTGTTGTTTTATGCATTGGTATTCTTGGGAGGAAACCCGTTCCATGTTATAAGGCGTGGTCCCTCGATTTACCTAACTTTAAAATAAAGATTAATAACTGTTTTAGTTCTCACACCAGTCACATGACTGACCTGGAGTTTATTGTTTTAACCTAAACTCTAGGCGCCCTTATTTTGACACGGGCAGCTAGTAGTTTCGGGTTTGCAGATTTATATTCACAGGATCCTGATTTACATCTGGAATAATACACGGAAAGCTCTGTATCTGTGCATTACTTCAAGTTGTGTTTTGTATTATTTTCCACTGCGATGTATTTAAATGTAATTTAAAACTCTGATATTTTCTGTGTAATATTTATTCATACTCTGTTATGTTCTTGTATTTCTGATGGAATTGTTGTAATAAACAATGAAATGTTCTTCTGTTTGCGTACTGATTTGTCGTGTTCTCAAAACAATCTGTGAATTCCCGTAAGGGGGATTTCGGGTCATAACATTTATTCCTACGACCTCTCACATTAGACTGACTGTAACACCCCACCTCCGTTAAGGTCACTCACAAAGGGAATGCCTTAACTTTGATGGAGCGTTTTAGTAGAAAGAACAGAAATTTACAAGATAGATAAAACAGTACTTGAAAAATTTATAACTTTATTACAAATGAAACCGAAGTAAGTTTGGCTACATCTTTTCAAATCACAATATCAGAATTCAAGTACAAAATACCAGTCTTGTACAAAAGCCTTCAGAATGCATAGTTTTTAAAAAATCATGATCCCCAACATAAACGACCATGCCAAAGCCAGACGATACTTCAAGCAGAGAAGATCCGAATCAAGCTCCTAGATTTCCACCTTACAAACCAGGGCGGAACGAAAGAGAAGGGGCGAAAAAAAGCAAGGTCAGACATAACGTCTGGCAAGTCCAGTGACTTTCAGTATATGAACAGATAATAATATCATGACATGAAAATAAAGCTGGATAAGAGACAATATCAACAGGGGTAACTGATATACTTAAGCTAAACAGAAGAAACAGGATAATATAGCCCAAGTTATGCTTCTTACTTTATATTTTACTTCTCTACACCAATATTAGTATAACAGGATTAGGTGTTAACCTAATATCTAACTGAAACAGAAACGGAGCAGAATAATTTATACAAAAACAGAATGCCAGTAATGGGCCTTTACCACCCCAACAGACAGAAGGTACATAAACGGAATCATAGACGAAAACAGAATAATCCCTACGTAAACAGAATGTTAGAATTAGGTGTACACTAGTAAATGGGCCTTTACCACCCCAACAGACGGTACCACGCAGAAACAGACAGGTGTTACCACCCAATAGAAACAGACGGTACCCCAACAGAAACAGACAGAACTAAGTGTATCCTAAATCTACCCCAAGCGATCGGCTCCCTAATACATAAATACCCTGTGCCAGCCCCACAGAAGGGTGTATCACTACCTAAAGTGGCAACCTTTAAATGACACAGACCTATTTACAGATGTCACGGCGTCTTACATCATCAGAGGCAGACCGGAATCCATGCATGCACATGACCCGGTTGGAACGCACCATCAACACCCCTTGCCATTATCAGAATGAACCGCTTATAATTAGTTCAGTAAGCGTGCCCGGACCCTACCTACTGTTGGGTCAAAGTTTTGATACCAGAAAGGGTTACTGACTAATATGGGTCCCAAACAACAGATGATAGAAGTATTTTCCCTCCTAACCTTGTGTCCCCAGACTAACAGATTTCAGATTAACATGTTAACAAGTTTTAGGCCTACAGATTTCTGAGTCAACTAGTTCACAGATCAAGTCAACAGATTTTAAGACTAACAGATCAGTTGTATAGTTTTTTATCAGACTTATAGATTGTCTAACTTTGTATTGGGCCTACAGATTCACGAAACAGGTTTATTAATTCATCAGTCCAGTTGGATTAGCCCTATCTACCCAACACATTTTAGACATCATATTTATCTCAGATTTGCATTAATTAAATATTAATGCATAGACCTCTCACATTAGGTCGGTAGCTTGTAGTTGTTGGATATGCCGGGCGGTTCCGGGAAGACTTCTGCCACAAGCCAGACCTAACCTCGTGTCTAAGTATATCTTAGTTATGCATACGACCTCTCACATTAGTCTAGCAGTTTGCGGTTGCTGGTTAAGCCGGTTTGGTTCGGGCATACTTCTATGAGTCTAACCTCGTGTCTCAGCATTTTTATTATAACCCATTTATTCCATTACAAATATCAGACTAATAATGTCAATTTAACAGATTTGACTTCTTTTCAAGTCGCAGAAGATTTAACAAATTAACATGTTTACAAAATCTTAAATCGAGCCTACACAAATTACAATCATTCAGCTTTTCAACAGATGTAACAGGTTTAGCAGCTCACACGGCTCAACAGATTTAGTAGACTAGGCAACTCAACAGATTTAATAGATTAGGCATAATTAGCAGATTAGGTGATTCAACATATTTAACAGTTTAGGCAATTAAACAAGTAACAGATTTAGCAGATTAGGAAAATTTAACATATTATGCAGATAGCAGATTTAAACATTTCTCAAAGTCTTATTTACATATCTTGCGTAATCATGGAGTGAGCCTAAACTTACATGCCTAAGTTATGGTCATAATTTACTGTATAACATATGTCTCAAGTTTTGTTTAAACTTGCATAGTTCAGAATATTCTCCAAAGGCCCTAATCGTGATTCACATATAAATTTTACCAAATATAGCCATGGATTACAATGCATGTCATATATCCAAAAACCCACTTTTAGGCGTGTTTAATTTAATGGTTATCCTATTTAATATAGGTCTATACGCCCAAGTTCTATACAAAATAATCTTCCTTCTTCTAAATTACAGACTATAATATATAAAGTATGTCCGGATCTAGAATTACAACTTATGTCCTTTATATTCTAAGTCATAAACAATCTCATATAACATGCCTCCAACTTATATCCTGAATTACAACATGTGCTATGCGTCTAAATCAATTGCTTATTTATAGTTAAATCTTTACGCCCAAATCCTAATTCATATGTCCAATATTCTTTATGCCTCAAAACTCAAGACATATGTTAAATACACCTTATGTTCTAAATACAACGTGCCTCAGATTTATGTTCTAAGTTATAACCTATGTTCTTTATGCTCTAAGTCACAATAGTCCTCTTCTTCCAAGTCATAGATCGTCTTATGCAGTATGTCACAAATTTATATCCAGATTTACAACATGCGTTGTATCTTCAAATTAATTGCAAATCAATTATGCCCAAATATGCCTCATTCAATATTCTTTCCAAATTTAGCGTTTATGCATTTATCTCTTATGAGACTTTGCTCAGGCTCGTGGTAGCCTGGCTATCAAACAAAAATAAAGAAAGGAGGAAGAAATACAGAACAAACAAAATAATAAAACAGAGAAATAGATCTGATAAATAGAAAAAGGGCATAATCTCAGATTCAGTTTTATAATTATGTCAAGATCATAATTAAACTTCATATCGGAAAATAACTGCACTTGCCTTGATTGGATTATAGAAGAAGAGTTGCAGTTGTTCTCTTTTTAATCTTATTCGAATTTAGAAGAAGATGCACTATTTCTAGTTTGATTCCAGCAGAGTAGAGATGCCATTATTTTATTTATTTATAATATTTCAGAGCCAGCATAAGGAGAGAATGAAATGGTGTAAAGAGAATGAGTCTAGGAGGCTGTTTATATAGGATTAGGCGAACGAACTTAGGCAGAAAACGTGACCAAATACATCAGAAAGAACCCAGGCTCAGAATTGGGTTCTATCACCAGGTCGACCCCCAGGTCGACCAAAGGGTCGACCTGGTCCCCGGAGGTCGACTATAGTGTGGACTCCCAGGTCGACCTGGTCCTGGGCGGGAAAATTCCCGCCCAATCTGCGCTGGCGTTTGAATTCAAATTTCGGGTTGTTTTTGGTTCTGAAAATTCCAGAAACTTCGGAGGGTCATATCTCCCTCATACGGACTCCGTTTCTCGAAAACTCGGACTCGTTTCCAAGCATAATTTCGAGACGAATGCAATGGCAAACCCGTTTCCCTTGATTCCTATATTAAAAATTAATTATTCTCTGATTTGTTACTTATACATTCACAGAGAATACGGGGTGTTACATTCTCCCCTCCTTATAGGATTTCGTCCCCGAAATCTTCACGTTAAGAAAAATGCATCCTATCATCCAATCATCCATCTACTCAAACATCATCCAGTTGCAACCATTGTCCTTAAAAGATTACTAATGTCGTATAAACTTATGCAAGAGTGTGTGTATATGTCTCTTATCTAATGCAAAGATCAGGTGGTCTACTGATTCAGTTTACCTCCTTAATGCAAACTATGTCAGTGTCATGAGTCCAACATGTATGCAATTTTCCTATTTGATACATATCATTTCTATATGAGTGCACAACCATTCAGTCATATGCAACATCCATGTGCCGAGTCAATCATTTTGCATCCACAAAAATTTAAAAGCTCACACATCCATATGCAGTATGAGAGTGTTTTCGAGCCGATCTAGTGCCTAGTGTGTGTATATGCATCCACGAGCAACCACTAGCAACCACTTGCATCCACTTCCAACCATCAAACATAACATGTCTCAAACACATGTTTACACCCATTAGTTTCTACCTTAAGGTCGAAGACTCGATCGATAGGATACAGCTGAGTGATAGAAGCAAGTATGATTAAAACAAGAGCTCTGTTCCTATTAAACATCGGTTAAGATAATAAATCCCTAAGTATCAACTCCGAAGACCGAAATCAACATTAGATTGATACCCAGAGAATTACTCCCATTAAACCATGTCAAAGCTGGAAATCTACTTCACACTTTGAGTAAAAACTTCTATAGACTACTGATACAGATCAGATCACCAAATGATTCTTAGGAAGCTAAGCATGATAAAAACTCATAATGTATGCATCATATCCAACTTAACGCTCAACACAGATACCCAACTTATCACAACTAGATGAGTCATAACCCTTACGGGGCTGAGTCAATAGCGGACTCAGGAACAATACTAGTATTAAAGTGCAGAGTATCGATTACAGAAAAATGCAAGAATCAAAAAAGAGCTTTAACTCAACAACCAGATTAAAAAAAACCTCCTATAGAAAATTTCCTTATTTCTATCATATCCACTAGCCTCGAGAGTGTTCGCCTGCCCTCCAGAGGTTGGTCCTGCCCTCTGCCCTTGCCCTCGTTTCTTCGGGCAGTCCCTAGTGAAGTGTCCCATCTCACCACAGTTGAAGCAAGTGCCCTTTCTTTTTCTGCAATCCTTTTTCGGATGAGTTGAGCTTCCACAAGTAAAGCACTTTTTCTCCTTCTTATCTTCAGACTTCCCATCCTTCTTTCGTGTTTCCTTTTTGGGCCATGCTTTTTTGTTCTGTGGTTCTTCCATCTTTGCCTCTTTCTTGCCCTTGTCTTCCTCGTGTAGTAGTGCCATGTCCACCAATCTCTCGTAAGTCGCTCCCATGGGTACATGGGTCATGGCTAGGCGGTGCAGTGGCTCGTTCAATCCTTTAACAAAGCAGAGAGCCTTTTTGTGCTAGGTGTTGACTAACTCTAGTCCGAACCTAGCCAGTTGGTTGAATTGGTTGACGTATTCCTTGACCGTCATACTTCCTTGCTTAAGAGATAAGATCTTTTACAGTTGTAAACTTTGTTCAACTTGCGAGAGGAATTTCTTCTCAAACCTTGTTCTGAAATCCATCCATGTTTCAACCGGCCTTTCGGCGTTAGTGACTTCCCACCAATAGGAAGCTTCGTCTTTGAGCAACTATACCGCCAACTGTACCTTTTGCCTATCGTCCACCTCGAAGATAACGAACAGATATTCTATTTCTTTGAGCCAGTTCCTCGCTTCTACGAATGATTCAGTTCCCTTGAAATCCTTTCCACCCATGGCCCTAAAATCTTTACAGATCTTTGAAAAAGCAATTGCACGAGGAGGGGGCGGAGGAGGGGGAATTGCTGCGGCTGGAGGAGGAATATCTGCTGGGCCTACATCGTTGGCCCTAGCCTCTAAGTACCTCCTGAACCAGCTAGGTATTGGCATACCCTATGGAAGGTTAAGATCCCCAGACATGCTGAAACGAAAGAAAAAGGAAAGATTCGAAACAAAGGATAGAAAGATAGGCTATGGCTTCGGGGATCATGTTTTTCAAATAAGCTTTCCTTTTGAAAATATTTCCTTTTTAAAACCTTTTTGAAAATAGCTTTCAAAAACTTTTTATCAAATCCGGTAACCTTCAGCTCTGATACCAAGTGTAACACCCCACCTTCGTTAAGGTCGCTCACAAAGGGAATGCCTTAAATTTGATGGAGCGTTTTAGTAGACAGAATAGAAATTTACAAGATAGATAAAACAGTACCTGAAAAATTTATAACTTTAATACAAATGAAACCGAAGTAAGTTTGGTTACATCTTTTCAAATCACAATATCAGAATTCAAGTACAAAATATCATTCTTGAACAAAAGCCTTCAGAATGCATAGTTTTTAAAAAATCATGATCCCCAACATTAACTGCCATGCCAAAGCCAGACGATACTTCAAGCAGAGAAGATCCGAATCAAGCTCCTAGATTTCCACTCTACAAACCTTGGGAGGGGAACGAAAGAGAATGGGCGAAAACAAGCAAGGTCAGACATAAAGTCTGGCAAGTCCGGTGACTTTCAGCATATGAACAGATAATAATATGATGACATGAAATAAAGCTGGATAAGAGACAATATCAACAGGGGTAACTGATATACTTAAGCTAAACAGAAGAAACGGGATAATATAGCCCAAGTTATGCTTCTTACTTTATATTTTACTTCTCTACACCAATATTAGTATAACAGGATTAGGTGTTACCCTAATGTCTAACTGAAACAGAAACGGAGCAGAATAATTTATACAGAAACAGAATGCCAGTAATGGGCCTTTACCACCCCAACAGACAGAAAGTACATAAACGCAATCAAAGACGGAAACAGAATAATCCCTATGTAAACAGAATGTTAGAATTAGGTGTACACTAGTAAATGGGCCTTTACCACCCCAACAGATGGTGCCACGTAGAAACAGACAGGTGTTACCACCCAACAGAAACATACGGTACCCCAACGTAAACAGACAGAACTAAGTGTACCCTAAATCTACCCCAAGCGATCGGCTCCCTAGTACATAAATACCTTGTGCCAGCCCCACAGAAGGGTGTATCACTCCCTAAAGTGGCAACCTTTAAATGACACAGGCCTATTTACAGATGTCACGGCGTCTTACATCCTCAGAGGCAGACCGGGATCCATGCACGCACATGACCCGGTTGGAACGCACCATCAACACCCCTCGCCATTATCAGAATGAACCACTTATAATTAGTTCACATGCCCGGACCCTACCTACTGTTGGTCAAAGTTTTGATACCAGAAAGGGTTACTGACTAATATGGGTCCCAAACAACAGATGACACAAGTATTTTCCCTCCTAACCTTATGTCCCTAGACTAATAGATTTCATATTAACATGTTAACAAGTTTTAGGCCTACAGAGTTCTGAGTCAACTAGTTCACCAATCAAGTCAACAGGTTTTCAGACTAACAGATCAGATGTATAGTTTTTTAACAGACTTACAGATTGTCTAACTTTGTATTGGGCGTACAGATTCACGAAACAAGTTTATTAATTAATCAGCCCAGTTGGTTTAGCCCTATCAACCCAACACGTTTCAGACATCATATTTATCTCAGATTTTCATTAATTAAATATTAATGCACAGACCTCTCACATTAGGTCGGTATCTTGTGGCCACTGGATATACCGGGCGGTTCCGGGCAGACTTCTGCCACAAGCCAGAACCTCGTGTCAAAGCATATCTTAGTTATGCTTACGACCTCTCGCATTAGACTAGCAGTTTGCGGTTGCTGGTTAAGCCGGTTGGGTCCGGGCAGACTTCTACCGCAAACATGAGTCTAACCTCGTGTCTCAGCATTTTTATTATAACCCATTTATTCCATTACAAATATCAGACAAATAATGTCAATTTAACAGATTTGACTTCTTTTCAAGTCGCAGCAGATTAAACAAATTAACATGTTTACACAGTCTTAAATCGAGCCTACACAAATTACAATCATTCAGCTTTTCAACAGATGTAACAAGTTTAGTAGCTCAGACGGTTCAACAGATTTAGCAGACTAGGCAACTCAACAGATTTAACAGATTAGGCATAATTAGCAGATTAGGCGATTCAACATATTTAACAGTTTAGGCAATTAAACAAGTAATAGATTTAGCAGATTAGGCAAATTTTACATATTAAGCAGATAGCAGATTTAAACATTTCTCAGAGTCTTATTCACATATCTTGCCTAATCATGGAGTGAGCCTAAACTTACATGCCTAACTTATGGTCATAATTTACTATATAACATATGTCTCAAGTTTTGGTTAAACTTGTTGTTCAAAATATTCTCCAAAGGCCCTAATCGTGATTCACATATAAATTTTACCAAATATAGCCATAGATTACAATGCATGTCATATATCCAAAAACCCACTTTTAGGCGTGTTTACTTTAATGGTTATCCTATATTATATAGGCCTTTACGCCTAAGTTCTATACAAAATAATCCTCCTTCTTCTAAATTACAGACTATAATATATAAAGTATGTCCAGATCTAGAATTACAACTTATGTCCTTTATATTCTAAGTCATAAACAATCTCATATAACATGCCTCCAACTTATGTCCTGAATTACAACATGTGCTATGCATCTAAATCAATTGCTTATTTACAGTTAAATCTTTACGCCCAAATCCTGATTCATATGTCCAATATTCTTTATGCCTCAAAACTCAAGACATATGTTGAATACACCTTATGTTCTAAATACAACATGCCCCAGATTTACGTTCTAAGTTACAACCTATGTTCTTTATGCTCTAAGTCAAAATAGTCCTCTTCTTCCAAGTCATAGATCGTCTTATGCAATATGTCACAAATATATGTCCAGAATTACAACATGCATTGTATCTTCAAATTAATTACAAATCAATTATGCCCAAATATGCCTCATTCAATATTCTTCCCAAATTTAGCGTTTATGCGTTTATCTCTTATGAGACTTTGCTCAGGCTCGTGGTAGCCTGGCTATCAAACAAAAATAAAGAAAGGAGGAAGAAATACAGAACAAACAGAATAATAAAACAGAGAAATAGATCTGATAAATAGAAAAAGGGCATAATCTCAGATTCAGTTTTATAATTATGTCAAGATCATAATTAAACTTCATATCGGAAAATAACTGCACTTGCCTTGATTGGATTATAGAAGAAGAGTTGCAGTTGTTCTCTTTTTAATCTTATTCGGATTTAGAAGAAGATGTACTATTTCTAGTTTTGATTCCAGCAGAGTAGCGACGCCATTATTTTATTTATTTATAATATTTCAGAGGCAGCATAAGGTGAGAATGAAATGGTGTTAAGAGAATGAGGCTAAGAGGCAGTTTATATTGGATTAGGTGAACGAACCTAGGCAGAAAACGTGACCAAATACATCAGAACGAACCCAGGCTCAGAACTGGGTTCTGTCACCAGGTCGACCATAGGGTCGACCTGGTCCCCGGGAGGTCGACTATAGTGTCGACTCCCAGGTCGACCTGGTCCTGGGCGGGAAAATTCCCGCCCAGTCTGCGCTGGCACTTGAATTCGAATTTCAAATTCGAATTTCGGGCTGTTTTCGGTTCTGAAAATTCCTGAAACTTCGGAGGGTCACATCTCCATCATACGGACTCCGTTTCTCGAAAACTCAGACTCGTTTCCAAGAAAAATTTCGAGACGAACGCAATGGCGCAACCCGTTTCCCTTGATTCTTATACTAAAAATTAATTATTCTCTGAATTGTTACTTATACGTTCACAGAAAATACGGGGTGTTACACTGACAGTTTGCGGTTGCTGGTTAAGCCGGTTGGGTCCGGGCAGACTTCTATCGCAAACAGAGTCTAACCTCGTGTCTCAGCATTCTTATTTTAGCTAAAGTATTCATTCACAGATTATGCCAATATCAGACTAATTATGCCAATTCGATAAATTAACTACTTTTGAAGTAACAATAGATTATCCAAAGTTCTATTAACATGTTTTGCTCAATTTTAGATCGAGTCTACAGATTTTCATACCCCAAATTACGGTATTCAGTTTCAATAGATTTAGCAGATTAGACAATTTAACAGATTTAATCATCCCTTAAAATTCCATTAACATACCTCGCTCAATCAAAAAATTAAGCCTAATTTTACATGCTCAAATTATGGTCATAATTCACAATATAACATATGCCACAAATTTCTAGTTAAATTTACATAATACAGAATATTCTCTAAAAACCCCAAATCATGATATATAATATGAATTATGCCAAATTATAGCCTTTGATTTCAGCGTATGTCAAATATCCAAAATCCCCATTTAGGCGTATTCACAATTAATAGTTATCCTATTTTAATATAGATCTTTTACACCTAAATCATATATCCTTTTTCTTCCAAGTCATAGATCATCATATAAAATATGCCCCCAAATCTTGATCTTAAATTTACATCATGTATTATGTCCTCAAAATCAGATCTTGAATTATAACATGCATTATGTTCCCAAATTAAAAGTCATATGTTGTCATACAATAATTCTCCTTCTCCCAAATCATAAACCGTCATATATAGTATGCCTAGATCTAGATCTTGAATTACAATATGTGTTGTGTTCATAATTTAGTCACAAATCAGTTATGTCCAATTATGCATCTTTCAATATTTTCCCCAAACTTAGCGTTTGTGCACTCATCCCTTATGAGATTTGGATCAGGCTCGTGGTAGCCTGGCTATAGACCAGAAGGAAGGAAGAATACAGAATAGTTACAATAATAAGATAGATCTAGCTAGAAAACAGATCTGATAAACATGAATAAGATAGATCTGATAAACATGAATAAGATAGATCTACACAGGAAACCGAATCTGATAAACAAGAATATTCATAATCTCCAATTCATATTTACAACCATGTCAAGATTATAATTAAATTTCATATCTGAAAATAACTGTACTCACCTTGGTTGGACTGAAAGAAAATGGGTTGTAGTTGTTCTCTTTTAATCCTATTAAGAAGTAGCACTTGTTCTAGCTTAGGTTTCAGCAGAGTAATGACACCATTGATTTATATTAATATGAATTAGGGCAGAGTATAAGCGTAATGAAATTGTGTAGAGAGAAAGTGAGGTTTGAGGGTGTTTAAATAGCTTAGGAGCAACGAATCCGGTCAAAACAGGCGTCCAAATGTAGAAAAATGAATCTATCCATGGACCTGGAAAAGGGGGGAGCTATTCTCCAGGTCGACCCCATGGTCGAACTGTTCAACCCAGGTCGACCCCCAGGTCTACCCCATTGTAACGAACTGGGATTTTCGACCCGGAAAATCAACATAAAACCCATGTTAATTATTCAGATATCGAACATTCCAGATCATTAATAGAAAGAAGTTAGAGAGTGAGAATAGATAACATAGAAAATTAGAATAGAAGAAGAAGAAGAAGAAGAACACAACACAGAGTCTCATATCGTAGCGGAACAAAATATAATACAGAGATAAATCTTTATTGAGAAACTTTTGAAAAAATACTTACAATATCAGAGTACATCACACAATGGGACAGTTATAATAACCTGTTCCCATATACAACACATACAGCAGAATCATAGCTATATAATATCATATGTCTGAACATCTCCAGCTCGTCTCTGGACTTCATAGAATTCGATAATCTGAACCTATACACCCCGAGCTAACCCGAGCATTTACAAAACACCGGGCCAGTCTGGTGAACAGGAGTGATATAAACTCGCACAGTATTAAGGGTAAATCATCCAATCATGATTTTAAAGTTCAAAATCTTTCCAAAAGAAACGGGTAATCGTAAGACCAAATCCACACATAAACACGGACGGCTTTTACCTTACGATAACCTAAAACATTTTTGAAACCAATATCTTTTCTGATATTATAATAATGTCTAAGTACAAGTAAATAACAATCTAGTGGAACGCTTGCATATCACGCTCCACATATATAGTATATAATCAAAACCGCGGGCGCTTATTGGAGATTGGTTTCCAACCATGACAAGGTATGGGACCACCTGCTGATAGTGTATCTCTAGAGGCGAATACACTAGGTTCAACAAGAACATCTTGCAACCCGGCCCATACATGACCGACCACTCATTTCGCTTGAGTGTATCGAATGTATACCACCGACGGTTGGGATCAGCAACCGTCTCCCGACAAGGGACAACATCGAATATAGATTAAAGAAGTAATTAGGAATTTCTCTAGATAGGTAATTATACACCCTAATGGGAGCGACCCACATAGTCATGCTGCCTGCCCGATTTTTGTCATTTCCCGGTTGATGAGACTTGAGGTCAGAGTTTATTCTTGAAACATCTGATCACCATTCACTTTGAATGCCACATCGTCAGATCCGTCAGATATCACTAATTGACGTCCACAAGAATATTCTAGCTGGAAGCTAAGGGAACGACAAATTCTCCGCCAATAACTATAGCACGTTTGAAGATAACAACGTACGTGATCCTTTGGAAATACTCTGTCAGACATACTTCCATACAAGTCATCCAGGAATAGGATCAACCGAAGGCACTCTCCTACTGCATCCATAAAGGAATCACCCCATGGATTAGTAGCAAGAAGTCCTTGCAACCCATAGATTTCAACCACGACAGAATCATAGCTTATCTCTACTTGCCAAGCAGAAAATATTAGTGGTTGTTCCGTTTATGAAAATCTACGGTCTTCAATGCTCCATCTCGATCATCTTCTGATATCTTCACGTATTTGTTGGTTGGAATGGTTTTCGAATATAAATTTGATCCCGTCTTTCCATACCAACAATCGTATTGGAAAGATTTGATAGTCGGTGTTTTAACTATCAAAATATACAGTATTTCAATCATAACACTTCAATGAGTTCACTGGTTCAATATTCAGCATCACTTGGCCTTTTTTTTAAATAAACTAGTTCACTTCTTGTTAAATAAAAACTTCTAACTCTTTTAATCTTTGAAAATACGATATTTGAATTCTTTACTTAATATACTAATGTTCTCAAAACCAGTTCTTTATATCACTAAAACTTATAACCATATTCAATTCCCGCTTGATTCTCCTTTCAAACATTTGTTACATCATTCTCTATTATTTAAACCATGGAAAAATCCATTCAACTCATTTTTTCTTTAAATAGCGATACGTAATATCTTATATTCCATTCTCGAAACCATAACTAACATTAATTAGTATAGAATAAAACTAACTTTACATTTTCTTTACTTCGATCTCTCGTTATATATATATATATATATATATATATATATATATATATATATATTTCAATTCTCTCCAATGTTACATTATTTCACTAATGGAAATAATGAACCATATCTAACCTCCTTTACGACTACCAACTAATACCATCTTAAAATAATCCTGATGTTGTTCAAGTTGGGGTATTTAAATTACCTCTCAGACCTTGATCAACAACGTTCATATCCTCAGATAAATATAAGTTGTAATCAAACTCATATTCCATTCACATCTTAAAACAAATTCCATTATAAATTTGGTTTGGTTATATAACCCTACGACCCACTTCTTTACCTCACATACATTTTTACCAATCTCCTTTCAAATCTATTCAACCATCCCCCTTTTGAAATCTTATTTCAAATTCCCCTTTTTACTTGATCTCAATGTCAAGTAACGTTAATGTAAAATTAACGGCTTTACTCTTTTAAACCACATTTATAAAATTCTGGCTTATTGAGAACCCTTCCCATCTTTCTATCCTTTTTCCTAATCCATGTATCCTTTAAATTAAGCTCTCATATTCGCTTACCATTCTCTTTATAACTTTATTATAAAAATTCTAGTTTTAACTATAAAACCCGTTCATAAATTCCTTTCACCATTCACTTTGATTATATTTCTCCATCGATCATTTTTAATTGCATTCCCATTTTAAAAAATAATTTTCCAAATCATCATTAATTACAAAAATAACTTATTTCAATCATTTACTACTACAGTAGTTAATTCCTTTATTAACTAAACTAAATAGTAAATCACTTTCAAACTTTATTTAAATTTAAACAATATTCATTAACTATTTTAATCGAAACACATCAATTTGATAGTCAATTTCAATTCAAACTGGTCAATTTAATTAACTCAAACCTCGATTATCTCATTAACCGATCCCAAATAATCCTCACTTCAAACTAATTAAAAATATAATTACTTTAAATAATTCCATTAATTGTTTCTTTACAAAACAATTATCAAAGTTTAACCACTCGATTCATTTTTTATTCTCACGCTTGTAAATCTGATTAACGTCAGCATGTACTTTATAAAATAAATTAATAACAAATCAAAGTAATAAATAAAATATTTATTTTTCTTTAATAACTTTTATTCAAAATAATATCTTTAAAAATCTAACTTCAGTTATAAAATAAATTTTATAACTTCATCTTTATCGATTTACCTGACAGTAAATAAATATTTATAAAACCATTGATTTAATAGGCCATACGCTGCCAAATACCCCACCAATACTACCCATTGGTTTAAACAAACAGATGTTGAATATTCAAAAATCGACAATCAAATCAATCACCCAAACAGGACAGTTCATATATGATAATATGAAAATAATTAAATAATATATTTGAGGAATCCGGTTGGATCCCTCCAACCTGTTCTTCCCTGTATTCAAAGAGGTTATCACAAACCAGATCATTCAGTTTTTGTTTAACTGATAACACTAAATAGCAACCATTCAACATCAACCACGAATAATCCAAACAGTTCAACAATTTAAAACACGTTTATAAATAAATGTGACCATTAAGATAAGTTGCCTTTATTGGAACCAATCGTTAAAAATAACGATTTGGTATTTCACTGAAATTAAACACCGTTTAATTTCATCAGTTAAATCAACAAACAAATGTATAACTAGCAAACAGACAACCATCAGAGCACACAAAAAAAAACACCCAATTTACATAAAATATTAATGGGAAACTGAGTGAGTTTAACTCACCTTGACTTGATTCGCTGTTTAAAACAGTTTGTTTTCAGTTAAATTAAACATGTAGTTAATTTAACCGAAAAAGCCCAGTTGATTCTGATCTCTTGCACTCCTGTTCCATGGTGTGGATCTCGTCAATATGGTTCCAACGTCGGTTGTCTGGTCCAATTCTGTTAACGAAATATAAAATTATTCATGTCTAATAAATATGACTAATTAAATTATAAATTTCCTCTATCCTACATAGTTAAATTAATTAGTTGGTTTAAATGTTTTACAAGCTCTCATTTCATCAGATCCAATTCATTTGTATTTTCTCATTGTATGATTACATTAACTTCAGATTCCTTACTATTAATGTTCAAAGTAACATTTAAACCATGTTAAAATAAAGTAATTATTTTTACCATTACTAATAATGTTGACAAGTCAGTAAACATTTCGGTCCAATTTTGGGTTCTCAGCATCTCCAAACAACATACACCATCTTTAATTTCTGCCCTCAAATGTTGGGCCTCGTATACCAGCAACCATTTAACGGTTCAATTAATTTCCCCTAATTACTTAGTTAATAAATTAAATATTGTTTTAAATAAGCTAACGCAGACAATTACTGTTAAATTTACTTTTCATTTGTTCGAAGCAATACTGGATCGTCCCCCTCATGTTCTTCATCCCTTTACAGAACTCAACTTCACCAACTGCCTCATAACACCAGTTCACTATCGCCTGTACTGTTCGCCGAGCTCCGACCTGTACCAGTACGAACTCTGCCTCCCCCCATATTTACTCATCTTCAAGCGGGACCCACACGTGACCAGAAAATGCCAGGAAACTCCATCGAATGACTCACATTCGAGTTTCCTTCCTGTCCTCCTCCGATGACCGGAGGCCACCAAAATATTGTCAGTAGGTCGAGCTACCTCCCCTCTATGTCACCTGCTTGTTGCCAAAATCCTGCATCGTTCGATTGCCTCTCCACTCCAGGAAATGTGACTAACTCCAATCCCCTTCATGCCCATTTCCGTTTGCCTCAAACCACAAAACACCCTCATCGTCGTTCATCAGGGAGAGCTCGTCGAGCTCTAAGTACTTGCAGAAGAAAGATTTGTGTTTCAATTGTAGGATTGAGAGAGATCGAAGGTGAAGTTGATGAAATTATGGTCGTTAATTTTATTTGGTGGCGGCGGAAATCAAGTTTGACTGTGAACTAAGGTTGGGGCTCGAATGAGGGTTTCAACTGTATAAGAGGTATTTATAAGGTGTCCCTATTTATTAAATAATATATAACGAAACTTCGTCACAAAGTAACATGGAAAAGCCCCTACAAACGACTTCTGTCTTCTGATAAAAAATCTATTCTTAGTGTAAAAAGTTATTCCGGACCCAATGGGACAAGTTTCATCCAATTCCGACATCGTATGAAAATATTTCCTTTATAAAACCAGAAATAAACACGCGTTTAATTTTTCCACAGTCACCAGATAAATCAAATCCACTTGAAACCTTCATATCCTATAATAACTTTTCAATACGAACCCAACGGCACCAGTTTCGTCACATTCTGAGACTGTTTTTGTAACAACCCTGAATTTTGGGGCCAATTTAAAATTTATTTTAAGTGATTTTAAATGAGTTTTGATATTTAGAATAATCTATTTTAAATAATAATGATCACAAATTTGGTTCAAATCGAAGTTAGAATGAATAAATTAGTTTTAATTATAAAAAGGGTTAGAAATAGCGTGGTAGTTTGAAAAGTCAAACTTGAACTTTGACTAACCATACAGGATGCAAAATTTAACGGATTTTAGTGAAACCAAAAATATTAGAATCTATTTAAAAATATCTTTCCAACGAATCCGAAAAATCGAAATTTCATAGCAGAAATCAAAAGTTATGGCCAATTCAATTTTTAGAAGGTCGCTAGGTAATTTGCATAGGTCAAAAATGCTACTTTTTGCATATAAAGGAATTCCGACTCAAAACCACTTCCATTGAGTTCGAAATGATGTTTCTGCATTGAAAATCAGTAAACACTTATATATTTGGAGTTTCGAAAATTATTTGTTTAAAAATGTATTTTTAATATTAAATATACTGGCCTTAAATATAGCCATTTTTCAAAATGTCTCAGAATTCAATGAAATAAATTTTGTTGGATTCGTATCATCAAAACAAAGCTAAAAATGATTTTTTGGTAATTTTTAGAACTAAAATATAATTATAATTGATTTTTCAGTGTAAACGGGCAAATTTTTGACTTTAAAAATTCATTAAAAATTCATACGGGCTCAGAATTGAACGAAATTAATTTTCATAGGTCCACAGCATCAAAACATAGCTAAATATATTTTTCGAGAATTTTTGAAGTCAATTTGTGACCTCGGTGAATTTTCATGTACGGTATACATTAAAATATTAATAAAATAATATAATTATTCCAAAACTCATAATAAATTTCGGAATTGGGTCCTGTAACATGTTCCATTGCGTTCAGAAGGCCTCAAAACCTTAAGAACGACAGTAAGCCGGCCTAAATCGGAGTTCGGACCCAAACGGGCCTTAACGTGCTAATTAAATTATTAACTAATGATTAGGAAAACCTAATATAATATTATTTAAACCCGAATTCACTGTTCATCGTCTCCTTCCCGTCATTTTCTGCAACCCCACAAAACCCGCACGGTCGCGCCTACCCCGGGCCCCGCTGCCGCCGCCGAGTGCCGCCACCTTCTGGCCGATGATAGCCCTCTCCAAGCTCTTCCACCTCCAACAAACGGTTCGTCATTTCATCAACCGTAGCTCCAGCAAATTGAAAACAAAGATTTGAACCTCTCTTTAAGGTAAAAAGCTTCAGATTTAGCCACGCTTATAAGCGTCGCAGAGTCAGTTGTTAAAAGCTGTTTTTAATTTTTCATATGAATTTGCATGTAAAATGTTTCAGATCCGCAACCGTCTTGAATTCGAACACCAAATCTGACCAAACTTGATTCGTCTCAGAACCAACAGCGGTGAGAATTTATTTTTAATTAAATTTAATTTATTTTATTAATAATTCTTTAGTATTAAAGAACATTGATTGATTGATATGCTATGTAGTGATATTTGAAATACGGTTCTAGGTTGTTTATGACCGTATGTTGTTAGATCCGCGAATCTAAATATTAGATCTGAAACTATTGGCTAATTAATAGAGATTATTTGTTAATGATATTGAATCATACTTCGCCAATTTGTCATATGCCAAAATATACACCACCTGAATATTATCTTGATATGAATTGTTAGATGTATACTTGTATGGATATTTGGATGTGGTTGTTGATTGGATGATATAAATTTACATCTTATTTCGTAAATAAAAAAAAAGTAGAATTTGCGATGATTTACATTTTATTATGTAAACCAAAATTTTGGAATTTACGATGATTTACAATTTAGTGTGTAAATCAAAATTTTAGAAATTGCGATGATATACATTTTAGTATGCAAATTAAAAGTTAAAAATTAGCGATGACATGAATTGACAGTTTATTTTGTAAATTTAATATTAGAATTTTGCGTTGACATGAATTTTCATTTTATTGTGTAAATTCAATATTAAAATTTGGCAATGACATGAATTTACATTTTATTTTGTAAATTCAATATTAAAACTTTGTGACGACACAAATTTTACATTTTATCATGTAAATAAAGTTAGAATTGTGCGTTGACATAGAATTTACATTTTTATTTGTAAATTATAGTTAGAATTTTGCGTTGACACAAATTTTTTTTTTTCTTATGCAAATTAAAGCTAGAATTTTGCATGATATAAAATTTACATTTTCTTATGTAAATTAAAGTTAGAATTTTGCGTTGATACACAAATTTACATTTTATTATGTAAATTAAGGCTAGAATTTAGCGTTGATATAAAATTTACATTTTATCATGTAAATTAAAGTTAGAATTTGGCGATATCGTAAAGTTTACGTTTTATTTTGTAAATTTAAAGTTAGACTTTGCGATGACATTAAAATTACATTTTGTTTTGTAAATTTAAAATTAGAATTTTGCAATGTCATGAAGATGTACATTTTATTATGTAAGTTAAAATTATAATTTACATCGTATGAGAATTTAACATTTTTGTTAATGTTAAAAATTAGAATTTACATCGTATGAGAATTTAACATTTTTGTTAATGTTAAAAATTAGAATTTACATCGTATGTGAATTTAACATTATTGTTAATGTTAAAAAATAGAATTTACATCGTATGAGAATTTAACATTTTTGTTAATGTTAAATATTAGAATTTACATCGTATGAGAATTTAACATTTTTGTTAATGTTAAAAATTAGAATTTACATCGTATGAGAATTTAACATTTTTGTTAATGATAAAAATAAGAAATTTCATCGTATGATAAATTTAACATTTTCGTTAATGTTAAAAATAATAAAATACACCGTGTGTTAATTAACATTATTTTTAGTGTTAATTTAAAAGAAAATTCATTGTATGTTAATTAACATTATTTTAATGTTAATATCAGAATAATTCCACCGTAGGAAAATTTCACATTTTTATTAAAGTTAATATAAGGGAAATGGCACTGTATGTACATTTTACATTATTTTATAATGTAATTATAAAAAGGATTTACACCGTAGGATATAGTTACATACTTTTAATGTATATTAAAATGAATATTTTCACCGTAGGATAAATGTACATTATTTTTACTGTACATAAAAAGAGGAATTTCACCGCATGATAAAAATTACATTTCTCTTTGTAATTAAAAAGGGAATTTCACCGTATGATTGGAATTACATTTTTCTTTGTAATTAAAGATGTGAATTTCACTGCATGAAAAAAAGTTTCATTTTTCTATGTAAATGAAATATGAGTTTGCATTATATGTAAAGTTACATTATTCTAAATGTAAATGAAATAGAAACCTCACCCGTATGTAAAATTTGACATTATTTTACATGTAAATATAGAGTAGAGTTTGCATGTAGATTAAAGATTACTTTTATTATAAAGAAGTAGAATGTACATGGTGAAATAAAATTTACATTTTATTTTATAAGGTAAGATATATAGAAATCCATTGTATGTTAAAATTTACATGTTTATAAATGTAAATAAAAAGGAATTTAACTGTAGGAAGATTTACATTATTTTTTTTATGAAATAAAAGAATGGACTTTACATTGTAATTAAAAAGTCAATTTTACATTGTAAAGAAAGAACGGATTTCACATTGCAATTAGAGAATGAAAATTTACATTTCCTTTAATGTAAATATACATGAGTTTCACCGTATGCCCATTTTACATTATTTTTAATGTAAAATTTTTAGTAATTACAACGTAGGATGATTTTGCATTATTTTATAATGTACAAAAAAGGGGATTTACACTGTAGAAAAATAACATTATTTATAATGTTAATACAAAAGAATGACATCGTAGGATAAATCGACATTACTTATGATGTTAATAAAAAGAAATTGACCGTAGGATAAGTTACATTATTTTATAATGTAATTTAAATGAATTAAAGTCGCATGAAATAAACTACATTTTTTTATGTATTTTATGAATGAATTAAAGTCGCATGAAATAAAGTACATTTTTATATGTATTTTATGAATGAATTTAGACCGCATGAAATGAAATACACGTATTTTATGAGTGAATTTTCATCGTATGAAATAAATTACATATTATTATGTAAATTATGAATGAATTTAACCCGCATGAATGAAATTTCATTTTTTCTATGAAATGAATGTATGGATTTACTTTGTAAATAAAGATTACATTTTTATAATGTAAACAAGAAGTAGGATTCACATTGTAAATAAAATTTATATTTTTATATGTACTTAAGAATGATGAATTATAAATTACATTTTACATGTAAGGATGGAATTAAAAGAAGGAATTGGACAATGAAATATAATTTACATTTTACCATAAATTAAAGAAATTAAAAGAATCAAAAAGGAAGAATTCATCATTCAAGTATGATTTGTATTTCTCTGTAAATGGAGAGATGAAAGGATAAAGAAGGAAAATATACTTAAGAATAAAGAGTTAAACGGGTTACGTTCATATATTTATATATAAATATAATTAAAATTGAATGAATCGAGCGCGGTATTTCGCGTTTTAAAATTATATCTTTAAATGACAATACAAGAAGATCCGACCGTCAGATTTTCTTGAGACTGAAACCGCTAGGACCGTCTTGGAAAAATCTTTCCAACGATATATAATACGTCAAAATCCAACGGTTAGATTTTGAGATATGTGAAAATCAAAATTGATTGAAAATAGCACCAGAATCGATATTGACCTGAATCGTCGTGGATTTAAGATTTAGTTATTTTTAATTAAATAAAATAGAAAATAATCGTTATAAATTAGAAATAACGATAAGGAAGAGTTTTCAATATATATATATATATATATATATATATATATATATATATATACGAAGATTATTTGGAAAGGCCGAGTTAATCTCATTCCAAATAATCAAAACGACGATGAAAATTGAAGAAGAAGACGACTAATGAAGACCGTCAATCTTCCCCTCAGGAAGACAACGATTGAGGCTTTGAATTGATTTGCTCCCAATTCGAGGTCATGATCGTCGTTCGAACGAATATGTTGATTGAACGGATTTGGCTTTCGCTCAGACCCAGAGCATAAGCGTATAAATGGATTGCATGTCTAAAGTGGTATTCCTTTATACTGTATCTATTAATCTCTGCTAAACATATATCTGTTTGGTGTTTTACACCCTTCTCTAAGATGTACGAGCTCAGAGGTTATATGTTGGCAGAAATCAATGATATGGTATGGATTGACGATGTGGCATGACAAGATGCATGTGATCAAGGCTTTGTTGAAAAGCATGCCTTGTGGGATGATCAAAGCATAGCCTGTTTAGGCATAGCTTTGAGTATGACGTGACTTCACGAGCCTCACACATCGGTAGAGTCTAAAATGGGAGAAGGGAACGCAGGGAGTGCACACGTTTCTTTCTAGCTAGAGTGGTGCCAGGGACCTACCAGCGCTGGCATTTATTCATTGTGGTTGTTGGATTGCTCGAGGCCTCGGTTTATGCGGTCGCCACTGGCCGTATTATAGGTCCAAAAGGACTGGGAAGCGTGTGTTCAGGCATAACTAATCCACAAAAGTAAGTGTGGACCGGCCCTGCAGGATCCAAGGGTTGGACAAAGTACCAATCCTGGGGCATTGCTAGAGTGTCTCGAATCGGCAAGGATCTCCTCCCTAGCCTTGACTCCGATAGAAATCCAAATTCCAAATACGACCCTACGGTTTTGATTGTATTACTAGCATGGAGATATAGTAGGATGGGGTACTATGTTTCCTAGGATTGATACATTTATTTTGAAATGTTTTTATTATACACTAATAATAATATTAAACTCGTATTTGCCGTATTTAGCATGTTTAATCACCATAAGGGAAAACTCTATCCTCTGGTGTGCGTTGCATTGTGTGATGGGACTTGAGTCTTATGGTGATTCCATTTTTCTAAAAAGCATTGCGATGTTGTACGTTCTGACACTTTAAATTATGCACGACAATCCATTGGGTTAACCCGTTCCGCATTAGCAGCGTGGTCTTTGGATTTGTCATATTATTATTACTAAACTAGTTATGAATTCTCATACCAGTCCCACGACTGACCCGTAGTTTGTTTCACCTTTTTGCAAACTCGGGTGCCCTCTTATCTACACGGGCAGCCAAGTAAACAGGTTCATTCTTTGCTTGGAGTCTTGTCTTTGAGTTGCTCATTATCTTTGCTTGGATTTGCTTTTGCGGAGAGGTGATGACTTGGAGCTTTGAGGACAGCTATCATTTATTTCTATTGCATTTTTCTATCTTTAAGTTCATACATTAGACTTGTTTCATTTCGTATTGCTTATTTTGAGAGTTGGAACTTATTTCCATTTCTGCAAACTTGATGTAATAATTTGGAATTCTGTGACTGCTGGGATTCTGTGGTTTATGACATTATATTTCCGCTGCTATAATGTTATTATTCTATGGTTTTTCCTCTGCTATGTTGTATCAGTGATATGTATTGTTATATTTATGTTGTATTCCATATGATTATTCCTTACTTCCACCTAGTGGAGGTTTGGGGTCATCATATTTGGTATCAAAGCTTTGGTTAAACTTAGCTTTGCAATATGACATATTTATAACAAATTCGTTTACATAGAATTACAATATTCTATGGCGAACATTTCATGTGATACATAATAGCCAGTCACTTTCGTCATCTTTTCATTCATCCTTCGATCTTTTCTATCTCTTAGAATCACCATTACAGTTGTTTTGACTCTTCCCTTGATCATACATTCGAAGAAGACTAAAGAAAGTGGCGATGCTCAAGTGGCACATGTTGGCGAAGGACCGAAATGACCAACTTCTTCAGTGCCAGTTTCTACTGAAGAAGGAGGGAAGTCTGATGTTTCTATAGGTACGCCTAGAATAAGTTACATCTCCCATGTTGCTTTTATTTCCTTTTGAGTTTTGATTTTATGAGCCTTTGCTTGGCTTTCTCTCTCTCCTATCCTCTTTTTTCTTTTTCCTTTTCCTTTTCGAGTACGAAAAGTTTTTAAGTGGGGGAGACTGTAACAACCCTGAATTTTGGGGCCAATTTAAAATTTATTTTAAGTGATTTTAAATGAGTTTTGATATTAAGAATAATCTATTTTAAATAATAATGATCAAAAATTTGGTTCAAATCGAAGTTAGAATGAATAAATTAGTTTTAATTATAAAAAGAGTAAGAAATAGCGTGGTAGTTTGAAAAGTCAAACTTGAACTTTGACTAACCATACAGGATGCAAAATTTAACGGATTTTAGTGAAACCAAAAATATTAGAATCTATTTAAAAATATCTTTCCAACGAATCCGAAAAATCGAAATTTCATAGCAGAAATCAAAAGTTATGGCCAATTCAATTTTTAGAAGGTCGCTAGGTAATTTGCATAGGTCAAAAATGCTACTTTTTGCATATAAAGGAATTTCGACTCGAAACTACTTCCATTGAGTTCGAAATGATGTTTCTGCATTGAAAAACAGTAAACACTTATATATTTGGAGTTTTGAAAATTATTTGTTTAAAAATGTATTTTTAATATTAAATATACTGGCCTTAAAAATAGTCATTTTTCAAAATATCTCAGAATTCAACGAAATAAATTTTGTTCGATTCGTATCATCAAAAAAAAGCTAAAAATGATTTTTTGGTAATTTTTAGAATTAAAATATAATTATAATTGATTTTTCAGTGTAAACGGGCAAATTTTTGACTTTAAAAATTCATTAAAAATTCATACTGGCTCAGAATTGAACGAAATTAATTTTCATAGGTCCACAACATCAAAACATAGCTAAATATATTTTTAGAGAATTTTTGAAGTCAATTTGTGACCTCGGTGAATTTTCATGTACGGTATACATTAAAATATTAATAAAATAATATAATTATTCCAAAACTCATAATAAATTTCGGAATTGGGTCCTGTAACATGTTCCATTGCGTTCAGAAGGCCTCAAAACCTTATGAACGATAGTAAGCAGGCCTAAATCGGAGTTCGGACCAAAATGGGCCTTAACGGGCTAATTAAATTATTAACTAATGATTAGGAAAACCTAATATAATATTATTTAAACCCGAATTCACTGTTCATCGTCTCCTTCCCGTCATTTTTTGCAACCCCACAAAACCCGCACGGTCGCGCCTCCCCCGGGCCCTACCGCCGCCGCCGAGTGCCGCCACCTTCTGGCCGATGATAGCCCTCTCCAAGCTCTTCCACCTCCAACAAACGATTCGTCATTTCATCAACCGTAGCTCCGGCAAATTGAAAACAAAGATTTGAACCTATCTTTAAGGTAAAAAGCTTCAGATTTAGCCACGCTTATAAGCGTCGCAGAGTCAGTTGTTAAAAGCTGTTTTTAAATTTTCATATGAATTTGCATGTAAAATGTTTCAGATCCGCAACCGTCTTGAATTCGAACACCAAATCTGACCAAACTTGATTCGTCTCAGAACCAACAGCGGTGAGAATTTATTTTTAATTAAATTTAATTTATTTTATTATTAATTCTTTAATATTAAAGAATATTGATTGATTGATATGCTATGTAGTGATATTTGAAATACGGTTTTAGGTTGTTTATGACCGTATTTTGTTAGATCCGCAAATCTAAATATTAGATCTGAAACTATTGGCTAATTAATAGAGATTATTTGTTAATGATATTGAATCATACTTCGCCGATTTGTCATATGCCAAAATATACACCACCTGAATATTATCTTGATATGAATTGTTAGATGTATACTTGTTTGGATATTTGGATGTGGTTGTTGATTGGATGATATAAATTTACATCTTATTTCGTAAATAAAAAAAAGAGTAGAATTTGCGATGATTTACATTTTATTATGTAAACCAAAATTTTGGAATTTACGATGATTTACAATTTAGTATGTAAATCAAAATTTTAGAAATTGCGATGATATACATTTTAGTATGCAAGTTAAAAGTTAAAAATTAGCGATGACATGAATTGACAGTTTATTTTGTAAATTTAATATTAGAGTTTTGCGTTGACATGAATTTACATTTTATTGTGTAAATTCAATATTAAAATTTGGCAATGACATGAATTTACATTTTATTTTTTAAATTCAATATTAAAACTTTGTGACGACACAAAATTTACATTTTATTATGTAAATAAAGTTAGAATTGTGCGTTGACATAGAATTTACATTTTTATTTGTAAATTATAGTTATAATTTTGCGTTGACACAATTTTTCTTTTCTTATGCAAATTAAAGCTAGAATTTTGCGTGATATAAAATTTACATTTTCTTATGTAAATTAAAGTTAGAATTTTGCGTTGATACACAAATTTACATTTTATTATGTAAATTAAGGCTAGAATTTTGCGTTGATATAAAATTTACATTTTATCATGTAAATTAAAGTTAGAATTTGGCGATATCGTAAAGTTTACGTTTTATTTTGTAAATTTAAAGTTAGACTTTGCGATGACATTAAAATTACATTTTGTTTTGTAAATTTAAAATTAGAATTTTGCAATGTCATGAAGATGTACATTTTATTATGTAAGTTAAAATTAGAATTTACATCGTATGAGAATTTAACATTTTTGTTAATGTTAAAAACTAGAATTTACATCGTGTGAGAATTTAACATTTTTGTTAATGTTAAAAATTAGAATTTACATCGTATGTGAATTTAACATTATTGTTAATGTTAAAAATTAGAATTTACATCGTATGAGAATTTAACATTTTTGTTAATGTTAAATATTAGAATTTACATCGTATGAGAATTTAACATTTTTGTTAATGTTAAAAATTAGAATTTACATCATATGAGAATTTAACATTTTTGTTAATGATAAAAATAAGAAATTTCATCGTATGATAAATTTAACATTTTCGTTAATGTTAAAAATAATAAAATACACCGTGTGTTAATTAACATTATTTTTAGTGTTAATTTAAAAGAAAATTCATTTTATGTTAATTAACATTATTTTAATGTTAATATCAGAATAATTCCACCGTAGGAAAATTTCACATTTTTATTAAAGTTAATATAAGGGAAATGGCGCTGTATGTACATTTTACATTATTTTATAATGTAATTATAAAAAGGATTTACACCGTAGGATATAGTTACATACTTTTAATGTATATTAAAATGAATATTTTCACCGTAGGATAAATGTACATTATTTTTACTGTACATAAAAAGAGGAATTTCACCGCATGATAAAAATTACATTTCTCTTTGTAATTAAAAAGGGAATTTCACCGCATGATTGGAATTACATTTTTCTTTGTAATTAAAGATGTGAATTTCACTGCATGAAAAAAGTTTCATTTTTCCATGTAAATGAAATATGAGTTTGCATTATATGTAAAGTTACATTATTCTAAATGTAAATGAAATAGAAACCTCACCCGTATGTAAAATTTGACATTATTTTACATGTAAATATAGAGTAGAGTTTGCATGTAGATTAAAGATTACTTTTATTATAAAGAAGTAGAATGTACATGGTGAAATAAAATTTACATTTTATTTTATAAGGTAAGATATATAGAAATCCATCGTATGTTAAAATTTACATGTTTATAAATGTAAATAAAAAGGAATTTAACTGTAGGAAGATTTACATTATTTTTTATATGAAATAAAAGAATGGACTTTACATTGTAATTAAAAAGTCAATTTTACATTGTAAAGAAAGAACGGATTTCACATTGCAATTAGAGAATGAAAATTTACATTTCCTTTAATGTAAATATACATGAGTTTCACCGTATGCCCATTTTACATTATTTTTTAATGTAAAATTTTTAGTAATTACAACGTAGGATGATTTTGCATTATTTTATAATGTATAAAAAAGGGGAATTACACTGTAGAAAAATAACATTATTTATAATGTTAATACAAAAGAATGACATCGTAGGATAAATTGACATTACTTATGATGTTAATAAAAAGAAATTGACCGTAGGATAAGTTACATTATTCTATAATCTAATTTAAATGAATTAAAGTCGCATGAAATAAACTACATTTTCTATGTATTTTATGAATGAATTAAAGTCGCATGAAATAAAGTACATTTTTATATGTATTTTATGAATGAATTTAGACCACATGAAATGAAATACACGTATTTTATGAATGAATTTTCATCGTATGAAATAAATTACATATTATTATGTAAATTATGAATGAATTTAACCCGCATGAATGAAATTTCATTTTTTCAATGAAATGAATGTATGGATTTACTTTGTAAATAAAGATTACATTTTTATAATGTAAACAAGAAGTAGGATTCACATTGTAAATAAAATTTATATTTTTATATGTACTTAAGAATGATGAATTATAAATTACATTTTACATGTAAGGATGGAATTAAAAGAAGGAATTGGACAATGAAATATAATTTACATTTTACCATAAATTAAAGAAATTAAAAGAATCAAAAAGGAAGAATTCATCATTCAAGTATGATTTGCATTTCTCTGTAAATGGAGGGATGAAAGGATAAAGAAGGAAAATATACTTAGGAATAAAGAGTTAAACGGGTTACGTTCATATATTTATATATAAATATAATTAAAATTAAACGAATCGAGCGCGGTATTTCGCGTTTTAAAATTATATCTTTAAATGACAATACAAGAAGATCTGACCGTCAGATTTTCTTGAGACTGAAACCGCTAGGACCGTCTTGGAAAAATCTTTCCAACGATATATAATACGTCAAAATCCAACGGTTAGATTTTGAGATATGTGAAAATCAAAATTGATTGAAAATAGCACCAGAATCGATATTGACCTGAATCGTCGTGGATTTAAGATTTAGTTATTTTTAATTAAATAAAATAGAAAATAATCGTTATAAAATAGAAATAACGATAAGGAAGAGTTTTCAATATATATATATATATATACAAAGATTATTTGGAAAGGCCGAGTTAATCTCATTCCAAATAATCAAAACGACGATGAAAATTGAAGAAGAAGACGACTAATGAAGACCGTCAATCTTCCCCTCAGGAAGACAGCGATTGAGGCTTTGAATTGATTTGCTCCCAATTCGAGGTCATGATTGTCGTTCGAACGAATATGTTGATTGAACGGATTTGGCTTTTGCTCAGACCCAGAGCATAAGCGTATAAATGGATTGCATGTCTGACGTGGTATTCCTTTATACTGTATCTATTGATCTCTGCTAAACATATATCTGTTTGGTGTTTTACACCCTTCTCTGAGATGTACGAGCTCAGAGGTTATATGTTGGCAGAAATCAATGATATGGTCTGGATTGACGATGTGGCATGCCAAGATGCATGTGATCAAGGCTTTGTTGAAAAGCAGGCCTTGTGGGATGATCAAAGCATAGCCTGTTTAGGCATAGCTTTGAGTATGACGTGACTTAACGAGCCTCCACACCGGCGGAGTCTAAAACGGGAGAAGGGAACGCAGGGAGTGCACACGTTTCTTTCTAGCTAGAGTGGTGCCAGGGACCTACCAACACTGGAATTTATTCATTGTGGTTGTTGGATTGCTCGAGGCCTCGGTTTATGCGGTCGCCACTGGCCGTATTATAGGTCCAAAAGGACCGGGAAGCGTGTGTTCAGGCATAACTAATCCACAAAAGTAAGTGTGGACCGGCCCTACAGGATCCAAGGGTTGGATAGAGTACCAATCCTGGGGCATTGCTAGAGTGTCTCGAATCGGCAAGGATCTCCTCCCTAACCTTGACTCAGATAGAAATCCAAATTCCAAATACGACCCTACGGTTTTGATTGTATTACTAGTATGGAGATATAGTAGGATGGGGTACTATGTTTCCTAGGATTGATACATTCATTTTGAAATGTTTTTATTATACACTAATAATAATATTAAACTCGTATTCACCGTATTTAGCATGTTTAATCACCATAAGGGAAAACTCTATCCTCTGGTGTGCGTTGCATTGTGTGATGGGACTTGAGTCTTATGGTGATTCCATTTTTCTAAAAAGCATTGCGATGTTGTACGTTCTGACACTTTAAATTATGCACGACAATCCATTGGGTTAACCCGTTCCGCATTAGCAGCGTGGTCTTTGGATTTGTCATATTATTATTACTAAACTAGTTATGAATTCTCGTACCAGTCCCACGACTGACCCGTAGTTTGTTTCACCTTTTTGCAAACTCGGGTGCCCTCTTATCTACACGGGCAGCCAAGTAAACAGGTTCATTCTTTGCTTGGAGTCTTGTCTTGGAGTTGCTCATTATCTTTACTTGGATTTGCTTTTGCGAAGAGGTGATGACTTGGAGCTTTGAGGACAGCTATCATTTATTTCTATTGCATTTTTCTATCTTTAAGTTCAGACATTAGACTTGTTTCATTTCGTATTGCTTATTTTGAGAGTTGGAACTTATTTCCATTTCTGCAAACTTGATGTAATAATTTGGAATTCTGTGACTGTTGGGATTCTGTGGTTTATGACATTATATTTCCGTTGCTATAATGTTATTATTCTATGGTTTTTCCTCTGCTATGTTGTATCAGTGATATGTATTTTTATATTTATGTTGTATTCCATATGATTATTCCTTACTTCCACCTAGTGGAGGTTTGGGGTCATCACAGTTTTCCCGGTAGGCTATTTTTAACGCGCACCGCAATGCCATTCTGAACACCAAATTACCTGGTCTCCAAAAATAGCAAACTATATACCTATCCTGACTCTAATCAACGATACGAACTCAACGGAACTGGTTTCGTGGCCTAATTCGATTGTCTGCTCGAGTTACGCCCAACTATCCCTTTATTTAATTAAATACGCGCTATAGAAAATGAACGGGCGTTTTCGGTTACCGTGGTCACATACGACATCGGTTTTCCACGCCATTCACCACCGTACAATAATTTAATGTTACGGTCCCAATGAAACTGATTTCGTCGAAATCCTAGATTGTTAGCAAAATGGCCATTTTAAAGGCCGATAACGATTTCCATAGCATTGTTTTCAAAATTTGATTTAGCCATAACTCGCAATCTATAACACGGAATCTAGATTTTTCTTTTTCATATGAAAGCTATGGTCAACACGATCCCAGCGTTTCTTATTTCACAGAAATCCGACTTAAATCGAATCCTGTATTCTCAGTTGAATTTCAAAACTCGAATTTACAAACTGCACGCCATTTTCAAGTTCGATTTATAATTATATAAATATATAACGTTCAAATTCGGTTTTAATGACAAATTAAATATTAAATTCCATTAATATTCCCAATATAATATTTAAAATAAATAAATTAAATTAAATATTTGACGGGCAAAAACACGGGTCGTTACATTCTTCCCCCTTAAAATAATTTCGTCCTTGAAATTGCTAAGGTAAGAAAGAACGTTATAAACCCATTTATTTTCAAATCTAATTTATTTTAAATTAGAAACTAATTTAATACTATAAATAAATATTTTCAAAAATATTGAAAATTTTCTAACACCTTAAATTTCCGAAAAATTCGCTAGCACCTCCTCTGCACGGTATAATCGGTTCAACTACAACTCACCTTTCTAGGCCTCCTCCAATCCAAAAGAAAATAAAACACCAAGCGGCTTTCCAAATAGGCTCATAAATCACCAAACCCATATAAAAATAATCGTGTACCCTTTTGTCGGGCATATCATTATATCCTTTCCATCTACTGCCCTGTCAGCATATACAAATGCATTCCCAATCAAAATTCCAATTTTATCCTCAAAACCCAATCTTTCACGTGTCTAAGCCAAATCCCATTCTTAACTCAATTTCCATCCATTATCAATTCCAACTCTTAACTTACGAGTCCACACCATTTCAGATACTTGTCTCACAATTCAAATCTGATTTTACTTGATATATTATATCCTAATTCAATTTCTAGTTAATTGGTTTCAGTTCAATTCATATTTGCTTTCCCAATTTCTATTTAATTTTGCCTTTGTTCAAACAATTTCCCTAGGAGTTTTTAAATAGTTTAGCTCTTTCAAAAAAAAAATCAAATATTCCTTTTCAGGACTCAAAACAACTTGTTTTTCTCAAAGCAATTCAAAACAAAATCTTTGGTAGTAATCCGTCACTTAGAACTTCGAAATGAACACTGATGATGTGGCCAGCATCCTCAGAGTTATTCCCCAGTTATCGAAGTGAGTTCAATACTATATCACTTATCAAACCCGCATTTAAACATTTTCGTTTTGGAATCTATTTCAAAATACCAAACACAATGCTCGTAAAATAATTAAAAATCTCCTAGAATTTTAAAATTCTCATATATTCAATCCAAGTTCATTTGCAAACACCTTTCCCACTTTTGGAAATTTTAATTCCAATTCTGATTTAAATTTCAGATTTAATAAATCTGCTTTTATATTATACGAATTCTAATTGGTTATTTATATAACCATTTCAATTATAATCAACCAACATATCCAATATACTATAATACTTCAAATATTAATCATTCTTTTATATTAAAATATAATTTGGGTAAAATTATTTCATTTGACCTCTTTTAAAACATACTGTGTCAGTTTATCGTACTTGAGTGTTTAGAAACTCCTATCGATACAGTGGATCAAACTGATCGACCAGAACCCATAAACAACTCAACCAATAAATCTTCACAATATAAAACAATCTTTATAAAATCTACAAATATGTTCACTCGTATATATATACTCAACTCAATCTAGGGTATTGCTAACCCCATCTCTACTAAGTCACGCCATAGAGCCAAGGTAATCACTTAACCTTCAGCTCTGATACCACTGTAATGAACTGGGATTTTCGACCCAGAAAATCAATATAAAACCCATGTTAATTATTCAGATATAGAACATTCCATATCATTAATAGAAAGAAGGTAGAGGGAGAAAATAGATAAGATAGAAAATTAGAATAGATGAAGAAGAAGAACAACACAACACAGAGTCTCTCATCGCAGCGGAACAAAATATAATACAGAGACAAATCTTTATTGAGAAACTTTTAAAAAATTACTTACAATATCAGAGTACATCAAACAATGGAACAGTTATAATAACCTGTTCCCATATACAACACACACAGCAGAATCATAGCTATAAAATATCGTATGTCTGAACATCTCCAGCTCGTCTCTCGACTTCATAGCATTCGATAATCTGAACCTATACACCCCGGGCTAACCCGAGCATTTACAAAACACCGGGTCAGTCTGGTGAACTAGAGTGAGATAAACTTGCACAGTATTAAGGGTAAATCATCCAATCATGATTTTAAAGTTCAAAATCTTTCCAAAAGAAACGGGTAATCGTAAGACCAAATCCACACATAAACACGGACGGTTTTTACCTTACGATAACCCAAAACATTTTTGAAACCAATATCTTTTCTGATATTATAATAATGTCTAATTACAAGTAAATAACAATCTAGTGGAATGCTTGCATCTCACGCTCCACATATATAGTATACAATCAAAACCGCGGCGCTTATTGGAGATTATATTCCGACTATGACAAGGTATGGGACCACCTGCCGATAGTGTATCTCTAGAGGCGAATACACTGGGTTCAACAAGAACATCTTGCAACCCGGCCCACACATGACCGACCACTCATTTCGCTTGAGTGTATCGAATGTATATATACCACCGACGGTTGGGATCAGCAACCGTCTCCTGACAAGGGACAACATTGAATACAGATCAAAGAAGTAATTAGGAATTTATCTAGATAGGAGATTATACACCCTAATGGGAGCGACCTACATAGTCATGCTGCCTGCCCGAATTTTGTCATTTCCCAGTTGATGAGGCTTGAGGTCAGAGTTTATTTTTGAAACATCTGATCACCATTCACTTTGAATGCCACATCGTCAGATCCATCAGATATCACTAATTGACGTCCACAAGAATATTCTAGCTGCAAGCTAAGGGAACGGCAAATTCTCCGCCAACAACTATAGCACGTTTGAAGATATCAATGTACGTGATCCTTTGGAAATACTCTGTCAGACATATGTCCATACAAGTCATCCAGGAACAGGATGAACCGAAGGCACTCTCCTACTGCATCCATAAAGGAATCACCCCATGGATCAGTAGCGAGAAGTCCTTGCAACCCGTAGATTTCAACCACGACAGAATCACATCTTATCACTACTTGCCAGGCAGAGTATATTAGTGGTTCTTCCGTTTATGAAAATCCACGGTCTTCAATGCTCCATCTCGATCATCTTCTGATATCTTCACGTATTTGTTGCTCGGAATGGTTTTCGAATATAAATTCGATCCCGGTCTTTCCATACCAACAATTGTATTGGACAGATTTGATAGTCGGTGTTTTAACTATCAAAATATACAGTATTTCAATCATGACACTTAAATGAGTTCACTGGTTCAATATTCATCATCACTTGGACTTTTTTTTAATAAACTAGTTCACTTCTTGTTAAATAAAAACTTGTAACTCTTTTAATATTTGAAAATACGATATTTGAATTCTTTACTTAATATACTAATGTTCTCAAAACCAGTTCTTTATATCACTAAAACTTATAACCATATTCAATTCCCTCTTGATTCTCCTTTCAAACATTTGTTACATCATTCTTTATAATTTAAACCATGGAAAAATCCATTCAACTCATTTTTTCTTTAAATAGCGATACGTAATATCTTATATTCCATTCTCGAAACCATAACTAACATTAATTAGTATAGAATAAAACTAACTTTACATTTTCTTTACTTCGATCTCTCGTTATATATATATATATATATATATATATTCTCCAATTCTCACCAATGTTACATTATTTCACTAATGGAAATAATGAACCATCTCTAACCTCCTTTACGACTACCAACTAATATCATCTTCAAATAATCCTGATGTTGTTCAAGTTGGGGTATTTAAATTACCTCTCAGACCTTGATCAACAACGTTCATATCCTCGGATAAATATAAGTTGTAATCAAACTCATATTCCATTCACATCTTAAAACAAATTCCATTATAATTTTGGTTTGGTTATACAACCCTACGACCCAGTTCTTTACCTCACATACACTTTTACCAATCTCCTTTCAAATCTATTCAACCATTCCCCCTTTTGAAATCTTATTTCAAATTCCCCTTTTTACTTGATCTCAATGTCAAGTAACGTTAATGTAAAATTAATGCCTTTACTCTTTTAAACAACATTTATAAAATTCTGGCTCATTAAAAACCCTTCCTATCCTTCTATCCTTTTTCCTAATCCATATATCCTTTAAATTAAGTTCTTGTATTTGCTTACTATTCTCTTTATAACTTTGTTATAAAAATTCGGGTTTTAAATATAAAACCTGTTCATAAATTCCTTTCACCATTCACTTTGATTATATTTCTCCATCGATCATTTTTAATTGCATTCCCATTTTAAAAAAATAATTTTCCAAATCATCATTAATTACAAAAATAACTTATTTCAATCATTTACTACTTCAGTAGTTAATTCCTTTATTAACTAAACTAAATAGTAAATCACTTTTAAACTTTATTTAAATTTAAACAATATCCATTAACTATTTTAATCGAAACACATCAATTTGATAGTCAATTTCAATTCAAACTGATCAATTTAATTAACTCAAACATCGATTATCTTATTAACCGATCCCAAATAATCCTCACTTTAAACTAATTAAAAATATAATTACTTTAAATAATTCCATTAATTTTTTCTTTACAAAACAATTATCAAAGTTTAACCACTCGATTCATTTCTTATTCTCACGCTTGTAAATCTGATTAACATCAGCATGTACTTTATAAAATAAATTAATAACAAATCAAAGTCTTAAATAAATAAAATATTTATTTATCTTTAATAACTTTTATTCAAGATAATATCTTTAAAAATCTAACTTCGGTTATAAAATAAATTTTATAATTTCATCTCTATCGATTTACCTGACTGTAATTAAATATTTATAAAACGATTGATTTTATAGGCCATACGCTGCCAAATACCCCACCAATACTACCGATTGGTTTAAACAAACAGATGTTGAATATTCAAAAATCGACAATCAAATCAATCACCCAAACATGACAGTTCATATATGATAATATGAAAATAATTAAATAATATATTTGAGGAATCCGGTTGGATCCCTCTAACATGTTCTTCCCTGTATTCAAAGCGGTTATCACAAACTAGATCATTCAGTTTTTGTTTAACTGATAACACTAAATAGGAACCATTCAACATCAACCACGAACAATCCAAACAGTTCAACAATTTAAAACACGTTTATAAATAAACGTGACCAATAAGGTAAGTTACCTTTATTGGAACCAATCATTAAAAATAACGATTTGGTATTTCACCAAAATTAAACACCGTTTAATTTCATCAGTTAAATCAACAAACAAATGTATAACTAGCAAATAGACAACCATCAGAGCACACAAAATTTAAAAAAACCAATTTATATAAAATATAAATGGGAAACTGAGTGAGTTTAACTCACCTTGACTTGATTCGCTGTTTAAAACAGTTTGTTTTCAGTTAAATTAAACATGTAGTTAATTTAACCGAAAAAGCCTAGTTGATTCTGATCACTTGCACTCCTGTTCCATGGTGTGGATCTCATCAATATGGTTCCAACGTCGGTTGTCTTGTTCAATTCTTTTAACAAAATATAAAATTATTCACGTCTAATAAATATGATTAATTAAATTATAAATTTCCTCTATCCTACATAGTTAAACTAATTAGTTGGTTTAAATGTTTTACAAGCTATCATTCCATCAGATCCAATTCATTTGTATTTTCTCATTGTATGATTACATTAACTTCAGATTCCTTACTATTAATGTTCAAAGTAACACTTAAACCATGTTAAAATAAATTAATTATTTTTACCATTACTAATAATGTTGACAAGTCAGTAAACATTTCGGTCCAATTTTGGGTTCTCAGCATCTCCAAACAACAGACACCATCTTTAATTTCTGCCCTCAAAAGTTGGGCCTCGTATACCTGCAACGATTTAACGGTTCAATTAATTTCCCCTAATTACTTAGTTAATAAATTAAATATTGTTTTAAATAAGCTAACGCAGACAATTACTATTAAATTTACTTTTCATTTGTTCGAAGCAATTCTGGATCGACCCCCTCATGTTCTTCATCCCTTTACAGAACTCAGCTTCACCAACTGCCTCATAACACCAGTTCACTATCGCCTGTGCTGTTCGCCGGAGCTCGGACCTGTACAAGTACGAACTCTGCCTCCCCTATATTTAGTCATCTTCAAGCGTGACCCACACGTGACCATAAAATGCCAGGAAACTCCCTCGAATGATTCACGTTCGAGTTTCCTTCCCGTCCTCCTCCGATGACTGGAGGCCACCCAAATATTGTCAGTAGGTCGAGCTACCTCCCCTCTATGTCACTTTCTTGCTGTCGAAACCCTGCATCGTTTGATTGCCTCTCCACTCCAAGAAACGTGACTAACTCCAATCCCCTTCAGGTCCGTTTCCGTTCGCCTCAAACCACAAAACACCCTCATCGTCGTTCATCAGGGAGAGATCTTCGAGCTCTAAGTACTTGCAGAAGAAAGATTTGTGTTTCAATTGAAGGATTGAGAGAGACATTGATGAAATTATGGTCGTTAATTTTATTTGGTGGCGGCGGAAATCAAGTTTGACTGTGAACTAAGGTTGGGGCTGAAATGAGGGTTTCAACTGTATAAGAGGTATTTATAGGGTGTCCCTATTTATTAAATAATATATAGCGAAACTTCATCGCAAAGTAACATGGAAAATCCCCTACAAACGACTTTTGTCTTCTGATAAAAAAGCTATTCTTAGTGTAAAAAGTTATTCCAGACCCAATGGGACAAGTTTCATCCAATTCCGACATCGTATGAAAAAAATTCCTTTATAAAACCAGAAATAAACACGCGTTTAATTTTTTCATAGTCACTAGATAAATCAAATCCACTTGAAACCTTCAGATCCTATAATAACTTTTCAATACGAACCCAATGGCACCAGTTTCGTCGCATTCTGAGACTGTTTTCCCTGTAGCCTATTTTTAACGGGCACCGCAATGCCATTCTGAACACCAAATTACCTGGTCTCCAAATATAGCAAACTATATACCTATCCTGACTCTAATCGACGATACAAACTCAACAGAACTAGTTTCGTGGCCTAATTCGATCTTCTGCTCGAGTTACGCCCAACTATCCCTTTATTTAATTAAATACGCGCTATAGAAAATGAACGGGCGTTTTCAGCTACCGTGGTCACATACGACATTGGTTTTCCATGCCACTCACCACCGTACAATAATTTAACGTTACGGTCCCAATGAAACTGATTTCGTCAAAATACGAGATCATTAGCAAAATGGCCATTTTAAAGGCCGATAACGATTTCCATAGCGTTTTTTTCAAAATTTGATTTAGCCATAGCAATCTATAACACGGAATATGGATTTTTATTTTTCATACAAAAGCTATCATCAACACGATCCCAGCGTTTCTTATTTCACAGAAATCCGACTTAAATCGAATCTTGTATTCTCAGTTGAAGTTCAAAACTCGAATTTACGAATTGCACGCCATTTTCAAGTTCGATTTATAATTATATAAATATATAACGTTCAACTTCAGTTTTAATAACGAATTAAATATTAAATTCCAGTAATATTCCCAATATAATATTTAAAAAAATAAAATAAATTAAATATTTGACGGGCAAAAACACGGGTCGTTACACCCATGGTCGATCTAGGTCCTGGGCGGGAATTTTCCCGCCCAACCCGGTTGTGTGATTTGAATTTCGAAACTTTGAATTTGAATTCGGGCTGTTATTTATTTTAAATTCCTGAAACTTCTAAGTGCCATAACTTCTTCATACGAAATACGATTTACGCAAACTCAAATTCTATCTCAAGTTGAATTCTGAGACGAACGCAATGGCGTAACCCGTTTCCCTTATTTCTTCTCTTAAAAATTAACTATAAGTTGTTTTGTTATTTTGTGTTCATAGAAAAATACAGGGTGTTACACCAGGAAAAGCCAATGTAGTGGCCGATGCGCTCAGCAGGAAGAATACAGCCAGCACCAATCTTATCCTCGCCAATCTCATTATTACACCTTCCTTGATCGATAAGATCTTTACCCTTTAGAAGAATGATGAATTTATTCAGAGAATTAGCAAAAGAGTTAGGGAAGGCGAGCCTACGAGTTTCCAGATTAACGACAAAGGGGTTTTGAGGCTATTGGGCCGAATTTGTATTCCAAACCTTCCTGAGCTCAGAAGGGAAGTAATGGATGAATGTCATAAATCTAAGCTCAACATTCATTAAGGGGTAAGCAAGATGTATCACAACCTCAAGTGCATATTTTGGTGGAAATCTATGAAAAGAGACATTTCTATATATGTTGCTAGATGTCCTACTTGTCAGCAAGTCAAAAGTGATCAACAGAAGCTAGCATGATTGTTGCAACCGCTAGGGGTTCCAAGTTGGAAGTGGGACGAAATTTCTATGGAATTTATTGATGGCTTGCCCCGAACCAGAAAAGGCAATGATGGTATATGGGTGATTGTAGATCGCTTCACAAAGACTGCCCATTTCATCCCTGTTAGATCTAATAGAACAGCTCGAAGTCTGGCGCAACTTCATTTCAAAGAGATTGTTAGACTACATGGAGTTCCTAGTAGCATAGTTAGTGACCGTGATCCGATATTTGCTTGCAAATTCTGGGAAGCTTTCCAAGAATAGCTTGGGACAAAGTTGAATCTGAGCACGACCTATCACCCTTAGATAGATGGCCAGACTGAGAGGGTGAACCGCATATTAGAAGACTTGTTGCGAGCATGCATTCTTGATTTCGGCGGTTCATGGGAGGATCACCTGCACTTGGTTGAGTTCTATTATAATAATAGTTACCAAGCAATCTTGAAGATGTCGCCGTTCGAAGCATTATATTGTAGGCCATGCAGATCTCCTGCATGTTTGGTGGAACCAGGCAATCGATTAGTTTTGTGTCCCGACATGGTTCGTGAAGCATCAGATAAAGTTGATTTTATTAAGAAGCGCCTACTGACTGCTCAGAGCCGATAGAAGAGCTATGAAGATTTACGAAGAAGGGATTTAGAATTCTCTGTTAGCGATTATGTGTACTTGAGGGTTTCCCCATTGAGAGGTGTAGTTCATTTTGGGAAGACTGGAAAGTTGGCACCGAGATTCATTGGTCCATTTGCTATTCTCGAAAGGAATGGAACTCTCGCTTATTGGGTGCAATTGCCTAACTTGTCGCCAGGGTACATGATGTATTTCATGTGTCTCAACTCCGAAAACATGTTCATGATCCGGACTTAGTTGTGGAAGAAGCAGCACAACAAGATTTGGAGATTACCCCGAGCTTAGCAGTGAGAAGGGAGCCAGTGAAAATTGTTGGCAAAGAGACCCAAGTTCTAAGAATCAAGAGGATCCACTTAGTCAAAGTGCAGTGGAGCAGGGATCCTAGAGACTATACATGGGAGACTGAGGATAGCATCAAACAGGCTTATCCCAAGTGCAGAATGGACATCTCCGAGTAACTCTTGTGTTGAGGTACATTTACAATACTTCACATTTTCCGTTTTGTTTCCTACTTTACTATTGTTTCCTTTTCGGGGACGAAAAGCTTTTAAGTGGGGGAGATTGTAACAACTAGGAAAACCAGAACCAATTTAAAATTTTTATTTTAAAGAATTTGGTTAGAAAATGTGCCAGAATTTAAAATTTTCATTTTTAAATAATATTAAAACCATTGAAAATAGTCATTTTACAAACAACCTCCATTTTCGACGAAACCACTTTTGTTGGAACTGGAATGCCAAATTATTGCTAGATTTCAATTTTCAGAATTTTTCAAATTAATATGTGAGCGTGGAAAAAAATGTGTTTTGTCAAGTTCAGTCAAATTTAATCAGCTTGAAAAAGACCATTTTTCAAACGGTCTCGAAATTCGATGAAATTAATTTTGTTAGGACCGTATCATCAAAAAAAGATAAATATTTTTTTCTGTAACTTTTAGGGTCCGTATGTGGCTCCGGTGAATTTAAATGTACGATCGAATTAACTAAATAAAAGATTTAAATTTTAAATTAAAGAAATCATGCCGAAGACTATCGTTTGGGCTGACGGGACCTAGTCCATTGGATCCGGAATGGGGGCTATTGGGCTGGATCAACTCTTGTTGGGTCAAAATTGGAACTGTGAAGGATTTACGGGTTCATTTGCAAAAATGAGTAATTAAATATTATAAATATTCACTAATTTCATTTCAAAACCCTAATTTGATAACACAGCCGCCGCCTTCATCTTCTATGGCCGAAATTGCTCACAACTTCTTCCACTAATTTCTTGCAATCTCTCAACAAAACTCCATCCTCATTCAGAGTTTATTATAGAGAATTTCACCACCTTCAAATTCATACGGATTTGATCAAAAACCATTGTGTATTCGAGGAGAACCAATCACCCAAACCCAGCGGGTTTCGACCTCTGCCGCCCCTCCTGTGTGCCGCCGAGCTCCATCCCATCGCCAACGAACATGCGCCACCCTCCCCCCTTCGACGTGGCAGTGTCTGATCGGCCTCCAGCGCCTAGATCCACGAGCAGAACCCAACCCTAGAATCGAAGTAGTACCGTATATCGATGGCCTTGTTTCTGAGTAAGGAAGAAAGGGTGAAATCCTTTATTATTTTAATAAATTAATTTAAAAATATTATAAATGTTAATTAAATCATAACTAATTCATATGACCTCGAAATTGAACAATTTCAGATCCTGTACGATCGTGAAACCGAGATCTACGCTGCTGTCCTGGCTAGGATCAATTCTGAGCTGATAAAATTCTGGCAAAATTTGCAGATCTGAACAATTCAGATTTAAACACGATAGTGGGATTTCTTATATCTTTATAATTTAATTAATTCTCGTCAGTTGAATCCATATGGTTATGACAATTAATTCAGATCTGTGATTTGAATCTGTTGATGGTTGATCATGATCTCATGTTTGTTAGATATCGTTTGAATTTATAGTTTATTATCTGATCTTGATTTGAAATAAAAAATTTATTTTTATTTCAGATCTATGTATAGTGATTTGATGTTATGATATAAGTTCCATATTTTATTTAGGAACATAAAACACCCTTTTTGGCAAATATAGTTCTATAATAAAATGTTCATTTTTATTGTCAAAATGAAATATCAATTTGCCATGTTGATTTAATTAGAATTTACACCCAAATGAAATATACACTGTTGTCACTTTGATTGAAATAGAATTTTCAATCAAAATGAAATATCAGTTTGCCATGTTGATTTAATTAGAGTTTACACCCAAATGAAATATACAATGTTGTCACTTTGATTGCATTAATTTTTTTAGTCAAAATGAATATCACTTTTTAATCATTTTTGTTGAGTTAGAACTTTCAATAAAAATGGAATATACATTTTTATGTCGTTTTGTTGAACTAGAGTTTTCAACAAAATTAAAGTATACATTTGTGTCTTTTTGTTGAACTGGGATTTTCAACTAAAACAAAAGTATACATTTTTATGTCATTTGTTGAACTAGAGTTTTCAACAAATCAAATATCAATTTCTATCACTTGTTGAATTAGTTTAGAAAAGAAAAGAAAAATTCATGTTAAAAAATGTTTACATTAAAAATCCATATTTTTAATGTAATGATAGAAACTAGTAAAATGCACATGTTTAGAAAAAAACATGTTGACATTAAAAACCATAATTTAATGTCATTAATGAAATTAGAAAAATGTCCATGTTTTAGAATTAAAACATGACTTCATTAAAATTTACATTTTTAATGACAATAATAGAAAATAGAAATTGTTCATGTTTTAGAATTAAAAACACGACTTCGTTAAAATTTACATTTTTAATGACAAGAATAGAAAAATAGAAAATGTTTACATTTAGGAATTAAAAACATGATTTCAGTAAAAAGTTAACATTTTAATGTAAGGATATAAAAATTGAAAAGATTCATGTTTAGGAATAAAAATATGATTTCACTTAAAAAGAATAGGACAAAAATATTCATTTTTGAAATTTTAAAAGAATAAGACAAAAATATTCATTTTTGTCATTTAAAAAGAATAAGACAAAAATATTCATATTTGTATTTTAAAAATAATAAGACAAATATATTCATTTTTGTCATTTAAAAAGAATAAGATAAAAATATTCACTTTTGTCATTTGAAAAGGATAAGACAAAAATATTCATTTTTTCATTTAAAAAGAATAAGACAAATATATTCATTTTTCTCATTTAAAATAATGTGACAAAAACATATTCATATTTTTTATTTAAAAAGGAATGAAACCAAAATATACATTTTTGGTCATTAAAAAGGATTTGACCAAAATATACATTGTTGGTCGTTAAAAAGGATTTGACCAAAATATGCATTTTTGGTCATTAAGAAGGAATGAAACCAAAATATACATTTTTAGTCATTAAAACGGAATGAAACCAAAATATGCATTTTTGGTCATTAAAAAGGATTTTACCAAAAAATATATTTTTGGTCATTAAAAAGGATTTTACCAAAATATTCATTTTCGGTCATTAAAAAGGATTAAACCAAAATGTACATTTTTGTTCATTAAAAAGGATGAAACAAGAATACACATTTTTTGTCAATTAAAAAGGATTAAACAAAAATAAACTATAATTGTCATCAAGAGTGAAAATATAATTTTAATGTAAATGCATATATTAGAATTTATATGCAAAATGAAAATATAATTTTATTGTAAATGCATATATTAGAATTTTTATGCAAAATGAAAATATAATTTTATTTTAAATGCATATATTAGAATTAAGAGTGACATTTTTATTTTCATTCTAGATGCAATAAAAAGAACAGAATTAAATGTTACATTTTTATTGTCATTTTAGTTGTAATAAAAAGAACAGAATTAAATGTTTCATTTTTATTGTCATTTTAGATGCAATAAAAAGAATAGCATTAAGAGTTACATTTTTATTGACATTTTAGGTGCAATAAAAAGAATAGATTTAAATGTCACATTTTTTTTGTCATTTTTAGATGCAGTAAAAATATTAGATTTAAAAATAACATTTTTATTGTCATTTTAGTTACAATAAAAATAATATAGAATTAAAAATCATGTTTTTATTGTCATTTGGTTTCAATAAAAAGAGTGAACATAAAAAATACATTTTCAATGTAATTTAGTTTCCATTGAAAAGAATTTGACATTAAAATATGTTTGTTTCAAATTGTAACTTTTATCATGTTAATTAGGATTAAGGAAATCATATGTAAAATTTCTAACATGAATATGGACTATACTTGGCTTGCACGTGATTGATTGAAAGCAGTTGAAGTCGCCACACAATTTATATATATATATATATATATATATATATATATTAAAACTAAACTAATCGCGTGCGGTAGTTCGCGTTTCGGCAATCGTAACTTTAAACGATTATACTGAAAGATCCGACCGTCGGATTTTTCCAAAACTTTAACGTTAGGACCGCTTTGGGAAGATCTTTCCGATGATATAAATTTCGTTAAAATCCAATTGTTAGATTTTGAGATATGTGTAAATCAAATTTTGGTAAAAACAGCGCCAGGGTCGCCCATTGACCTGAAGCATTGTTTAATTACATTGATCTATTTTTAAATAGCGATAAATCGTTATAAATAAATATTAACGATATAAAATGATTTAAATGATAATTATTCGAGAATTATTTGAAAAGACCGAGTCAAACTCATTTTAAATAATTATACGACGATTTGTAAACGATGATATAGAATACGGCGGTGAAGACCGGCAACCTTCACATCGAATGGATGGCTACTGATGCCTTTGATATGAGTTGTTGCCTTAAAGGGTTACAGCGGTAGTTGTCCGGATGTACTTGTTGGTTGTCCGGATATGCGAGCACCTCTCTTCCATATTGGACGTATGGGACGAGGAATAAGGTGTCTCCAGTTTCGTTCACACCCAGAACGGACTTATAAATGGATACGTGTCTGACATTGGATTTCATTCCATGTAAATTAAATTGATTTCTATTCGATATATATCCGTTTGGTGGCGGAGAATTTATTCTCTTGCTTAACACCCTCAGAGGGTATATATTGGTAGTTATCGATCGCATGGCGTAAATTGTCAATGTAGCACGCCAAGAGGAAAATGATCAAGGCTTTTGTTGAAAAGCAGGGCCTTGTGGTTGACGATCAAAGCATAGTCTATTTTGACATAGCTTTGTGTATGTTAGCCTACTTTGTGAACTAGGCTACACAAAGAGAAAATAGTGAGAAGGACACCAATCGGATCGGATCGGAGAAAGATAGTGCAGTAGGTGAATAAAGACCAAGAGTGCAGACACTTCCTCAGATCGGATCGGAGAGATACAACAGTGGCCTTATTACATCGGATCGGATCGGCAATACGTCAGCAGTACCACAGGATAGCAAGTAGCTTCAACGGATCGGTTCGGAGGAACACTCCAGTGGCAACAGAAGAAAGCAAGGAAGCCCAACGGTTCTGATCGGATGAGTACGTCAGCAACGAGAAGGGGCAACAAGCAGGCTAAACCAGATCGGATCGTAGGCTCCGATCCAAACCCTTTTTTTCCTTCGAATTTATAGTCGTTGCTGCGAATATCCCCCGAAGACGCGGACAAGATCTGACCATTTCTTCAGCAATCTCCTACTCAATCAATGCGGTGTAGCCATCTTAGAGCTTCCGAACCCAACTCTCAAGGGATGAATGCCATGCAATTCCGAACCGAAGCCACTTCGAGGAGGTTTCTTACCTATAAATACACCACTTAAAGGCATTTGAAAGGGTATTTTGGCAAGTTCTCAGTCCATTCTTCCTCCATAGCCGAATTCTACAATCATATTCAGATCAAAATCATCTCTTAAAGCCCATACATAAGAGATTTGAGCGAGTTTATGAATTGCAATTGTGAGGCTGAGTGAGAATCCTTGCTGTATTCATATTCAAATCATCAAATCAAAGAAAACAAAGTGGATGTAGGCTCGTTAACGCCGAACCACTATAAATTGCGTGTTCTTGACTGCTTTTTGATTCTATTTTGTTAAATTCATATCTAATTTGGGTGTTAGAGCCAATTTTTGGTCTAATAGTGTATAACGTGACTTCATGAACCTCACACCCCGGTATGAGTCAAAAACGGGATCAGGACCGTAGGGATTGCACACGTTTCTTTCTAGCTAGAAGTGGTGTCAGTGTTTTACACGCTCTTGCATTTTTACTTATGTGTATGATGGATTATGAGGTACCTTGGATTTATAGGTCGATAGTGACCATATCATAGGTTCAATAGGACTGGGAAGCGTGTGTTCAGGCATAACTAATCCACTAAAGTATTTGTGGACCGGCCCTACCGCATCCAAGGGTTCGCCAGCGTCCGAATCCTGAGGCATTTGCTAGAGTGTCTCGAATCGGAGAGGACGATCCCTAGCCTCGATTCATGATGGAAAACCAATTTCCAATATGACCTTATGACTTTGATTGTAAACCTGTATATGGCAACAAAGCATATGGTAGCTATGCCATCTAGGATGATACATTTACTTTAAAGTATTTTAAAACTGATTAGACACTAATAATAATATTAAAAATATTATTTTATACGTATTAAGCTTTTTTGGTCATTATAAGGTAAAACTCTATCATCCGGTTTGCGTTGCATTGCGTGATGGGAATTGAGTCTTATAATGATTTCATTTTCTAAAAACCGTTGCATTGTTTTTAAATAAAAATCCATTAAACATATGCACTGGCATTCCAATGGAGTAAACCCGTTCCGCGTTAGCGGCGTGGTCCTGTGATTAACCATATTGTTAGTGTAACATCCCACAAATTTTAACGATTTAAATTGTGATTTAAATCAAATTTTATTTTGAAAATATTCTAAAATTTCTCGTAATGGGAATTTGATATTTGAAATACGTATAGTGAAATGTAACAGATGTGAAAATTTCGTTGCAAAATTTTTAATGTTGTCGGTCGCGAAATTTTCGGTGCAAAGCTGCGCATAACAGTTCAAATTTTAGCGATTTTAAAATCTCTTCGAAATAAGTTCGGACAAACATGAAAAATATTATATTCCTTGTCAGTAATCCAACGGCGAAATTCGTTTCGCGAAAATCGGACGTTTTGACCTCCGTTTAATATCCGCATTTTTATGTTAAAGGGGTCCGTAACGCGTTTTTGAACCGGGCATGCAGACACTGCAAATTATATACCGTTGTGTCCGTCTCGTCGCGCTGATTACTAAAATATATTCATTTGTTAGTTTCGGTGTTCGGTTCATGCTGAAATTGTGAAAATACTTGCACAGTTCATTTTTAAAACAAAATTATTTGAGTTCGATGTGTCCCTTTTACGATCTTACATATCTTTCTATATATTTTGGGTCTGCAAAAGATGTATTTTTATTTTACTAAACTAACTAATTTTTTTTTTGTTTTCAAAAATGGGCACTTTTTTTCAATTTGCTTTCCTTGCATGCACACGTGCATGGACCATTTTGCATTCAATCATGGTATGGACGTCCATCTTTCTAACCATGCTTTTTTCATGACAAACCTCACTTCACATTAAATGATTTGCAAAGAACACGCAATGTACATGCATCCTATAGCCTACATATTAAATGCACGCATGGGATAGAAAGAGGGACACATACATTGTTTTATTCTTTTCAGGCAACGCCTTCCCTCATTTTTATTCTTTTTTTAGTTCTCTGAAAATTCAAAATCAACATTCAACACTCATATTTCTTTCTTCTTCTCCATGTTTCATTTCATTTCCTATGCACACTTCCTCCGTCATTCATAATTAAATACAAGAGCATGCATGTTCATTTTATACATAAAAGATGTGTTGAAGCTCGTATGTGTTACATACAAATTCATGGCGGTGTAGACATACATGTATTATCGTATATACAACTACATGTATGCGCCGAGTATAAGTGGCGGTCCGAAAGTCCTTGTGGTGGCGTTTGGCAGCATGAGATTGCGGTGGTGGAGGCATTGTCCATCTCACTATGTGCAATTGCATGCACGGTGGGGTTCCATCTTCTTTTCTTGGTTCTTTGGCAACAGCACAGAAAACCCTTTTCCTCATCCTTTCTTTTGTTTTCTCCTATGCCAAAAAAAAAAGAAAAAAAAAGAAAAAGAAGAAAAGGAACATTGAATCTGTGGATGGGTAGTAGTTGCATGGATTGTAAATGAGTAATGGTACGTGCTTGTGAATATGGGCTTGCTGTGTTTTAAAATGGAAGTGTGAATGGACAAGGCATGCATGGAATAGGGAAGGAGGAAGCTTTGTTTGCTTTGTTTTATTTGGTGAAACTTGCGGCGGAAACAATGAAGAAAAGGTGGACAGGTTGCGGGCGCATGAAAAGTGAGGGAGAGGAGGATGTTTCATCTGCATGTAAAGGGTGTGAATACACTTGGGTTTAGAAAAGCTTGGAAAGTGTTCTATGCGTTGAAATGAAGTTGAGCAACATACAAAGGAATTTTGTGAAAATGGTTTGCATGCATTTGGGCCTCAATGGACAGGAGGGTGAAGGGGATTATTTTTACACATTTTTGGCTTATACTTCCTTCTCCACCAAGGACAAAACACAAGTGCCAGGGAGAGATATTTATATATATTACTTCTTCTCTATGCGCATAATGATAGGAGGGAGCCATGCTTCTCAAGGGACACGCTATTTTATTTTATTTTATTTCTTTTTGTTCCAAAGCAGCATCATTTTGGTCTGAAAATGCATTTACCCACAAGACAAATATGCTTCCATGAAAAAAAGCAAGCAGGCTCTCTCTCTCCATTTTGTTTTTCTTCTTCTGTCAACATTCCGGGCGCATGAAACATTAATAATAATATAAAGGAAGCCACCATTTGTTATCAAAAGCAACAGAAGGCGGGAAAGCTGGTTGTGTGTATGGTGGAGATTTGCATGTATGGTTCATGTATGAAAAGAGTGTGTATTGCGTGATGAGCTGGGTGGAAATGTAGATGGCAGTGGAATAAGGTTGTGCATGGAACATGTCGCAGGCTATATAGGAGGAGGGAAGACTCACGAGTGGTCTCAGTTCAGGCATGGTGCATGTTTCTTTGTGCATAAAGGTGGAACGGCAGTGGCGTTTGATAACGAAGTGGTGCATGCATGGGTTATTGGTTATTAAAGGTAATTAATAAATTAAATTTCAAGTTTTTTTAAGTAAATTAAGTTATAATAATACGCAATGTTTAAAATCCGATATCTTGTTCATACGAGGTCCTTTTCAAACGAAACAAGCGTCGACATGTTCATATCGACGACACCTACGCAATGACGTTGGATTGTCAGGATTTGAGTTCGTTAAATTTTCAGATTCAAACGAAGGTGAGTTTTCTCACACCTGCAAAAATATTCACATTTTTGTGAAATTGAAATCTTTGATTGATTTAATTATTTGTTGTTGGTTGTTATTTTAAATGGACATCAAAATTTAAATTGTTAGAAATTGAATTGACAGTTAGTTTATTTTTGAATTAAATTGCTAGTTAAACCCCGACACATATAATCAGTTAATTATTGCAAACAGAACTGTTTTGGATGATGGTCGTGACGGGTGCTTATTTATGGATATATTGAACTGTATGGATGTTGTCTATATTTTTATATCAGTGTTATCACCTTGGATGTTATGGGCATCATCTTAAACTGTCATTTCGAATAAATTAAGAAATAGGTTGAAATGATATATACCTATGACATTTGACCTTTGGATTGAAATGATATATATCCATTCCCTGAAATTATAATTTAAAATTTAAAATAACTAATCACTTGACCATAGGATAGAGAATTATCATACGGACACCGGATTGGTTAAATCGATAAATTTTAGAATTTGTGAAACCGATTTCAATAAGTGATTCTGTGTAAAGAAAATAAATTGAAATTGAATTATACATTGGAATTCGAATTTGAAATATTGAAATTGAATTGTTAAAAGAATTTGTAAAGGAAAATTTTAAATTATTATAAAAGGTATGATTTGGATTTATCGAATTCGAATTATTTCAAAGGTTTAAATCTTTATTTAAACTTTGGAATTTATTTCGAATTGAAATGATATTCAATTTGTCATTTTGAAATTTGAACTAAAATTGCTTGTAAATTGAATATGATCCAAATGATATTTGAATGGGATATTATCCTTTTAAATTAAATAATTCCCACTGAAGTTTGAAGATTAAGTTGAAACAAGTCGAATTAAGGTTTATTTGAATTAAATCCAATCGAGATTTGAACTTAGGTTCAGATTTATTGAAAATAAAAAGAAACAGTTGATTTGAAATTATTTCCATATAAACAAATTTATATATAAACTATTTTATGAAATTTATTCCTTTGATATATGGAGTGCTTTATATAAATTGTTTTTCAAAAAACCTATTCTTTCTATATATATAAGTAGTTTATTTTATAAAATATTCTAATATACATAAAACCATTTCCAACACTCAAACTATTTTGATTTCCAAGCTATTCCAAATCTCCCAAAATTATTTACAACCAATCAAAATTTATTTAAACCCCAAACTATTTCAAACTTACAAATTGTTTTAGAAGTGAAAACTGTTTATATTTAAATCTGTGATTTAAAAATAATTATGATCATTTTGATGTTAAAATCGGAAATGAATTTAAAACTATTTTTGAAGTAAATTGAATGATTCGAATGAAATGTGGTTAATTGAAGTTATAACAAATTATTGAATTTGAAATTTATCTCAAAGTGAGTATGAATTTTGAAAGTAAATATTATTGTGTTTAAAATAATATGATATTTTAAAGTGAAATTTGTTTAGTTGAATAGGATATTTTGATATCATAACGATTCACTTTTGAAATATAAAAGTACCAATCGGTGTGTAACATGAACTTTGGTTGTTAAAGAGACCGGGGCCTCTTATTGACATACTCTCTGTCAATGTTGGAACCACTTTAACAACTGCGTACGCGGTGGAGTTCCAGAAATGAAGTAGGATGAATTTGGAGGCGATTACTGGATTTGAAGGAAGTGAACGATAATGGATGACCCCGACACTTGTGTCGATTTAAATTCACTAAAACAGGAGCCGTGCCAGACCAAATGAGGCTTGACTACCTCTTAGTGGACATCTGCTCTTCGATTTTCCTGGGCCTCGAGTCCATACTATTACTATTTTATTGTTGTTGTTTTGTTGGTGCGCACCCTTGATGGGATGTATTTCCCTTTTGATTCGATATGAGGTGGATGTCTACGGTGGGCCGTTAGGGGTAACCACCAGTCTGGATTAGGCAAACTAGTAGCATACTACTTTGGGTATTGCCTCATGTGCCTTGTCATACGTTTATCCTTATGCGAGACAACTACGATTTTTGTTATTGGCATAGGTCTATAGGGGACTCACTGGCTACCGACGTTCTACTGGTTGTGTTACAGGACCTGCATAGACCATGTGCTTGTAAACTGTGTAAGGGTAATCAATGTAACCCCGCTTACACTATTTTTCTGACAAGTATTTGTGAATAGACACTAGTATAATAGTGAAATTATATTATATAGTATCTAGTTTGACGGATCCTTAGGAGATGAAATTTCCCGTAACATCTCTTGAGTTATGTGTGTGCATGTTCATATGATGTTGATTTGACTTAGATGAGAATATTTTTGCTTGATCCGAGCTTGTTTTATTTTCACGCTATTACGCTCGGGTCAGACTTGAGCATTCCGGTTTCAAAGGTTATCTTCTGAAGGATGAAGACGAAGACGGTATACTATTATTACTATTGTATTCCACTACTATTCTGCTGCATTACTCTGTATTATCAGTTATGTATATAAATGTATAACTCTGATAAATGTTGTAAAATGATCAAATGTTTATTTTAAACAGCTTCATGAACTGTTATTTGATTATTATATTTTGTTCATTCCGTTACGAGATTCTGTGCTTGTTTTCTTCTTTCTTTCTAATTCTAAATTAATCCCCTTGATTATCTATATTTTTGACTATAATGGTTAAAGATGTGGATCGTCATTTAACAATCTGTAAATACGTACAGTTTTGAGTTAGACATGTGTGGATTATTGTCGATTCAAAAGGTACGGGTTTCCGGGTCGTTACAGTTGGTATTAGAGCTTATGGTTTAGCAGTAAACCTTGGCTCTATTGGGATTTACTCATTAGAGATAGGGTTAGTAACACCCTAGAATGAGTTCTGAGTGTATATATATACGAGAGAGCGTACTTGTACTTTTGATATAAAAATGGTTTTACATTGTGTTGTTTGGCTTATTGAGTTGAGTTCGGAGTTCCAGTCGATGCGTGTTGCAAGCGTTACCGAATGGAATTTCAAAACACTCGAACAAGGCATTCTAACACAATATTGTTTTCATATATATTTTATATATGTAAGATAAATAATTTTGGAATTTGATGGTAAATTAGTTAATACTCTTAACCTATTGACTATAACAATAAATCGATCTTTAATATATGATTTATAATTAACTGTAAACCAAATGAATTTAAATGGAGAATATGAGATCTTTAAATTCCGATGATTTGTAAATGTTTTTCAAGGTTTTGAAAAAAATATAGTAGTAATATTTGAAGGACATTCAAATAAAAATTGGTTAAGTACTCTATTTTGCTACTGGGAAATAAATTTCGGTGATGAGATGATCATAGTCATCGACTTTCATTTTTCGAGTGTCAAAGTGGGGGAGACCACTTAGTAGCATTGCTACATATTCGTTTTTGAAATTTTAATTTGAAATCTTGAGTCTATTTTGATATATAAAAAAAATTGTATAGTATATAGTATTTCAAAATGTTTTGAAAAGAAATTGGTATTTAAGATTCTCAATCCTCCATTTATACAAATTACTCTCCTTGTTGATAATCAATGAAATAAATAATTGTCAGTATTAATATCAACTGAAATTTTGAATAGGTAAATAAAGAAATGCGATAAATGAACAAGAGAAATATAAATGAAAATATGAGACGACCCGAACTTCCCCGTGAAGGAAAGCACGAATACTTTTGAGAACAACACACAATAGGACGCATACGGAAGAACATTTCATTGTTATTACAACAATTCCATCAGATACAAGAATATACAGAGTATAAATGAATAAATTACATTCGACAAATATCAGAGATTACAATAAGTTACATAGCAGCGGAAAAATATACAAAACACAACTAGAAGTGATACACGGATACAGAGCTTTCCGAGCATCGTTCCAGCTGTAAATCAGGACCCTGTGAATATAAATCTGCAAAACCAAAACTACTAGCTGCCCGTGCGGAAAATAGGGGCACCCAGAGTTTAGGTTAAAACAATAAACTCCAGGTCAGTCATGTGACTGGTGTGAGAACTAAAACAGTTATTATTCTTTATTTTAAAGTAAGGTAAATCAAGGGACCACGCCGTATGACACGGAACGGGTTTCCTCCCAAGAATACCAGTGCATAAAACAAACCGCGCAATGCTAAATAAAGAAAAATGAAGCTGTTATAAGACCCAGGTCCCATCACACAATGCAACGCAAGCCGGAGGATAGGGTTTTTACCTTATAACAGCCAAAGCATGCTTGATACGTTTAAAACACATTATTTGATAATATCATAAGTGTATAGTGTCAAAACAATTTCAATCATAAGTATCAATCATAGGCGGCATAGCTACCATCTACTATGTCGCCGTACTAGGCTCTACAAATAAAACCGCAATACACGTATTGGAAATTGGATTCCGTCATGAGCCGAGGCAAGGGGCAAGCTCCTCTCCGCGTTCGAGACACTCTAGCAAATGTCCCAGGACCCCACTATGATCCTTGGATCTTCAGGGCCGGTCCTCTCTTACTTTTGAGGATTAATTATTCCTGAACACACGTTTCCCGGTCCTTACAGACCTATATCCGAGGCGCCTCGCATTCTAACAACCACACAGGTGAAAAGTATATAAATGTCAGGGCTGGTAGGTCACTGACACCACCCTAGCTAGAAAGAAACGTCGGGCTCTCCCTGCAGTCACTATCCCGTTTTTGACTCATACCGAGGTGTGAGGCTCGCGAATTCACGTTATACACAAAGCTATGCCACACAGGCCGTGCTTTGATCATCAACCACAAGACTTTGCTTTTCAACAGAAGCCTTGATCAATTGCCACTTACGCATGCCACACAGGCAATTCACTCCCTGCTTTTGATATCCATCAATATATAACCCCTGAGCTCGTACGTCTCAGAGAAGGGCGTTAAGCAAGAGAATAAATTCTCCGCCGCCAAACAGATATATATTTAATAGAGATCAATCACACGGACTAAAATCCAATGTCAGACACACAGTCCATTTACAAGTCCGTTCTGGGTCTGAACGAAACCGGAGGCACTTTCCTCGCATATCCATCCATCTCCAAGTACGTCTGGAAGATCACCAACTGATTCCCTCATCTTGGGTGTACAGCCCAATCAAGATCATCAGTAATCACCCAAACGATGTGAAGACTTCCGGTCTTCAACCACCGTCTTCATCTTCGACATCTCGTCGAATCGGTTATTCAGAATGGGTATAAACCCGGCCTTTCTGAACAACCCACGTATATAATAAACGAATGTTACACAAACACAACAAACGCCTCATTCCAATTCAGAATATTCTTTTATTCACCGAATCACATTCTTAGGGAAAGGTTCCCATTAATTTTATCCAAGATAAATTCTTCTAAATTTATTCTTTAATCCTCCTTTGGATATCATTTCAACTAGTCGGGATTAACGAACCACACCGAAGTAATTATTTATTTTATTTCCCAATCCCAACCTATATATCCCATGGAGAAAACTGGTAATACTCCACATCTAACACCACGGTGTTATCGGTAAAATTAATTACCATTTCACGTTCAAATCTAATTAAAGATTTAACTATCGCTTTGGAGCAAAACTGGTGATACTCCACTCTCGATCACTTTTCAGATTTGATAATTTAAATTATCAATTCACTTTTCAATCTAATTAAAGATTCATTAAAACTCTACTTAGTTTTAATCTTTTCAAAAATCAATATCCTGCCTTTAACTGGGTTAAAGAACCAATGTCATCAAAACACGATTCACGACAAACCCAAATCACATTTGATATTAAATACAAGGCTCTGAATAGAAAATATATCGGCTTATATTCAATATCAAATTCTGAAACCAACAAATATCGTATTGGAAATAACGATATAAAATATCTTTCAAATCCCCATAACAATATTTGTATAGTCACGAAATCCAACATCGAAATATCCCGAAGATAATTTCGATTCAGCTCCAGTCCAATCCACGTATTGGAAATTATCGATTATTTTCAAAAATCACTTTCAAATTCAATTTATTTATTTCAAAAATAAATTGATTTCAATTCTAGTTCAAAACTAGTTCATTTCGATAAAAATCTATTTTTATCTTTTCAAATGTGGAATTTTCCAGCCCAAATCTTTCCAATTCACATATTATAATTTTACACAAATTATAGATATTTTTAATAATTTTATCAAGGCCCGTACAGTCGATTTCCAACAACGGCCATCGAACTGCACTTACAGCGACCTTTTTCAAATTTGATTTGGACATAATTCCAAATCCAACCGTTAGATTTCAAATTTCTCATATTCATTGGAAAGCTCTTTTCGATACGAACCCAACGGTTCCGGTTTTAGGAGAATCCGACGGTCGGATCTCCCGCAATGTCCGTTTGAAATAAATGGTCGAAATTCACGAACTACCGCGACGCGGCGCGTTCTATTCAGGCCATTATATATATATTATATATATTTCATCGATTTCCTTTTAAAACGAATTTTATAAATCATTTTAACTTCGTTTCAAAACCATTTCAACACTATTTCCATTCAAAGCCAAAATTGAATTCTTCTTTATAAATTCGTTTTAAAATTCATTTCTATTCAATTCAAATTTTAATTCAATTTGAATTCGTTTTCAATTCATTTCGAAATCGTTCTCAATTCAATTCATTTCGAAATCGTTTTCAATTCAATTCATTTCGAAATCGTTTTCAATTCAATTCATTTCGACATCGTTTTCAATTCAATTCATTTCGAAATCGTTTTCAATTCAATTCATTTCGAAATCGTTTTCAATTCAATTCATTTCGAAATCGTTTAAAATCGATATAAATATCGTTCACGTCGAAATAACGCATCTCTAATCAACACGGCTTTATATTTTTCAAAACTCCTTTATTCTATCCAACAAATGAATATTTATCCCATTCAACACATGAATCTATATTTCTTTCAGCACACGACTAATCTCAACACATGAGTACTGTCAACACCTCACTATTTTTGTTATGTAAAATATTTTATAAAACTATGGTATCTATCGTTTGATTTTAATTAGACTCCACCGTAAAGTAGATTCTAATCGTAAATATGATAAAGATGTAATTTATTTTATTTAAAATATTCTACTCAACACATGAATAGTTTCAACACATGATCATCGTCAACACATGACTATTTTTATATTCAACACATGAATTTTCTTTCATAATATTCATTGTTTTCCCGATTGGAATGAGGCCCAATCAATCACCATATAGTGTTAATTATATGGATTCCATACAACACATGTATATAATAGCATTGAAAAATAATCAACCATCAACCAAAGTGCACTACACTGTATGAGCATCAAATATAGATATCCGACGCTTATAACAGCCTGTCAATCCACCGATCGACATATTTAATCAATCAGGATGAGTGAACTTCAAATTTCATCCCAACACCCGTGTGGGGTTTCAAACAATCAAACACAGATTTTATTTGTGCAGTTGGGCGATGTGTAAAATTTATCATCCCAATCAATGTCCTTCAAATCAGTGTACATAAACAAACCGTCCGGTTTGTAAATGAATATTTTATTTATTCACTTTCACGTTAAAAATTATATTTTTAACGATAAAATATTCTATTTCAACATATGAATTTCTATTTATTTCATTTACACAATAAAAATGATATTTTTATTTTTCTAACATATTTTAGAAAATTTCGGCGGCATAACGGCACGATACTAGAAACGGGACGAGGCCTAGCCTTATCCCCGGTCTAGTGAAGGCCCACGCCATTCACACATCAATCACATCAATTCAATTCACCAAACAATTCGATTCAATCAAATATTCTAACTAACTATTCAACCAAACAAACAAGTCCATGGTCTGTGGACGGGTGTCGGGTGCTACTAAACACCGTCTGCATCCTAGTATATATATAACTAGAAAAAGAAGTTTAGAGTGAGAAGTTCTCACCAATAGCTATCCAACTTCACGACACTCCTATTGTAGAGATCTTCGTCGTTCTCGCCCTTTTTGTCCGCTTCGTTGTCGTAGCGACTACATATGTAAAAATCGAATTTTTACTTCGCTATTCAATATATAAAAATCGAATTTTTACTACGATGTTCAATATATAAAAATCATATTTTTATCACGCTATTTTCTATATAAAGATTTCGCCTTTTTAAATTTAAAGATTTCACCTTTTTAAATTTAAAGATTCCACCTTTTTAAATTTAAAGATTTCACCTTTTTAAATCTAAAGATTTCACCTTTTTAAATTTAAAGATTTCACCTTTTTAAATCTAAAGATTTCACCTTTTTAAATTTAAAGATTTCACCTTTTTAAATCTAAAGATTTCACCTTTTTAAATTTAAAGATTTCACCTTTTTTAAATTTAACCACTTTATCTCAACGTAGATAAAATAAAAATCAGATTTTTTTTTATTTCGTTACATACACAAGGATGATATTTTTATATTCTCTATCCTATAAAGATTATATTTTTAATACTTTAAAAATATAAAAATCATATTTTTAATATTTCTATGTAGTAAAGATTATATTTTTTAATACTTTAAAAATATAAAAATCATATTTTTATCACTTTAAAAATATAAAGATCGTATCTTTTACCAAATAAAAATCCTATCTTTTCACCTTTTGAAGTTTAAATCTTTTCACTTTAAAATCTAAAAATAAAAATCAGTTTTAAAAATAAATAATAAATCAGTTTTTAAAAATAAATAAAAACAGTTTTAAAAATAAATAAAAACAGTTTTAAAAATAAATAAAAACAGTTTTAAAAATAATAAAAAAGCAGTTTTAAAAATAAATAAAAACAGTTTTAAAAATAAATAAAAACAGTTTTAAAAATAAATAAAAACAGTTTTAAAAATAATAAAAAAGCAGTTTTAAAAATAAATAAAAACAGTTTTAAAAATAAATAAAAACAGTTTTAAAAATCAGAAAAAGTAAATAATATAAAATAAAAAAAATAGCAGGGAACTTACAGGGGGGGGGGGCTTCTCCGTTCTTCAGTGAGGGGAGGGGCTCGTGGCGGAGGCGCCGGAGGTGGATCGGCGGTGGCGGCTGGCCATCCAAGTGGCGGCTTCTCTGGTGATGGGCGACGGTTTAAATCGAAGGGGCGCTCGCGTGGAGAAGAGAGAGGAGAGAGAGGGGAGCAGCGGGGTTTGGCGATGGTGGACGGAGGCGGTGGAGGGAGGAGCGGCGGGTTTCTCGATCCGCTCCCTCTTCTATATTTTTTTTTTGTTTTGATTTCTGAAATTAGGGGGGGGCCAGAACGTATAGGGGAAAGAGGAGATAGAATTTTTTTTTTATTAATTTAATTAATTAATTATTTTCTTTTAATTCAAAAAGTCAACTTTTTCAATCGACCTCTAAAAGAGGTCCACCGCCTGTCGCCCATAGCGTTTCACCCCCATTCCGAACACAATGGGATATGTATCGTAAGCTGATTCGACTGTTTGAACCAGTTCCTGTTAAATTTACACTTAAATCACTATATTGAATTTAAACGCGCATTTCAAATTACCGGGGTCGCATACTAACTAGAAAAATTCTAGAAAAAAATATTTTCTAGCTTCGTATTGACGATACGGTCCTAACAAAACTAGTTTCGTCGAATTCTGAGACCGTTAGAAAAATGGCCAATTTCCAGTCGATTAAAATCAACTGAAACTAGTCAAACGCGTTTTCCTTTGCCACGCTCACATATTGATTCGAAAAATTATGAAATTTGGAATCTAGCAATAATTCAACATCACGGAGCCAACAAAACTGGTTTCGTCGAAATCCGAGATCATTTGCAAAATGTCCATTTTTAAGGGCCTGAATTCCATAGCGACTATTCAGAATTTTCAACTGGACATATCTCTCAATTTTTAAAGTGAAATCTCAGTTTCTTACATCCGTTAGAAAGATATCATCAATTAGATCCTAATGTTTTTGGTTTCATTAAAATCCGGATTGTTTTGCACCCGGTACATTCAATTGAAGTTTGAAATCGAATTATCGAACTACCGCGCCATTTTCAATTCTATTTATAATCATATATAAATATTTATATTCTAACGACGACGTATATAAATATATACGTCGAATTCCATTCAAAATAAATTTCTCGTCGATATTATTTAAAATAATCTATTTTAAATGCTCAAAATTCGCTAAAATTGCCAAAATAAAAAATTTTAAACTGGCCCAGATTTTGCGGGTTATTACAATCTCCCCCACTTAAAACTTTTCGTCCCCGAAAAGGAACAAAGTCGAAAGTGGTTTGATTATTAAGCTCTACATTCGATCTGGCTTCCATTCTCCAACTTTTTAGTTTCTGAGAATTTTCAAAATTTCAAAAATTTGGCTAACACCCTAAATTTTTGAAAAATTTCGCCATAACCTCCCCTGCACCGGGAGCATCGGGGAATTTCAAATAGCTTCCCCGGTCCTTCAGATCTCAAAAAGAAAAAGAAAAAGCCAAGCGGCTAGCCAATAGGCTCACAAAATCATCATCACCCAAACAAAACAGGAAATTATGTAGTAAACATGTACCTATTTGTCGGGCAAACAAATTTTATTCTTCGGCTCTAGCCTCCTTGCTATGACCTGTTCAATGTAAGTGTATATATATATGCAAGCAAATGCGACCGATTTCAATATAGTTCAATATTCGGTTATATTAGGCTAAACGGTTCAAAATTAGCAAACAATTAAACAAACAACCCAAACATCAATCAATTAGTGGATTAACTTTTCAAATTCATAAATTTTGATACATATACAGAAAATCATGTTTTGATGCCAATTCACAACAAAGTGTTCTAACTATATAAGTTTTGGTTCTCACACCAGTCTAATGGAAATATATAGAAATCACACCTTCGAAACACGAACATAAATTCTGATGATGATATATCAATCATCAGAACCATCTCCGGGTGTCTAGAATGTGATTCTATATCTACCCAGTATATTAAAACTTCGAATATACGTTCATGACGCGTATACGCGAAATCTATATATACTCGATTGTCCATATTCAACATAAATAAATAATCAAATACGTATAAAGCGATTTAAATTTCAAAACGAAATTGTTTTCTTTTGAAAAATATACTCTTCACACTCGTTCTAGGATACTACTGATCCTATCTCTAACGAGTCACTCTAATTGGATATTACTAATCCAATATCTGATGAATTCTTTCGTATGGTTCTAATGTGTCTTGTTCTCGAGCTCTGTAAACCAAAGCTCTGATACCAAAATGAGACGACCCGAACTTCCCCGTGAAGGAAAGCACGAATACTTTTGAGAACAACACACAATAGGACGCATACGGAAGAACATTTCATTGTTATTACAACAATTCCATCAGATACAAGAATATACAGAGTATAAATGAATAAATTACATTCGTCAAATATCAGAGATTACAATAAGTTACATAGCAGCGGAAAAATATACAAAACACAACTAGAAGTGATACACGGATACAGAGCTTTCCGAGCATCGTTCCAGCTGTAAATCAGGACCCTGTGAATATAAATCTGCAAAACCAAAACTACTAGCTGCCCGTGCGGAAAATAGGGGCACCCAGAGTTTAGGTTAAAACAATAAACTCCAGGTCAGTCATGTGACTGGTGTGAGAACTAAAACAGTTATTATTCTTTATTTTAAAGTAAGGTAAATCAAGGGACCACGCCGTATGACACGGAACGGGTTTCCTCCCAAGAATACCAGTGCATAAAACAAACCGCGCAATGCTAAATAAAGAAAAATGAAGCTGTTATAAGACCTAGGTCCCATCACACAATGCAACGCAAGCCGGAGGATAGGGTTTTTACCTTATAACAGCCAAAGCATGCTTGATACGTTTAAAACACATTATTTGATAATATCATAAGTGTATAGTGTCAAAACAATTTCAATCATAAGTATCAATCATAGGCGGCATAGCTACCATCTACTATGTCGCCGTACTAGGCTCTACAAATAAAACCGCAATACACGTATTGGAAATTGGATTCCGTCATGAGCCGAGGCAAGGGGCAAGCTCCTCTCCGCGTTCGAGACACTCTAGCAAATGTCCCAGGACCCCACTATGATCCTTGGATCTTCAGGGCCGGTCCTCTCTTACTTTTGAGGATTAATTATTCCTGAACACACGTTTCCCGGTCCTTACAGACCTATATCCGAGGCGCCTCGCATTCCAACAACCACACAGGTGAAAAGTATATAAATGTCAGGGCTGGTAGGTCACTGACACCACCCTAGCTAGAAAGAAACGTCGTGCTCTCCCTGCAGTCACTATCCCGTTTTTGACTCATACCGAGGTGTGAGGCTCGCGAATTCACGTTATACACAAAGCTATGCCACACAGGCCGTGCTTTGATCATCAACCACAAGACTTTGCTTTTCAACAGAAGCCTTGATCAATTGCCACTTACGCATGCCACACAGGCAATTCACTCCCTGCGTTTGATATCCATCAATATATAACCCCTGAGCTCGTACGTCTCAGAGAAGGGCGTTAAGCAAGAGAATAAATTCTCCGCCGCCAAACAGATATATATTTAATAGAGATCAATCACACGGACTAAAATCCAATGTCAGACACACAGTCCATTTACAAGTCCGTTCTGGGTCTGAACGAAACCGGAGGCACTTTCCTCGCATATCCATCCATCTCCAAGTACGTCTGGAAGATCACCAACTGATTCCCTCATCTTGGGTGTACAGCCCAATCAAGATCATCAGTAATCACCCAAACGATGTGAAGACTTCCGGTCTTCAACCACCGTCTTCATCTTCGACATCTCGTCGAATCGGTTATTCAGAATGGGTATAAACCCGGCCTTTCTGAACAACCCACGTATATAATAAAAGAATGTTACACAAACACAACAAACGCCTCATTCCAATTCAGAATATTCTTTTATTCACCGAATCACATTCTTAGGGAAAGGTTCCCATTAATTTTATCCAAGATAAATTCTTCTAAATTTATTCTTTAATCCTCCTTTGGATATCATTTCAACTAGTCGGGAATAACGAACCACACCGAAGTAATTATTTATTTTATTTCCCAATCCCAACCTATATATCCCATGGAGAAAACTGGTAATACTCCACATCTAACACCACGGTGTTATCGGTAAAATTAATTACCATTTCACGTTCAAATCTAATTAAAGATTTAACTATCGCTTTGGAGCAAAACTGGTGATACTCCACTCTCGATCACTTTTCAGATTTGATAATTTAAATTATCAATTCACTTTTCAATCTAATTAAAGATTCATTAAAACTCTACTTAGTTTTAATCTTTTCAAAAATCAATATCCTGCCTTTAACTGGGTTAAAGAACCAATGTCATCAAAACACGATTCACGACAAACCCAAATCACATTTGATATTAAATACAAGGCTCTGAATAGAAAATATATCGGCTTATATTAAATATCAAATTCTGAAACCAACAAATATCGTATTGGAAATAACGATATAAAATATCTTTCAAATCCCCATAACAATATTTGTATAGTCACGAAATCCAACATCGAAATATCCCGAAGATAATTTCGATTCAGCTCCAGTCCAATCCACGTATTGGAAATTATCGATTATTTTCAAAAATCACTTTCAAATTCAATTTATTTATTTCAAAAATAAATTGATTTCAATTCTAGTTCAAAACTAGTTCATTTCGATAAAAATCTATTTTTATCTTTTCAAATGTGGAATTTTCCAGCCCAAATCTTTCCAATTCACATATTATAATTTTACACAAATTATAGATATTTTTAATAATTTTATCAAGGCCCGTACAGTCGATTTCCAACAACGGCCATCGAACTGCACTTACAGCGACCTTTTTCAAATTTGATTTGGACATAATTCCAAATCCAACCGTTAGATTTCAAATTTCTCATATTCATTGGAAAGCTCTTTTCGATACGAACCCAACGGTTCCGGTTTTAGGAGAATCCGACGGTCGGATCTCCCGCAATGTCCGTTTGAAATAAATGGTCGAAATTCACGAACTACCGCGACGCGGCGCGTTCTATTCAGGCCATTATATATATAATATATATATATTATATATATTTCGTCGATTTCCTTTTAAAACGAATTTTATAAATCATTTTAACTTCGTTTCAAAACCATTTCAACACTATTTCCATTCAAAGCCAAAATTGAATTCTTCTTTATAAATTCGTTTTAAAATTCATTTCTATTCAATTCAAATTTTAATTCAATTTGAATTCGTTTTCAATTCATTTCGAAATCGTTCTCAATTCAATTCATTTCGAAATCGTTTTCAATTCAATTCATTTCGAAATCGTTTTCAATTCAATTCATTTCGACATCGTTTTCAATTCAATTCATTTCGAAATCGTTTTCAATTCAATTCATTTCGAAATCGTTTTCAATTCAATTCATTTCGAAATCGTTTAAAATCGATATAAATATCGTTCACGTCGAAATAACGCATCTCTAATCAACACGGCTTTATATTTTTCAAAACTCCTTTATTCTATCCAACAAATGAATATTTATCCCATTCAACACATGAATCTATATTTCTTTCAGCACACGACTAATCTCAACACATGAGTACTGTCAACACCTCACTATTTTTGTTATGTAAAATATTTTATAAAACTATGGTATCTATCGTTTGATTTTAATTAGACTCCACCGTAAAGTAGATTCTAATCGTAAATATGATAAAGATGTAATTTATTTTATTTAAAATATTCTACTCAACACATGAATAGTTTCAACACATGATCATCGTCAACACATGACTATTTTTATATTCAACACATGAATTTTCTTTCATAATATTCATTGTTTTCCCGATTGGAATGAGGCCCAATCAATCACCATATAGTGTTAATTATATGGATTCCATACAACACATGTATATAATAGCATTGAAAAATAATCAACCATCAACCAAAGTGCACTACACTGTATGAGCATCAAATATAGATATCCGACGCTTATAACAGCCTGTCAATCCACCGATCGACATATTTAATCAATCAGGATGAGTGAACTTCAAATTTCATCCCAACACCCGTGTGGGGTTTCAAACAATCAAACACAGATTTTATTTGTGCAGTTGGGCGATGTGTAAAATTTATCATCCCAATCAATGTCCTTCAAATCAGTGTACATAAACAAACCGTCCGGTTTGTAAATGAATATTTTATTTATTCACTTTCACGTTAAAAATTATATTTTTAATGATAAAATATTCTATTTCAACATATGAATTTCTATTTATTTCATTTACACAATAAAAATGATATTTTTATTTTTCTAACATATTTTAGAAAATTTCGGCGGCATAACGGCACGATACTAGAAACGGGACGAGGCCTAGCCTTATCCCCGGTCTAGTGAAGGCCCACGCCATTCACACATCAATCACATCAATTCAATTCACCAAACAATTCGATTCAATCAAATATTCTAACTAACTATTCAACCAAACAAACAAGTCCATGGTCTGTGGACGGGTGTCGGGTGCTACTAAACACCGTCTGCATCCTAGTATATATATATAACTAGAAAAAGAAGTTTAGAGTGAGAAGTTCTCACCAATAGCTATCCAACTTCACGACACTCCTATTGTAGAGATCTTCGTCGTTCTCGCCCTTTTTGTCCGCTTCGTTGTCGTAGCCACTACATATGTAAAAATCGAATTTTTACTTCGCTATTCAATATATAAAAATCGAATTTTTACTACGATGTTCAATATATAAAAATCATATTTTTATCACGCTATTTTCTATATAAAGATTTCGCCTTTTTAAATTTAAAGATTTCACCTTTTTAAATTTAAAGATTCCACCTTTTTAAATTTAAAGATTTCACCTTTTTAAATCTAAAGATTTCACCTTTTTAAATTTAAAGATTTCACCTTTTTAAATCTAAAGATTTCACCTTTTTAAATTTAAAGATTTCACCTTTTTAAATCTAAAGATTTCACCTTTTTAAATTTAAAGATTTCACCTTTTTTAAATTTAACCACTTTATCTCAACGTAGATAAAATAAAAATCAGATTTTTTTTTTATTTCGTTACATACACAAGGATGATATTTTTATATTCTCTATCCTATAAAGATTATATTTTTAATACTTTAAAAATATAAAAATCATATTTTTAATATTTCTATATAGTAAAGATTATATTTTTTAATACTTTAAAAATATAAAAATCATATTTTTATCACTTTAAAAATATAAAGATCGTATCTTTTACCAAATAAAAATCCTATCTTTTCACCTTTTGAAGTTTAAATCTTTTCACTTTAAAATCTAAAAATAAAAATCAGTTTTAAAAATAAATAATAAATCAGTTTTTAAAAATAAATAAAAACAGTTTTAAAAATAAATAAAAACAGTTTTAAAAATAAATAAAAACAGTTTTAAAAATAGTAAAAAAGCAGTTTTAAAAATAAATAAAAACAGTTTTAAAAATAAATAAAAACAGTTTTAAAAATAAATAAAAACAGTTTTAAAAATAATAAAAAAGCAGTTTTAAAAATAAACAAAAACAGTTTTAAAAATAAATAAAAACAGTTTTAAAAATAATAAAAATCAGAAAAAGTAAATAAAATAAAAAAAAATAGCAGGGAACTTACAGGGGGGGCTTCTCCGTTCGTCAGTGAGGGGGGGGGGGCTCGTGGCGGAGGCGCCGGAGGTGGATCGGCGGTGGAGGCTTCTCTGGTGATGGGCGACGGTTTAAATCGAAGGGGCGCTCGCGTGGAGAAGAGAGAGGAGAGAGAGGGGAGCAGCGGGGTTTGGCGATGGTGGACGGAGGCGGTGGGGCGACGGTGGAGGGAGGAGCGGCGGGTTTCTCGATCCGCTCCCTCTTCTATATTTTTTGTTTGTTTTGATTTCTGAAATTAGGGGGGGGGGGGCCAGAACGTATAGGGGAAAGAGGAGATAGAATTTTTTTTTTTTATTAATTTAATTAATTAATTATTTTCTTTTAATTCAAAAAGTCAACTTTTTCAATCGACCTCTAAAAGAGGTCCACCGCCTGTCGCCCATAGCGTTTCACCCCCATTCCGAACACAATGGGATATGTATCGTAAGTTGATTCGACTGTTTGAACCAGTTCCTGTTAAATTTACACTTAAATCACTATATTGAATTTAAACGCGCATTTCAAATTACCGGGGTCGCATACTAACTAGAAAAATTCTAGAAAAAAATATTTTCTAGCTTCGTATTGACGATACGGTCCTAACAAAACTAGTTTCGTCGAATTCTGAGACCGTTAGAAAAATGGCCAATTTCCAGTCGATTAAAATCAACTGAAACTAGTCAAACGCGTTTTCCTTTGCCACGCTCACATATTGATTCGAAAAATTATGAAATTTGGAATCTAGCAATAATTCAACATCACGGACCCAACAAAACTGGTTTCGTCGAAATCCGAGATCATTTGCAAAATGTCCATTTTTAAGGGCCTGAATTCCATAGCGACTATTCAGAATTTTCAACTGGACATATCTCTCAATTTTTAAAGTGAAATCTCAGTTTCTTACATCCGTTAGAAAGATATCATCAATTAGATCCTAATGTTTTTGGTTTCATTAAAATCCGGATTGTTTTGCACCCGGTACATTCAATTGAAGTTTGAAATCGAATTATCGAACTACCGCGCCATTTTCAATTCTATTTATAATCATATATAAATATTTATATTCTAACGACGACGTATATAAATATATACGTCGAATTCCATTCAAAATAAATTTCTCGTCGATATTATTTAAAATAATCTATTTTAAATGCTCAAAATTCGCTAAAATTGCCAAAATAAAAAATTTTAAACTGGCCCAGATTTTGCGGGTTATTACAAAATATAATATAATATTATAAAAATTGAAACATAAAGTAAGGAAAATGTTGAAGTAAAATAGAACAAATACTCATGTTACTTTGATAATAAAGTGTAAAGTCGTGAAATACTAAATTTCATTTGTTATATATACAAACCTACCTAAATGAAAAGTTTAAGAGTATATAAATATTGAAATGAAATATATTACAAATAAAAATTTAAATGAATAACATGGTCCAAAATGATATGGTGAATCATAGAAAGGTTATGAAGATCAAGAAAAGTAAAGATGAAAAAAAAATTGAAAATGAATTTGAACCAAAGAAATGTTTAAAAGGTTAATCAAGTGGTCGTAATAAAATTTTTATTTGTTAATGTTCTGAAATGATTAACAAATGGATGGAATATTCACAAAGGAAGTGAGCTAAACAAATTAAACTAATGCAATCAGCTAATTCAAGTTATGAAAATGGACTTAAATTCTGGTTGAATAAAATGTCAAAGATAAGCTTTAGAAAATTTACAATAATATTTAAGAAAGTTAATTAAAAACATAGAGGGCACAAGATGTAGATGAAATTAAAGTATTAACATATATAGAAATTTGAAATGAGTAAGTATGAAAATTTTAAATATGTTGAGAATAAGTATAGATAAAACGAAATGCCAGCGTATAGAAAATTTTAATATAGTTGAAATAAGTAGATTTTGAACTAATGAAAACTATAGACTAAAAATTCATTAAACACGAATGAATATATGGAAATCAATAGATGTAAGCAAATTGGATGAGAAACAATTTAACGCGAATACATTAAACATAAAGACATATGTGAACCAACCAAACGAAATTTTTATGGGTATGAATAAACTATATAAATTTGATTGTTGTATGTTATCATGTTGCATTTGCTATGTTCATGTGTACTATTGTTGCATTTTGATGTATGCATGGACGTTGTCTCAAATTCATGATTCACATATCATTGTTATTGAGTAATTGGTAGGTACAGAATGTGTTTGATTTAATTTGGAAGCTTGCGCGCGTTTATCATTTTGCTTGCGTATATAAGCAAACTCGCTTACATATAAATAAAATAAAAGGTACGCCTACGGAAAAAAATATTAATAGGAGGTGTATATTGATATATATTGGGTTTTCCGGCCATGAGAGCCGATGAATAAGTTTTATCTTTACTGGCGTATAGCCAAAGTCCCTCCGTACAAAGGAGGTGCTGCCGAAATCGTTAGAATTTTTTGTTGGAGACTTTAAAATTCGAAACTTACAATTTTTTTTTTGTGTAAATTACTTTGGGGAAAGTATATATATGTACTTACTACCATGTTTTGTTCCTTTTCGGGGACGAAAAGTTTTGAGTGGGGGAGATTGTAACATCCCATAAATTTTAACGATTTAAATTGTGATTTAAATCAAATTTTATTTTGAAAATATTCTAAAATTTCTCGTAATGGGAATTTCATATTTGAAATACGTATAGTGAAATGTAACAGATGTGAAAATTTCGTCGGAAAATTTTTAATGTTGTCGGTCGCGAAATTTTCGGTGCAAAGCTGCGCATAACAGTTCAAATTTTAGCGATTTTAAAATCACTTCGAAATAAGTTCGGACAAACATGAAAAATATTATATTCCTTGTCAGTAATCCAACGGCGAAATTCATTTCGCGAAAATCGGACGTTTTGACCTCCGTTTCATATCCGCATTTTTATGTTAAAGGGGTCCGTAATGCGTTTTTGAACCGGGCATGCAAACACTGCAAATTATATACCGTTGTGTCCGTCTCGTCGCGCTGATTACTAAAATATATTCATTTGTTAGTTTCGGTGTTCGGTTGGTGCTGAAATTGTGAAAATACTTGCACGGTTCATTTTTAAAACAAAATCATTTGAGTTCGATGTGTCCCTTTTACGATCTTACATATCTTTCTATATATTTTGGGTCTGCAAAAGATGTATTTTTATTTTACTAAACTACCTAAATTTTTTTTTGTTTTCAAAAATGGGCACTTTTTTTCAATTTGCTTTCCTTGCATGCACACATGCATGGACCATTTTGCATTCAATCTTGGTATGGACGTCCATCTTTCTAACCATGCTTTCTTCATGACAAACCTCACTTCACATTAAATGATTTGCAAAGAACACGCAATGTACATGCATCCTATAGCCTACATATTAAATGCACACATGGGATAGAAAGAGGGACACATACATTGTTTTATTCTTTTCAGGCAACGCCTTCCCTCATTTTTATTCTTTTTTTAGTTCTCTGAAAATTCAAAAGCAACATTCAACACTCATATTTCTTTCTTCTTCTACATGTTTCATTTCATTTCCTGTGCACACTTCCTCCGTCATTCATAATTAAATACAAGAGCATGCATGTTCATTTTATACATAAAAGATGTGTTGAAGCTCGTATGTGTTACATACAAATTCATGGCGGTGTAGACATACATGTATTATCGTATATACAACTACATGTATGCGCCGAGTATAAGTGGCGGTCCGAAAGTCCTTGTGGTGGCGTTTGGCAGCATGAGATTGCGGTGGTGGAGGCATTGTCCATCTCACTATGTGCAATTGCATGCACGGTGGGGTTCCATCTTCTTTTCTTGGTTCTTTGGCAACAGCACAGCAAACCCTTTTCCTCATCCTTTCTTTTGTTTTCTCCTATGCCAAAAAAAAAGAAAAAAAAAGAAAAAGAAGAAAAGGAACATTGAATCTGTGGATGGGTAGTAGTTGCATGGATTGTAAATGAGTAATGGTACGTGCTTGTGAATATGGGCTTGCTGTGTTTTAAAATGGAAGTGTGAATGGACAAGGCATGCATGGAACAGGGAAGGAGGAAGCTTTGTTTGCTTTGTTTTATTTGGTGAAACTTGCGGCGGAAACAATGAAGAAAAGGTGGACAGGTTGCGGGCGCATGAAAAGTGAGGGAGAGGAGGATGTTTCATCTGCATGTAAAGGGTGTGAATACACTTGGGTTTAGAAAAGCTTGGAAAGTGTTCTATGCGTTGAAATGAAGTTGAGCAACATACAAAGGAATTTTGTGAAAATGGTTTGCATGCATTTGGGCCTCAATGGACAGGAGGGTGAAGGGGATTATTTTTACACATTTTTGGCTTATACTTCCTTCTCCACCAAGGACAAAACACAAGTGCCAGGGAGAGATATTTATATATATTACTTCTTCTCTATGCGCATAATGATAGGAGGGAGCCATGCTTCTCAAGGGACACGCTATTTTATTTTATTTCTTTTTGTTCCAAAGCAGCATCATTTTGGTCTGAAAATGCATTTACCCACAAGACAAATATGCTTCCATGAAAAAAAGCAAGCAGGCTCTCTCTCTCCATTTTGTTTTTCTTCTTCTGTCAACATTCCGGGCGCATGAAACATTAATAATAATATAAAGGAAGCCACCATTTGTTATCAAAAGCAACAGAAGGCGGGAAAGCTGGTTGTGTGTATGGTGGAGATTTGCATGTATGGTTCATGTATGAAAAGAGTGTGTATTGCGTGATGAGCTGGGTGGAAATGTAGATGGCAGTGGAATAAGGTTGTGCATGGAACATGTCGCAGGCTATATGGGAGGAGGGAAGACTCACGAGTGGTCTCAGTTCAGGCATGGTGCATGTTTCTTTGTGCATAAAGGTGGAACGGCAGTGGCGTTTGATAACGAAGTGGTGCATGCATGGGTTATTGGTTATTAAAGGTAATTAATAAATTAAATTTCAAGTTTTTTTTAAGTAAATTAAGTTATAATAATACGCAATGTTTAAAATCCGATATCTTGTTCATACGAGGTCCTTTTCAAACGAAACAAGCGTCGACATGTTCATATCGACGACACCTACGCAATGACGTTGGATTGTCAGGATTTGAGTTCGTTAAATTTTCAGATTCAAACGAAGGTGAGTTTTCTCACACCTGCAAAAATATTCACATTTTTGTGAAATTGAAATCTGTGATTGATTTAATTATTTGTTGTTGGTTGTTATTTTAAATGGACATCAAAATTTAAATTGTTAGAAATTGAATTGACAGTTAGTTTATTTTTGAATTAAATTGCTAGTTAAACCCCGACACATATAATCAGTTAATTATTGCAAACATAACTGTTTTGGATGATGGTCGTGATGGGTGCTTATTTATGGATATATTGAACTGTATGGATGTTGTCTATATTTTTATATCAGTGTTATCACCTTGGATGTTATGGGCATCATCTTAAACTGTCATTTCGAATAAATTAAGAAATAGGTTGAAATGATATATACCTATGACATTTGACCTTTGGATTGAAATGATATATATCCATTCCCTGAAATTATAATTTAAAATTTAAAATAACTAATCACTTGACCATAGGATAGAGAATTATCATACGGACACCGGATTGGTTAAATCGATAAATTTTAGAATTTGTGAAACCGATTTCAATAAGTGATTCTGTGTAAAGAAAATAAATTGAAATTGAATTATACATTGGAATTCGAATTTGAAATATTGAAATTGAATTGTTAAAAGAATTTGTAAAGGAAAATTTTAAATTTTTATAAAAGGTATGATTTGGATTTATCGAATTCGAATTATTTCAAAGGTTTAAATCTTTATTTAAACTTTGGAATTTATTTCGAATTGAAATGATATTCAATTTGTCATTTTGAAATTTGAACGAAAATTGCTTGTAAATTGAATATGATCCAAATGATATTTGAATGGGATATTATCCTTTTAAATTAAATAATTCCCACTGAAGTTTGAAGATTAAGTTGAAACAAGTCGAATTAAGGTTTATTTGAATTAAATCCAATCGAGATTTGAACTTAGGTTCAGATTTATTGAAAATAAAAAGAAACAGTTGATTTGAAATTATTTCCATATAAACAAATTTATATATAAACTATTTTATGAAATTTATTCCTTTGATATATGGAGTGCTTTATATAAATTGTTTTTCAAAAAAACCTATTCTTTCTATATATATAAGTAGTTTATTTTATAAAATATTCTAATATACATAAAACCATTTCCAACACTCAAACTATTTTGATTTCCAAGCTATTCCAAATCTCCCAAAATTATTTACAACCAATCAAAATTTATTTAAACCCCAAACTATTTCAAACTTACAAATTGTTTTAGAAGTGAAAACTGTTTATATTTAAATCTGTGATTTAAAAATAATTATGATCATTTTGATGTTAAAATCGGAAATGAATTTAAAACTATTTTTGAAGTAAATTGAATGATTCGAATGAAATGTGGTTAATTGAAGTTATAACAAATTATTGAATTTGAAATTTATCTCAAAGTGAGTATGAATTTTGAAAGTAAATATTATTGTGATTGAAATAATATGATATTTTAAAGTGAAATTTGTTTAGTTGAATAGGATATTTTGATATCATAACGATTCACTTTTGAAATATAAAAGTACCAATCGGTGTGTAACATGAACTTTGGTTGTTAAAGAGACCGGGGCCTCTTATTGACATACTCTCTGTCAATGTTGGAACCACTTTAACAACTGCGTACGCGGTGGAGTTCCAGAAATGAAGTAGGATGAATTTGGAGGCGATTACTAGATTTGAAGGAAGTGAACGATAATGGATGACCCCGACACTTGTGTCGATTTGAATTCACTAAAACAGGAGCCGTGCCAGACCAAATGAGGCTTGACTACCTCTTAGTGGACATCTGCTCTTCGATTTTCCTGGGCCTCGAGTCCATACTATTACTATTTTATTGTTGTTGTTTTGTTGGTGCGCACCCTTGATGGGATGTATTTCCCTTTTGATTCGATATAGGGTGGATGTCTACGGTGGGCCGTTAGGGGTAACCACCAGTCTGGATCAGGCAAACTAGTAGCATACTACTTTGGGTATTGCCTCATGTGCCTTGTCATACGTTTATCCTTATGCGAGACAACTACGATTTTTGTTATTGGCATAGGTCTATAGGGGACTCACTGGCTACCGACGTTCTACTGGTTGTGTTACAGGACCTGCATAGACCATGTGCTTGTAAACTGTGTAAGGGTAATCAATGTAACCCCGCTTACACTATTTTTCTGACAAGTATTTGTGAATAGACACTAGTATAATAGCGAAATTATATTATATAGTATCTAGTTTGACGGATCCTTAGGAGATGAAATTTCCCGTAACATCTCTTGAGTTATGTGTGTGCATGTTCATATGATGTTGATTTGACTTAGATGAGAATATTTTTGCCTGATCCGAGCTTGTTTTATTTTCACGCTATTACGCTCGGGTCAGACTTGAGCATTCCGGTTTCAAAGGTTATCTTCTGAAGGATGAAGACGAAGACGGTATACTATTATTACTATTGTATTCCACTACTATTCTGCTGCATTACTCTGTATTATCAGTTATGTATATAAATGTATAACTCTGATAAATGTTGTAAAATGATCAAATGTTTATTTTAAACAGCTTCATGAACTGTTATTTGATTATTATATTTTGTTCATTCCGTTGCGAGATTCTGTGCTTGTTTTCTTCTTTCTTTCTAATTCTAAATTAATCCCCTTGATTATCTATATTTTTGACTATAATGGTTAAAGATGTGGATCGTCATTTAACAATCTGTAAATACGTACAGTTTTGAGTTAAACATGTGTGGATTATTGTCAATTCAAAAGGTACGGGTTTCCGGGTCGTTACAGTTAGTTAAGAAAGATTTCTCATACCAGTCCCATGATTGACTCGTAGTTTGTTTCACTTTGCAAACTCGGGTGCCCTCTTTCCACACGGGCAGCCAAATGATAGGTTTAGGTATTGATGCATTCTGGACTGGAGCTTGCTTATGAAGAGGATGAATAACATTTTCCTTTTTATATTTTTATTGCTTCTTGAGACATTTAGACCTTATTGATCATTGATGTATTTGTGGAGATTGAGACTTATTTCTTTCTTTGTTGAGACTTCTATTTTCTAAGTGTATCCTGTAACTGCGTACTCTAATATCCATGATGTTATGATGTGATGACATTTCCATTTCCGCTGTAATGATTTATGTGTTATGCTATTATCTGAGATCAGTTATTGTTATAATTATGTTATGCTCCTACGATTATCCTTGCTTTCAAATCACGGAAGTTTGGGGTCATCACATAGAAGCTCATGTTTTTCAGCCGCGGGGAATGAGAAGAATACCATCTATTTATATAAGAGTGGAACAAAAAGATAAGAATAACATCTCTCCATGACATAACTTCAACGGGGTGGATGGTTCAGAAATAAAATAGGTAGACTGCAGCTGTTTACTTATTTATGGTGTTCATTTGCATCAGGCATGTGAAATTTGAGAAGAAAGGCTTGTAGCGAATATAATAGAATAGCTGTGTTAGGATGTACATTTCATGTGTTGTACATAGGCAGAAGAAAGGTACACCGTGTATTTCCTTACTAAAAATAGGTTAGCTTGCATATATATATATATATATATATGTATATATGTATATACACACACACACACACGACATGTGTGATAACCCCAAACCCCGTGTCACAGAAGCAAGGATAGTCACTGGAATATAATAGCAGAACAGAACCATAAAATTACACCAGATAAAGTACATCAAAGTTACACTGGAAATAATATTAACATCTGAGTTACACATCATAGCAGGATCGTACTTAGTACAAAATACAGTTTCAGCTTATTATAAAATGTCTGCAGCAGAATTAAACATAATATACTAAATAAAGTCTGAATAGAATAATAAAAATGATAGGATCCATCTTCAGCTCTATAGCTATCTAGAATGAGTCTGCTAAAACCTGAATACAAGGCTGCCTATGTGGAAAAGAGGGCACCCAAGTTTGCAAAGTGAAACAAACAATGAGTCAGTCAGGAGACTAGTATGAGAAATCTACTTAACTCATTTAGTAATAAGGTCAATCACAGGGTCACGCTGCTAACACGGAACGGTTTTACTCCATTGGATTGACAGTGCGTGAGATAAAGTAAATCATTAAACAATGCAATGCTTTTTTAGAAAAATGAAACCATTATAAGACTCAAGTCCCATCACACAATGCAACGCAAACCGGAGGATAGAGTTTTACCTTATAATGGCCGACACGTATAAAGAAGATTTGGTATTATTATTACTGCAAATATGTTTCAAAAACAATTTCAATCATAATGTATCAATCACAGACGGTATAGCTACCATAAACTATGTTGCCATACTAGTTTTACAATTAAAACCGCACGGTGTCGTATTGGAAGTTGGATTTCCATCAAGAACCAAGGCAAGGGATCGTCCTTACTGAATTCGAGACAATCTAGCCTACCATGTGAAGTGAAATTAGGATCAATTTACAGCGGAAGTCACCAAATTTAAACCTAATTTGTAATCGAAACCATGATAGAAATTAAAATTTCGTACCTTTCAGCTGTTCTTAAAGTCGAATCAAAATAGGATCTTGAGCTTGTTGAATCCAAGATCCAGATCAGATCGAATGTAGTGCTTGAAGTCGAGCACCTCTATAAGAAATCCACCGACGTTGCTCTCGAATCAAATCGAGGAAAGAGGAGGTAGTACTAGCTAAATTGGGGCTATATTGGATCTAGGGTTTTTGAGGATTTCGGCAGTAATAATAATTAGAATAAGGTCGTACCCCTTCATTTATAATATTAAAACCGACAATGTCTCTAACCCTATGACCCATTCACCCTTATCTAAATAATAGAATTAGTCAAAAATCATTATATTTAAATATCCTCATCCTTTTACAACGTATGTAAGTGTGACCCTATAGGTTGTTGTATCGTTGGCAACAATCTAAACATTTAGACCGTAAACAATGAGCGGCATCTAGTAACACATCATTGCTACCCAAGCTACAACAATATCAGTAATTCGATATGACCTTTGTGAATAGTGTATCAATATAATCTAATCCTTTTAACCAAAATATCCAGGATTAAACTAGAGGCATGGATCGCATCATTCTCGTTATAATTTAATCCTTTTTCTTTATCGATGAGTAGACTGTTTATAACAAATCAATATTTGAGCACGGCCATGCATTTCACAGTCTCACTCAATCAAGAGGCCCATGGATATCACTACGAATATATCGTAGGGTTAAATTCCATCTAGATCATTCATAATTTTCATTCAATTCGAGATGTATCCAATAATCACCGTTATCATTACTCTGTTACGAAATAACTTTAGATGATATCAAAACACAAATATCTTCAAATAAAATTATAATGATTTCAGGTCTGAGGACCATTACATCACTGTCACTATGAGAATAACTTATGATACTGTTAATTATATTCCATGGAGTTATCTCACGGTGGGTCAGCCCAATACGATATTCTCCAATACGTATTTATATCTTGACTTTAATATCACGTATATTAATGATCAATGAGATGTGATCATCAGTCAATCAATATACTAGTCTCAACGCTTTATTGTTGTCCTTTATAAACAATAAAACTCGACTAGGGACTTTTAAGAATTATAATACTTATCACATTACATAATCTCAAGTTCAGTCTTACTCGAACTATATAATTCCGTATTATTATTCTAAGGACTTCTGTTATATTAATATTTATATTATGCAGTAAATATAATATAAAAGAATAATATTTTATTCCAAATAAAATAATAACATCAATAGGGTTATCAATCTCATCAAATGAATTGCCTCTAGGGCATAAACTCTAACAATCTCCCACTTGCACTAGAGTCAATCATTTACATATCGTATACTTATGAAACTAGTGTGACTATTAAACTTCTGCTGCGACAGAGTTTAATTCAGTAGGTCTGCAACATTACAACTTTTGTAACTTTGCAGATATGTTTATTTCTTCTGTGAATAAATTCATATTATATTTCTTAAAATAAATGTTTGGATTGATGATGAGTTTAATGTTTTAGGCCTGCGCAACAGCCATATTGTTATTGCAATGTATATCATTCGATCAACAATGAATTAAGTTCAATCATGAACTTCTTAATCCAAACAGTTTTCTCTCTTAGAATCAGTATTTATTCTTTGCTTCAAAGCTAAGATTATTTACAATAATTAATGTGTTATCAAATAACATTAGAATTATTGTGATACTCCCACTCAACTTCTTGTCTATACAAGATTCAATGGCATTTTGTGGTTTTCGAAACATTTCGATTTCTATTTCATTCCCATCGGTATCTTAGAGACTGGCTCTCTTTTAAATGGATACCAATTCGAGCAATAAACATTTTATTCTCTGAGGATTTATAGGAATAATATCCATTTGTTTCTTGTGGATATTACACAAAATAGTTATCTGATTTGGGTCTGATCTTATCAGGGGAGGGACGTTTAACAAACGCCTTACATCCCAAATCTTCGCATTAGACACACTAGGATATTTTCTAGTCCATATCTTATATGGCGTCTTTAGATCGTTTTAGTGGGATATAATACAATTGTTCTAAATTTAATTTATTGGAAGATCTATATGACTTATCATTAATCATATTTTATCTTATAAGGTACGATATCTCCTTTCAGACACGCCATTTCAATATGGTCTTCTAGATGGAGTAAGTTATGAAACAATTTCAAACTCATATGAACAGTCATTAATCAATTGGCTTAAATATTCTCTTTGATCCTTTCAAATAGAATTTATTTTCTATCAAAATTGTTTTCTAACTTCTCTTTGAATTCTTTGAACATTTTTCAAAGGATTCTGATATATGTTTCATAAGATACACATATCTATATGTACTGACATCATCAGTAAATATAATGAAGTAATAAAACCTACCTTTAGCTTATGTATTCATTGCTCCATATACATCATTATGTATGAGACCCAATACGTATCACTTATTCGTCGTGTCAAGTGAAAAGTGATCTAGTTATTTTGCTTAATAAACAAGATTTGTATTCGTCATACAATTCAAAATCGAATGATCTCAAAATTCCATCATTATGGAGTTTTGATATGCTTTCTCGTTTGTAGGGCTAACTGGAAATACTAAAGGTGTATTGGATTTGAATCACTAAAATTAATCTAGTCACTATTCATGTCAAGTACATTATAGTTAAGGATTTACAAATATCATTATTTGTGAAATTCCATATGATATTTCATTTAAATAGAATGAATAACAATTATTCCTTTCATTACAAATGAAATTTAAACTTGTCTAAACAAGATCTATTATAACATTTATTTTAAGTGGAATTTCATAATAACATTTATAATATTTGTTTAATTAAGCCTTTATATAGAACAAGAATCAACTTCCTGTGGATAATCCAACAGCATTTGCTTCATTTCCAGTCGTAAGTCCACTTGTCATTTTATCAGATTTCTACTTATTTTGCAATTTCAGTAAATTAACATACATTTATGTGATTTATATCTAGTATCTAATACTAGAAATGAATAAGTAGATTGTTATATCATTTATATATTATTCGGTTGAAGTCATACTTTAACTTATTTTAGATCCTCTATATTTGTTAGAACAATTATGTTTTAATTTGTTTGAGGACAATCCTCAAATTTCAATGTTAGTTAGGAAATTCGATTTAATTTAATTTATCCTTCTAAAGGATTAATTTAAATTATCGGAGTTATTTGTTATTTAATATCTACAATAGATAATAAATAATAATTGATTCTTTAACATTTATTTAATACAAAATTTTGACAATCAAAGTTTATATTAACATAAATGTATAATTTTAAACTAAAATACGCTCCCACTCAAATTAACATCCCTCTGTTTATATATACATATCGGTATATATATAATGGTGTTCCAAGATCCATATCTAGTCATGCCTTGACCCTGCTTTGGCTGAACTCAAAACACAACCTTTTAGGTAGACATCTTATGTCAATTATATTTTCTATATAACTCTTGGATCACATGTTGAACATTTTGTTCAGTATTATTCATTTGCTCAAAATGTAGAATAATTCATGCTATTGTCTCTAAGGCCATAATCGTATTATGCAGCCTAGTTAAGTCAGACCCAATAATAGGTTGGAGCACCACATTTTACTCCATCGCATATAACCAAAATAAAAGGTGCACAACGCTTTGGCGTTAGTTACAACCATTGATCTTGGACAGTGATGAGTATATTATTGGAAGACTTCACCATGACTTAATATAACAAAAAAAAATTGCTTTAAAGGAAATTTTATAATTCGTAGTGACAAATAATATCATAGTTATTCACATATCATAATATATTTGTTTTATATTCATAATATAAATGAGATTTAAATAAAATATATGAACCATGTATATTTACTTAAATTCAACAATATATAGGTATCATATCTACATATTATTTTGAACATTTCAAAATTAATTAGTTATTTTAATTCTACTAATAGATATTATATTCATATCTAATATGAACTTCAATTAACTAATTCTATATCCATATTTATAAAGAAATCAACGCTTGCTCATATTTTACATAGTTTCTGATTTTCTTGTTCAAAACAATATACTACTATTTCCAACAAATATAATGTAGTTCACAGATATTCTAACCATTCATGTATTCATGTACATAAGCCATATATAATCCAATTATATATACAAACATAACAAGGTACTTGTATATGAGAGAACACATTATTAGACACAAAAGGGTCATATTTAAGATAATGTATATTACTGATATTTACACTGATTACATATTTCAACGCTGTGCATGAACCCGTTCATGTCAATCAATTATACATGTCATGCTTCTGATTTTACATTGTTTTACATAATCACCTCAGAAAATATATATAAAACAGATGTTAACTATATAAACTCTTATACATATTCAGATCCCCAAAAAAAATGCAGATCTACAATTTCAATAAATTGCCGAACCCGGCTCTTGATTGAGTTGCCATTCTTCCACTGAAACAATTTCAGCAATTACCTGTGAAAACAATTTTAATTCGCAGGATTAATATGTTTTGAATACATCAAATGTTTTTATGAACATGTTGTAATATGCATACATCAAATGTATACATATTTTGTATGCATAATATTATAAGTACATCAAATGTATCTATATATATGACATACATGCACATTAATTCTATTTCCTTTCAGTATCTAAATACTGTCCGGCTTTAAAACAGGTTTTTGCCTAGTTCTAAAAGCATGTTTCAAAACAGAGGCTTATGACATAGATGTTCATAGGAACATCATATAATCATAATATATATATATATATATATATATATATATATATATATATATATATAGAGAGAGAGAGAGAGAGAGATATGAGCCAGTTCAATTTTGTAAAGGTCAAAATGGCTTAATGACCGAAATTACAACCTGAAATTCAAAACAAGTTGTATCATATGCATGTATCAAACAGTTTGATTCATTTTCAAATAGTAAAGCCATAATCCATTGTACATATAATTATGTGATTAATTAATCTGATGATCAATGTTCTCATGGTTGAGAATCATTACTTGAAATTCTTATTTGTACTAGCATGTAAGCTTTTGCTGAATCCTTTTACTTTTACTCAAAAGGTGTTAACAAACATGACTATCTATGTGATGTTTGGAGGTGAAATATATGATTCAGCAATACAAACATATATATCAAATATATTTATGCAATAAGGCAAATCTCATTTGCTGTATTGATAACAATGCACAATTTAGAATGCCCAATGTGTCTTCACACAATGCATGGAATTATTTATTGTTATCATATATAGTTAAAATCGTATGGAGACTAATTTAAATGTTGCATCTCCAATGCGCATTTATAATATATATACACTTATATATATTAATATGTATATGCAGCTGAAATCTGCATATATTAAATTTATACTGTAATATAATACAGTTTTTCAATTATCAACAGATCAAATATGTTGTGGTTATTAAAACCAGGACTCCTGTTTATATATGTACTTGTACAAATTCTCGCAGCATCACATTATAAGAATCTGTAATAATTTGAATGTCTGGTTTTAATCACTTATACTCGTAGTATAAATCCAAAATTAAAATAGGAAATCTTGTTTCCTGTAACTTCGAAATCAGACTATATTATATATATACTTATCTTAATAAATATATATAATCAATACTTTCAATTCCAGATGCATTTTATACAGCTGGACAATTGCATATATGTCAATACATATGTTCTATACATATATTTATATAAAACACATCATGAAATTATTTTACCAATTTATCAAATCATAATACAGTTGTTATGATTTTAAGCAGGTTAGTACATTATTTATATAATGTAAGTATAAAACCATGGCGACTCATATAACTTTATGACTTTCAAACACAGTTTTGATTGAACAAATAAGATAGAATTGATTTCTGCCATCAAAATAAAATCAAGATTTTTTCTGATGTTACAAATAAAACCAGAAAATATGTCTTAATAATATTTAATTCCATAAGATCAAGTATTATTAAAATTTAAAACCTGAAAGATCAGTCAAGAAATGATCAAAATCTCTGATCAAAATCAAATGCATGTGTTACTCAGTCACAACTTTTATCTCCAATTTAATCAAACATTTTGATCATCGATTTTACAGAGTTTATGCAAGCACACACAGATATATATATTTACATGTAACTGAAATGTAAAATTAAAATCAGATCAAATCTGATATGTTATCAGTTAACTAGTATATATGTTACTTTGCTATTAAACAGTATAAAACATATTAATTTTGATGTGTTTATTACTACTTTGCTAGACACAGATAATCTGATCAAATCTGATAATTCATGACCTGTTTTCTATGTTTATTCATCTTATTTTATATATATATATATATATATATATGTCAAACATATAAAATGTCCTATATGGCAAGATAGATGTTCATATATATATATATATGTGTGCATATACATATACCAGATGTGAATTATCATGACAATTTCTATGAAGACATTTAACACTTGTCTAAACAGCTAGCTTATAGTATAACTTACATGTGAGTTTACATATGAAAATAGCACTATGTGAACTAAGGTTGCATAAACAATTTTCTATCTTAGATTTACCCTGAATTGTAATATACATGTACAGTTAATTCTGTACTCATCAGAAAAAGAAACTAAGGTAAATATGGTGCTCAGTCCAGGTGATAACAGATTATCCAATGTCAATAAAAACAAAGAAAGGATTACCATGTTTAAAACTGTAGTTAAACAGTTAGGATAGAAGCAGAGTAAATAGGTAACAATTTTGGGGTTTAACCAAAAAAACATTTCCAAACATATACTGACATATAAACTGTGTGTTATTGTAATCTCATTCATGGAATCATAACAGAGCTCAGACTAAATACATCTAATAGATATGATTCAAAATCTATCTATTATACATACTGAATCTTGTGTAACAACTACAAAACGGAATAATAATCGATTTCCTTTTAAAACAGATTCAATATATAGGTTAAACCTTTTACACTAACATAAGAATTGGAATTTCAGTCATTCACAATTGAATTAATATCATATATTAATTCAAAGTCATTCAGACGAACAAGACTAAATTTTGTTCGTCACAAAACGATTTTAGTTCATAATTGAATGTTTACAAAATTCCAGATCTCATCAGTTCGATGTTCATAACATCGACTAACATGTTACTATAATAATTTCAAGGCCTAACCGACACTCGAATCAATATAACCTAGCTCTGATACCATTGAAGTGAAATTAGGATCAATTTACAGCGGAAGTCACCAAATTTAAACCTAATTTGTAATCAAAACCATGATAGAAATTAAAATTTCGTACCTTTCAGCTGTTCTTAAAGTCGAATCAAAATAGGGTCTTGAGCTTGTTGAATCCAAGATCCAGATCAGATCGAATGTAGTGCTTGAAGTCGAGCACCTCTATAAGAAATCCACCGACGTTGCTCTCGAATCAAATCGAGGAAAGAGGAGGTAGTAATAGCTAAATTGGGGCTATATTGGATCTAGGGTTTTTGAGGATTTCGGCAGTAATAATAATTAGAATAAGGTCGTACCCCTTCATTTATAATATTAAAACCGACAATGTCTCTAACCCTATGACCCATTCACCCTTATCTAAATAATAGAATTAGCCAAAAATCCTTATATTTAAATATCCTCATCCTTTTACAATGTATGTAAGTGTGACCCTATAGGTTGTTGTATCGTTGGCAACAATCTAAACATTTAGACCGTAAACAATGAGCGGCATCTAGTAACACATCATTGCTACCCAAGCTACAACAATATCAGTAATTCGATATGACCTTTGTGAATAGTGTATCAATATAATCTAATCCTTTTAACCAAAATATCCAGGATTAAACTAGAGGCATGGATCGCATCATTCTCGTTTTAATTTAATCCTTTTTCTTGATCGATGAGTAGACTGTTTATAACAAATCAATATTTGAGCACGGCCATGCATTTCACAGTCTCACTCAATCAAGAGGCCCATGGATATCACTACGAATATATCGTAGGGTTAAATTCCATCTAGATCATTCATAATTTTCATTCAATTCGAGATGTATCCAATAATCACCGTTATCATTACTCTGTTACGAAATAACTTTAGATGATATCAAAACACAAATATCTTCGAATAAAATTATAATGATTTCAGGTCTGAGGACCATTACATCACTCTCACTATGAGAATAACTTATGATACTGTTAATTATATTCCATGGAGTTATCTCACGGTGGGTCAGCCCAATACGATATTCTCCAATACGTATTTATATCTTGACTTTAATATCACGTATATTAATGATCAATGAGATGTGATCATCAGTCAATCAATATACTAGTCTCAACGCTTTATTGTTGTCCTTTATAAACAATAAAACTCGACTAGGGACTTTTAAGAATTATAATACTTATCACATTATATAATCTCAAGTTCAGTCTTACTCAAACTATATAATTCCGTATTATTATTCTAAGGACTTCTATTATATTAATATTTATATTATGCAGTAAATATAATATAAAAGAATAATATTTTATTCCAAATAAAATAATAACATCAACAGGGTTATCAATCTCATCAAATGAATTGCCTCTAGGGCATAAACTCTAACACCATGTCTCAGGCTCTGAGCTCGTGTGTGCCTTGGATATTCAGGGTCGGTCCACGATTGTTTTAGTGGATTAGTAATTCTTGAACAATACGTTTCTCTGCCCTATGGGGCGTAAATTTAGAGCCACTTGGGACTCAATCCTCGGCGCCTCATTCCATCATCCATGTAAGTAAAAATGTCTGCGCTCCATACCATGGCACCACTCCTAACTAGAAAGAAACGCATGTCATCCCTGTAGTCCTCTCCTGTATCTGATTCATACTTGGGTATGAGGCTTGCGAAGTAACCCTATACACAAAGCTATGCTAATTAAAGTTGTGCTTTGATCATCAACCACAAGGCTCTGCTTTTCAACAAAAGCCTTGATCATTTACATCTTGGCATGACACACTGACAATTCATGCCATGCGACTGATGTCTATCGATATATAACCTCTGAGCTCGTACTTCTCAGAGAAGGGTGTTAAGCAAGAGAATAAATTCTCCACCACCAAACAGATATATATTTAATAGAAATCAATCAGCACGGAATAAAATCCAATGTCAGGAATACAACTATTTACAAGTCTGTTTTGGGTCTGAACAAAACCAGGGACACCTTATTCCTCGTTCCATATATCCAATACGGAAGAGAGGCTCTCGCAAATCAGGACAATTAACAAGTACGTCCGGACAACTACCACTGTAACCCTTTCAAGGCAGCAACTCCAATTAAAGGCATTAGTTGAAATGACCCGGATTTCGCCCGACCTCAATCAATCACAAGATCGATCAAGACCGTTCAAAACCCGCGTACGTTAACTTTGGGCATACAACACATCAGAACAACAACACAGACTATTATAACATCAATAATAAATGTTACATCTGAGTACAGAATATATCAGAGTACATCAATAAATAATACAGTGGAAGATACATTTACAATAAATTAAATACATTGCAGCGGAACTAATCTCAGCGGAAGGCCATCAATATTCTAGACCCAGCTTCAGACTTCAATCCAGAATCCTTCTTAACTATATCTGCAAAAAGCTACTCGACTGCCCGTGTGGAAAGAGGGCACCCGAGTTTGCAAAGTGAAATAAACTACAGGTCAGTCGTGGGACTGGTGTGAGAATTCTATACTTAACTTATCTAATAAGTAGGCTAATCATAGGACCACGCCGCTAACGCGGAACGGGTTTACTCCATTGGATTTGCCAGTGCAAAAATAAAGTAAATCGTGAAATAACGTAATGCTTTTTAGAAAAATGAAACCATTATAAGACCCAAGTCCCATCACACAATGCAACGCACACCAGAGGATAGGGTTTTACCTTATAATGGTCAAAAGATGCTAAATGCGTAAAAATGATATTATTATTAGTGTGTATATATATCTAAAACATTTCAACATAAATGTATTAATCTTAGACGGCATAGTACCCCATCCTTCTATGTCGCCATATATAAGTTTACAATCAAAACCGTGATGTCGTATTGGAAATTGGTTTTCTGTCATGAAGTCGAGGCTAGGGATCGTCCTCTTTCGATTCGAGACACTCTAGCAAATGCCTCAGGATCACACCTATGGGCAACCCTTGGATCTTCAGGGCTGGTCCCCACCTAACGGTAGCGGATTAATTATGCCTGAACACACGTTTCCCGGTTCCTATGAACCTATAGTATGACCACTTCCGGCCTATAAAAACCCGAGGTACCTCAATCCAAAATCCGCGTAAGTAAAATGTCGGGCTGTGTTAAAACCCAAACACCACTAGCTAGAAAGAAACGTGTGCACTCCCTGCAGTCCTAATCCCTTTTTTGACTCATACCGGGGTGTGAGGCTGGCGAAGTCACGATATACACAAAGCTATGCCTAAGGAGACTGTGCTTTGATCATCAACCACAAGGCTTGCTTTTCAACAAAGCCTTGATCATTTGCATCTTAGCATGTCACATTGTCAGACCCTACCATATTATTGATCATCTACCAATACATATATATATATATATATATGTATATATATATATATATATATGTATATATATAACCTCTAAGCTCATACGTCTTAGAGAAGGGTGATAAGTAAAGAATAAATTCTTTACCACCAAACAGAAATATATAATCAGTAGCATTCAACAAATACAACAGGAAGGAATACAATGTCAGACACACAATCCATTTACAAGTCCGCTCTGGGTCTGAGCGAAACAACGTGTCCGTCGATCTCCAAATGCGTTTGGACGATCATTACTGAATACCTTGCCTTGGAAGGCCAATCCCAATTCAAGATACCAGTCATCATCATCCCAACGATGTGAAAATCTTCGGTCTTCAATCACCGTCTTCATCTTCGACTCTTGATCGTCGTGATGATTATTCAGAATGGGTTAAACTTGATCTTTCTGAATAACTCACGTATTTTGGGATAAAAACAAATATTGGAAAATCACACATTTCGTCACATTCCAACTCATAATATTCTTTTAATAAGATATTCATTTTAAAAGATTCTCAATAATTTTATCAAAGATAAACACTGAAAATAAAATCTATAAATCAATTTCCGAAATATGGAATTTCACAGAAATCAAATCAATACATAATCGATATAGATTTCTGTATCGGACTAATAATATACATGGAATAACGGCAATGCCTCTTAAATTCCATATATAATATCGATCTTCTTTTACAGAAGCCCATCTCGATTATTACCCATCGAATTTCCACTTAATTCCAATTTAATAAATTAAATTGAAAAACTTGATTTTAGAAAATCCCCTTTTTAAGTCTACAAAATAGATTCATAAGTTCCAAATAATAATTTCAATGTAAATTGGATTAAAGGACAAATGTCGTTTAAAATATCGTCCATGGTAAATCCACTTCACATCTCAATTTATTTCATATCACAAAATATAATTGCAAATGTTAGTAATCTTCTAAAACCATATTTTAAAATAATCATAAAAAATATTCTTTATATAAGACTCTAAGTGAGAAGTATTCTTTATAATGCAAAACTTTATCTTTTACAAATATTCTTTGTTTTAACATATACATGGTTAAAACTATATTTTAGGAAAATTTATATACTTTATATAAAAAGGATTTCTAATGTAAAAATATTCTTATTTAAAAGAACACCTGAATCGAAATGCGACTCAAACATTTGCCATATAATTTGGATTATATGGATTTCACACACATCATATATATGATAATAACAGTAAAACCATTAAATCATCCATCTACATCCAAAGTGTATATATGGATTTCACATCATATAATTTGGAGTATATGGATTTCACACACATCATATATATATATATATATATATGTTTGGCAATTCTAATGAGGCAAAATGATAAATATTTTGATTTATATCTTGACAAGTATATATATCTTGCCAAACATATATATATATATATATATCTTTATATAAATTGCTTCAACTAATTCATATTGACAAAAATGAATATTTCTGACAAAATGTAAAATTTGGTTTAACTAGTATAAATTGACTATAATGAATAATTATTTTTAACTAATGTAAATTAACAAAAATGAAAGATTGGCTTTAACTAATATAAATTTACAAAAATGAATAATTTGTGTTTCAAATCTAATAAACATGCCAATGCTATATTTTGTTTTATTCTTTTAATTTAGACAAATGAGTGTTTTTGTCTATTCTACTTTAATGATAAAAATGTGAATGTTTAGTTATTAAAATGTAACTTTTACATTCTATCCTTTATTTCAAACAATCTTTATTCATATCAAAATTATAAATCAAGAATATAATTTTCAATCTGATGGTTTGTTTGCATTAATGAATTGCAAACAAAGATGAACTTTATTTTAAGGTTTTATTTGCAACAAGGAATGCAGATAACCAATGTGACTTTTATTTCATTCAAAGTATATTTGTGTGCATGTAAAAAGAACCTCATTTACAAAGTGTATTTACATTATTGAATGTAAATAAAAGAAACAAATTTTATTTAAATGAGCATTTACATTTGTGAAAGCAAATGAAGAATAGTTTTGTTTATAAATTTTATTTACATTAGTGAATGTAAATAAGAGAACAAAATTTATTTTCAAAGTATAATTTAAACAAATTCTGTTAAATGTATAAAAGTGTGTACATAGGGGTTGGTAATTGTAGATAAGGAAAGTAGACTATAGTTTCATTGAATATTTACATTGATAAATGCAAATGAAAGAATAAACCTTAATTTTCAATGCATATATATTGATAAATGCAAACAAAGAAATAAACTTTATTTTCAATATATGTTTGTATTTGCATTGGTGAATGCAAATGAATAATTTGTTTTCAATACATATTTGCGTTGGTAAATGCAAATAAAAGAACAATTTCTATTTACTGTATATATTTGCATGGCTGAATGTAAATAGAAGAACAAATTTTATTTTCAAAACATGTTTACATTTCCGAATGCAAATAAAAGAAAAAAACTTTATTTCCAATATGTGTTTGCATTTGTGAATGCAAATAAGAGAATAAATTTTATATTTAATGTTTATTTACATTAGTAAATGCAAATTAAAGAATAAACTTGAGTTTCAATGTATGTTTACATTTGAAAATGCAAATAAAAGGACAATTTTTATTTCAAAGTATATTTTCATTTGAAAATGCAAATAAAAGAACAATTTCTATTTCCAAAGAATATTTGCATTGTGAGATGCAAATGAAAAGTGAACTTTTAATCTTTATATTTATTTGTATTATAGAATGCAAATAAAAAAAATGTACTTTCATTTCCAACATTTTATTTACATGGTGGAATGCAAATAAAATAAGTAAAACTTATATTTCTATGTAATATTTGCATTGTAAATGCAAATTAAAGGAATGATTTTATTTCTAAGTATATATTTGTGTTGAAACAAAAACAAAAAGAATGACTTTATTTGCTATGCATATATTTGTGTTAAGAACCCAATAGAAGGAATAGCTTTATTTACTATGTAATATTTGTGTTGTAGCATGTATATAAAAAGAAGGACTTTATTTCCAAGTTTGTTTTTGTGTGAAGAACACAAATAAAAAAGGTGACTCATTTCTATGTGTATTTTTGTGTTGAAAACACAAATAAAAAGATAGTTCATTTTTCTCTATGTTCATATTTGTGTTAAGAACACAAATAAAAAGGATGATTCATTTTTCTGTGTGTATATTGTGTTAAGAACACAAAATAAAAAGGATGATTCATTTCTATGCTAATATTTGTGTTCCATTCTATTTTAACCATGGATTTTCATTTACATATAAACTGCAAATAAAAATATAATTTCTAAAAATGGATTTTTTTAATTACATTTAAAATGCAAAACAAAATTGTAGTTTTCTAAACACTTACCCTTTTATTTACATATAAACCGTAAACAAGATGTAATTCTTTAAAATGGGTTTTTATTAACATATGAAATAATAATACAAATATAATTCTAAAATATGAAACCTTATTTACATACCGAAATATAACAAAATAGGTTTCTCAAATATGTCTTTTTTATTTACACATAAAATGTAAATAAAAGTATGTTATTCAAATATGGTTTTTACTTACAAATAAAATGTAAACAAAAAATGTGTTTATCAGTCATGTCTTTTATTGACACATAAATTGTAAATAAAAAAAATGAATTCAAGATGTGCTCTTTAATTTACAAACAGCATGTGAATAAATATTATATATGTCCTTTTATTTAACCATAAAAGGTAAATATAAACATGTTAACCAATTTTTATTTTATTATCTACAATTTTATACAGATCTAAATTTACAATCACAGATCTATACAATACAACGCAATATAGTTCAATATAATCCATCAGAACAACCAGCACAATACATCACAACGCAGATCTGATTAAATAACATACAGACTATTATTTAACAAAATAAAATAATTATTTAAATTAATTAGACTGTAAAAATCAGAGATTCTCACATTGATTTTTGCTGAAAATTTGACTGTCTTGGAATCAGCTCTGGTCTGCACCATCGCGAAGATCTCGGAAAGACGAGTCCAACGCAACTGACGGTTCGTCAATCGGACCTCGTATGAGAGAGTTATTGATTTTTAAAGATTGTATAAATTAAATATTAAATAAATTAAATTAATAAAATATTATTATACCCTCTTCTTCCCAACGTGGAGTTCGGTCGTTATCTGTACATTTGTGTGAACCCATCCTTGCCGTCCTCTCTCCTCCTGCGCGCGCCAAACGAGACCGCCAGAGGCCGATCCAATTACCCCATGTCGTAGCCGCCAGCGTCGCCGACCTATGCCACCCCTTACCATCGAGCTCGGCCCTTCCCCCTGTCTCGAAACGTGTGCCAAAACAGCCGCCTTCTCGGTGGAAATTGAAGCCCCCCGCTCCACTAAATCTGGTCATCCCCGTACGGATTCGAAGCTCTCTGAAAACTCTTCGATTTGGTATAAAGTATGCTAATTTTCATTGAACGGATCAAAAGTTATTAACGATTGAAGTTTGGTATAATTTCAGCCATCGAACAGAAAGAACGGCGGCGGCCATAGCTAGGGTTTTCGGAATTTAATATTATTTTAATATTTAATCTCGGTTTACGTGTTTTGAAGGTGGATTTCCGGACTTTCTCTGATTTTGGCCTGCTTTCTGTCATTCTTAAGGTTTTGACACCTTCTGAACGCAATGGGATAGGTCCCGTGGCCCAATTCCGAAATATGTACGATTTTTATTTAAAATTGCATTAAAAATTAATTAATTAAATATTGACCGTACATTAAAATATGCCGGGGCCACATACGGCCTAAGAAAATTCTAAAAAAATTATTTTTAGCTTTCTTATGACGATACGAATCCAACAAAATTATTTTTGTCGAATTCTGAGACTGTTTGAAAAATGGCTATTTTTAGGGCGTTTAAATTTAACTAAAATAGTCAAAACACATTTTCTTTCGCCACGCTCACATATTAATTCAAAAAATTCTGAAAATTGAAATCTAGCAATAATTTGACATTCCTGTTCCAACAAATGTGGTTTCGTCGGAAACGGAGGTCGTTTGAAAAATGACTATTTTCAAGGCCAATATATTTAATATTAAAAATACATTTTTAAACAAATAAATTCTGAAACTCAAAATATATAAGTGTTTACTGTTTTTCAATGCAGAAACGTCATTCTGAACTCATTGGAAGTGGTTTCGAGTCGAAATTCCTTCATATGTGAAAAGTAGCCTTTTGGGCCATATATATTATATATATAAATTCTACAACGACCTTTCTAAAAATTGAATTGGCCATAACTTTTGATTTCCACTATGAAATTTCAATTTTTCAGATTCGTTAGAAAGTTATGGTTAAATAGATTTAAATATTTCTGGTTTCACTCAATTCTGATTTATTTTGAACCCTGTACATTCGGTTAAAGTTTAAAATCAAATTTTAAAACTACCGCTCCATTTCTAACTCCATTTATGTTTAAAATTAAATTTATTCGTTTTAGCTTCGATAAAAATAAATTCTAGCCATTATTATTAATAATAAATTATATTATAACCTCAAAGTTCATTAAAATTTTCCAAAATAATTTTTTTAAATTGGTTCAGAATTTGCGGGTTGTTACAATCTCCCCCACTTAAAATCTTTTCGTCCTCGAAAAGGAAATGAAGCTAAAGTTGTTTATTTAACCAATTTAATTAATTTTCATTCTTTAATTGTTTAATCATTTTATTAGTTGAACTCATATTCACCCAACACAATCATCAATCAATTAGTTGATTAAATTTTCAAAAATATATAACTTTTATATATTCAAAAATCATATTTTCTAAAATTGAATTATATAAATAATAACAAGTACGTTAATTATAGATTTTCTACTCTGACTCATTCTAGGGCATTGCTAACCCCATCTCTAATGAGTATTCTCATTCTAGGATACTACTGATCCTATCTCTAATGAGTATTCCTATTGGATATTACTAATCCAACCTCCGATGAGTCTTCTGTTTAGTTCTAATGAATTGTACCCCAAAGATTTGAGCTAACCTAAGCTCTGATACCAGCTGAAATGACCAGGATTTCGCCCAACCTCAATCGATCGCAAGATCGATCAAGACCATACAAAACACGCGTACGTTAACTTTGGGCATACAACACATCAGAACAACAACACAAACTTTTATAATATCAATAATAAATGTTACATCAGAGTACATAATATATCAGAGTACATCAATAAATAATACAACGGAAGATACATTTACAATAAATTAAATATATTGCAGCGGAACTAATCTCAGCGGAAGGCCATCAATATTCTGGACCTAGCTTCAGACTTCAATCCAGAATCCTGCTTAACTATATCTACAAAAAGCTACTCGACTGCCCGTGTGGAAAGAGGGCACCTAAGTTTGCAAAGTGAAACAAACTACAGGTTAGTCGTGGGACTGGTGGGAGAATTCTATACTTAACTTATCTAATAAGTAGGCTAATCACAGGACCATGCCGCTAACGCGGAACGGGTTTACTCCATTGGATTTGCCAGTGCAAAAATAAAGTAAATCGTCAAATAACGTAATGCTTTTTAGAAAAATGAAACCATTATAAGACCCAGGTCCCATCACACAATGCAACGCACACCAGAGGATAGGGGTTTACCTTATAATGATCAAAAGATGCTAAATAAGTAAAAACGATATTATTATTAGTGTGTATATATATATCTAAAACATTTCAATATAAATGTATTAATTTTAGACGGCATAGTACCCTATCCTACTATGTCGCCATATATAAGTTTACAATCAAAACTGTGATGTCGTATTGGAAATTGGTTTTCTGTCATGAAGTCGAGGCTAGGGATCGTCCTCTTCCGATTCGAGACACTCTAGCAAATGCCTCAGGATCACACCTATGGGAAACCCTTGGATCTTCAGGGCCGGTCCCCACATAACGGTAGTGGATTAATTATGCTTGAACACACGTTTCCCAGTTCCAATGAACCTATAGTATGACCACTTCCGGCCTATAAAAACCAAAGGTACCTCAATCCAAAATCCATATAAGTAAAATGTCGGGCCGTGTTAAAACCCAAACACCACTAGCTAGAAATTAGCGTGTGCACTCCCTGCAGTCCTAATCCCGTTTTTGACTCATACCGGGGTGTGAGGCTCATGAAGTCACGATATACACAAAGCTATGCCTAAGGAGACTGTGCTTTGATCATCAACCATAAGGCTTGCTTTTCAACAAAGCCTTGATCATTTGCATCTTAGCATGTCACATTGTCAGACCCTACCATATTATTGATCATCTACCAATATATATATAACCTCTAAGCTCATACGTCTTAGAGAAGGGTGATTAGTAAAGAATAAATTCTTCACCACCAAACAGAAATATATAATCAGTAGCGTTCAACAAATACAACAGGAAGGAATACAATGTCAGACACACAATCCATTTACAAGTCCGCTCTGGGTCTGAGCGAAACAACGTGTCCGTCGATCTCCAAATGCGTTTGGACGATCATTACTGAATACATTGCCTTGGAAGGCCAATCCCAATTCAAGATACCAGTCATCATCATCCCAACGATGTGAAAATCTTCGGTCTTCAATCACCGTCTTCATCTTCGACTCTTGATCGTCGTGATGATTATTCAGAATGGGTTAAACCTGGTCTTTCTGAATAACTCGCGTATTTTGTGATAAAAACAAATATTGGAAAATCACACATTTCGTCACATTCCGACTCATAATATTCTTTTAATAAGATATTCGTTTTAAAAGATTCTCATTAATTTTATCAAAGATAAACACTGAAAATAAAATCTATAAATCAATTTTCGAAATATGGAATTTCACAGAAATCAAATCAATACATAATCAATATAGATTTCTGTATCGGACTAATAATATATGTGGAATAACGGCAAAGCCTCTTAAATTCCATATATAATATCGGTCTTCTTTTACAGAAGCCCATCTCGATTATTACCCATTGAATTTCCACTTAATTCCAATTTAATAAATTAAATTGAAAAACTTGATTTTAGAAAATCCCCTTCTTAAATCTACAAAATAGATTCATAAGTTCCAAATAATAATTTCAATGTAAATTGGATTAAAGGACAAATGTCGTTTAAAACATCATCCACAGTAAATCCACTTCACATCTCAATTTATTTCATATCACAGAATATAATTGCAAATGCTAGTAATCTTCTAAAAACATATATTAAAATAATCATAAAAAATATTCTTTGTATAAGATTCTAAGTGAGAAGTATTCTTTATATTGCAAATCTTTATCTTTTACAAATATTCTTTGTTTTAACATATACTTGGTTAAAAATATATTTTAGGAAAATATATATACTTTATATAAAAAGGATTTCCAATGTAAAAATATTCTTATTTAAAAGAACACCTGAATCGAAATGCGACTCAAACATTTGCCATATAATTTGGATTATATGGATTTCACACACATCAGATATATGATAATAACAGTAAAACCATCAAATCATCCATCTACATCCAAAGTGTAATTTCCACTGTGTAAGCGTTTAAAATTAGATAATAATGCTTATCACAGCCTATCGATCTAACGATCAACAAACAATTAAATATTGGGATTAATGTATATAAACTTTCATCCCAAAACCCGTGTGGGGTTTCAACCAACAAACAAATGATAAACTAATTTGTGCACTTGGGCGATGTGTGAAAATTATCGTCCCAATCACATACACAAGTCGGGTAACTTGTGAATGGGAGTGTAATACACAATACATATAATGATGACTAGAAAATATCTCCACTGCAATGGATGAATAAGAATAATAACTTTGTCCCTATTGACAATTTCTATTTTTGCTAATTTAGACTCTAAACAAAAATGGTTATTTTGTTTTGGCAATTCTAATGAGGCAAAATGATAAATATTTTGATTTAACTAACCTATCTTGACAAGTATATGTATCTTGCCAAACATATATATATATATATATATCTTTATATAAATTGCTTCAACTAATTCATATTGACAAAAATGAATATTTCTGACAAAATGTAAAATTTGGTTTAACTAGTATAAATTGACTATAATGAATAATTATTTTTAACTAATGTAAATTAACAAAAATGAATGATTGGCATTAACTAATATAAATTTACAAAAATGAATAATTTGTGTTTCAAATCTAATAAACATGCCAATGCTATATTTTGTTTTATTCTTTTAATTTAGACAAATGAGTGTTTTTGTCTATTCTACTTTAATGATAAAAATGTGAATGTTTAGTTATTAAAATGTAACTTTTAAATTCTATCCTTTATTTCAAACAATATTTATTCATATCAAAATTATAAATCAAGAATATAATTTTCAATCTGATGGTTTGTTTGCATTAATGAATTGCAAACAAAGATGAACTTTATTTTAAGGTTTTATTTGCAACAAGGAATGCAGATAACCAATGTGACTTTTATTTCATTCAAAGTATATTTGTGTGCATGTAAAAAGAACCTCATTTACAAAGTGTATTTACATTATTGAATGTAAATAAAAGAAACAAATTTTATTTAAATGAGCATTTACATTTGTGAAAGCAAACGAAGAATAGTTTTGTTAATAAATTTTATTTACATTAGTGAATGTAAATAAGAGAACAAAATTTATTTTCAAATTATAATTTAAACAAATTCTGTTAAATGTATAAAAGTGTGTACATTGGGGTTAGTAATTGTAGATAAAGAAAGTAGACTATAGTTTCATTGAATATTTACATTGATAAATGCAAATGAAAGAATAAACCTTAATTTTCAATGCATATATATTGATAAATGCAAACAAAGAAATAAACTTTATTTTCAATATATGTTTGTATTTGCATTTGTGAATGCAAATGAATAATTTTCAATATATATTTGCATTGGTAAATGCAAATAAAAGAACAATTTCTATTTACTGTATATATTTGCATGGCTGAATGTAAATAGAAGAACAAACTTTATTTTCAAAACATGTTTACATTTGCGAATGCAAATAAAAGAACAAAACTTTATTTCCAATATGTGTTTGCATTTGTGAATGCAAATAAAAGAATAAATTTTATTTTTAATGTTTATTTACATTAGTAAATGCAAATAAAAGAATAAACTTGAGTTTCAATGTATATTTACATTTGAAAATGCAAATAAAAGGACAATTTTTATTTCAAAGTATATTTGCATTTGAAAATGCAAATTAAAGAACAATTTCTATTTTCAAAGAATATTTGCATTGTGAGATGCAAATGAAAAGTGAACTTTTAATCTCTATATTTATTTGTATTGTAGAATGCAAATAAAAAAATGTACTTTCATTTCCAACATTTTATTTACATGGTGGAATGCAAATAAAAAAAAGTAAAACTTATATTTCTATGTAATATTTGCATTGTAAATGCAAATAAAAGAAATAATTTTATTTCTAAGTATATATTTGTGTTGAAACACAAACAAAAAGAATGACTTTATTTGCTATGCATATATTTGTGTTAAGAACACAATAGAAGGAATAACATTATTTACTTTGTAATATTTGTGTTGTAGCATGTATATAAAAAGATGGACTTTATTTCCAGGTTTGTTTTTGTGTAAAGAACACAAATAAAAAGGGTGACTCATTTCTATGTGTATTTTTGTGTTGAAAACACAAATAAAAAGATAGTTCATTTTTCTCTATGTTCATATTTGTGTTAAGAACACAAATAAAAAGGATGATTCATTTTTCTGTGTGTATATTGTGTTAAGAACACAAAATAAAAAGGATGATTCATTTCTATGCTAATATTTGGGTGCCATTCTATTTTAACCATGGATTTTCATTTACATATAAACTGCAAATAAAAATATAATTTCTAAAAATGGATTTTTTTTTATTTACATGTAAAATGTAAACAAAAATGTAGTTTTCTAAACACTTACCCTTTTATTTACATATAAACCGTAAACAAGATGTAATTCTTTAAAATGGGTTTTTATTAACATATGAAATGTTAATAAAAATATAATTCTTAAATATGAAACCTTATTTACATACAGAAATGTAACAAAATAGGTTTCTCAAATATGTCTTTTTATTTACACATAAAATTTAAATAAAAGTATGTTATTCAAATATGGTTTTTATTTACAAATAAAATGTAAACAAAAAATGTGTTTATCAATCATGTCTTTTATTTACACATAAATTGTAAATAAATTACAAAAAATTGAATTCAAGATGTGCTCTTTAATTTACAAATAACATTTTAATAAATATGTGTTTACTATATATGTCCTTTTATTTAACCATAAAAGGTAAATATAAATATGTTAACCAATTTTTATTTTATTATCTACAAATTTATACAGATCTAAATTTACAAACACAGATCTATACAATACAACGCAATATAGTTCAATATAATCCATCAGAACAACCAGCACAATACATCACAACGCAGATCTGATTAAATAACATACAGATAATTATTTAACAAAATAAAATAATTATTTAAATTAATTAGATTGTAAAAATCAGAAATTCTCACATTGATTTTTGCTGAAAATTTGACTGTCTCGGAATCATCTCTGGTCTGCGCCATCGCGAAGATCTCAGAAAGACGAGTCCAACGCAACTGACGGTTCGTCAATCGGACCTCGTATGAGAGAGTTATTGATTTTTAAAGATTGTATAAATTAAATATTAAATAAATTAAATTAATAAAATATTATTATACCCTCTTCTTCCCAACGTGGAGTTCGGCCGTTATCTGTAGATTTGTGTGAACCCATCCTTGCCGTCCTCTCTCCTCGTGCGCACGCCAAACGAGACCGCCAGAGGTCGATCCAACTACCCCACGCCGTAGCCGCCAGCGTCGCCGACCTATGCCACCCCTCACCATCGAGCTATGCCCTTCCCCCTGTCTCGAAACGCGTGCCAAAACCGTCGCCTTCTCGGTGGAAATTGAAGCCCCCCGCTCCACTAAATCCGATCATTCCCATACAGATTCGAAGCTCTCTGAAAACTCTTCGATTTGTTATAAAGTATGCTAATTTTCATTGAATGGATCAAAAGTTATTAACGATTGAAGTTTGGTATAATTTCATCCATCGAACAGAAAGAACGGCGGCAGCCATTGCTAGGGTTTTCGGAATTTAATATTATTTTAATATTTAATCTCGGTTTACGTGTTTTAAAGGTGGATTTCCGGACTTTCTCTGATTTGGGCCTGCTTACTGTCGTTCTTAAGGTTTTGACACCTTCTGAACGCAATGGGATAGGTCCCGTGGCCCAATTCCGAAATATGTATGATTTTTATTTAAAATTGCATTAAAAATTAATTAATTAAATATTGACCGTACATTAAAATATGCCGGGGCCACATACGACCTCAGAAAATTCTAAAAAAAATATTTTTAGCTTTCTTATGACGATACGAATCCAACAAAATTATTTTTGTCAAATTCTGAGACTGTTTGAAAAATGGCTATTTTTAAGGCATTTAAATTTAGTGAATATTAGGCTCACGTCCCTATTTTGAAACTTAATTAGGCTCACATCCGGTCATAAACTTAATATAAATTAGGTCCCTGTTTTCAAAACTTATAAAATAATAATTAAAAAAAATAAAAAAAATTCGTAAATTAGTAATAAAATAAATTATGCATTATAAAAAAAATTCAGTTCAAAAAACAACAAAAATAAAGTCAGAAAGAAGAAAACAGCAAAAAAACAGAAAAAACTGCAGTTAAATGCATAATATTATGCACCTTTTTGACTTTTTTGCATGCATATATGCAATTAACTGCAGTTCTTCCAACGGATAGATTTAACTTAATATTTCAGTTCATTTTTATTTGCATCCAAATGTGCGAATTTCTCAAAAAAATGCACACATGTGTGCAACATTTTTATAGGATAAAAGTAGGGACCTAATTTATATATATAAAAAAAGATTTGAAAAATTTAAACCCGCCCCTTATTTTATTACTTCCGCCTTTTTTTAATTTTTTTTAAAAAAGTACGTTCCTTCATAAAAAAAAATTCTAAAATATGGAAATAATTTCAGGATTCTACGGAAATAAAAAAAAATAGTTGCATACATTTATGCAATTATTACTGATAATTGCATATATGTATGCAACTTTTCCGTAAGCTGTGTTCGGTTTGAAAATTTGAAACTAAACCTGCACAAATGTGTGCAAATATTGGGTATATTTGCACACATGTAAGCATATTTTTGTATAAATAAAAATCAACGAAGATGTATGTAGTGAAAAATATGCACGGATGTATGCAGGAAAATGATATATGTGCAAACTATTATGCATTTAATTGGAAATTTCGTTTTTTTTTTCTGTTTTTTTGATTTTTGACGCCTTATTTGATGGTTTTTTGTTCTGAATTTTTTAGTCTTTACATGTTTTATTTAAATACGAATTTACGTGATTTTTTTATATTTTTTTATGACTTTATAAAAAATAGGGACCTAACTTACAATAAGTTTATGACCGGGTTTTTTTTATATTTTGAAACTTAATAGGGACCTCTAAAAAACGCACCCTTAAATTTAACTAAAATAGTCAAAACACAATTTCTTTCGCCACGCTCACATATTAATTCGAAAAATTCTGAAAATTGAAATCTAGCAATAATTTGACATTCCAGTTCCAACAAAAGTGGTTTCGTAGGAAACGGAGGTCGTTTGAAAAATGACTATTTTCCAGGCCAATATGTTTAATATTAAAAATACATTTTTAAACAAATAAATTCCAAAACTCAAAATATATAAGTGTTTACTGTTTTTCAATGCAGAAACGTCATTCCGAACTCAATGGAAGTTGTTTCGAGTCGAAATTCCTTCATATGTGAAAAGTAGCCTTTTGGGCCATATATATTATATATATAAATTCTACAGCGACCTTTCTAAAAATTGAATTGGCCATAACTTTTGATTTCCACTATGAAATTTCAATTTTTCAGATTTGTTAGAAAGATATGGTTAAATAGATTTAAATATTTCTGGTTTCACTCAATTCTGATTTATTTTGAATCCTGTACATTTAGTTAAAGTTTAAAATCAAATTTTAAAACTACCGCGCCATTTCTTACTCCATTTATGTTTAAAATTAAATTTATTCGTTTTAACTTTGATAAAAATAAATTCTAGCCAGTATTATTAATAATAAATTATATTATAACCTCAAAGTTCATTAAAAAAATTCAAAATAAAAATTTTAAATTGGTTCAGAATTTGCGGGTTGTTACATCAATAGTCGTCCATTCGATGCGAAGATTGCTGGTCTTCAACCACCATCTTCATATTTTCAACTTCTAATCGTCGATCAATTATTTGAAATGAGAATTAACTCGGCCTTTTCAAATTATTCACGAATATATATAATTCAAATCAATTCTTTCATTCCATATCGTTTATAGTATTTTATAATGATTTATCGCTATTTTTATTTATATAAAAATAGCTTCTTTTAATTAAACGACGCTTTAGATCATTACGCGGCCCTGGTGCTGTTATTGTTAAAAATTTGAATTACACATTTCTCAAAATATAACTGTTGGATCTTATCAAATTTTATATCGTTGGAAAGATCTTTCCAAAGCGAACCCAACGGTTCCAGTTTTGGAAAAATCGGACGGTCGGATCTCTCAGTATAATCGTTTAAAGTTACAATTCCAAATCACGAACTACTGCGCGCGATTCGTTTTATTTTAATATATATATATATATATATATATATATTTATACATATATAATTCACTTGACAATTTCAAATTATTTATTCTTTAAATACTTTTGTACACTACATACACATGTTAAAAAGAATATTTTTATCTAACAAAAATATTTTTTTACACATGGTTCATTTTCTATCTTTGATAACATGTCAAAGATTAATGTTTTGATCTAACAAAACATATTTAATAAAATATATTTTCTAACTTTGAATCTTTTTAATGACTCATTCTTACATTAAAAATTTGAATTTTTAATGTTGAAATATTTTTATCAAAACCTGAATCTTTTTAATGATTCACTCTTACATTAAAAATATAATTTTTAATGTAAACAAATTTTCAAACTATGAATCCGTTTTTTATGATTAATCTTTTACATTAAAATTGTAATTTTAATGTTAGCTAACTTTATCAAACTATGAATCCTTTTTTTAATGATTCATCTTTTACATTAAAAATGTAATTTTTAATGTTAACTAATTTTATCAAACGGTGAATCCTTTTTAACGATTCATCCTTTACATAAAAAATGTAATTTTTAATGTTAACTAATTTTATCAAATTATGAATCCTTTTTAATGATTCATCTTTTACATTAAAAATGTAATTTTTAATGTTAACTAATTTTATCAAACTATGAATCCTTTTTAATGATTCATCTTTTACATTAAAAATGTAATTTTTATTATTAACTAATTTTATTAAACTATGAATCCTTTTTAATGATTCATCTTTTATTAAACTATGAATCCTTTTTAATGATTCATATTTTACATTAAAAATGTAATTTTTAATGTTAACTAATTTTATCAAACTATGAATCCTTTTTAATGATTCATCTTTTGCATTAAAAATGTAATTTTTAATGTTAATTAATTTTATCAAACTATGAATCCTTTTTAATGATTCATCTTTTACATTAAAAATTTAATTTTTAATATTAACAAACTATGAATCCTTTTTAATGATTCATCTTTTACATTAAAAATGTAATTTTAATGTTAACAAATTTTCATTTCATATAATGATCATTTTTCCATATTTCTATAAACACAATAGAAATGAAATATTTATTGTTAATATATTTTTATTTTCTACTATGATCATATTTCATATTTTATATATACAATGAAAATGTACTTTTTATTGTTCAAACAATTCTATTTTGAAATATGAACTTTTTACATATTTTGCACATAAAATAAAAACGTGATTTTTATTGTTAACATATTTTTAGTTCAAGCAATGATCATTTTACTTATTTTCTACGTTCAATAAAAATTTATATTTTTATTGTTTAACCTTTTTATTTCAAACAATGAATATTTTTCATTATTTATACTTTCAATAAAAATGTAAATTTTTATTGTTTAGACAATTTTCATTTCGTATCTGTATATTTTATAGCACATGAATATTTCAGTAAATTTTGGCATTATAACGACAGGGTAATTAAAACCGGCACTGACCCATGTATGGCTTCTCTGCTATCCTAGGCCTCGCGACGATACAAGGGCCTTACTTTCATAATATAATTTCTTTTCACGACACAATTCATTTTGACAACACTGTGAAATTACCACAAACACAACAATTTCATTTCAACCAAATCAATCACACACAATCGCAATCAATTTCACACCATAATACAAACAAGTCGTCCATGGTCTGTAGACGATTGTATCGGGAGCTACTAAACTCCATCTGCAACCTAATGTAATTTTATTCGTTTATTTCTAAATTCAGAAATCTCACATTGGTTTTTATTCCTTCTAAAATTGTAGAAAGCTTCATAAATTCTCTGGTCTCTTCTAGAATATAGAAGACATCACCACGAGTACAATGGTTCCTGTTTCATCGAATTTCGTTATCGTATGTAAAAGATACGATTTTTACAATGTTATTAACATTATTGTTAATTAATATAATAATTAATTTTAAAAAGAATAACCTTCTTCCTCCCAAATCAACTGGCCGACGTTCAACTTCGAGTTTTCAAACTACGTTTTTGTTTTGCGCAAAATCTGAGACACTGGAGCTCGATCTGGAGTCACCCCCTTATGTGCCTCCGTGAGGCCTACCTACGCCACCAACGCCCGTCAAATCGAAGACCCCTGCTCCTCCTATCCATGATCTAACGACACCCCTTACAGCAAGTGATTCGAGCAAAATAGAGAACTTTAGACAAGCTCCGTTATATGGATGTAAAGAGCCCAAGATTCTCTCCAAAATTCCCTCAAGAACCGTTCAAATTCATTACGTGGATTGGAAGTTAATGGGGAGGGAAGTTCAGAGCTTTTTTGTGCGTTGAACAGTATGGGGGCAGCGGCTATACGATGAGGAGGATAGGTTTTTGTTTTTTTATTTATATTTTTAATTTTTAATTCCTTTAATTTCAAAGAAAGCCCGTTAATCCATATGAACTCCTAATCAAGCCCAACGACTATCACCTCTAGCTAAATACCCCCATTCCGGACACAACGGAATATGTTTCATCATCCTATTTGGCCGTTTTAGCCTGTTTTCCTTTACTTTAAAATATAAAATATTTAATTATTAAATTTGATCATACATTTTAATTTACTATTAGCCCACTTTGTGAACTGGGCAACACAAAGTCATGATGTGAAATATTGAAGAGCTTGAAAAACACTGAAGTGAGTCGGATCGGAGCAATGTAGTGGTTCGGATTGGATAAAGTCTGCTGTTCGGATCGGTGAACTATTGTTGTTGGAATCAGAGAGGCACGTCTGTTCGGATTGGAGAGCAACCTATTTCCAGCTGGAGCGAAGAGCAACAGATCTGAGCGGTGCGGAGTAAAAACAGGAATTAGTCCTAAGTCAATCCGGGTCGGATCGGGTACTCCGATCCGAACCCCTTGTGCATACCCTTCCGACCCGAGCCTGTCTTCCACGTCACTCTCCTGCATGAGCGCCTGGTTATTCGGAGCGGCTATGACCAGTTCCTACCCACAACGTCCACTACTCTGATGCGTTGTCAACATAGAAATCCATCCGAACCCGAGGCTGATGGGATGGATGACACGTGGCTCCGATCCGGATCGGGTTCTGAGCAAATTCTCACCTATAAATACCCCGTCTGGAGACAAAGAAATGGATCTTTTTTTCTGGCACTTTGAGAGTTCAACCACCTTCATAACCCGAATTCTATCACTCTCGGAAAATCCAAATCTTCTTTCATTATGTGTTTTTAGACAATTGAGTGATTGTAAGTGAGTTGTGAGAGAAATCAAGTGAATATTTCATTGTATTTGCAACTAAATCATTGAAAATAGTGAAAGACAAGTGGACGTAGGCATTTCTTCACCGAACCACTATAAATCCTGTGTGTTCATTTTTATTTTTGATCTCATTTCATTCTGCTTTTAAATGATTTGGGTGTTAGAACCACTTTTTGGTCTAACATTTTGGTGCTTTCACTGAGAACTCATCTGAATTCTTTGTTTTTCGGGATTATCGTTCTACTTTTTGGACCGTTGAGTTCAACGAAGTTAATCCTCAAGTTTCGACGCTCTTGGATATTTGTTGAAGTGATTGTTGAAGAACCATGGCCAAAGGAAAAGGCAAAGAAGTTCAATCTGGTCGAGGAAATGGAGCTGGCGAAGATCAGCGAAATGCGGTTGTGACAAGGTCTCGTGGGCAGAGCTCAGCAGCAGGACGAACCGATGCAGGAAACCCGAACCGCCTTTAGGGGGAGAGCTCCGATCCGATCCGAGTAGGAGATTCTAAAGCAGTGCATTCCCCCAACCTGAACCGACCCGAGCAGCTTGCCATGTACCGACCCGACCAGGCTCCCCAGCTCCGAACCGACCTGATCTCCCATCTCCGATCCGATCTGACACTTGGTGATGTTGGAACTTCTACTCGAGTCCCTACGAATGCTCCGATTCCAGCCACCAGGGTCAATGATCAGGTCAATCCATCTGCGCCCATTACTCAAGGAGATTTCTCGTGCCTACTTGACATGCTTGAGAGTACTAGGGAGGCTATGAAAATCCACGAACGCACCAACCTCATGATGCATGAAAATATGAGACTCATGAATAGGGAAATTAGCGAACTCCGAAGACAGAAAACCCCTTCCCCGGTTCGTCACACACCAGTGGATCAGTCTTCTTCTTCCGAGGAAGAGCGGCCCCGTGAACGAAGGCCGCTCGAACGACCTCAGAATTTGGAGCAGCTGACATTCGGATCTTTGGGGTCTCGCGAGGATATTGCAAGAGCACTAGGAAACAATGGTCCTACTCAGGGGCAAAGGCTCCAGTCCCCTCCTCCCGAGATCAACCGGGAGCGTAGGGAGTGGAATAGAGGAGAAGCAGCTCAAAGAAGAAGGGCATCTCCTGAATGGGAGCCTAGAAGGAACCCGGATACCAGGGCCAGGGAACCTGAACGGCCCCTAACTAATGCTGATGTACAGGCAATGGTGCGCCAAATTATGTCCGAGAGCCGGAACTATACCAATGAAGACTATGGCATTGAGCAAAGCCATACTCCTTTCACTGACGACATCCTCGACTTTCAGTTTCCCCGGCGTTTTAACCTGCCCCATATGGGCAAGTACAATGGGAGAACTGATCCAGGACAGCATTTGATGCGATACTCGTGGCTCATGAATGCTGCCGCTGCTCCAGATGCAGTGAAGTGTAAGGCATTCCCGATCTATTTAGAGGATGTGGCGCTGTTATGGTTTACCCGACTTCCCCCTCGTTCGGTGTCGAATTATAAGGAATTGAGCGAACGTTTTATGAATCAGTTTCGACTCCATACCCGAAAGTCCATAAGTGTTATTGAATTATCCAGAATTAAGCAGGCGCCAGGAGAGTCTTTGAGGTCATATCTTGACCGTTTTAACTTAGCTGTGACTGAAGTTAGTGACCCGCATGAGCCCACCATTCTGATGGCATTAAAGGAAGGAGTCGATCCTAAATCTGAGTTTGGAGATTACCTTTCTGGGAAGACACCCTCCACAAGAGAGATATTCTATGAAAAAGCCGATATTTATTTAAGACGAGAGGATGCCAGGGCAAACTGAAAGAGAAAGTCTGAAGCGGCTTCAAAGGAAAATGTTCAAAGTAATGTCGCCGTAAAGCAGTCTGGGGAAAGTTCCGGAAAAGTTGAAGTAAATGTGGGAAACAAGGGTGGAAACAACAATTCTGGAAACGGGGGCAACAACAATAACCGTAATACGAACGGTAACAGAAGAAATAGAAATAGGGGAAGTGATCCTAACAAAAGACCCCGATTCCAGACCTATGAGAATTATACACTGTTGAACGACACCCTGGAGAATATTTACCTGGATACGTACAACGTTTTGCAGTATAAAAGACCGCCACCACGTGACTCGACAGAGAAAGAAATGGCAACTGGGAAGTTTTGTTTGTTTCATGGAACTCATGGGCATTCAACCAATGAATGTCGGCATTTGAGAGATGTGATTGAGAAGCTGCTGCGTGAAGGGAAACTGGATGAATATAAGATTGCCCCGAGGGACAGGGGGCAAGGAGAGCAGGCTCCAAAACAGATTGAACCTGCTCCCAAGCCTACAGCACAGCAGAAAGGCAAGGGAATTGTTATCAACTCCATAGTGGGTGCACCTCACCCAGCAATCCGTAGCTTTAGAGCAATGGATCAATATGTAAACGCTGCCAAGCACATAGATATGAATGAAGGTGATGATTTGGAAGACATCGCCCCCATAAAACAACGGAAGACAATGTTTGACGACGTGGTATTCCGCAGCAGAGATAATACTGGGATCCAATCACCCACTGATGATCCGTTGGTCATTACTACCACCATCGGGCCGGCCTTGGTTCATAAGGTGTTAGTAGACAACGGAAGTTCTGTTAATATTTTATTTAAAAAGTCATTCGATCAGATGAAGCTTGAATCTGAAGATTTGAAGCCATGTGAAGGATGGATCAGAGGCTTCAACAGGGCGTCAACAGCTCCCATGGGATACATAGAATTTCCCGTGACCTTGGGGCAGGGAGAAAGCCGAAGAGTGTGGATGCTTCAGTTCGTAGTGTTGGACGTAGATTCGCCTTATAATGCATTTTTGGGAAGGCCTGCCCTCGCTGAGTTCAGAGCTTGTATCGCCCCATGGTGTTTATTGCTTAAGTTCCCAACTGAAGCCGGAACTGGAGTAATGAGAGGGGATCAAGTCTCCGGACGGGCCTGCTATGTTGCTGAATTAAAGATGTTGATGAAAGCACTTAACATCGAGAGTAAAGATGCCTCGCCTCCCCCAAGGGGGGGCTCGGCATAGCAATTAGAGAGATCGACCCCAAAGGAGTTGCCCAAAGGAACACCTGAAGACCTGGATCCCAGAAAAGACGAGGAACCAGAGATTAGAAATGCAACTCCTAATGAAACGACAGTGGAAATTCCCGTTGATGAAGTTGATCCAACAAGAGTTTTGAAGATTGGCTCTCAATTAGATCCACGTCGAGCCAAAGAACTAACGGACTTCTTGAAGGCGAACTTGGACGTGTTTGCCTGGACCCACGCTGACATGTGTGGGATATCGACATCCATTATAAGTCACAAACTAAATGTAAACCCGAAACATCCGCCTGTGAAGCAAAAGAGACGTATGCTGGGCCGAGAGAGGTCGGCTGCTCTCAAAGAGGAAGTGGAGAAGCTGAAGCAGAACGGATTTATACGAGATTCGACATATCCCAACTGGATATCGAATCCCGTCTTGGTAAAGAAGCCGAATGGAAAGTGGCGGAATTGCATTGATTTTTCAGATTTGAACAAAGCTTGCCCAAAAGATAGTTTCCCACTTCCCAGGATTGACCAGCTTGTAGATTCGACAGCAGGTCATGAACTTCTCTCTTTCATGGACGCATATTCTGGGTACAACCAAATTCCTATGCACGTACCTGATCAAGAACATACGAGCTTCATTACAAATTTGGGGTTATATTGTTATGTTGTAATGCCATTCGGATTAAAAAACGCCGGAGCCACTTATCAGCGCTTGGTGAACATAATGTTTTATAATCAAATAGGGAAGACTATGGAAGTTTACATAGATGATATGCTTGTCAAATCGAAACAGTCCTCCAGCCATACCCAAGACTTGGCAGAAATGTTTGGTATCCTGCGAAAGTATCGGATGAAGTTGAATCCTTTGAAATGCTCATTTGGAGTGGCATCAGGAAAGTTCCTAGGCTTCATTGTGAGCTCCCGAGGAATTGAAATCAATCCTAGCCAGATAGCAGCGATTAGAAACATTGAAGAGCCGAGGAGAATTAAAGACGTCCAAAGTCTTGCAGGGAAAGTAGCTGCGCTGAGTAGATTTATCTCTAAAGCCACGGATAAATGCGTCCCGTTTTTTGATTTGATTAAAAGGGGAAAGAAGAACTTCGAGTGGACTCCGGACTGTGTTGAGGCCTTTCGAAATTTATTGGAACTGCTAGAGAAACCGCCGATTTTGTCAAAGCCAGTGGATCACGAAGAATTGTTTGTTTACTTGGCAGTCTCGGCTCACGCCGTTAGCACAGCCCTGGTTCGAGAAGAAGACAAAGTATAAAGGCCAGTGTACTATGTAAGCAAGAAATTAGCAGCGGCAGAGCGCAACTACCCAAAGATTGAGAAACTCGCTTACAGCCTCTTAATCGCATCCCGAAAACTTCGTCACTATTTCCAAGCTCATCCAATAACCATATACATTGACCAGCCCCTAAGGCAGGTGTTGCAGAGACCCGAAGCATCGGGAAGGTTGATCAAATGGAATATAGAATTAAGTCAGTTTGATTTAAATTTTCAACCACGATGATCGATTAGGGGGCAAGCTCTGATAGACTTTATAGCAGAGTTCACCATCCCAGAGGAGGAAGTAATCAATGACAGAGTGGTTAAGTCCGAGGATGAGTTAAAGATAGATCCATGGAAACTATACACAGATGGAGCCAAGAACGACCGAAGGTCCGGAGCTGGAATCGTCTTAGTCACTCCTGAAGGACGGTCGTTATATTACGCTCTACGATTAGAATTCTCGGCGACTAACAATGACTTTGAATACGAAGCCCTGATTGCCGGGCTGAAGCTTGCTAAAGACCTCGGAATAAAAATGTTGGACATATTCTGTGACTCTAAAATCGTTGTTTGCCAAGTGTGAGAGGAATTTGTGGCTCGGGGACCTCGACTTATCGCCTACCTCGGGAAAGTGAGAGAGTTATTGAGCAACTTGGAGCGGTACAATATAACACACATCCCAAGAGCCGAAAACCAGAAAGCGGATAGGCTGGCAAAGCTGGCTAGTTCCGACAATCCAGAAGAGACTGAAATAATTCCAATTGAAACGTTGGAATCGCCATGCTTTGAGTCGATGGAAATTGAGTTCGCTTTCGAAACGGAACCGGAGAAGGAGTCGTGGATGACCCCAATTAAGAACTTCCTTAAGAATGGGACACTCCCATCAAAGAAGAGTGAGAAAAGGGCTATAGTTCGCAAGGCTACCAGATATGTCATACAAGATGATATTCTTTATAGGCAAGGATTTTCTATGCCCCTATTATGATGCATAGCACACGACGACATCAAACGTGTACTAAGAGAAGTGCACGAAGGTGAGTGTGGAGATCATACAGGAGGTCAGACTTTAGCAAAAAAGATATTGCGATATGGATACTTCTGCCCCACAATTAATAAAGATGCAGCCGATTATTCACGACGCTGCGATAAGTGCCAGAGATTCACCAAAATCCCCAGGGCACCGTCGACCCAACTCAAATCAATGGTGAGTCCTTGGCCATTTGGCACATGGGGAATTGACATCATTGAAGTTCTACCGATTGCTAAAGGAGGAGCGAAAGATGCAATAGTCGCTGTGGACTATTTTACGAAGTGGGTGGAAGCTGAGCCCTTGACCAAAATCACAGCAAGAAAGGTGATAAGTTTCGTGGTTAGAAATATTATATGCCGATTTGGGATCCCAAGGACCATTATAACTGACAACGGAACCCAGTTTGATGGTACGGAATTCAGAAATTTCTGCCAGAAGTATAAGATCGACAAGCGATACACTGCGGTTGCTTATCCGCAGTTGAACGGGCAAGTTGAGGCAATAAACAAAGTAATAAAATCCATCCTCAAGAAATGGTTAGAGCGCGCAAAGGAAAAATGGGTTAACGAGTTGCCTCTAGCTTTGTGGGCATATCGAACAACATTTAAGACGGCTACTGGTCACACCCCTTTCTCTCTCTCCTTTGGCTCAGAAGCAGTAATTCCAGTTGAGTTGGAAGTTCCTTCCCACAGGGTGACGTATTATGATCCAATGACGAATCGGGCACTTTTACTCGAGTCTCTTGATGAAATCGAAGAAAAAAGGGACGAAGCGGATTTGCATGCTGCAAGGCATCGACGTCAGATGGCACGCTATTACGACAAAAAAGTTCGCCTTAGGACTTTTGAACCAGGAGATTTGGTGTTAAAGAGAGTCTTTCCATCCCTTCCTCACCTCGGTCCAAAGTGGGAAGGACCCTTTGTCATCCAACGGAAACTTGAAAAGGGAACCTTCAAGTTAACGACCGTAGATGGCGAAGAAGTCCCTAGAGCATGGAATGCCCAACACTTGATGCGATATTTGGATTAGAAATGTTGTACTCTTTGTTATTTTTCTTATGAACTCTGTAATAAGGCACGACTTGCTTTGGGAAAATCTGATGATATGAATAAAGGACTATAAAGTGGATGTAGGCTACGACTTAGCCGAACCACTATAAAAATATCGTGTGTTATTTACTTTTATGCATTATATATACATTCATCGACTATTCTGTTGTGATTATGGAATACAAGATGGTTCAAAACCTGAAAAGGTTGAAGACAGTTTAAACATAAGAAAAAGCACAACGGCTATTTGTGCGACAAGACATAAAAGAATGAGAAAATGACATTCTTAACTCTAACTCTCCAGAGAGAGAGAGAGAGAGTATAAATGCGTCTCCGACTGAGCGATGAGAAAGAAATTCTTCCCCGTTGAAGGATCGGAGGGTGAGAAAATGACATTCTTAACTCTAACTCTCCAGAGAGAGAGAGAGAGTATAAAAGCGTCTCCGACTGAGCGCTGAGAAAGAGATCCTTCCCTGCTGAAGGATCGGGGAGTGAATAGATCGCTGAGCTCGAACTCTAACTCTCCAGAGAGAGAGAGAGAGAGTCTAAAAGGACGGGAAGACGACGTCCTCTGAGGCATGAAGGTGCACCCAGACAAGGGACCACCTCAGTAAGAACTCTAACCTGAATATAAGACAGGAGAGTATAAAAGAAATGCCAGAAAAAATGACAGGCACCGACGACACAGAAAATGCTATCCCGTCAGAAAATCGGGAGCATTCAGATTGCTTGATTAAGCCTTAAATAATTTGTGAGAATTGACTGGGGGCATACATGTATACACATATTTCCTCCCACCGTAACTTCATTTCATGACTATAGTATGACAGGCATTTTTACATAAGTGCAGAACTACTGACAAACAGACATTGCAGAAAAGGAATTCTTTTTTATTTACGAATGAATGAATTTGTACAGGAAAATAGCTAAAAAAGAAGGTGCAAGAGCCACTCTTGTAGCAGCAATTGTTGGTTCACTAAATGCTAAAACGACACAAGGCAACCCACTATTTAGATTTCGAGTGAGCCTTGGACTTCTTGGCGGCTTTCTCCGCATCCTTTGCCTCTTTCTCGGCCTCTGTCAAGATTCGTTTTGATTTCTTCTTTCCTAAAGATGCGGTGCTGGAACCGGTTGACTTCTTCCCGGAGGGCGGAGCGCTAGAATCAAGAGAAGATTTTTTAGCGAGTTCCTCTGTAATAGATCTAGTTGAGAGCTTAACAACTAACCTTGATCCCGCATCCACAACTGCGAGAGGCTTGAGGGCTTCAGGGTCTAGTTCTTCGGCTTTTAATTGCAAGCGTTTATCTTGATCAGCTTTCATTGCAGCCAAAGTAACATCATCAACATTTTTCGACTCCCCGACTATTGCCACCTCTGGATCTTCCTCATGTCCTCCGTCGCCGCCATCGTCCTTTAAGGTTGCTATCATTTCTTCATCATGGGGAGTTTCAGCCTTAGAAGGTTCGCTTCCTTCTCCCAAATCTATAGGAGCAGCCTTGTCCTTCCCTTCTTTTGCCTTCTCCGAAGGTTCTGCCCCAGATGCGGCTCCCTGAGTCACCTCTGTCTTTCCGAACGGCTCAACACCTACAGAGTGAGAAGCAACAGTTATCAACTCAGGAGAAAATAATGGGTTTTTCATCGATTGCTCAATCACGTGGCGAAAGGTAGAAATAGCCTTGACGAATTGAGGAGAAACGGTAGGGATACCTTCCGAAGACTTATCAGCGGGGGTAACTGCTGTCTCTGATGCCATTTTAGGGATTGGAGATAGCAGAGTTGTTCGGGGGATTCCCGGATTTTCAGGGTCATACCCCTCTACTTCTGAAGTCGCGGGGGCAGCAGAAGAGGAACCAGTCTCGGGAATGCTTTTCTGTTTAGTCCTCCGCCTCTCTTCTTCCATAGCATTAGCAATGAGGCGGCGCCCTTCAGCTAGGCGTTCCGGCTCATCATCCCTCAAGTATTTCTCCATTAGCTTATCCTCATCGATGGAATCGACCTTGAGCTCCTCTTTTTCCCACTCGACGATCTGACTCCATACTTGAACTAGAGTGGATGGGTAATCCTCGATCCAAGAAATGTTTCGGCGACAGATGATATGTGCGAAGAATTCAATCATTAATTCGCCGAAACCCTGAATATCGGCCTCCGCCTCTGACAATTGTTTGCGGGCCTCCTCCGCAGATTTGATAGCACACTCAACGTTGCCCTCCGCTAGGGCAGCTCTGTTCTATGCCTCCAGTAACTTTGAAGCCAAGTCAGCATTCTTCTTTTCTAGCTCAGCATTCCTCTTTGCTAACTCGGCATTTTTCCGTTCGAGGTCAGTGTAAGTAAGGCGCGTCTTAGCAGCTTCTGACTTAGCATCATCAGCTAGCTTTTTTAACTCAGAACGCTCTTGAATGTGAGATTCAAGCAAGTCATGATAACGTTTTTGCATATCTTCAAATTGTTGTTTGAAGTTGGTAGCGTCCCTCTGAGCAATAGCAAGCTGGGCCTGTGTGTCCTCCAAATCTTTACCTAGGTTCTTTAAGGCCTTAGCATCTTCTTCCGCGGTTTTTTGCATTGAATCAGCATTCGTGATTAGAGTACAGATAATTCTGGAAAGATTGCGTGAATATTTAAACATCTCAGAATACTGTTTTTCAACCACGTCTATCTTTGCTTTGGCCTCATCTGCCCACTTAGAAGAAACGGGTTCAAGGGCAGGTAAAAAAGTCAAAGTCTCGATGTAGTGTTCGGGAAATTGCTCCTCCAAATACGCCCGCTTTATTGCAGTTTCTGCATCTAGTAGGGGAGGAGCGGGGATCGTCAATTCAGTGTCCCTGTGTGTGGAGGATTCAGTAGTTTCTTTGTCTGTCCTAGGTCGTTTAGTAGCAGGGACCTTGCGCTTACTTCGAGACTCAGTATCTTTTGGAGGACTTCTCTCCCTACTACGCTTTTCGTGGGAAGAGGTGGAGTCTTTCGATTGTGGCCTGTCCTCTTCCCTACGGCTTTGATAACCTTTGTATTTCTCTTGATCCGACCGAACGGGAGAGCGAGAACGTGAGGGTCGAGAGCGATAGGGATCATAACGCCTTATCTCCTCCCTACCGCGATCATCGCGGCGATCATACTCGATATCCTGAGGAGGATTAGACATGCTGCGGCGAAGCTACCTAATATCATAGTAAGATCGAGACATCGTGCCTGCACATTAAGACAAACGAAAATCAGAATCAATAGATTCACAGAGAAAGAGGTGCAATGAATACTAATGCTGTTGTATAAAGTGTGTCCTAAGTGGTGTGTTCCCCCCCCCCCCCCAACCAACCCGAGTCTGAAGCTAGACTAGTACGGGCAGGCTCTTTGGCCTTAGCAGGGGTAGTCTCTTCAGAAGAGGTGAAGACTAAGGGATCCTTCCTAAAATCCTCTGAAGTGTATATAGTTTCAGGTAAGGGGAGATCCCCCAAACCCTGAAATAATGGGTCATCAGTACTGGGGACATCTCCCTCGGAAGCATTAAGTGGCGACTCTTGGGAGGATGTTGACTTTTCCAGAGAAGTAGCCTCCTCAGGGGCAGTATACCCTTCGCGATTCTTTTCGGCCAAGTTAGCCAATTCGTCATCTTGAGTAGAAGATGGAGAAGGTGAAGTTTGAAGAGGCACTGCAGGAGCTCCCGAACCTTCTCCCGTCTCTGGGACTACATCCACTGGAGGAATATATATGTATGGAGCCGTCCCATGACCGATGCTACGAAAAACGGATAGCAGCCCATGAAAATGAAGATATTCGTCCTTAAGGACTTCATCGATAGTCAAGAATTTCTGGTCGCCATTAAGAAGTTGGTGCATCCGGTCAAAGAACACCTGATCTGATATTTGTTTTGGATTGTCGACTGCAAACAAAAAGAAAAACGAGTTAAGACAATGACTCGAGTGTATAGAGCCCGGATTTAGAAAATCAGCGCTTTACTTGATTTCGTCCACCTCCTGGCACATCCAGGCTGTTGCTTCACATAGAACCATTCCAGTCTGGAATCTCCAGCTTTACTGCTGAATGGCGCTGAGATTATCTTCCTCTTAGGAACAGACTCAAAATAGCAGAAAGATGGAGTCTCTCGAGTCCGATGCTTGAAGTTATAGAAGAAATGAACTTCATCGAAAGTGAGTTCTATGCCTAGGATCTCACGATATGCTATATATAAAGTGTGTAAGTAGGCATAAGAATTGGGATGCACCTGCATGGGGGCAATCCGCATTTGTCTTAGAAAATCTACGATGAAGGGAGAAAATGGAGGGATAGCGCCGACCATACACATCAACCGAGTGACCGCCATATATCCTTCTGGAGGGTTGTGGGGACGGTCAGAGCTCGAAGGCACTAGAGTGTCCCTTTTCATTATCCCGTACTTTAAGCAAATTCGGATAAGTCGGTCGTTGCTGATTGTTGATTCAACGGAATCTGGAGGTGATTCCAATATGACAGCCGATTCAAATTCATCAGGGGCCCGGTCGTCACCAATCCCTCCTTCCTCCTCAAAACCTAGAGAAACTTCATTCTCTGAAGACACTTCGTCGCTTTCACGATTTCCAACCCCGTAGTCTGAACCCTCATTATCCCATTCTGGATCCGACGGAGAAGATATGTCCTCGAGAGTAATTTTGTTAGAGGTTTCCGGGGCTTCTTTCCTCTCAGCTAGTCTGGAAGAGCGTATGGGTCTCATGGTCATAAAACTATTGAAGAAGCAATAGCACAAATTAGAGCAAATTAGCCCGTATCCCCCCGTGCATGTGTGCAAACTAAAGTGTAAACAATGTATATGGAAAGTGCAAAGTAAATGTTTAAAAGTGCGGCGAAAAAGTTTGGCAAAATATAAAGAGTTGAAGTAATTCTTGATGTCCAGTTACGTTCACAAGGCACTATCCTAACTGTCCATTAAATTGAAGATTATGCCGAAAGTTGATTGGGCCAGTTAGACGAGTTTTTATGCATTAAGGTAGACTGTGCTTCGGTTCGGTTCGGATGCATTCACTGGGATCGGATCGGGGGCGTGGCCTTAGGCTTGGATATCTCATCGAAACTCAGAAATCAAAACCGGATCGGATCGGAGGCAAGGTCCCCTAACGGTTCGGATCGGATCATGTAGTTATACTTCTCCTCCATCATCTTACGGTCCGACCCGATCCGGTCAGGAAGGCTCCTTTCCCCCTTCTTTAAATACTTGCTCCGACCCGATCCGATCTCCTGGATTTCTTTTCTTTTTGCTTTCTTTACTTACCCCGACCCGGTCCGATTTCCTGAACTCCCTTCCTCTTTCCCTCATTTTTTCAACTTCCATATCCCTCCAAACCGAACCGATTCCCTACTATCCTCTTCTTCTCCTCCATCCTCTTTCCTCCCTAGCCAACGCCAAAGCCAATCTCGTGCCAATTGCCCAAATCAAAACCAAGCAATTATGCGCTGGCGCACTCAACAACGGATTCTAATCCTCTCCGTTCCAGCCTCGAGATGGCGACGAGTCTACTGGCGATGATGACGAGGGGGGGGAGGGGAGTCACTGCGGCAAGGTCATTCAAGTTCCACGCTCAAACCATCCTAATCGTCTACGAATTCGAATGGAAATCGATTGAAAAAGGGAATTATCTAAAGTTTTATAACCTACCAATGTAATTACTTCGAGAATTAAAAGGAATTTTGATGCTTCAGGAGTTAGGTTTTTTTTTCTCGTTTTGCAGAATTCGGGGAGTAAAACAGTAAAAATAAGAGAAGGATGAAGAATCAGTTTATATAGAGGAGCAGGGTGTCCATTCGTCTCTCCAATCGGATCGGCAGCCCAGTAGAAGAACCCACGTTCGGATCGGATCGACAGTCCAGAAGCGAAGCTTGGCCCAACAGTCCAGTGAAAAATAGAAAGGAGAAGGGGTCTGTTCGGATCAGAATCCGAACCGAACCAAGTTCTTTAGCTCAGCAACGAATTAAATTAAAATTTGAAGAAAAAGATGAAAACACAAGGAAAATCAAAAGAAAAATCACCTCGAAGAGCGCTGTGCAATGATAATCAAAGCATGCTCCGTCTCCAACAGAAGCATCCTTTGAGGGGGCAAAATGTTAGCCCACTTTGTGAACTGGGCAACACAAAGTCAAGATGTGAAATATTGAAGAGCTTGAAAAACACTGAAGTGGGTCGGATCGGAGAAGTGTAGCGGTTCGGATCGGATAAAGTCTGCTGTTCGGATCGGTGAACTATTGTTGTTGGAATCAGAGAGGCACGTCTGTTTGGATCGGAGAGCAACCTATTTCCAGCTGGAGCGGAGAGCAACAGATCTGAGCGGAGCGGAGTAAAAACAGGAATTAGTCCTAAGTCAATCCGGGTCGGATCGGGTACTCCGATCCGAACCCCTTGTGCATACCCTTCCGACCCGAGCCTGTCTTCCACGTCACTCTCCTGCATGAGCGCCTGGTTATTCGGAGCGGCTATGACCAGTTCCTACCCACAACATCCACTACTCTGATGCGTTGTCAACATAGAAATCCATCCGAACCCGAGGCTGATGGGATGGATGACACGTGGCTCCGATCCGGATCGGGTTCTGAGCAAGTTCTCACTTATAAATACCCCGTCTGGAGACAAAGAAAAGGATCTTTTTTCTGGCACTTTGAGAGTTCAACCACCTTCATAACCCGAATTCCAACACTCCCGGAAAATCCAAATCTTCTTTCAATATGTGTTTTTAGACAATTGAGTGATTGTAAGTGAGTTGTGAGAGAAATCAAGTGAATATTTCATTGTATTTGCAACTAAATCATTGAAAATAGTGAAAGACAAGTGGACGCACGCATTTCTTCGCCGAACCACTATAAATCCTGTGTGTTCATTTTTATTTTTGATCTCATTTCATTCTGCTTTTAATCAATTTGGGTGTTAGAACCACTTTTTGGTCTAACATTTACCAAGGCCACATGCTGACTCCAAAAATCCCCGTTATGAAATCTGGATTTTTCACATTTGTTAGAAAGATATAATTAATTAAACAGATTCAAATATTTCTAGTTTTACTAAAATCCAATTTATTTTGAATCCTGTACATTCAATTAAAGTTTAAAATCGAATTTTCAAACTACCATGCCATTTCAGGCTCGGTTTATAATTAAAATAGATATATACATTCTATCTTCGATTTAAATAAATTTTAAATCATTATTATTTAAAATAAATCATTTTAAATGTTCAAAATTCATAAAAATAGCCAAAATAAAAATTTTAAATTGATTCTGATTTTCCGAGTTGTTACAATCTCCCCTACTTAAAAACTTTTCGTCCCCAAAAGGAAACAATAGTAAAGTAGGAAACAAAACGGAAATGCAAAACATTGTAAATGTAACTTGCATCAGAGCTAATCAGAGATGTCCACTCTGCACTTGGGATAAGCCTGCTTAATGTTGTCTTCGGTCTCCTATGTACAGTCACTAGGATCTCCGCTCCACTCCACTTCGACTAAGTGTATTTTCTTGTTTCTCAAAACTCTGGTTTCCTTGCCAACGATCTTTACTGGCTCTCTTCTCACTGCTAAGCTTGGAGTAATTTCCAAATCTTGTTGTGTAGCTTCTTCCACAACCAAGCTTGGATCATGAACATGCTTTCGAAGTTGAGACACGTGAAATACATCATGTACTCCTGGCAACCAGTCCAGTAACTAAACCCTTGTAGAGTTCCAATCCTCTCAAGTATAGGAAATGGACCAATAAATCTAGGCGCCAATTTCCTTGTTTTCCCGAAACGGACTAATCCTCTCAATGGGGAAACTCTCAGATATACATAATCACCAATAGCAAATTCTAAATCCCTTCTTCTTGAATCTACAAAGCTTTTTTGTCGGCTCTGAGCTGTCTGAAGTCGCTTCTTTATGAAATCGACTTTATCTGAAGCTTCTCGAATCATGTCAGGACCCAATACTAGGCGATTGCCTGGTTCTACCCAACATGCGGGGGATTTACATGGCCTGCCATATAATGCTTCGAATGGTGACATTCGTAAGCTTTCTTGGCAACTTTTATTATATGAAAACTCAACCAAATGCAAGTGATCTTCCCACGATCCGCCAAAATCAAGAATACATGCCCGCAACTAGTCTTCTGATATACGGTTCACCCTCTCAGTCTGGCCATCTGTTTGAGGATGATAAGCGGTGCTCAGATTTAACTTTGTCCCCAACTCCTCTTAGAATGCTTCCCATAATTTACTAGCGAATAACGTATCATGATCACTAACAATGCTACTGGGAACTCCATGTAGTCTGACAATTTCTCTGAAATAAATCTATGCCAGACATCGAGTCGTTCTATTAGATTGGACAGGAATAAAATGGGCGGTCTTCGTGAAACGATCTCCGATCACCCATATACTGTCATTTCCTTTCCTGGTTCGGGGCAAACCATCAATGAATCCATGGAAATTTGATCCTACTTCCAATTTGGAACCTCTAATGGTTGTAACAAGCCGGCAAGTTTCTACTGATCACTTTTGACTTGTTGGCAAGTAGAACACCTGCTAACATAAATGGAAATGTCTCTTTTCATAGATTTCCACCAGAACGTGCACTTGAGATCATGATACATCTTACTGACCCCTAGATGAATACTATGCTTGGATTTGTGACATTCATCCATCACTTCCCTTATGAGCACATGAATATTCGGAACACAAATTCGGCATAATAACCTCCAAACTCCTTTGTTATCAATCTGGAAACTCGAGGGCTCGCCTTCCCGAACTCCTTTACTAATTCTATGAATAAATTCATCATCCTTCTGAAGAGCAGAGATTTTGTCAATCAATGAAGGTGTAATAATTAGATTAGCAATGATCGCATTCTTCCTACTGAGCGCATCAGCTACAACGTTGGCTTTCCCTTGAGTACATAGAATATCTAGATCGTATGCCACAAGAAATTCTAACCAATGTTGCAGCCTCAAATTCAAGTCCTTCTGGGTGAACAAATACTTCAATGATTTATGATCTATGTATAATTCGAACTTATCACCCAAAAGATAATGCCTTCATATTTTCAAAGAAAACACGACAGCTAACAACTCAAGATCATGAGTTGGATACTCTTCTCATGCGATTTCAATTGATGGCTAGCATAAGCAACTACTTTGCCTCTTTACATTAAAACTGCACCAACACCTTCAAGAGAAGCATCTGTATAGACTATCAAATCTTGATTGCCATCAATAATAGTCAACATTGGAGCAGTAGTCAACCTTAATTTCAGCTTTTGGAAAGCTGCCTCACACTCAGGCATCCAATTAATCTTTGTATGCTTTTGGTAAGCTTCATTAGTGGACAAGATAGCTTCAAAAAGTCTTAAACGTATTTCCAATAATAGCCAGCCTATCCTAGGAAATTACTGACTTCTGTAGGCATGTTAGGCTGCTTCCAATCTCAAATTGTTGTGATCTTACTTAGATCCACTGAAATTCCTTCCTTTGACACTACATGACAGAGGAATTTTACTTCTTCTTACCAGAATATGCATTTAGAAAATTTGGCTTTCAAAACATTCTTTCTTAGAATTTCCAAAACTTCTTCCAAATGCTTCTCATGCTCGACAGTTGACTCAAAGAATATTAAAATGTCATCAATGAAAACCAGCACAAATTTATTCAAGACATCGCGGAATACTCTGAAAGCTGTCAAAGGAACACACTCTTCAGCAATACGCAATTGATGGAAACTTGTAGCTAGGTCCATTCTAGAAAATACTTGCGCTCCATTCAAGCGATCTAATAAATCATTAATACGCGGCAATGGATATTTATTTTTTTCATCTACTTGTTGAGGTCTCGGTAATCAACACATAATCTGGGAGTATCGTCTGACTTTGGAACAAACACTACTGCTGCATCCCAATTTAAAAAGCTAGGGTTGATCAGACCTTTCCACAAGAGCTGTTTAGTTTGATTACTCACTTTGTAATGACCTGCCTTTTTGGCTGCTCCAAGTCGATATTTAAACCAACTTATACGCGTGCAAGACGAAAAAACCATAAAAATTTTATTTAAAATTCATGTATACGTTGTATATTCTTCCATTGTATAATAGAGTTATGGTAAACTCTGACTCTTTCAGTGTCATTCTTCGAATAGCATGCACAACTAGCTTTGCATTCGGAACTAAATCGATCCTGAAGTCAATTTCTCTATGTGGCGGTAAGCTATCAACTTCTTCAAACACATACACATAATTCTTAACGATAGGAATATTTTCAATAGTAGTGGGAGAAACTCCAAGAGCAGTCCAAAATTCTTTTCTGTCGGATTCTGAGCCTACGCATGGTATAACAATATTTTCAAGCTTCGTTTTAACTTTAACAACTCTTTCTGCACATTTAACTTCGGCTTCAAATTTGGTTAACCAATCCAACCCGAGAATGATATCAAATTCAGAAAGATGCATAACAATTAAATTGAAAGGAAACCGACAGCAAGAGTAGGAGACGGGCACTTTACAATATAAACTGAGAACAAGAGAATCCCCTATCGGATTATGAACACTAATCGATTCTTTAGGGTTAACTTTAACTTTTTAACTGTGTTACTTGAAATGAAACTTCATGATTCGCCAGTGTCAAATAGTACTGTAACTGGAATATTGTTGACAGTAAGAGTGCCTTCCAAAACAATCTGGTCTTTCCCTATTAGTTGAGGGTGTTGGAGTGTCCGCTACTTCATTTACATGTGCTACTTCATATTTCTTTGATAGTTGGCAACCCTTTGCAAGATGACCAGTCTGATTGAAAAGATCGCATTCTCTATTCTCTTGAAACTTTTTATTGGGTTTAGATCCAACATTCTTTCGTTTCTTCAAAGATTTGCAATTCCTTATTGAATTCCCTTGCTTATTCACGTGAGATAGACGACTTCCTTTACCTTTTTCTGATTGGATTTAGGCTTTGTACTAACCTCTGGTTTTGTACTTGCCTCAGGCTTTGTACTTTCCTCTGGACTATCAATTTCAAACATCCTTTTGTTGTTAGAGTTGCCTTCCCCTTCATCTTCCAGAACACCTTGCTTATCAAGACTCTCATAGCGACAAGCCATTTGTATCATAATAGTGAAAGGAAGATTCGCATGTGCAGTTACTCTACCTTCGTATTTCTTTTGAAGTCCATTGATAAATCTCAAATTCTTCCTTATAGGATCTCCAATTAATTCTGGGGCAAAGCAGGAAAGTTCATTAAATTTATTCTGATACTCTCGAATGGTCATATCTCCTTGTTTCAGATGGTAGAACTCATCATATAGCTGCTCGTTGCTTCTGGAGGAATAAATTTTTCTGTGAAAATTTCTTTAAATCTATCCTAGGTAATATTACCTTCTGGGTTTTCCTTGGTAATAGTTTCCCACTAGATTAAAGCTTCATCTTTAAGTGCCCAAGATGCCAGTATTCTTTCCTGATCATCTCCCAGCTTTAAACCTTCAAAAATTCTCTCAGAAGAACGCATCCATGTTTGTGTTTCAATAATAGACTCTTTGCCCGAGAATGGTACTACACCCAGATTTCGATAATTCTTTACTAGAACTTCTAGCTATGGTTCTGGTTGTGGGAGCACGATTGGCTCATTAGATTGTTGAACCGTAGAATTACTTCTTTTGTTTCTGCCACTCATTTTCTACTATGTATACAAATAGTAGACAAAGATTCAGGCCAACAGAAAAGATATTATAAAGCATAGAGGCATATATTTAAGTATAAATGCATCTACGGGAGTGTATTTTATTCTGCGATACTCATTCTAGGACATTAGTGATCCTATCTATAATGAGTTATTCTTCTTAGAATACTGCTGATTCTATTTCTGATGAGTTCATCAACATGTTATATTCCGGAGCTAAGGTTAACCAAAGCTCTGATACCAACTGTGATAACCCCAAACCCCCGTGCCACGGAAGTAAGGATAATCATTGGAATATAACACATAAACAATAACGACAGAATAGAACCATAGAATTACACCAGATGAAGTACATCAAAGTTACACTGAAAATAATATTAACATTAGAGTTACACAGCATAACAGGATGATACTTAGTTCAAAATACATTTTCAGCTTAATATAAAATGTCTGTAGAAGAATTAAGCATAATATACTAAATGAAGTCTGAACAGCATAATAGAAATTTAGGATCCATCTTCAGCTCCATAGCTATCCAGAATGAATCTGCTAAAACCTGAATACAAGGCTGCCCGTGTGGAAAAGAGGGCACCCAAGTTTGCGAAGTGAAACAAACTACGAGTCAGTTATGGGCCTAGTATGAGAAATCTACTTAACTTATTTAGTAATAAGGTCAATCACAGGATCACTCCGCTAACGCGGAACGGGTTTACTCCATTAGATTGCCAGCGCATGAGATAAAGGGCATAACTACCATATACTATGTTGCCATACTAGTTTTACAATCGGAACCTCACAGTGTTGTATTGGAAGTTGGATTTCCATCATGAACCAAGGCAAGGGATTGTCCTTACCGAATTCGAGACAATCTCCTACCATGTCTCAGGTTCAGAGCTCGAGTGAGCCTTGGATCTTCAGGGCCGGTCAACAATTACTTTAGTGGAGTAGTAATTCCTGATCAATACGTTTTCCCGTCCTATGGGGCGTAAATTTAGAGCCACTACGGACTAAATATGAGGTGTCTCATTCCATCATCCACATAAGTAAAAATTTCTGGGCTCCATACCAGACACCACTCCTAGCTAGAAAGAAACGCATGTGCTTCATGCAGTCCTCTCTCGTTTCTGGTTTATACCTGGGTGTGAGGCTCGCGAAGTAACGCTATACACAAAACTATGCCAATTAAAGCTATGCTTTGATCATCAACTACAAGGCTCTGCTTTTCAACAAAAGCCTTGATTATTTGCATCTTGGCATGCCATTCTGACAGTTCACGCCATGCAACTGATATCTACCGATATATAACCTCTGAGCTCGTACGTCTCAGAGAAGGGTGTTAAGCAAGAGAATAAATTATCCACCACCAAACAGATATATATTTAATAAAAATCAATTAGCACACAATAAAATCAAATATCAGACATACATCCATTTACAAATCCATTCTGGGTCTAAAAGAAACTGGAGACACCTTATTCCTCGTTCCATATGTACAATATGAAAGAGAGGCTCATGCACATCCGGACAATCAACAAGTACGTCCGGACAACTACCACTGTAACCCTTTCAAGGAAGAAATTCCAACCAAGGCATCAATAGTTGTCCATTCGATGTAAAGATCGCCGGTATTCAACCACCGTCTTCATATCTTTAACTTCTAATCGTCGATCAATTATTTGAAATGAGAATTAACTTGGCCTTTTCAAATATTTCGCGAATAAATATAATTCAAATCAATTCTATCATTCCATTCATTTATAGTACTTTATAATGGTTTATCGCTATATTTATTTATATAAAAAAATCTCTTTTAATTAAAAGACGCTTCGGGTCATTACGCGGCCCTGGTGATGTTTTTATTAAAATTTGAATTACACATTTCTCAAAATATAACCATCGGATCATAGCAAATTTTATATCGTTGGAAAGATCTTTCCAAAGCGAAGCCAACGGTTTCAGTTTTGGGAAAATCCGACAGTCGGATCTCTCGGTATAATCGTTTAAAGTTACGACTCCAAATAGCGAACTACAGCGCGCAATTTGTTTTATTTTAATTTATATATATATATATATATATATAATTCGTTCGACGATTTCAAATTATTTATTATTTAAATACTTTTGTACACTTCATACACATGTTAAAAAGAATATTTTTATCTAACAAAAATATATTTTAACACATGGATCTTTTTCTAACTTTGATAACATGTCAAAGATTAATGTTTTGATCTAACAATACATATTTAATAAAACATATTTTCTAACTTTAAATCTTTTTAATGACTCTTTCTCACACGACCCAAACTTCCCCGTAAAGGAAAGCCCGGATTGAGGTTATTATCGTTTCATACACATAAATTTTAGGGTGCGTTTTTTAGAGGTCCCTATTAGGTTTCAAAATATAAAAAAAACCCGGTCATAAACTTATTGTAAATTTAGTCCCTGTTTTTCGAAAATTCATAAAAAAAATATTAAAAAAATATAAAAAAATCACGTAAATTCGTATTTAAATAAAACATGTACTCGCCCAAAAATTCAGATCATAATAAAATCAAAACATGCATCAAAATCGAAAAAATACAGAAAACAACGAAAAATGCAGTAATTTGCATCAAATCATGCACATATTTGGAATACTTGCATTCATCTGTGCAAGTATTTATCTGTTATATTTTTACATGCAATACTTGCATACATGTGTGCAAGTATTTAAAATAGTTGCATACATGTATGCAAGTTTCTGCACACATTTTATTTTCACATGTAAATACTTGCATACATATGTGCAAGTATTTCAAATAGTTGCACACATGTATGCAAGTTTCTGCATATATTTTCAACTGAAACAGCTTCAGAAATACTTGCATACATGTATGCAACTATTGGCAAAAGTTGCATACATGTATGCAACTATTTGCAAGTTTTTAAATTCACAATACATCCCTGTAATTAATGTTTTCTCTGTAAACCCGCCCCCTATTTTAGCTGCCGCCTGGAATCATCCGCCTGCCACTTTCCATACCTCCGCCTCTTTCGTTTTCTGTCCAAATTTTCAGGCGCTATCACTTAAAAAAAAAAAAAAAAATTCTAAAATCTGTAAACATTCTCGGAAGTCCACAGAAATTAAAAAAAAAAAGTTGCATAAATGTATGCAACTTTTACGAATAGTTGCATACATTTATGCAACTATTCGAATACACATGCATATATTTATGCACGCCTGTTTGAAAAATTGCATACATGTATGCAGTTTTTCTATATAACTGCATACATGTGTGCATGTATGTCAAAATACATGCAAACGTGAATAAGTTGCACGTAGGTATGCGGTTTTTAAATAAATGCATCAGCAGATGCATGTTTCAACAATATGTGCATACATGTATGCATTTATACTGCAGTTTTGACGCAGATTTGAAATAAATGCATACATGTATGCAACTAATCGATTTATATGCATGTTTTGATGCAATTTACTGCATTTCGTTGATTTTCTGTATTTCGTGATTTCGACGTTGTTTTTGATGTTTTTTTGGTCTGATTTTTTTCACGATTATTTGATTTAATTAATTACGAATTTACATGATTTTTTTATATTTTTTTTGTATGTTTTTATATGTTTTTGAAAATAGGGACCTAATTTATAATAAGTTTATAACTGGGGGTGAGCCTAATTAAGTTTCGTTTTAGGGATGTGTGCCTAATATTCACTAAATTTTATATATATACAAAAATCATATTTGTGATGCCAATTTACAAATAATAAATCCTATCTAGTTTTGGTTCTCACACCAATCAATCAATCATAATCAGTATCAGCAATCAAGTGTATTTGGTTCAATCACATTTCATGTTTCGGTAATTTCTAGTTACCATTTATTCATTTAAATCTAATAAAAGATTTATTAAAACTCTTCTTATTTTTAATCTTCAAAAATCATTAGTTAATTATTGTTCAACTTTTTGGAAATTAATCCTGCTTTAACTGGGTTAAAGAACCAATGTCGTTTAAACACAGTTCACGACAAACCCAAAATCCAATTTGATATTAAATATAAGGCTTAGAATAGAAATTATATCGGCTTATATTCAATATCAAATTTTGAAACCAACGAATATCGTATTGGAATAACGATATCAATATCTTCCAAATTCCCACAACAATATCCGTATAATCACGGAATCCAATACTGCAATATTCCGAAGATTATATCCATTCAAATCCATTCCAATTCATATATTGGGAATTTTTGGTTATTTTAAAACCCTTTCCAAATCCAATTTATTTATTTAAAAATATTTGATTATTAATCTAGTTAATAACTAGTTCTTTTTGACAAAAATATATTTTTATCTTTCCAAATGTGGAATTTTTCATCCCAACTCTTTCCAAATCATTTATTATGATTTTACACAAATTACCAATATTTTTAATAATTTTATCAAGGCCTGTACAGTTGATTTCCATAAACGGTCGTCAAACTGCACTTACAACGACTTTTTCCAAATTTTATTTGGAATTAATTCCAAATCCAACCATTAAACTTCAAATCTCTTATATTTGTTGGAAAGCTCTTTTAGATATGAACCAACGGTTCTAGTTTTAGGAGGATCCGATGGTCGGATCTCCCGTTACGTTCGTTTGAAGTTAATGGTCGAAATTCGCGAACGGTCGCGGCGCGACGCGTTCTATTCAGGCCATTAAATATATAAAATATATATTTTTTATATATTTCGCCGATTTCCATTTAAAACGTGTTTTATAAATTTTTTTAAATTTGTTTTAAAAACGATTTCAACTTCAATTTCAATTTTAAATAAAAATTGAATATTCCATTACATGACAATTTTATATAGTGCATGTATATGTTAAAAATTATATTTTTAACAATCTAATAATCATTTCAATACATGACCAGTTTATATATCGCATATATAAGCTAAAAATAGTGTTTTTAGTGAACAAATATTTTCCACATTGCATATATAGATTTTCACATCATATATATAATATTTTCACATTTCATATATATATGTTATTTTTATTTCATATATATATATATATTATTTACACTTCATATATATATTTTTCACATTTCATATATATATATATATTATTTTCTTTTCATATATATATTATTCATTTCATATATATCTTATTTTTTCACTTCATATATATTTAATTCATTTGATATATATATATATATATATATATATATATATTATTTTTCATTTCGTATTTCAAATCAAATTAAAGATTTAACTATCTCTAGGAGCAAAACTGGTGATACACCATTCTCGATCATTTCATGAATTCGATAAATATAATTATCTCATTCACATTCAAAACTAATTAAAGATTCATTAAAACTCTAATTTAGTTTTATTCTCAAAAATCATTACTTAATGATAATTAAAAGTGAAGAAATTAATCTTATCTTTAACTGGGTTAAAGAACTAATGTCATTTAAAACAAAGTTCACGATAAACCCAAATCATATTCCATTATTTATGGAATCTTCATGGAAAACATGTTGAGTCAATGGTTTCAATGCTTATTTTGATTAATGACAAGGAGCTTCATGATCGACAAAAAGAAGATTCAATGTTTTAAAGGTTAGAAGATGGTTATTTAGAATTATTTATGTTAAAATCTATCCTCAAAATATCATACTTATTATTCTCTTCAAAAATATACATGAAAACTCATTTTTGATGTATGTTGACAAAAACCTGTCAACCTGTTAAATTTAACAGGTCAACAGCTTTTTAAACTTAACAGGTCAACCTGTTAAAATTAATAGGTCAACAGTGTTTTAAAATAACGGTCAAAAACCTGTCAACCTGTTACTTTTTCTTGTCAACATCTTTTTGAAATTTGTGAAGAGTCATCTTCTTTCTTGAAAAGTTGCATCCATTTCTCTTCATTAAAATCACTTCTTTTGATTGCAACTTTTCACCAATAATTACAACTTCTCATTTGCTATAAATACATCATCTTTCATTCATCCAAATCATCGAATCTCATTCTATATTCTCTGATTTTTCTTGCACTATTCTTTGCATTCAAAAAGCACTTGAATTCAATATATTATCGTTTGAATCTTCAAGCTTATTTAATACACTTGAGATTCAACACGATAATCCACTTTCAAATCTTCACAAACATCAAATCATATTTGAGGATAAGATTATAGGAAGGGTGTACTCAATTATTGACTAATCAGTGTTGAAACAAGAACACATTTAGAAGTCAAACTCTTGTATTTGTCGAAGTACTGTGTGGGTAAGCTTGTAGCCCGTGAAATCAAGTGGGTAAGCTTGTGGCCCGTAAATGAAGCAGTGTTGTATACCTGTTCCTCCGGGTGAAGTGAAGTTGTTTGAGAAAATCCAGAGAGAGAGGTCTGGGACTGGACGTAGGACGGTGCTCCGAACCGGTATAAAAATCCCTGGTGTGATTTTTTCTTTTACTGCATTCACTATATCTCTATTCTGTGACTAGCTATTACTTTATATTTGAATATTGTCTGTCATATTACACGATCCTTTGTGTATTATACTTACACACATTTTCAATTGGTATCAAAGCAAGGTCATCATATAACCGTAACACAGTTATTTCATATATTCTAGTAATATGGCAAATAACGCAAGTACGAGTAACACCACTTACACTGAAGGTCAATCGACACAAAGACCTCCTTTCTTTAATGGCCTAAACTATAGCTATTGGGCAACACGTATGGCTTTTTATATGCAATCAACAAGTTATGACGCTTGGAATGCTACTCAGAAAGAAATAGTTAATCCAACAACTGAGTATGCAGAATGGACTCCTGCTGAGAAAACAGTAGCAGCTGTAAATGCAAAAGCAATAAATATGTTGATTTGTGCATTAGACCAAAATGAGTATAACCGTGTTAGTATCTGTACCACTGCTTATCAAATTTGGCAAACACTAAAGACCACTCATGAAGGTACTAACAAGGTTAAACAAGCAAAAATAGCTTTGTTGAAAAGTCAATTTCAAAATTTTAAAATGAAGCCAAATGAAACAATCAATGAGATGTATTCAAGGTTTCAAACTATTCATCATGCTCTTATCGGGTTAGGGCAAAAATATTCTGACTTTGATGTAGTTTCAACAGTCCTACATTCAATGACTAATGAATGGGAAGGAAAAGTATTAGCCATAGAAGAAGCTAATGATCTTTCCACCATGAAGCCAGATGAATTGATAGGAAATCTTATGTCCTATGAAGCTAACTTGCAGGCTCGAAAAGAACAAAAAGAAGAAAAGAAAAATGTAGCTTTTCATGCTAATGAAGACATCTCAGATTCCGAAGATGAGGATCTAGCATTCATTGCAAAAGGATTCAAAAAATTCTTAAAGCAATGAAGAAATTGAAGTTCAAAAAGAGAAGAATGATACTCTTACTACTGAGAATCATGAGCTTAAAGCAAAAGTTAAATCTCTAGATCTTGAAAAAGCTAGTTTACAAACAAAGTTAGACGATATTACTAAAAATGTTTCTAACTTTAACAAAGGTCAAGAAAATTTGACAAAAAATATTGAGAGTTCACAATCAGCTACAAATAAGCAAGGGTTGGGATATAAGAAACAAGTTATCAAGAAACATCTTGGTAAAAGAAAAAGGAAAAATAAGGTAGTACAAGAAACTGAAGCTAAGAAAAATCTTAGTTTATTATATTCCAAACCAAAACCGATTGTGAAATTTCAAAAGAAGAATGTCAAAACTATAAAAATATGGGTTCCTAAAACAAATAACAATTTGATTAGGAACAAGTATATTCAAAAAAATTTGAGTACTGTGCATCATAATCCTAATTTTTTGTATAAAGGGGATACCAGACCCGTATGGGTTTGGACTCCTAAGACCTAACTCTTAGGACCCTATAAAATATGGGTACCATGGACTTAATTTTATTTCTTACAGGTCCCACTTAAGTAAAGAGGAAAGTGGATACTGGACAGTGGTTGCTCAAAGCATATGACTGGAGACAAGAGCTTATCAACAAATATCACGTATTCGGATGGTGGTTCAGTCACTTTTGGAGATAATTCAAAAGGATATATCATCGGCAAAGGCGATGTGAGCAATTTTGGTACATCTAACTTACCTCTTATTACAAATGTCATGTTAGTTAAGACTTTGAAACATAATTTATTAAGTATCAGTCAATTGTGTGACAAAGGTTTTACCATTTCTTTTTCGGATAATAAATGTAGTATATTAGATAAAGATCAAAATATAGCTTTTGAAGGACATAGAGATAGAAACATCTATATTCTGAATATGAATATCAATCATAATTCAGATATGTGTCTTGTAGCAAATGATAATGATCCATGGCTATGGCACAAACGTTTCTGTCATATAAACTTCAGAACTATTGACAAGCTAGCCAAGAACGAACTAGTTAAAGGTTTACCCAAACTTAGCTTTAAAGTTGACAATCTTTGTGACGCATGCCAAGTAGGAAAATTGACAAAATCATCATTTAAATCTAAGAAGGTAATATCAACATTACAACCACTTGAGTTATTGCATATGGATTTATTTGGACCGACTCAAATACAATCCATAAATCATAGTCGATATGTGTTTGTAATTGTTGATGACTATTCTCGTTATACATGGGTGATTTTCTTGAAAAATAAAAGTGACACGTTTACTCATTTCAAATCCTTCGTCAAGAAAATTCAAAAGTCAAAAGGACTTAAGGTTAAGAATATAAGAAGTGATCATGGCGGAGAGTTCGAAAATAATAAATTTGAACATTTTTGTACAAAGAAAGGTATTAATCATAATTTTTTGTTTCCTCGAACTCCACAACAAAATGGAGTTGTAGAACGGAAAAATCGGACATTACAAGAATGTGCAAGGACATTATTAAATGGAAGTACTTTACCAAAACATTTTTGGGCAGAAGCTGTAGCAAGTGCGTGTTATGTTTTGAATCATGTATCCATTCGACCTCTTACAAAAAATACACCTTATGAATTATTTAATGAAAGAAAGCCAAATATTTCATACTTCAAAGTTTTTGGTTCAAAATGTTTTATTTTAAACACGAAAGATCATCTTGGTAAATTTGATTCAAAAGCTGATGAAGGAATCTTTATTGGTTATTCAGATCGAAGCAAGGCTTATCGTGTATTCAATAAGAGAACTAAAACTATTGAAGAATCATTTCATGTATCTTTTGACGAATTCTATAAACTGTCTCATAATATATCGGATGACGAAGAAACTATAGTCACTAATAATCCTACCATCACAAATAATGACTCTGACTCAGAAATTATTGAGAATATTCCTCAACCTGTTATTGTACCTTGTCCACCAAGATTTAGATCTCCTCTGAGAATTCTAAGAGATCCTCCAGTTCAAAATGTTATTGGAGAAGTAACATCACAAATTAGAACTAGGAGTCAACTTAATCAAATGGATCATGTTGCGTTTATCTCAAATATCGAACCTAAAAATCCTAAGGAAGCTGCTACTGATGAATACTAGATCATTGCCATGCAAGAAGAACTAAACCAGTTCGAGCGCAATGATGTATGGGAACTTGTTCCAAGGCCGACTGATCAATCAGTTATAGGAACTAAACGGCTATATAAAAATAAGGCCAATGAACAAGGGAACATTACTAGAAATAAAGCAAGATTAGTAGCACAAGGATATAATCAGGAAGAAGGTATCGATTATGAAGAAACCTTTGCTCCCGTAGCTCGATTAGAAGCTATTCGAATCTTACTATCCTTTGCTTGTCATCATGATTTCAAACTTTATCAAATGGATGTCAAAAGTGCTTTTTTAAATGGGTTTATCAAAGAGAATGTATATGTCGAACAACCTCCTTTGTTCGTACATGAGAAATATCCGGATCATGTATATAAACTTAAGAAAGCTTTATATGGATTGAAACAAGCACCTCGTGCTTGGTATGAACGATTAAGAAGCTATCTCATAGATTCTGGATTTCAAATTGGAAAAGTTGATCAGACGTTATTCATTAAACATTCTCGAAAAGATATATTAGTTATCCAAATATATGTAGACGACATTATCTTTGGTTCAACAAACGATGAACTTTGCAAAGAATTTGCAAATATTATGACCAAAGAATTTGAAATGTCACATATGGGAGAACTATCATATTTCCTCGGTCTTCAAATCAAACAGCTTTCAAATGGTATTTTTATCAATCAAGAAAAATATTGCGGAAATCTAGTTAAACGCTTCGGACTAGAAAATACCTCTGGTAAACCAACTCCTATGAGTACGACCACACATCTTGAAAAAGATGAATTTGGAAAGAATGTTGACCAGAAGTTATATCGAAGCATGATCGGTTCTCTCCTGTATCTTACGGCAAGTCGTCCTGATATTATGATGAGTGTTTGTTTATGTGCAAGGTTTCAAGCTAATCCTAAAGAATCACATTTACGAGCTGTGAAACGTATTATACGATATCTTAATAAAACCAAAGATTTTGGTCTTTTCTACCCTAAAGATTGTTCATTTGAATTAGTGTCATATAGCGATGCTGATTTTGGTGGCTCTCGCACCGATAGAAAGAGTACAAGTGGTACATGCCATTTTATTGGAAAATCACTTGTCTCTTGGTTAGTAAGAAACAAAATAGCGTTTCGCTCTCAACATGTGAAGCTGAATACATATCAGCAGCACTAGCTTGTACTCAAGTCTTATATATGCAACAAACACTTCGAGACTTTAATTTATCAAACTCTGTCATATATTGTGATAATACAAGTGCAATAAATTTATCGAAAAACCCAGTCAATCATTCCCGAACAAAGCACATTGATATTCGACATCATTTCTTATGAGACAATATTGAAAAAGTGACAATATGTCTCGAATATATCCCGACTGACAACCAGTTAGCAGATATTTTTAACAAGCCTCTACTCGAATCTAGTTTTATCTCTTTACGTAGAGAGCTCGGCTTGATTTCTAGAAACGAACTTGGTGTATAATACATAAGTATACATATACACTGTTAGGTTTCTAGCCGATACATTTATTTGTTTTTAAAACTTAGCTAATTAATAGTCTTTTACTATTTTTAACAATTCATTTTGAGCTTTACAAATTTTTTAGTGGTTCTAATTTCTGAATGTTTTTCATCCATTACTTTCTACTTCATTACAACCTATATATATACATACTCCTTCTAAATGTTTTTTCTGCATCTCTTTATAAGAGTCTCGCTTAACATTCATATATTCCTATATAATGGAATACATTTGTGATAAATGTGCTCAACGTTCACATATCTCCGTCACTAGTTCGGAACCAGAAGAATACTGCTTCCCGAAAACACCAGAACATCCACCCGGTTTCCATCCACATTCTCGTACACCGGGAACCACACCAACTCCTAAACTAAGCAAGAAAGAACTATTTTGCTCTCCTCGAACAAAGGATAAGATTGACGAAATACAACATTATCAGAAGGAGATGTACTATGAGCAAAAATTAACAGCTTCTCGTTTGACTTATCTCGAACAAATAGCTTCATTCTTCTGTAGTTCTAACAGGCATAACGTTCATGAGCCAATACATATGCCATCATCATCAAGAACACCCAACTCATGGGATAGGAATTACAACAACAATGAAGGAGAAAGCGGAAAATATTATCCCTGGGAACCAATGAAATAATGATTATATTGGGTCTAAGGAGATTTCTTTATATTCCGTTTAATAATGTTTTTAGTTCCTCTTTTCATGTGTTTTCTTCAAATTATTATAATAAAAAGTTATTTGAGTATTGATTTCATTCAAAATAGACAAAAAAATAGTTTTATACATTTCCTGTCGACCTAAAATAAAAAGCTATCGACCTAAATAGATGATTTTCAAACCAGAGAGTTTTTAGGTCGACCGGTCCAAAAATATAGGTCGACCGGTTTTGTTTTTCGCAATCCAGAGAGGTTTCCGGTCGACCGGTCATAAAAATTATGTCGACCGGTTTCATATTTTTTTAAAACAGAGAAATTTTAGGTCGACCGGTATAAATTTTTAGGTCGACCGGTTTTGTTTCAGCAAGAAAACGGTTGACCGGTAAAACATTTCGGTCGACCGGTTTGTACTATTTCTTTCATTTTCTCCAACCCAAAACTTTTTAGCTCGACCGCCTTGATTTTATAGGCCGACCGGTCTCTATTATACCTGTTTTTTTATAAAACAAAGTCAGTTCAAAACTCCAAAACCACCGCACGATTTCGTTCATTACTTCTTCAAATCCTCAAAACACCTTCTCCCTCAAACCCTAACTTCTAAAAATTTCATCTCTTCCAATCTCCAATGTCTCCAAGAGCAAAGAAATCAAAAACTTCAACCTCCTCAACATCAATTCAACCCATCGATACTCAAATCAAAAATTGGCTTATGGATCCAATAGCGGTAAGAAGATGGAACAAAATGAAAGATTATACCTTTCACCAAGGTGTGTTCATTAAGTTCGACGATTTCTTTCTCTATAATGTTAGAGAAATAGCAACCAGGGCAAGAATTCAGTCTCTTCTTAGTTTTGAAGACAACAATGTTGAGATTAATCATATTTTGATTAAATTATTCTATGCTAATCTCAACTTGGAGAAATTCAAGCCAGAGAACTCATCTGATTGCTTATGGTCAGTAGTTTGTGGCCAACATGTGTTTATCTCTAAAGATAGAATGGCAGAAGTTATTCAATCTCCAAATAATGGTATATCTTTTTCAACTGATTTCTGTCCTGTTCATATAAGAGATAAAGTTAGTCACTTGTTCATTGAAGATCATAAGTCAAGTGCAAAAGGAATTAATCTAAGACCTACGCCGAGAATTCTTCATCATAGTATCACTCATTCAATTTTACCAAGAACCGGAAACTTTGATGCCATTTACAGAGAAAATTTTAGGGCATTATACGCCATCTATGGAGATATCAATATTAATTGGATTGAGTTGATATTTGATGAGATTTTAACGGTAAACAGACTCTCTCGTCCACATATCTTTTACAACGAATACATTATGCGTCTTTTAATAAATTGCGGAATTCAATCTCCGGAATCCAAAATTTCAAAGCCGAAATGTATAAATAAAGCTTCGAAGAAGAGAATGAAACTTCCAGAGCCATACTTGAACATTATTCCTTTTGAGCAATACATACATCAGGGTCCTCCTGAACCTACTACATCACATGTTCCTACATCGAGACCAGAAGATGTGAAGATTCCTTGACCCACTTCTACAACAAAGGACCCTTGAACAAATAGCAAGGAATCAATTTCTTCTGGAAGCAAGACTTAAGCGAACCGATAAAAAGCTTGATCGCTTAGATACCAAGATGGACAAACGATTCAACAAACTTAAGTCCTTTTTTGGCATTCTTTGGGAAGCAATTTCATGTGGAGCTTCTTCCTCAACCACACATGTTCAAAATCTAGGAAAACGACCAATGCCTCCTACTTTCACATGGTCTACATCGGAGGAGACCACTAGTTCTGGAGAAAGTACTCAGCATAGTCGTGGTCATGGAATTTCATATGTTGAACCAGGTAGGCATGAGGGAGAAGAAGAACAAGTTGATGATGATAAGGAAGAAGAAGGAGAAAAAGAAGGAATAGATAAGAAGCAGGAAGTAGAGGGAGATGATGAAGAGGATTCCTCAGAAGGAGAAAAAGATGAGGAGGAAGGATCATCAGAAGAATAAGGAGACGAAACCGACTCTGATATACCTCCTCAATAGTTCTTTCTATCTATGGTTATGATATTAAGTCTTTAAAACAACTCTATTAGCTTTTATATGTGATTTGTGTTATGTATGCTACGAAAACTTGATTGGTCTTGTATGTTTTGGTATGGTTTGTAATGTATGATATACTCTGGGTGTGATGTCTTATGTTATTTAATCTCTCTCTTGTTTACTATACCCTTTTTGTTGATGACAAAGGGGGAGAAAGTTACTAACATCTCTTCTTGCAGAAACTTAGTTATATTTTTCAGGGAGATCATATATACAGGGGGAGACAGAGCTTATATACAGGGGGAGATAGCAATAAAGATTAAAATATCAAGTTATATTGTCATCAATCAAAAAGGGAGAGAATGTTGAGTCAACGGTTTCAATGCTTATTTTGATTAATGACAAGAAGGGGCTTCATGATCGACAAAAAGAAGATTCAATGTTTTATAGGTTAGAAGATGTTTATTTAGAGTTATTTATGTTAAAATCTATCCTCAAATAATCATACTTCTTATTCTCTTCAAAAATATACATGAAAGCTCATTTTTGATGTATGTTGACCAAAACCTGTCAACCTGTTAAATTTAATAGGTCAACAGCTTTTAAAACTTAACAGGTCAACCTGTTAAAATTAATAGGTCAACAACGTTTTAAAATAACGGTCAAAAACCTGTCAACCTGTTACTTTATCTTGTCAACATCTTTTTGAAATTTGTGAAGAGTCATCTTCTTTCTTGAAAAGTTGCATCCATTTCTCTTCATTAAAAATCACTTCTTTTGATTGCAACTTTTCACCAATAATTATAACTTCTCATTTGCTATAATACATCATCTTTCATTCATCTAAATCACCGAATCTCATTCTATATTCTCTGATTTGTCTTGCACTATTCTTTGCATTCAAAAAGCACTCGAATTCAATATATTATCGTATGAATCTTCAAGCTTATTTAATACACTTGTGATTCAACACGATAATCCACTTCCAAATCTTCACAAACATCAAATCATATTTGAGGATAAGATTATAGGAAGGGTGTACTCAAATATTGAATAATCAGTGTTGAAACAAGAACACATTTAGAAGTCAAACTCTTGTATTTGTCGAAATACTGTGTGGGTAAGCTTGTAGCCCATGAAATCAAGTGGGTAAGCTTATGGCCCGTAAATCAAGTAGTGTTGTATACCTGTTCCTCCGGGTGAAGTGAGGTTGTTTGAGAAAATCTAGAGAGAGAGGTCTGGGACCGGACGTAGGACGGTGCTCCGAACCAGTATAAAAATCCCTGGTGTGATTTTTTCTTTTAATGCATTCACTTTATCTCTATTCTGTGACTAGCTATTACTTTGTATTTGAATATTGTCTGTCATATTACACGATCCTTGTGTGTATTATACTTACAAACATTTTCAAAACAGATCCATATATAATCGGTATCAATTTCCATGTCCGACTAATAATATAAATGGAATAACGACAAAGCCTTTTAAATACCATATATATATATATATATTAACAGTCTTCCTCCACAAAAGCTCAATTCGATTATTATACAATCGAATTCCATTCCATTCCAATTTATTGTATTAAATTGGAAAACTTTACTTTGGAAAATTTCCTTTAAATCTTAATAAAAGATTTATAAATTCCCAATCACATTTCACTGTAGATAGGGTTAAAGAACGAATGTCGTTGAAAACACAGTTCACAATAAACCCAATTCACATCCCATTTTATTTCAATTAAGTGTTAATTAACTGGAAACCCTAATAATCTTAATTAAAAGATTTATTCTTCTCACACGAGGTTTAAGAATATTGTTATTTAAGACACCATTCACAACAAACCCAAAATCCAATTCTTTTATTTAATTCCAATTAAATCTTAATTAATTGGAAGATTTCACTAAATCTTAATTAAAATATTTATTCTTTCCTTAACTGGGTTTAAGAACAGTGTTAATGAAGACACCATTCACGACAAACCCAAAATCTAATTCAATATTAATACAAGGCTTTGATACCAAACTGACACGACCCAAACTTCCCAGTAAAGGAAAGACCGGATTGAGTTGATTATCGTTTTAGACACATAACTTTTATATATAAAAAAAAATTGTATTTTTGATGCCAATTTACAAGCAATAAATCCTATCTAGTTTTGGTTCTCACATCTGTAATGTAACAACCCGGAATTTGGGGCCAATTTAAAATTTTCATTTTAGAGATTTTAAGGGTATTTTAAAAAAAAATTGAAATAAATTATTTTAAATAATAATGAATAGAAATTTATTTTGAGCAAAGTTAATACAAATATATTCAATTTAATTATAAAAGGAATTAGAAATAGCACGGTAGTTTGAAAAGTCAAATCTGAACTTTTACTGACTTTACAGGATGCAGAATAAATCGGATTTTGATGAAACCAAAAATATTAGAATTTATTTAAAAATATCTTTCCAACGAATCCGAGAAATTGAAATTTCATAGAGGGAATTAAAAGTTAGGGCCAGTTGAAATTTCAGAATAGTAGCTGTAGAATTTCTGTATATATTTTAATATTAAAAATAGCCATTTTTCAAATGACCTCTGTTTTCGATGAAACCACTTTTGTTAGATTAGGAATGTCAAATTATTTTTAAGTTTAATTTTTCATAATTTTTAGAATTAATTTGTGACCGTGGAAAAAGAATTCAGTTTGTTCAATTTCGGTAAATTTTAAATTGACTTGAAAAAGGCCATTTTTCAAACAGTCACAGAATTCGACAAAATTAATTTTTTTAGGATCGTATCGTCAAAACAAAGACAGAAATATTTTTTATGGAATTTTCTGATTCCGTATGTGGCCTCGATGAATTTAATTCTATGACAGAATTAATTTAATAAAGGAATTAAATATTTAATTTAATAATTCAGGCCACAGACAGCCGTTTGGGCTGACGGGACCTAGCCCATTGGATCCGGAATGGGGGCTATTGGGTAGGGTCACTTTCTGTTGGACTGAAATTAGTTCGGTTTGAAACTTATGGATTTTATTGTACAATTTGCACTAAATATTATAAATAATTGATTTTAAAACCCTAAAATCATTACTCAATCTTCTTCCAGCCGCCGCCCCATCAGTCCAATGGCCACCGACATCCGCACCTTCCTCCACTAAGATCTCCCTCTCCTCCACGAATTAGACTCCATACTTTACATCATTTTGAAGCTCTTGTTCTCCTCTACGATTCCATACCACTTGATCGCTCTCTGGTGCCACCATCACCGAGCTTCACACACCTAAACCCGCGCCCAAAAGCCTCGTCGCCCTCCCCCTGGGTCCCACCGAGCTGCACCATAGCAGGCCCCCGTGGTGCGCCTCCCTGTGCTCTCCGTCGCGGGGTATTCTGATCGTGCCAATTCTCTCTACCTTGGTCGGAAAACTCAACCCTGAGTTTGAACAAAAGGGATAAGTTACGGCCAATTTCTGTAGTGAGGAAGAAGAGAGGTTAAGACCTTGATTACTTTGTTAATTTAATTTTAAACAATTACCAATCTTATTTAGACCATAACTAATGCATACGGCGACGAAAATTAACAATTTCAGAAGCTTTGTGATCGTATTGACAAGATCTACGACTCTGGACTGAAACGGGACAATTCTTAACTGTTGGTATTTTGTACTAAATTTCGAACGACTGTGAGATTTCTTTTTTTTAAAATAATTAATCAATTCATTTATTTTATTTTATTTTATTTATAGTTATATATATTCAGATCTGTTTGTGTTGAAATTGTATGATGATTGTTCTGTTGGTTGTGATGGATAATTATAAGATTCATGCCTATTAAACAAATATGAATATTCATCCCTTTATTTTATTGAATTGATTTAGAATATCAATTCAAGGCCAAAATATATAATGGATTATTATAGATCCATATGCTTTAGACAAATATTATTATTCATCCTTTTATTTTATTGAAATGATTTAGATCATCGATTCAATATCAAAATATGTAGTTTGTCACTTTTATGGGATTGATCTAGTTAATCAATTCATATTTTGTCACTTTATTATAATTGATTTAGGTTATCAATCCAATATAAAAATATTATTAGGATCATTTGTGTTGAATTGTTTTAAATTGTCAATTTTAAAATGATTGGCATTATTTTGTCAATCCAGTGTATAATATAATTTTGTCACCTTATTGGATTGTCAATTAAATATTGTCAACTTTGTATACATGATAGATTTGGAATAGAAAAATGAATATTGTCAACTTTGTATACATGATTTAATTGGAATAGAAAAATGAATATTGTCAATTTTGTATACTTGATTGAATTGGAATAGAAAAATGAATATTGTCAACTTTGTGTACATGATTGAATTGGAATAGGAAAATGAATATTGTCAACCTTGTATACATGATTGAATTGGAATAAAAAAATGAATGACTCCTATTTGTGTTCTCAAGCACAAACATTACATAGAAAAATGAATGACTCTTATTTGTGTTCTCAAACACAAACACTACATAGAAAAATAAACATGTCTTTTATTTTTGTTCTCATTCACAAATATAACGTAGAATAAAAAGAAAAAAAAGGTGAAATATGACGATGTGAAAAGATCCGACTTTTATATGTAATAAAGAATGAGATTTACATTGTAAATTAAAAATTACATTTTCATATGTAATAAAGAATGAAATTTACATTGTAAATTAAAAATTACATTTTCATATGCAATAAAGAATGAGATTTACATTGTAAATTAAAAATTACATTTTCATATGTAATAAAGAATGAGATTTACATTGTAAATTAAAATTTACATTTTCATATGTAATAAAGAATGAGATTTACATTGTGAATTTAAAAATTACATTTTCATATGTAATAAAGAATGAGATTTACATTATAAATAAAAAATTACATTTTCATATGTAATAAAGAATGAGATTTACATTATAAATTAAAAATTACATTTTCATATGTAATAAAGAATGGGATTTACATTGTAAATTAAACATTACATTTTTCATATGTAAATAAAGGTGACAATTTACATTGCAATTAAAAACACATTGTTGTTATGTAAATAAAGATGAGAATTTACATTGCAATTAATAACACATTTTTGTTATGCAAATAAAGATGAGAATTTACATTGCAATTAAAAACACATTTTTGTTATGTAAGTAAAGAATAGAATTTACATTGTAAATTAAAAGTACATTTTATTGTATAATTAAAGAATAGAATTTATATTGTAAATTGAAGAGGACATCTTTATATGTAATTAAAGATTAAGAAGTTACATGTAAAATAAAATTTCATTTTTATATATAAGGAAAGAGTAAGAATTTGCATAGCATATAAAATTTCAATTTTGTATGTAATTAAGGTATAGAAATTTATAGTGCAAATTAAAAGACAAGATTTGATGTGTAATATTAATTACATTTTTAATGTAATTAAAAAGTATGATTTTATATTGTAAATTAAGAGACAAATTAAAAGATAGGAGTTTTACATTATTATGAAAATTACATTTTAATGTATTTAAAAGGTAGAATTTGACGTTGTAAATAAAATTACATTTTTAACGTAATTGATAAAGATAAAAAATTTCACCGTTATGTTAATTACATACTTATGTAATAAAAATAATAATTTTGCATTGGAATGTAAATTTACATTTTTTTTATGTAAATAAAAGAATAAAGAAGGGAGTTTACATTTTTAATGTAAATAAAAGAATAAGGAATGGAACTCAACATTGCAATATAATTTACATTCCCAGGTAAAATATAAGAATTAAAGAATAAAGGGAGAAATTGGACTTTGAATTATAATACACATTTTTAAGTGAATTAAAATTTAATGAAGATCGGTAGTTGTTTAGCTCGTTGTTAGATCAAACGACGTTATTATGGTTGAACGATTATATTTATATATATACTTATAATTAAAATTAAACGAATCAAGCGCGGTAGTTCGTGTTTTGAAATCGTACCTTCAAACGTCTATACCAAAAGATCCGACCGTCGGATGTTCCCAAAACTGTAAACATTAAGACCGTCTTGGAAAGATCTTTCCAACGATATAAACTACGTTAAGATCCAACGGTTAGATTTTGAGAAATGTGAAAATCAAAATTGGTTGAAAGCTGTGCCAGGGTCGCCCATTGACCTGAGGCATCGTTATATAAAGTTTTGATTATTTTTAAATAATTGAAACAGGAATTAATCGTTATAAAACAATATTAACGATAAGGAAGGATTTTCAATATATATAAACACACACACACATATATATATATACGAGGATTATTTGGAAAGTCCGAGTTACTCTCATTCCAAACAATCAAACGACGTAAAGAATCGAAGGATGAAGAAGGCGTATGAAGACCGTAAATCTTCCCTCAAATGGACAACGATCAAGATCCTGAATTGACTTGCTCCCAATTCTAGGGTCGGGGTAATTGCCCAAACGTACGTATTGATTTCACGGATATGCGGGTATCTCCTTTCCGTATTGGACATACGGGACAAGGGTATCTCCAGTTTTGTTCAGACCCAGAACGGGCTTACAAATGGAATGTGTGTCCGACATTGTACTCCTTTATATTGTATTTATTGATTTTCTGTCGAATGTATGAATGTTTGGTGGCGGAGAATTTATTCTCTTGCTTAACACCCTTTTATATATTTTGGCAAAGGATTGGTAGTGTGATATGGAGTGACAGTGTGCCATACTAAGATGCAATGATCAAGGTTTCTTACTGAAAAGCAGAACCTTGTGGTGATGATCAAAGCACAGCTTTGTGTATTACGTAGCTTCACGAGCCTCACAACCCGGTGGAGTCTAAAATGGGAGAAGGGAACGCAGAGAGAACAACACGTTTCTTTCTAGTTAGAAGTAGTGTCAGTGCTTGAACTGGCTGATATTTACTTATGTGGATGATGGAATGAGGTGCCTCGGATGATAGGTCCTATAGGATTGGGAAACGTGTGTTCAGGAAAAACTAATCCACAAAGTTGTATGAATGGACCGGCCCGGCAGGATTCAAGGGTTCACTGTAGGGGATCCTGAGACATTAACTAGAGTGTCTCGAATCGGTAAGGTGCTCCTCCCTAGCCTTGACTCATGATGGAAACCAAATTCCAAATACGACCCTACGAATTTGATTATATTACTAGTATAGATCATAGTAGTATGGGGTACTATGCTTTCTAGGATTGATACATTTATTTTGAAATGTTTTTATATACACTAATGATAATATTAGATTCGTATTTATCGTATTTAGCATGTTTAATCACCATAAGGTAAAACTCTATCCTTTGGTTTGCATTGCATTGTGTGATGGGACTTGAGTCTTATGGTGATTCCATTTTTCGAAAAGCACTGCGTTGTTTTATGCAAGGCAATCCATTGGAATAAACCCGTTCCGCGTTAGCGGCGTGTTCTTTGGATTTGCCTCATACTAGTAGTTAAATTAGTTAGCGGCGTGTTCTTTGGATTTGCCTCATACTAGTAGTTAAATTAGTTAAGAATCCTCACACCAGTCCCATGACTGGCTCGCAGTTTGTTTTCACCTTTTGCAAACTCGGGTGCCCTCTTTTCCACATGGGCAGCCAAGTGACAGGTCTAGCTTTCTTTGGAGTTGCTATCTTTGAGCTGTTTATCTATCTTGGAGTTGCTTATTTGGAGGTGCTTATGTTGGACCACGTAGATTATCTATCTTTTATCTTTTATTTGCATTTTATCATTAGAACTTGAGACATCCAAACTTATTTTATTTCCAGTTGTTCTATTTTGAAGTTGAAACTTATTTCCTTTTTGCTGAAACCTGATGTAATAATGTAGAACTCTGTGACTGTGGGATTCTGTGTTTGATGACATTCATATTCCGCTGCTATGATGTTGTTATTCTATAGTTTTCCTTTGTTATGTTGTATCTGTGATCTATATTGTTATATTTATGTTGTGTTCCAAATGATTATTCCTTACTTTCATTTCGTGGAAGTTTGGGCTCATCACATGTAACACCCTATGTCCATTAATGTCAATCACAAAGGGAATGCACCAATGTCCATGAAGCGTTATTGTTGTATAGAACAGATAAATTACAAGAATAAATAAACACAGTGGAAGTTAAAACTTATTTTATTGATTCATAACTCAAAAATGAGTTTACATAAGTAGTCTCCAAACCCATTACAACGGGATCAATAGTCTTTTCCAAAAACTTTAAAGTACATAAAGAAGCAAGTACTTAAATAACATAAATGCATAAACCCCCACTGAGCATAAGCAAAGCCATAAAGATGAGAGAGTCCAAAGCGATACATCTTCTCTCTTCAAGCAACTGAAAGAAATCGGCACTAAGTTGTAGTATTCCATCCTTGCAAACCTGAGGGGGGTGGAAGGAAGAAAAGAGGTGGAAAGAAAAGAGGGTCAGACATAAAGTCTGGCGAGTGCGATAACTTTAACAATACAATTATCAAAATAACTAGGATAAGGCATAAGCTGGAAAATAAGGAAATGACTGTGAAAAATTGGGTATGACAGAACAGACAAGGAAATAAGACGAACCAAGATAACGTTAAAGGCGCCCCTAATCACTATAACATGATTACTATACTGCACCACCACTAGTCACCCTAAAGGTTGATCCCGCCTACAGAACTAAATAATGATAATGGTAGCTTAGTGTACCCCTAGCTACCTTCATATGTGCTGTCTGCCCCTATCTCCACTAGGTGTACCCACTACCCTCCCCATTCTGATTACAATATTTATTCATAATATGGTAGTTATACTCCTAGTTGTCTTCATAGGTGTCGTCTGCTCCTATCTTCATTACGTGTACCCACTACCCTCCCCATTCTAATTACAATTTTTATTCATAATATGGTAGTTATACTCCTAGCTGTCTTCATAGGTGTCGTCTGCTCCTATCTCCACTAGGTGTACCCACTACCTTCCCCATTCGATCGTCTCCCTAACTCGTAGATACCCGCGCTGGCCCCACAATGGGGTGTATCACTCCCCAAAGTGGCAACCCGATACAACCAAAAATGCACGGCTTATATCTACACGATGCAACAACGTCTTACCTACCAGCCCGGGCCCACACACGCATATGAACCTGTTGGACTTGCGTTGCCACCGCTACCGTTTTGACCTCTTACAATCAAAACCAGTATGCGTGTCCCGTCCTTGACTTGGGTCGAGCCCGCAAAGATACCTAATAGGTTACTGGTTTGAAAAGGGCCCTCACACAAGCTTTCCCCCTATGCTTGGTCCCCACTAGAATTTCCTACTTAACCCCTCTTATTCATGTCTTCTTACATGTTTCAACTTGGTTAAGTGTTTATAATTATATCCCACATGTCACCCATGTTACTTACTCAACAAATCAACATGTGTTATTGGTTAAGCTTGTCTTAACCCTATCCACTTATCAAATAATTGCTTAAGTTTGTCTTAACCCTACCAGATCAATGTATATTTCTTAACCCTACCCACTTATCAAATTATTGGTTAAGTTTGTCTTAACCCAACCCACTTATCAAATTATTGGTTAAGTTTTTCTTAACCCTACCCACTTATCATTTTATCGGTTAAGCCGGTCTCAACCCTTTCACTTAGTTTATGACAAGGTACTTCCCAGTCCACAGATACATTGATTAAGAGAATAACTCCCTAAGTACTAACCCCGAAGACCGAGATCAACATCAGATCGTTGCTCAGAGAATCACTCACTCAACCAAACTTCTGTTTGTCATCCAAATTTGTCTTTAATCAGCATCAATTAATTATTGAGACACCTACTCATATTTCACATGCCACCCAAGGCTCCCACTTAATTTCACGTGCCACCCAAGGCACCCACTTAACCGCTCATGTCCCACTACATGTTTATCTGGTTAAGTGTTTCTTACTTCATTAAGAACGTAACCTTATAAAGACCTCCCACATTAGACTGACATTTGTGGCTGCTGGATTTGCTAGGCGGGTCCGGGCAGTCTTACACCAAAAACGAGCTTAACCTCGTGTCTTTATAATTGTTACACATTTAATTTATGCCTAAGACCTCCCACATTAGACTGGCATTTGTGGCAGCTGGATTTGTCGGGCGGGTCCGGGCAGTCTTACACTACAAACGAGTCTAACCTCATGTCATAGGCGATTAATTACACGTAATTAATTACCCCCAATTTGAATTAATTTCCAAATTGCCAATCAATTACAAATTTAACTATGTCCATAATTGACTCAATTATGTCCATCTATTTATGGTATATAAAATTATACCAATTAACATCACATTTAAGGCATTTTTGCCAATTCTTAATATTAGATCTTTTAATGTTATCCCATTTCCCCACGTTGTACGTTTGTTCGTTTAACGTAAAATATACGTTGGACTCAAATAGTCGAACTTATGGAATAAAGAGAAAACATCACAACATGCATAGAATATAAATTAGATCTAACTTATGAACAAAAAGTCATAACGTAAATTGGCATATAGATCTAAACATAAGGGGTGAACTTGCATGTGTGAACATGGTGTTTCATCTAAACTTGCATAGACAATGGGTGTCATAGATCTAATCATAAGGTATAAAGGCAATAGTTACTGTCTTACATTACATGATTCACACTCCAATATATATATATATATATATATATATATATACACACATACACACACACACACACACTTGCATATGTGATTTATGCAACATAAACTGTAGTGTAAACTTGCATCTAAACTTATACATGTCATATCCTAACATTAGATTCAATTTACACATGAAATAGATGTCATGAAACATGTAAGGTTGTATATGATTCTCACTAACTTGCATATGATTCATATCAAAATTAACATCTAAACTTGCATACATACATATGATTTAACATATGAATCAGTTCTAACAACATAACCAAACAAGCATATGAAACATCATTATGAATTGATTGTACATAAGCCAACAATCAACATAGATTTACAACATAGATGATGACATCACAGCTTTACAACATAGATAATAACATCATAGATTTACAATATAGATAATAACATAACGGTCAATGATTCATAACATAACCATATAATCCAAATCATAACTCAACCTAATTAAATCGTTAATTACCTTATTAAAGAAATCGAACTCATAAAAAGAAAATCCTGCATTTTGAAATCTGAGTTCTGAAATTGATTTAGCTCGCCTTTGTAGTAGATTCGTTATTGTTTAGATCAGAGTTGAATAGAATAGAATTGATTAAATCTGATTTCCCTCTAGTTGGTGGCGGCTACTCTAGGTTACAAGATGACAGCATGACGGCCATGATTCAGATTTTTATTTGATTTTAGGGTTTGAGTCTGCCCATGTTTATATAGAATTTCAATTTAATTATAGCCATCGGATGATCTTAGGGTTAATCAAAACCACTCAGTCGTGATAGGGTGACACCTCAGCCCTAATGACTCAGCAAGGAGTGAGAAAGGACTAAGCAATGAGTCACAATATGGATCAGATTGCACCAGAAAGTGATGCAGGCTTTCTCCTCAGCCTGGGTGTACTTGGGAAGTGCACCAGTGTATTTTTGTCCTGGTGCACTTCCTAAGTGCGCTAGTGCAATTTTTTTTCTTCTTCTGGTTTTTCTGCCTAACTTCGTTCGTCCATATCTCCTTCATCCGTTATCCGTTTTGCGCAAACTCGGACTCTATCTTAACCAGAATTCCGAGACGAACGCAATGGTGCAACCCATTTCCCTTAATTCTCATGTAAAAGATTAATTATTCTTGAATTTAGTTAATTCGATTATTCAAAAATTCAGGGTGTTACATTCTCCCCTACTAAAAGGATTTCGTCCTCGAAATCTCTAAGTCAAGAAGAACATATCCTACCATCCAATCATCCATCTACTCAATCATCAACCACTAGCAACCATGGTCCGTAAAATATTTCTAATGCTTTTCATGTACATATGCATAGTGTGTGTATATGTCCATATATTAATGCTAAATCAGGCGGTCCACTGATTCAGTCGACCTCCTTAATGCAATTAATGATAGTGCCATGTATCCATCATGTATGCAGAGAACCCTATACATATCATTACTACATGTGTGCAAAACAATCCATTAAATGCAACATCCATACGATACACATATTCAATGCACATTCATTTTACTAAATACATCCATTTATATGCAATATGCATTATGAAAGTGACTGAGCCGATCTAGTGCCTAAAGTGTGTGTATATGCATCCATGAGTAACCACTAGCAAACACTTGCATCCACATGCATCCATCATACATAACATGTCTCAAAACACATGTTTCAACCATAGGACTACCCTATCTAAAGGTCAAAGATACTAGCGAGAGGACATACTAAAGATAGAATAAGTACAAGCTAAGCGATAAAGGAGAAATTAAAAGACATACCCTCGAAAAGAAAAGGGTACTATGAACGCATCTTCTCTTCCATCTCCCAAGTAGCGTCGTTCTCATCATCTCCCCATTGCACTTTGACTAGCTTGACCTCTCGATTTCTTAACTTCTTAATCTCCAACCCAAGAATGCGTGTAGGAGCTTGTCGAATCATCGCATCACGCTCTATCTCCACCTCTCTAAGCAAGCTCGGCTCTACCACTTCCGCGGTCTCGTGCAAGCACTTCCTCAAATGTGATACATGGAATACGTCGTGTACACCACTAAGTCTCTCGGGAAACTCTACTCTATACGCCATATGTCCGCTCCTCTCCTAGAAAACTTCTTATTTCCGTTGCTTTTCTTGGAACCTTCAATCCTTGGATTGCCGCCACCTTCGCGGGATCCACAGCTATCCCTTCCTTAGAGACTACGTGTCCTAAGAATTCTGCCTTCTTCCTCAAAAAAAAAAGGCATCAACATAGGGTCCTAAACAATCCATTACTTCACATCCCACTCGAGTCATCTCATAACCCTATTGAATCTAACTCGGGGCAGCCGATACCATCGAATAGTCTTATCATGTCACGGCTGCACATCACTTCTCGAGAAAACCAAGATATCATGCAATGAAAATCGCCACAGCTATTTATCTCACACAAACCATCCTAGTCGAACTCGACATACCCCAAGCACAAGCCCCTAAGGCCTAAACCAATATCATACAAGCACCCGAGGAATATCTCCTCCGAATTTGGACAATCTAAGTGAGACGATACTAGCAAAGCAACCAAACAATTGAGCACCCCACTTTAATATACTACGTCTTATGAACCCCTTCTCAAGCAACTCCCCTACTTGCTTATTAAGCTCCCTCCTCTCACGAGGACCCACGTGACGTACTGGCAGAGATTCTGGTTTTGCATTGTCTACAAGATAAATACGAAAGTCTATCTCATGCCTCGGGGGTAAACCTCGAACCTCTTTGAAGACGTTACTATATTCACGGACCACACGAATAAATTTCAGATCATCATTGGATACGTCAAGAGATTCTAGGTAACAAAGCATTACTAGACCTCTAGGGTCACAAGAAATATCAAGGGTCTTTCCACAATGAGTCAAAAATCTAACTACCCTTCTCTCACAATCTAGGATGGCACCGTATCTAGTTAGCCAATCCATACCTGGAATTAAGCCGTAGCCCATGAAGCTAAGTACAAAGGCGTTGCATTCAAACCCAACGCCCAAGATAGACACTCTCAAATCCCGACAAATCATGGAAAGATGAGCCGAACCACCAATAGGATTTGAGACTACTACGGGATCCAAAACTAGACTAGTATTTAGGTGCAGTGTTTCAACTAACGAAGCAGATACTAACGAGTGCGATATGCCAGAGTCAAACAAAGTACGAACAGGATGATCAAACAGAAAAACTAAACTCTCAACAGAAATGTTTCTACCTTGTTCTTGCAGCTGTGGGACGGCGAGAGCCTGGACCTTCTCCCTTGCCTGTCCTGGTGCCACGAGAGCCTGAAGCTGCCCTCCAGAAGTTCTTTGCCCTTGTCCCTGTTTCCTTGGCAAGTCCTAGATGACCTACCTCTCCACAGCGGAAACAACCAGTCTTCTTTTTCTACCTACAGTCCTTGCTTAGATGGCCTGGTGTACCACAATAAAGACATTTCCTCTTGTCATGGGGTTTATTATTCTTTGCACCCTTCTAAGGTTCTACTTTCTTACCCTGTGCCCTATCCATTCCTCCACTATACGTCCTCCATTCATGACCTCCGACCTACAAGAAACTTCATTCTTCATCAACCAAGCAGCTAGTCGAACCTTCCTCCCTTCGTCTGTCTCAAAGATACCGACAAGTCCTCCACTTTCTTGAGCCAACTTCTAGCCTCGACAAATGTCTAAGTCCCATGAAGCGGTTTTCTGCCATCGTACGGAAGGCCTCATATATCTTAGGAAAAAGCATCTATACGCGGAGGAAGAGACTCAAAAGGGAAAGAAGAAGAGATTCAAAACAAGGGAAGCGAAAGAGAGATGTATGGCTTGCTGGGATTATGCTCTGTTAAGTAAGCTTTCCTTCAAAATAGCTTCTTTAAAACAAGTTTTTGAAAATACTTTCTAGGAAAATAATACTTTTGAAAACACTTTTCAAAACTTTTTATCTGTTCTTGTAACCTTAGCTCTGACACCACGTGTAACACCCCATGTCCATTAATGTCAATCACAAAGGGAATGCATCAATGTCCATGAAGTGTTATTGTTGTATAGAATAGATAAATTACAAGAATAAATAAACAAAGTGGAAGTTAAAACTTATTTTATTGCTTCATAACTCAAAAATGAGTTTACAGTAGTCTCCAAAACCATTACAATAGGATCAATAGTCTTTTCCAAAAACTTCAAAGTACATAAAGAAGCAAGTACTTAAATAACATAAATGCATAAATCCCCACTGAGCATAAGCAAAGCCATAAAGATGAGAGAGTCCAAAGCGATACATCTTCTCTCTTCAAGCAACTGAAAGAAATCGACACTAAGTTGTAGTATTCCATCCTTGCAAACCTGAGGGGGGTGGAAGGAAGAAAAGAGGTGGAAAGAAAAGAGGGTCAGACATAAGGTCTGGCAAGTGCGATAACTTTAACAATACAATTATCAAAATAACTAGGATAAGGCATAAGCTGGAAAATAAGAAAATGACTGTGAAAAATTGGGTATGACAGAGCAAACAAGGAAATAAGACGAACCAAGATAACGTTAAAGGCGCCCCTAATCACTATAGGATGATTACTATACTGCACCACCACTAGTCACCCTAAAGGTTGATCCCGCCTACAGAACTTAATAATGATAATGGTAGCTTAGTGTACCCCTAGCTACCTTCATAGGTGCCGTCTGCCCCTATCTCCACTAGGTGTACCCACTACCCTCCCCATTCTGATTACAATATTTATTCATAATATGGTAGTTATACTCCTAGTTGTCTTCATAGGTGTCGTCTGCTCCTATCTTCATTACGTTTACCCACTACCCTCCCCATTCTAATTACAATTTTTATTCATAATATGGTAGTTATACTCCTAGCTGTCTTCAAAGGTGCCGTCTGCTCCTATCTCCACTAGGTGTACCCACTACCTTCCCCATTCGATCGGCTCCCTAACTCATAGATACCCGCGTTGGCCCCACAATGGGGTGTATCACTCCCCAAAGTAGCAACCCAATACAACCAAAAATGCACGACTTATATCTACACAATGCAACAACGTCTTACCTACCAGCCCGGGCCCACACACGCATATGAACCCGTTGGACTTGCATTGCCACCGCTACCCATTTTGACCTCTTACAATCAAATCCAGTACGCATGTCCCGTCCTTGACTTGGGTCGAGCCCGCAAAGATACTTAATGGGTTACTGGTTTGAAAAGGGCCCCCACACAAGCTTTCCCCCTATGCTTGGTCCCCACTAGAATTTCCCACTTAACCCCTCTTATTCATGTCTTCTTACATGTTTCAACTTGGTTAAGTGTTTATAATTATATCCCACATGTCACCCATGTTACTTACTCAATAAATCAACATGTGTTATTGGTTAAGCTTGTCTTAACCCTATCCACTTATCAAACTATTGGTTAAGTTTGTCTTAACCCTACCAGATCAATGTATATTACTGGTTAAGTTACCCACTTATCAAATTATTGGTTAAGTTTGTCTTAACCCTAACCGCATATCAAATTATTGGTTAAGTTTGTCTTAACCCTACCCACTTATCATTTTATCAGTTAAGCTGGTCTTAACCCTTTCACTTAGTTTATGATTAGGTACTTCTTAGTCCACAGATACATTCGTCAAGAGAATAATTCCCTAAGTACCAACCCCGAAGACCGAGATCGACATCAGATCGTTACTAAGAGAATCACTCACTCAACCAAACTTCTGTTTGCCATCCATATTTGTCTTTAATCAGCATCAATTAATTATTGAGACACCTAATCGTATTTCACATGCCACCCAAGGCAACCACTTAATTTCACGTGCCACCCAAGGCACCCACTTAACCCCTCATGTCCCACTGCATGTTTATCTGGTTAAGTGTTTCTTAATTCATTAAGACCGTAACCTTATAAAGACCTCCCACATTAGACTGGCATTTGTGGCAGCTGGATTTGCCAGGCGGGTCCGGGCAGTCTTACACCACAAATGAGCCTAAACTCGTGTCTTTACAATTGTTACGCATTTAATTTATGCCTAAGACCTCGTACATTAGACTGGCATTTGTGGCAGCTGGATTTGCCGGGCAGGTCTAGGCAGTCTTACACCACAAACGAGTCTAACCTCGTGTCTTAGGCAATTAATTACACATAATTAATTACCCCCAATTTGAATTAATTTCCCTATTCAAATTTCCAATCAATTACAAATTTAACTATGCCCATAATTGACTCAGATAAGTCCATCTATTTATGGTATATAAAATTATACCAATTAACATCACATTTAAGGCATTTATGCCAATTCTTAATATTAGATCTTTTAATATTATCCCATTGCCCCATGTTGTACGTTTGTTCGTTTAGCGTAAAATATACGTTAGACTCGAATAATCTAACTTATGGAATAAAGAGAAACATCACAACATGCATAGAATATAAATTAGGTCTAACTTATGAACAAAAAGTCATAACATAAATTGGCATATAGATCAAAACATAAGGGGTGAACTTGCATGTGTGAACAAGGTGTTTCATCTGAACTTGCAAAGACAATGGGTGTCAAAGATCGAATCATAAGGTGTAAACTTGCGTAGGAAATAGTTATAATCTTGCATTACATGATTCACACTCCAATATATATATATACTTGCATATGTGATTTATGCAACATAAACTATAGTGTAAAATTGCATCTAAACTCACACATGTCATATCCTAACTTTAGATCCAATTAACACATAAAATATATGTCATGAAACATGTAAGGTTGCATATGATTCTTCACTAACTTGCATATGATTCATATCTAAATTAACATCTAATCTTGCATATGTACATATGATTTAACATATGAATCAGTTCTAACAACATAACCAAACTAGCATATGAAACATCATTATGAATTGATTGTACATAAGCCAACAATCAACATAGATTTACAACATAGATGATAACATCACAGCTTTACAACATAGATAATAACATCATAGATTTGCAACATAGATAATAACATAACGGTCAATGATTCACAACATAACCATATAATCCAAATCATAACTCAACCTAATTAAATCGTTAATTATCTTATTAAAGAAATCGAACTCATAAAAAGGTCTTGCGTTCTGAAATCTGAGTTCTGAAATTGATTTAGCTCGCCTTTGTAGTAAATTCGTTATTGTTTAGATTAGAGTTGAATAGAATTGAATTGATTAACTATGATTTCCCTCTAGTTGGTGGCTGCTACTCTAGGTTACAAGATGACAGCATGACGACCATGATTCAGATTTTTATTTGATTTTTGGGTTTGAGTCTACCCATGTTTATATAGAATTTCAATTTAATTGTAGATGTCGGATGATCTTAGGGTTAATCAAAACCACTCAGTTGGGATAGGGTGACACCTCAGCCCTAATGACTCAGCAAGGAGTCAGAAAGGACTCAACACTGAGTCACAATATGGATCAGATTGCACCAGAAAGCTGTGCAGGCTTTCTCCTTGGCCTAGGCGCACTTGGGAAGTGCACCAGTGTATTTTTGTACTGGCGCACTTCCCAAGTGCGCCAGTGCAATTTTTTTTCTTCTTCTGGTTTTTCTGCCTAATTTCGTTCATCCATATCTCCTTCATTCGATATTCGTTTTACGCAAACTCGGACTCTATCTCAACCAGAATTCCGAGACGAACACAATGGCGCTAACCATTTCCTTTAATTCTCACGTCTGAGATTAATTATTCTTGAATTTAGTTAGTTCGATTATTCAAAAATTTAGGGTGTTGAACACAAGTCAATCAATCACCATCAGTATTAGCAACCAAGTGTATTTGGTTCAATCACATTTCATGTTTTGGTAATTTCTAATTACCATTTATTCATTCAAATCTAATTAAAGATTTACTAAAACTCTTCTTAGTTTTAATCTTCAAAAATCATTACTAATGATTATTCAACATTCTGTAAATTAATCCTGCTTTAACTGGGTTAAAGAAACAATGTCGTTTAAACACAGTTCATGACAAACCCAAAATCAAATTCGATATTAAATATAAGGCACAGAATAAAATTATATCGGCTTATATTCAATATCAAATTCTAAAACCAACGGATATCGTATTGGAATAACGATATCAATATCTTCCTAATTCCCACAACAATATCCGTATAATCATGGAATCCAATACCGAAATATTCCGAAGACGATTTCAATTCAAATCCTTTACAATTCATATATTGGGAATTTCTTGTAACACCCCGTAATTTTATAACATTAAAATTCACAAATTAAAGTGTACTTAATTTTTAGAAAAGAATTAAGTGAAATGGGTTGCGCAGAGAAATATATATACATATATATATATATATTGATATATATATGTATAAATTAAAAATTAAATAAATAAATATGCGAAAAAGTTCAAAACAGCGAATTAGGAGGGGGAATAACCGAACCGGCCCATTTTTGAGGTTAATCCAGGGTGTTTGGCTGTCAACCCGTGGGCCGATTCGCTTAAATGCAGATTTTGCATTTGATTGGTTCTCATGGTTCAGGGTTAATCTAATGGTCCTAAATAACTTCCTACACCTATAAATACATCCTAGTGCTAACCCTAAACCTAATTAAAATTGGAACCAAAGCCGTTACGCCGTTGCCATGGAACTCAGTTTAGCCGCCGCCAACTAAAGAGGAAGATAGCTAATCAATCCAACCTAATTCAAGCTTAGAGCTTCAACAACGAATCAACTAACGTCGCTACAACAATTCTGCATCAAGTTTGATCAATTGTTCATAATTCTTTAACCACGAAAGGCAAGTTCGATTTCTCTAATCAAGATAATTATTAAATTAAGTAAGATTAGAAATAATTGTGGATTATATGGATATGATGTGAATTATTGACTGTATGATATGATTATGTTGTTAAATTGTGATGTTATCATACATGTTGTAAAGTTATGATCTATGTTGTAATTCTATGATTGGCTTATGTATAATCAAATCATCATGTTGTTTAAATGCTAGTTTGGTTATGTTGATTCATATGATAGATCATATGTATGTATACAAGTTTAGATGTTGATTTAGACATAAATCACATGCAAGTTAGTAAAGATTATTACATCTATTTTAGATCAAAAGTTAGGCTATGACATGTATGAGTTATATGCTAAATCTTTACATGCTAGTTTGTATATTTAGAGGTAAATTTACACCATTGTTATGTTGCATAAATCACATATGCAAGTTTATATAAAAATATGAGTTTGGAATATGAATCATGTTATGCAAGTTTTTGGTTATTGCCTATGTAAGTTTTGTGATGAAAATCTTGTTCATAACATGTAGGTTCATACTTTTAGGCCTATGTTTAGATCGATGATTTTATGCAGGTTATGTGGTAAATTCTCATATGCAAGTTAGGCCTATTTTGTATGTTATGTGAATATGTTGTGTTTTTCCCTTTTCCATGTGTTAGACTATTTCTTAGTCTATCATATATTCTATGCAAATGGACGCCGCGGGGGTTATGGGGAAAAATATTGATTATGTTAATAAATGTGAATTGGCATGAAATGGCTTTAAAAGAGGCATATACATAAATTGAAATATTAATTGGTAAAGTGATATATGGACATAATTAATGTGAATTATGGTCATAAAGATAATTGGAATTTTATTAACATATTTGATTAGGAATAATTAATCCAAATATGGGATGAAAATATTATGTTAATAAATGTGAATTGGAATTTAAATGAGTCATATATGTAAATTAATTTGAATTTGAATAGGGATATTAAATAGTAAGATAAAAGGCCTTTAATGTCATATAATAAATTTATGACGAAACTGGTATAATTTTGCATACCATAAATGGATGGACATAATTGAGTCAATTATGGACATCGATAAATTTGTAATTAATTGATAATTTGAATAGGGAAAATAATTCAAATTGAGGTAAAGGATTATAAGCGATAATCAATGCTTAGGACACGAGGTTGGACTCATATGTGACGTAGAACTGCCCGGACCCGCCCGACAAATCCAGTAGTCACAAATGGTAGCCCAATGTGAGAGGTCCTAGGCCCAAATTAAAAGCGTAACAGTTGTAAAGACACAAGGTTAGGCTCTTTTATGGTGTAAGACTGCCCGGACCCGCCCGACAAATCCAGCTGCCATAAATGTCAGTCTAATGTGAGAGGTCTTTATAAGGTTACGGCCTTAATGAATTAAGAAATACTTAACCAGATAAGCATGTAGTGGGACATGAGGGTGTTAAGTGGGTGCCTTGGGTGGCATGAGGAATCTAGTGGGTGACATGTGGGTGACATGTGGATGCCATGAGAAATACGATTAGAAAAATAGAGTAATTTGAATATAAACAATTATGACATGTAATTCAAATTATTGGACAAAATAGGTATTGACACCTATGAAGGGAAAGGTTTTAATTAATTGATTAATTAATTAAAAATGGACATGGTAAATGAAATGAACTACTTAACCAAATCTGATCCCTAGGGATTGTAAGAACTTAAGTTTAAGTTGGGGGTTAAGTAAACTGGGTTATACGGAATGAGTGGGTTAAGTAAATCTTGGGTAGGTGGGTAATATTAGTACATATAGGCCCACAAACTTAACCGTAAATTAATATGTCTGAACCAGTGAGAGGGTTAAGTAAATCTTGGGTAGGTGGGTAATATTTGTGTATATAGGCCCACAGACTTAACCAATACAACCTGTTAATTAAACAAAAGGGTGAGACTAGGTTAAATTAGAAAACACTTAACCAAATTTATACATGTAAGTGGACATGGGGTTAAGTGGGATGTATCAGAGGGGACCAAGCCTAGGTGGGAAGCTTGGTGGGGGCCCTTTTCAGTCCAGTAGCCCATTAAGTATCTTTGTGAGCTCGACCCAAGTCGAGGACGGGACACGCCTACTGGGCCTGATTGTTAGAGGCCAAAATGGGTTAGCGGTGGCAACGCAAGTCCAATGAGGTCATGTGCGTGCGTGGGCCCGGGCTGGTAGGTAAGACGTTGTTGCATCGTGTAGGTATAAGCTGTGCATCCTTAAGTTGTATTGGGTTGCCACTTTAGGGGAGTGATACACCCCACTATGGGACCAATACGGGTATCTACGAGTTAGGAAGCCGATCGAATGGGGTAGGGTAGTGGGTACATCTAGTGGAGATAGGAGAAGACGGCACCTATGTAGTCAGCTAGGGGTACACGAAGCTACCATTATTAATTAATCATTAAAGGGGTACACCTAATGGAGATAGGAGCAGGCGGCACCTATGACGTCGGCTAGGAGCTCATGGAATTACCATTGAAGGGGGTGCATCTAGTGGGGATAGTGGGTACATCTAGTAGTACACGAAGCTATCATCATTCTATTTAATCAAGAGGGATCAAGTTTCTAGAGTGACTAGTATGGGTGCAGTTAGTGTTAGTACAGTACAGTACGGTATAGTACGGTAGAGTATAGTAATTACCCTATATTGATTAGGAAGCGCCTTTAACGTTATCTTTGCTCATCCTATTAATTTTGGTTGCTTGGTCTTGCCATTAATTCACAGTCATTCCCTTATTTACCAAGCTTATGTCTTATCCTAGTTACTTTGATAATTATATTGTTGGAGTTATCGGACTTGCCAGACTTTATGTCTGACCCCCTTTGTTTCCACCTCTTTTCTTCCTTTCCCCCCCCTCCCCCCAGGTTCTTAGGGTGGGAAGCTTGATTTGGATCTCTTTGGTAGCACTTGGATTTGGATTGCTGAAGTAAAGCTCAACCTATCTCTTTTATGGCTATTTATGGGATTATGCTTTTTATATTATGTGCTCTGATTTTGTCAAGATGGATATTATGTACTTGACTTTAGTCTGTGGGTTTTGGTGATGTAACCAAACATATTTACCTTCCATTGCAATAAATAAAGTTTTAAATTTTCAAGTACTATTTCATATCTGTCTTGTTGTGATTTTCTGTTCTATATTCACTTAAAACGCTCCATAGAAGTTAATGCATTCCCTTTTGTGAGTGACATTAATGGACATGGGGTGTTACACGTGGTATCAGAGCTGAAGGTTACCAGAACAGATAAGATATTTTGAGAAACTATTTTTCAAAAGCATTTTTATAAAGAATACTTTCAAAAATATGTTTGTAGAAGAGTATTTTTGAAAGAAAGGTTTGTTTTAAAAAACATAATCCCCAAGAGCCATATATCCTTCCTTCGACTCTCCGTTTTGAATCTCTTCCTCTTTCTCTTTTTTGGATTTCCCCTCCGCGTATAGATGATTTTTCTAAGATAAATAGGGACTTCCATACGAAGGACGAAAAACCACTTCAAGGGACTTAGACGTTTGTCGGGCTAGAAATTAGTTCAAGGAAGTGGAAGGCTTGTTGATACCTTTAAGGTAGACGATGGGAGGAAGGTTCAAATAGCTGTTGGTTAATGAAGGACGAAACCTCATCTTGGTGGAAGGTCACGAATGGGGAATGTGAACAAGAAGGCTAGTAGTTATCCTTTTGGAGAAATAGGACACCTTATTAGGATTGTCCAAAGCGGCAAGGGAAAAGTACAGGATCTTCTGGAGGGTAGTTATATTCCCTCACGGCTGGTATACCTGATAGGGGTAGGACCGTCCAGGTAGAAATTTGGTTTCCTTTATCATCCTGTTCGAACTTTGTTTGATTCTGGCGCTTCATACTCGTTAGTATCTGCTTCATTAGTTGAAAACACTACACCTAAGTACTAGTCTAGTTAAGGATCCCATCCTAGTCTCAAATCTTTTTGGTGGTTCGGCTCATCCTTCAATGGTTTGTCGGGATTTGAGAGTGTCTATCTTGGACATTGGATTTGAATGCAACGCCTTCGTCCTTGGTTTCACGAGCTATAGTTTGATTCTAGGGGTGGATTGGCTACCCAAACGGGGTGCCATCCTAGATAGTGAAAGGAGGGTAGTTAGACTATTGATTCATTATGGAAAGACCCTCATATTTCTTGTGACCCTAGGGGTTCAGTGACGTTTAGCTGTCTCGAATCTCTTGACGTATCCAACGGTGATTTGGAATCTTTTCGTTTGGTCCGTGAGTATAGTGACGTCTTCGATGAAGTGCGGGGTTTACCTAGAGGCATGAGGTATTCGTGTGTGCCTAGGGGATAATGCAAAGTCAGTTAGGTGATTAGTGATGGTTTTGAAGCAAGACTGGCGAGGACAGCCAGAGTCGGTTAAGTGCCCAATTATTTGTTTTGCTAGTATCATCTCACGTAGACTGTCTGAAATCGTAGGAGGTATTCCTTGGGTGCTTGTCTAATATTGGTTTAGGCCTTTGGGGCTTGAGCTTGGGGGATATCGAGTTCGAATAGGACGGCTTGCGTGGGAGATGGATAGTTGCAATGAGTTCACATGGATAGTATCTCGCTAGATTTTGTTGATGGATTACCAAGATTGAGGAAGGGTAATACGGGGATTTGGGTTATAGTAGATAGACTTACTAAGAGCGCCCATTTTATTCCCGTGAAGAGTAAGAGGACTGCTCCATGGTTAGCTTCTGTATACGTCCGAGAGATAGTTCGTTTGCATGGTGTTCCTTCTAGCATAGTAAGCGATCGCGATCCTATCTTCACTAGCGAATTTTGGAGGAGCTTACAAGAAGCAGTAAGGACTCAGTTATGTTTGAGCACCGCATATCATCCTCAGACGGACGGCCAAACCGAGAGGGTGAATCGAATTCTAGAAGACCTTTTGAGGCTATGTATCCTAAACTTTGGGGGTACATGGGAAGAGCATCTTCCATTGGTGGAGTTCACATATAATAATAGCTTTCAGTCTAGCATTGGCATGGCACCTTTCGAAGCTCTTTATGGGCGACCTTGTCGTTCACCTACACGTTGGTGGGAATCTACAGATAAGATCTTACTTGGGCCCGATATGATTAGAGAGACTTCAGAGAAGATTGATTTGATTCGAATAAGGATGAAAGCAGCGCAAGATAGGCAGAAATCTTATGCGGATAAGAGGAGGACAGATCTTGAGTTTGAGGTTGGGGACATGGTCTTTATCAAAGTGTCCCCATTACGGAATGTTGTTCGCTTTGGGTCCATTGGGAAATTAGCACCAAGGTTCGTAGGTCCGTTTCCTATAAAGGAGAAGATTGGTTAGATAGCGTATAGAGGGGAGTTGCCTGAGAGACTTAGTGGTGTACACGACGTATTCCATGTATCACATTTGAGGAAGTGCTTACACGAGACCGCGGAGGAAGTGGAGCTGAGCTTGTTTAGAGAGGTGGAAATAGAGCGTGATGCGACGATTCGACGAGCTCCTACATGCATTCTTGGGTCGGAGATCAAGAAGTTGAGAAATCGAGAGGTCAGACTAGTCAAAGTACAATGGGGAGACGATGAGAGTAACGCTACTTGGGAGACGGAAGAGAAGATGCGTTCATTGTACCCTTTTCTTTTCGAGGGTATGTCTTTTAATTTCTCCTTTATCGCTTAGCTTGTGCTTATGTTATCTTTAGTATGTCCTCTCGCTAGTATCTTTGACCTTTAGTTAGGGAAATCCTATGGTTGAAACATGTGTTTGAGACATGTTATGTATGATGGATGCAAAGTGGATGCAAGTGTTCGCTAGTGGTTGCTCATGGATGCATATACACACACTATTAGGCACCAGATCGGCTCAGTCACTTCATATTGCATATTGCATATATATGGATGTATTTAGTAAAATGGATGTATAATGGTTGTATTATCATATGGTTGCTGCATTCGGGTGGATGGTTGTGCACGCATATAGAATTAATATGTATCATTAGGAATCTTTTGCATACATATTAAACGCATGGCACTATCATGAATTGCACTAAGGAGGTCGACTGAATCAGTAGACCGCCTAATTTTGCATTAGATATGGACATATACACACACTGTGCATATAAACATTAAAGCATTAGAAGTCTTTTAAGGATAATGGATGCCGGTGTTTGATGGTTGAGTAGATGGACGATTAGATGGTAGGATATACATTCTTCTTGACTTGGAGATTTCGGGGACGAAATCCATTAAGGAGGGGAGAATGTAACACCCCGTAATTTTATAACATTAAAATTCACAAATTAAAGTATACTTAATTTTTTGGAAAAGAATTAAGTGAAATGGGTGGCGTAGGGAAATATATATATTGATATATATATATATATATATAAATTAAAAATTAAATAAATAAATATTCGAAAAAGTTCAAAACAGCGAATTGGGAGGGGGAATAAACGAACCGGCCCATTTTTGAGGTCGACCAGAGCCCCGCTGGGTCGACTAGGGGTTGATCCAGGGTGTTTGGCTATCAACCCGTGGGCCGATTCGCTCAAATGCAGATTTTGCATTTGATTGGTTCTCATGGTTCAGGGTTAATCTAATGGTCCTAAATAACTTCCTACACCTATAAATACATCCTAATGCTAACCCGAAACCTAATTAAAATTGGAACCAAAGCCGCTATGCTGTCGCCATGGAACTCAGTGTAGTCGCCGCCAACTAAAGAGGAAGATAGCTAATCAATTCAACCTAATTCAAGCTTAGAGCTTCAACAACGAATCAACTAACGTCGCTACAACAATTTTACATCAAGTTTGATCAATTGTTCATAATTCTTTAACCACGAAAGGCAAGTTCGATTTCTCTAATCAAGATAATTATGAAATTAAGTAAGATTAGATATAATTGTGGATTATATGGATATGGTGTGAATTATTGACCGCATGATATGATTATGTTGTTAAATTGTGATGTTATCATACATGTTGTAAAGTTATGATCTATGTTATAATTCTATGATTGGCTTATATATAATCAAATCATCATGTTGTTTAAATGCTAGTTTGGTTATGTTGATTCATATGATAGATCATATGTATGTATGCAAGTTTAGATATTGATTTAGACATAAATCACATGCAAGTTAGTAAAGATTATGACATCTATTTTAGATCAAAAGTTAAGCTATGACATGTATAAGTTATATGCTAAATCTTTACATGCTAGTTTGTATATTTTGAGGTAAATTTACACCATTGTTATGTTGCATAAATCACATATGCAAGTTTATATAAAAATATGAGTTTGGAATATGAATCATGTTATGCAAGTTTTTGGTTATTGCCTATGTAAGTTTTGTGATGAAAATCATGTTCATAACATGTAGGTTCATACTTTTAGGCCTATGTTTAGATCGATGATTTTATGCAGGTTATGTGGTAAATTCTCATATGCAAGTTAGGCCTATTTTGTATGTTATGTGAATATGTGGTATTTTTTCCTTTTCCATGTGTTAGACTATTTCTTAGTCTATCATATATTCTATGCGAATGGATGCCGCGGGGGTTATGGGAAAATATATTGATTATGTTAATAAATGTGAATTTGCATGTAATGGCCTTAAAAGAGGCATATATGTAAATTGAAATATTAATTGATAAAGTGATATATGGACATAATTAATGTGAATTATGGTCATAAAGATAATTGGAATTTTATTAACATATTTGATTAGGAATACTTAATCCAAATATGGGATGAAAATATTATGTTAATAAATGTGAATTGGAATGTAAATGAGTCATATATGTAAATTAATTTGAATTTGAATAGGGATATTAAATAGTGAGATAAAAGTCCTTTAATGGCATATAATAAATTTGTGACGAAATTGGTATAATTTTGCATACCATAAATGGATGGACATAATTGAGTCAATTATGGACATCGTTAAATTTGGAATTAATTGATAATTTGAATAGGGAAAATAATTCAAATTGAGGTAAAGGATTATAAGTGATAATCAATGCTTAGGACACGAGGTTGGACTCATTTGTGACGTAAAACTGCCCGGACCCACCCGGCAAATCCAGTAGTCACAAATGATAGCCCAATGTGAGAGGTCCTAGGCCCAAATTAAAAGCGTAACAGTTGTAAAGACACGAGGTTAGGCTCTTTTATGGTGTAAGACTGCCCGGACCCGCCCGGCAAATCCAGCTGCCATAAATGTCAGTCTAATGTGAGAGGTCTTTATAAGGTTACGGCCTTAATGAATTAAGAAATACTTAACCAGATAAGCATGTAGTGGGACATGAGGGGGTTAAGTGGGTGCGTTGGGTGGCATGAGGAATCTAGTGGGTGACATGTGGGCGACATGTGGATGTCATGAGAAATACGATTAGAAAAATGGAGTAATTTGAATATAAACAATTATGACATGTAATTCAAATTATTGGATAAAATAGGTATTGACACCTATGAAGGGAAAGGTTTTAATTAATTGATTAATTAATTAAAAATGGACATGGTAAATGAAATGAACTACTTAACCAAATCTGATCCCTAGGGATTGTAAGAACTTAAGTTTAAGTTGGGGGTTAAGTAAACTGGGTTATACAGAATGAGTGGTTAAGTAAATCTTGGGTAGGTGGGTAATATTAGTACATATAGGCCCAAAAACTTAACCGTAAATTAATATGTCTGAACCAGTGAGAGGGTTAAGTAAATCTTGGGTAGGTGGGTAATATTTGAGTATATAGGCCCACAGACTTAACCAATACAACCTGTTAATTAAACAAAAGGGTGAGACTGGGTTAAATTAGAAAACACTTAACCAAATTTATACATGTAAGTGGACATGGTGTTAAGTGGGATGTATTAGAGGGGACCAAGCCTAGGTGGGAAGCTTGGTGGGGGCCCTTTTCAGTCCAGTAGCCCAATAAGTATCTTTGTGAGCTCGACCCAAGTAGAGGACGGGACACGCCAACTGGGCCTGATTGTTAGAGGCCAAAATGGGTTAGCGGTGGCAACGCAAGTCCAACGGGGTCATGTGCGTGCGTGGGCCCGGGCTGGTAGGTAAGACATTGTTGCATCGTGTAAATATAAGCTGTGCATCCTTAAGTTATGTTGGGTTGCCACTTTAGCGGAGTGATACACCCTACTGTGGGACCAGCACCGGTATCAACGAGTTAGGGAGCCGACCGAATGGGGCAGGGTAGTGGGTACATCTAATGGAGATAGGAGCAGACGGCACCTATGTAGTAAGCTACGGGTACACGAAGCTACCATTATTAATTAGTCATTAAAGGGGTACACCTAGTGGAGATAGGAGCAGGCGGCGCCTATGACGTCTTCTAGGAGTACATGGAATTACCATTGAAGGGGTACACCTAGTGGGGATAGTGGGTACATCTAGTAGTACACGAAGCTATCATCATTCTATTTAGGCAAGAGGGATCAAGTTTCTAGAGTGACTAGTATGGGTGCAGTTAGTGTTAGTACAGTATGGTAGAGTATAGTAATTACCCTATATTGATTAGGAAGCGCCTTTAATGTTATCTTTGCTCATCCTATTATTTTTTGTTGCTTGGTCTTGCCATTAATTCAAAGTCATTTCCTTATTTACCAAGCTTATGTCTTATCCTAGTCACTTTGATAATTATATTGTTGGAGTTATCGGATTTGCCAGACTTTATGTTTGACCCCCTTTGTTTCCACCTCTTTTTTCCTCCCTCCCCCCCCCCCCCCGGGTTCTTAGGGTGGGAAGCTTGATTTGGATCTCTTTGGGAGCACTTGGATTTGGATTGCTGAAGTAAAGCTCAACCCCTCTCTTTTATGGCTATTTATGGGATTATGCTTTTTATATTATGTACTCTGATTTTGTCAAGATGGATATTATGTACTTGACTTTAGTCTTTGGGTTTTGGTGATGTAACCAAACATATTTACCTTCCATTGCAATAAATAAAGTTTTAAATTTTCAAGTACTATTTCATATCTGTCTTGTTGTGATTTTCTGTTCTACATTCACTTAAAACGCTCCATAGAAGTTAATGCATTCCCTTTTGTGAGTGACATTAATGGACATGGGGTGTTACATTTCTAGTTATTTTAAAACCCTTTCCAAATTCAATATATTTATTTAAAAATTATTGGATTATTAATCTAGTTAATAACTAGTTCAATTTGACAAAAATATATTTTTATCTTTGCAAACGTGAAATTTTTCATCCCAATTCCTTCCAAATCATTTATTATGGTTTTACACAAATTATCAATATTTTTATAATTTTATCAAGGCCCGTACAGTCGATTTCCATAAACAGTCATCAAACTACACTTACAACGACCTTTTCCAAATTTGATTTGGAAATAAGTCCAAATCCAACAATTAAATTTCAAATCTCTTATATTCATTGGAAAGCTCTTTTCGATACGAACCTAACGGTTCCGGTTTTAGGAGAATCCAACGGTCGGATCTACCGTTACATCGATTTGAAGTTAACGATCAAAATTCGCGAACGGTCGCGGTGCAGCGCATTCTATTCAGGCCATTAAATATATAATATATATATTTCTACGATTTCCATTTAAAACATACTTTATAAATCTTTTTAAATTCGTTTAAAAACGATTTCAACTTCCATTTCAATTTTAAATCAAAATTGAATATTCCGTTACATGACAATTTTGTACAGTGCAATTTCATACCCCCCCAGTGCCAAAGGCTCCTGTACTCAAGAGCAAGAGGACTTCCCAGGAAGTCTCCCGTCCTAGTACTATTCTCACGGCTTTCTGGGCTCTGGGGATGGTCGATTAGTGCACACAGCCTTTCCCTCACATATGTGGAGAGGCCAGGACTCGAACCTACGCGCTCCAGATTACCAGCCGGGTAAATTTTAATGTTGAAATATTTTTATTAAAACTTGAATCTTTTTAATGATTCATTCTTACATTAAAAATGCAATTTTTAATGTAAACAAATTTTCAAACTATGAATCCTTTTTTTTATGATTCATCTTTTACATTAAAAATGTAATTTTTAATGTTAACTAATTTTATCAAACTATGAATCCCTTTTTAATGATTCATCCTTTACATTAAAAATGTAATTTTTAATGTTAAATAATTTTATCAAACTATGAATCCTTTTTAATGATTCTTCTTTTACATTAAAAATGTAATATTTAATGTTAACAAATTTTATCAAACTATGAATCCTTTTTAATGATTCATCTTTTACATTAAAAATGTAATTTTTAATGTTAACAAATTTTCATTTCATATAATGATCATTTTTCCATATTTCTATATACACAATAAAAAATCTTTATTGTTAACGTATTTTTATTTTCCACTATGATCATATTTCATATTTTATATATACAATAAAAATGTTATTTTTATTGTTCAAACCATTCTATTTCAAAATATGAACATTTTACATATTTTGTACATAAAATAAAAATGTGATTTTTATTGTTAACATATTTTTAGTTCAAACAATGATCATTTTACATATTTTCTACATTCGATAAAAATGTAAATTTTTATTGTTTAACTTTTTTATTTCAAACAATGAATACTTTTCATTATTTCAACTTTCAATAAAAATGTAAATTTTTATTGTTTAACTTTTTTATTTCAAACAATGAATATTTTTCATTATTTCTACTTTCAATAAAAATGTAAATTTTTATTGTTTAACTTTTTTATTTCAAGAAATGAATATTTTTCATTATTTCTACTTTCAATAAAATGTAAATTTTTATTTGTTTATACAATTTTCATTTCATATCTGAATATTTTACAACGCATAAATATTTCAGAAAATTTCGGCATTATGACGGCAGGGTAATTAAAATCGACACCGTCCCTAGTACGGCTCCTCTACTATCCTAAGTCTCGCGGTGATATAAGGGTTTTATTTTCATAATACAATTTCTTTTCACGACACAATTACAACATTGTGAATTTACCACAAACATAATCAATTCATGTCAACCAAATCAATCACACATAATCACAATCAATTTCACACCACAATACAAACAAGTCGTCCATGGTCTATGGATGACGTTGTCGGGAGCTACTAAACTCCGTCTGCAACCTAATATAATTTTATTCATTTATTTTTGAATTCAAAAATCTCACATTGGTTTTTACACCTTCTAAAATTATAGAAAGCTCCAAAAATTCTCTGGTCTCTTCTAGAATGTAGAAGACGTCGTCACGAGTCCAATGGTTCTTGTTTCATCGAATTTCGTTATCGTATGAAAAAGATACAATTTTTACAATGTTATTGACATTATTGTTATTTAATATAATAATTAATTTAAAAAGAATAACCTTCTTCCTCAAAAGTCAGCTGGCCGACGTTCAACTTCAAGGTTCCAAACTAGGTTTTTGTTTTGCAAAATATCCGAGACGCCGGAGCTCGATCTGGAGTCACCCCCTTGTGCACCTCCGTGAGGACTACCTGCGCCACCAACACCCGTCAGATCGATGGCCCCCTGCTCCCCCTATCCACGATTGAACGATGCCCCTTACAGCGAGTGATTCGAGCAAAATAGAGAACTTCAGACAAGCTCCACCGAATGGATGTAAAGATCACAAGATTCTCTCCAAAATCCCCTCAAGAACCGTTCAAATTCATTGCATGGGTTGGAAGTTAATGAGGATGGAAGTTCAGAGCTTTTTTGTGCGTTGAACTGTATGGGGTCGGCGGTTATATGATGAAGAGGATAGGGTTTTGTTTTTTTTATTTATAATTTTAATTTTTAATTCCTTTAATTTCAAAGAAAGCCCGTTAATCCATATGAAGTCCTAATCAAGCCTAACGACTGTCGCCCCTAGCTAAATACCCACATTCCAGACATAATGGAATATGTTTCATCAGCCCATTTGACCATTTCAGCCTGTTTTCCTTTAATTCAAAATATAAAACATTTAATTATTAAATTTGGTTGTACATTTTAATTTACCAAGTCCACATACTAACTCCAAAATTCCCGTTATGAAATCTGGACTTTTCACATTTGTTAGAAAGATATAATTAAACAGATTCAAATATTTCTGGTTTTACTAACATCTGATTTATTTTGAATCCTGTACATTCAATTATAGTTTAAAATCGAATCTTCAAACTACCGCGCCATTTCAGGCTCGGTTTATAATTAAAACAAGTATATACGTTCTATCTTCAATTTAAATAAATTTTATACCGATATTATTTAAAATAAATCATTTTAAATATTCAAAATTCATAAAAATAGCCAAAATAAAATTTTTAAATTGGTTCTGATTTTCCGGTTTGTTACAGTATGCATATGTCATTTCATATAGGCTTTCTCCTTTCAGGCATACATGTCAAGGGACTGGAGAAAGTGGAAAATTAGTTGGATTATTTCACTCATTTCTTTACCTTGCCTTGGTTTATAGTCTTGACCTACTTAATTGGTAATGCTGCAATGTCGATTTGGTTTGTCGGTTGCAGAGGGTGATTTTGAGAGGTGCTTTAGGCTAAATTTGTGGAGTTGTCTTGCAGGATTGATGGGTTCACAATTTTAGTGGTTGTTGATGTATGGGAGACGTGGTTATAGACTCGCGAAAGCATAGGATATAGAGAGGCTCAGAATTAGGAGTTGAAAATGCATGTGTTTTCATTTCAATGGATAGCTGTGTTAGGAAAAATATTAGCCTGACTATAAATATATTATTTTATTTAATATGCTATTAAATTTTGTTGTTCATCGTTGTTTACTGATTACTGTAAAATATACATACCTCAGATGCGAGCTCCAAACAAAATGAAACTTGACATACCGTTATGCTTTAACGTTACGGTCCCAATGGAATTAATTTCGTTAGAAACGGACTGCGTTTTTGCAACGATGTTATTTCAATTTATTGGTTCACCTTTAAATTGCATGCACCGATAAAAAAATCTAATTGGTTCCAAACTGGAAATCTAGCAATAATTAGCTATACGTATTCTAATAAAAATTCGTTTTGTCAGAAACAGAGGTCGTTTGAAAAGAAAGCTATTTCTAAGGCCTGTATAATATATCGAACAATTTATTGTGTGCGAAGCACAGGACTCATCATAAGGTAAGCAACATATTAATTTGAAAATTCTATTTCGTATGATTATTTATCTTCATCGTCAATTGTCGTTGAGCGTTTTATATTTGTACTGATATACATGAATTTCAAATCGTAAATAATGAAGTACCGCGACGTTTACGAGTTTAAATTATAATTATATATAAATTTAATGTTCAAATATCATTATATAAATGATTTATATATTATAAACCCATTTGTAAATTCCAATCTGATATTTAAAGTAATAAATTATATTAATTATCTAACTACCAAAAATGCGGGACATTACATTTATAAAATTACGCAACATAGTTCAACCGTAAATATGAACGCTTTGTTTAGTATGTCATGGTCATAAGCGTGTTGCACTCATTAGATGACACTTGCATATTTTGAGTATCATATCAGTATAGAATCTTGGTATTTAAAAATAATGTGAATCTAACTATGCTTATTGGACGGACTTGAAGAGAGTAACAAAATAACTTACTACATGATCCTTCAACATAAAACTTATTGTGTATAATCTATATTTAGAGGAGCATTCAAATTAAATTTAGATCTCACTAAAACATATATTAGAAAATTATGATAGAAGTTTCTTAGTCGAATGAAATCAGCCTTTTCATTATCAAAATATATTTTTTAACTTCAAATTAAACTACTTTTCATTGCTTAAATTCAAAGACTAAAGCTAATCAGTACCATTTAATATCACCATCCTATGTTAGGTATCTCATTTTTTCTCTTGTCACACTCTCAAAATAAAATTTATAAAGGAAGTTAAATTCTATCAAATCAATATATTATTTCCTAAAAATTGTTCAGATAATTAAAATTTTCATTAATTTGTTTAGAACTTGCCAAGGTAGGTTTAGTAAAACGTACACATAAACATAGAACATTTGAAAAAGGTAATGTATGTAAACAAAAATGCCAATAATAAAATTAATTCAAAAATTAGGAAAAATAATAATAAATTACTGTTTCAATGAAATGAATAAAATTAATATGAAAGCAATTTTTTTAAAGAATCAATTTTACAAATGATTGAATAATAATGGAAATATCTATTTTTTCAGTTGTATGCAAATGCAAGTACAATGCAATATGACATTACTATATCCATAATAGAATAATATTAACAACATATATGCCTAGTAAAAGATGCGTTTAGCTGTAAACAGTTCTATATTTTAGTTTGTACACCGAAATCATTTAGGTATTAGATATCCAAATCTACAAATATAGAAAAATGTCAATTAAATTTTCTATTGCCCAGTAATTGATAAATGAAGAAAAAATAATTTTCTTTAGCTTAGCTGGAATGCCCTACTCAGAGATTCACACAAATAAAGAGCATTAACGGTCATGTCGTCTTCTAGCACATAGAATAAATGTGGTTAGGAGCGACTGTCTGTAAGCCTAACATCTAGTGAGTATTATATATCGTCGATTGGCTATATATTATTTTTGTTTCTTACATTAAGTAGATTGACTTACTCAGTTCATGTTTAATATTAAAGTATGATGGCTAATTATCTACTAAGAATATAGTACAAACAAAACACATAAAAAAATCATAGAATATAATACACATATATACGAACAGCGGAATACAACATTACATGTATCACATATAGGAATGGTTCTTAATGCCATATGAAAATATACTATGTATCAATAATGAATATGCAAAAAAACATGAATAATCGACTATGCATCTTGGGTACTAGCTCCAAGTAAGATGATCCAAGATGAAGCATAGACAAGCATGAATCTACAACAAACTATTGACCAGAATTAACATGATGTGATCGGAGTATAAAATGCACGAGTCAGTCTAGCTAAAACATATTAGTTAGAACACGAAAAATGAAATATAAAGTCACATGAGAGAAAAATCCTTTTCATTAGAAAATGAAAGATGTAGACTCATACCAACATATATCATTTGAAGTAATTTCACATAATCAACACACAAGTCTCTCGTAAGGTAATAAAACGAGAAGTAGATATTCCCATTGACATGAATTACCTGAACTTCAAGGCTAGGGTTTACTAAATCATAATCACATAAAATACAAGGTGGAAACCGTAGAAACAAAAAAACACGCGAATTCGGTAAAATGTTCAAAGCATAGAAATTCAATCACCAAATATAAATCCACCAACAGCTTAGGCTATAAAGACATAATAATTAACAATAAAATAGTGATTTTTTTAGAAAAATAGATTTTAGAAATTAGAAATAAAGAAGTATAGGTAATGGTATAAAACTAGATCCAAGTCACCGAAGAAAAACTGAAGAAATGTCGCACATTCATATCTCATGTGCTAAAGCCTGCCAAATACTAATAAGTGAATACGGTACCTTTCGCAAATGACTAGAAGGCCATAAATGACACTGATGAATCGAAGGTCATAGATGGAACGAGAGCCTAATGCAAATGACACAATGGTCATAGATGGCCGGAGAGCCTAACGTAGACGACCCAAAGGCCTAGTACTACCAAAAACGTAAAATGTGACACAAACTCCCAAATAGTAAACCAAATAGTGGTACTTTTGTGTCCCACACTACATGTTCTCTTTAACGGTTTATTACCCATTAGCTAATTTCGCATTGAAAGTAACTTCAATTCGACAAGTCTAGAATTTGCTTATATAATGTCCCTTTGTGTCCTATACAATGAGGTTTATTGTATCATTTAATTCACTTTCTTGTTTTATCGTAGAGTACAAATATGTGTATTTTATATAAAATATTTAGAAAACGAGTTTAGAAAATCATTTTCGAAAACACTTCAGAATTATTTGTAGTGAAATCTCTATACAAATAAAGAATATTTATACATATATAATATAACATGAAAATATTTATATTTTATAAAATCATTTCATAAAACGTTTACTTTAAATAAAAACTATTTATTAAAACGTTTAAAAACTTATGTGCATGGAATAGGCAAATACGATACAAATCCACTAAAATCGACATAATAAAAAATTGCATGAAACTCACCCAATTATAAATACAGGTAGATGATAATGCCATCTATCATATATAGGATTATTCCTATTAAAGCAACTAAAAAAAAGCATAGAAATCAGCTCAATATTGAATAACATTCGGAAAATAGGGTGCAAGACTTTGAACAATTTAGGACTTTAAAGGATCACTAGAAAAAGTGTTTGGACTTGGAAATTTTAACATTCTAGATTAATGTACCTTAAAATTGAAAATTTAGATTAAATATCAAAGTCTTATATTTGAAATATGTTTTACCAAATGTAATGAAGTAGTGAATTTCATTGTACTAAATGTACCATCGCATCTGTCTCATCACGCTGATCAATGCATTATATTCATTTGTGCAATTTGATGTCCGACGGACGTCCATATCAAAAAACAGTGTATCATGTTGGTAACCAACATTGTGTCGTTCTTAGTGTTGTGTTCCAATGTGTGTCTTATTGGAACAGCAGGTTGTTCTACGCTATGCTCAAACCCTTCATCCAGCCCAAGTTTCATCGTTATTTCACAAATTTTAATTTTTCTAGTTTGAGTTCCACTTTACTTGCCATGTTTCCATGTTAATACTAGAATATATTTGCATATTAATGTTCATTTTCACTTTATTTTTTCAAAAAAAGGGAACTTGTTGTCACCATTGTTTTAGCTTCCACTGAAATTGCACCTCCCAAACCCTTCGACTATCGCATCGTGCTCCAACACCCAAACACCATCGGTCAAGTTCATTCAGAGCCAACCATGCAATTCGAGCCTGACATTCCTTCTCTGTAACCTTCTTTATCACTATATCGTGCACCCCTTGATGACGCCTACATATACTCCTGCCCAACAATTTCCCTTCATAGCATTGTTACTACAAGAATTTTACTGGTAAACCAAAACTGTAACACCCCACCTCCGCTAGGGTCACTCACAAAGGGAATGCACTAGCTTTGGTGGAGCATTATTCTAGGTAAACATAAACAGAAATATTATAAGACAGAACATATAAAACAGCTGATGTAGAACCAAATTTCATTGCTTTAAATTCTAGGAAGGTCTAAAGCCTTTTACATCAAAATTCCATTAAATCCGTTACATCGAAATCTGTCTTGCAATAGTAAAGAAGCATAAAACCATAGTCATAAATCATTCCCCAAGTAAAACAGTAAAGCAGCCATAGCCAAGAAAGGTCCAAGCCATATATGATAATCTTGAAGCAGAAAGATGTCCAAACTAAGTAGTAGTATTTCCTCCCTGAGAACCTTGGGGGGGGGGGGTGGAAGGAAGAAAAAGAGGCGAAACAAAACGGGTCAGTCATAAAGACTGAGTAAGTCCTAGTGACTTTTAGCATAAAAAGAAGTAAAGATAACATGACATGTATAAACTGAAAGTAAACATAAGTATGATGACAAGATAAGCTACAAGCACGATGAATCAAGTATAACATCCCATAATTCCTTTCAAGAGTAGCATCACAAGGTTCCTAACAAGTATCACATCGCAAGGTTTCTATCAGATATAACATCGCAAGATATCTAAGCTTCATCATTAAAATATTTCAGTGATATCTATTTATTCTGCACCACCCGACTAGCATCTCACAAGTGTCTTACATGGAATGTTCGTATTCCTACTAGTGTTCCAACTAGTGTCCTGTGTAACAAGGATCCTTACCCCCTACTAGTGTACCAACTAGTAGCCCGTGTTATATTATAAGGTGATCCCAACCCGTGTCATGTGTTTACTATAAAATGATCCTTTGCCCAATGTCATGAAATGACCCATTACTTGGTCCCACGAAACGATCTATTAATCGATCGGCTCCCTACAAGTCCTAGCTCGTTCATGTGTCAGTGTCATGCGGCCCTACAACGAATGTAGTTACCTGTGCTAGGTTCACCATAGGGTGTATCAAGCCCTAGGGTGCCAACCACCGACACGAATCAAGCACGCACAGTGTAAACCTACTGGTGCCCAATTCCTGCTTTTTCAACTCCGGACTACGTGCACGACCATAGTCCTCTTGAACCTACAATGGTGCACCAACTCAGCCGTCGTTCTAGTCGCTTACAATCAGCCCAATCGTGCCCCACCCTGCCTACTTTCCAGGGTACCGTGATACATCTAGTGGGTTACTGCTGAAAAGGACCGCGTAACTAGGTTTTCCGTCCAATAGGTTAAGTGTTGTCATTTAAATTCGAGACTTAACCCCATCAGTCTAGCATGTCAAGTTGGTTAAGTGTTGTCATTCAAGTTCGTGACTTAACCATCCTACGTGTCATGTCAAATTGGCTAAGTGTTGTCGTTCAAGTTCATGACTTAGCCCTATGAATCATCTGTCAAGTTGGTTAAGTATATTCAAGCGGTTCATGACTTAACCCTATCAAATTATCGTGACAAACTGGTTATGTATTCAAGCGGTTCATAACTTAAACCTATCAAATCATCGTGTCAAATTGGTTAAGTATATTCAAGCGGTTCATGACTCAACCCTATCAAATCATCGTGTCAAATTGGTTAAGTATATTCAAGCGGTTCATGACTTAACCCTATCAAATCATCGTGTCCAATTAGTTAAGTATATTCAAGCGGTTCATGACTTAACCCTATCAAATCATCGTGTCAAATTGGTTAAGTATTATCTATATTTTCCAGTTGACTTAACCCTGCCACGTGTCATGTTGTTTTGGTTAATTGTCATTAGTATAGTCATATTACTTAACCCACCCATTGGTCTGATTAATAGTTATGTGGGTTAAGCCTACATTTATAAGTTTTACACGTTCTTAACTCATATCGGTTAGGTCCACATTTACATGTCAAATTTCCATGTCATCCCAACTAACCCTCTAACCATACCCACATCTCATTATGGTTAGTATTCCTTAATTCAATCATTAGGACGAACGAATCACGACCTCTCACATTAGACCGTGCATTTTTTGGCCACTGGATTTGCTGGGCGGTTCCGGGCAGATTTACACCACAAACTGGGTCTAACCTATTGTCATAAACCGTTACGCCTACAATTTGGCCTTCGACCTCTCACATTAGACTGACACTTTGTGGCTACCGGATTTGGCGGGCGGTTCCGGGCAGATTTACACCACAAACTGAGTCTAACCTCGTGTCAAAGGTTCATTAATGGTCGTATTCCATCCAAAACCCCAATATCGGTTCATGTGTTTAACATATAGAAATGTTCATGTTCGTGTTCAAGTGAATTATCCTGTTTCAAATTCCCAACTTTACATATTAATAAACATATGCCCAAGTTCCAAATTACATGCGAATTTATATATATACCCAATTCTAGTCAGTTTACATATGTCCAATTCTTGCCTATTTACATTATGCCAAGTTTATGCCATTTTACCCATATCAAGTTCTAGCCAAGATTACATGTATCAAGTTTCATGTCCAAATAAACTCAAATCATGATTCATGATGTAGTTATCCCAAACTATAATCTTTTTATTTCAACACACGCCAACTACCCAAGTTCATAATACATATTTATGCCAATTATCAAGTTTACAATTGCTTTTTGGTTCAAAGTCCCAATTCTACTTATGGCCAATCATAAACCTAATCTTTTGATTTAAATTACATAGGCCCGAACTCGTGATTTGATTTACATGCTAATTCATTATGCCCACTTCATGCCAATTTTAATTATGCCAATGGCCAAACTTGCAATTTCAATTATATTGACAATACCCCAAATTTCCAATTTCATGTTATGCCATCAATTTTTCCTAACATGTATATCCAATATAGACAACATTCCCATGTTTCCCCGTATTCAATCGTATGCAAATCGCGGTTTAGGCCTAGGTCCGAAATTGACCTAGGTTCATTGGACGAAAATAAATAGCGGAAGGTAGAATTTGTATAACAATCAGCATAGAGAGAAAACTGGCATAAAAATATCATCTCTGGCATAAAAGATAGATCTTGATAATAATATCAATATGAATCAAGAAAAACTGATTTACAATAGGATGAATAGATCATAAGCTTGACATGAGAATGAACATAGAAAAGTCCCAAAACTCAAAATTCAAGAAGCAACAGAAATAGATCTGAATCAATAAACATACTTAAATCCAATTCCACTTTATTCCATAGCCATATTATAATTAAATGTTTAAATCTAAAAACAACTAGAACTTACAGAGCATGGCTAATGAATTAAGAACTGAATTTGTTGTAAAAATGTCGCGGCGTTGTTGATTTATTGTCTTGAATCATTGTAGAAGCCTTGTTCTTTGAATTGATTTGAGTTTGAATGTTTGCACTTTGATCTTGAGACGGCGGCCATGGTTCAAGAGGTATTTTAGTAGCATAATGGTGTAAGAATGATTTGATATGAATTAGGTTAGGTCTAAGGGTGTTTTTATAGGTGTAGCAAATAGTTTAGGCCCTTAGATTAACCCTAGGATCAATCCGGACCATCAAAACACGTCTCAGGCTTCAAAAATGAGTTCTGGGTCTAAACAGGCCGACCAGGTCGACCTGTTAGGGGGGAGGTCGACCTGGGGGGTAGGTCGACCACAGGGTCGACCTGGCCTCCAGGTCGACCCCCTGGTCGACCTGTTGGTCTTATGCTGCCTAAAATCTGCTGAATCTTCTACAGGCCATAACTTCTTCATCCGGACTCCAATTTTCGAAAAATCGGACTCTATTTCATGTAAAATTTTGAGATGAACGTAATGGCGTAACCCGTTTCCCTTGATTCTTATTTTAAAAGTTAATCATACCCTGATTTCTAGTTTCAACATGCTATTAAAATTCGGGTTGTTACATTCTCCTCTCAAAGGATTTCGTCCCCGAAATCTTCAAGTTAAGAAGAATGTGTCCTATCATCCAATCATCCATCTACTCAATCACCAATCACAGGCATCCATTTTCCTTAAGAGATTTTTGATGCTGTATGAACATATGCAGAAAGTGTGTGTATATGTTCCTTATCTAATGCAAATGATCAGGCCTGATTGATCTTCTTAATGCAAAATATGTTTTAGTGCCATGAGTCCAACATGTATGCGAATAGTCCTAGCCATATAAACACTATATGTGTGCACAAAAATTCATCCATATGCAACATCCACATGATAACACATTTAATTTCATCCATAAACAAGTATAAACACTCATGCATACGCAATATGAAAGTTGACGGAGCCAATCTAGTGTCTAAGGTGCGTGTATATGCATCCACGAGCAACCACTTGCAACAGTCAATCATAACATGTCTCAAACACATGTTTACATCCTATTGTTCCTACCTAAAGATATAGTCGAACGACAGAAGCAAGCAAAAACTTTATGCCCATTAGGCAATGTCATAACTGGAAATCTATGTCACATATATAATGGTTAGGAGAAGAACTCCCTAAGAACCATCCCCGAAGACCGAAATCAATATCAGACTGATACCCAAAGAATTAGCCAACCAATATATATGTTTCTAGGAAAGTAAGCATGATGGACTCCTTTTTGGTCACAAGAAATCCCTTCCTAAGACCAACCCATATCCTATAAAACCCAAAAAGTTTAGTCAACACAACGGACACCCTCAAGCCCCAACATGTATTACTAACAGATGAGTCATACTCCATATGGGGTTTGCAACAGAAATAGGATGGAGAATAGGACCGAGAGGTTATACTTAAAAAATAGCATGCAAATAAGCTCTACAGGAGAAGAGGGATCAAGGATATACTCTTAAAAAGAGATATGATGCGCGTATCTAGTCTTCAATCTTCTGAGTCGCATTTTCTTGAGCTTAACTCCATAGTGCTTTCACCGTTTATAACTTCACAATTTCGTAGCTTCTTAATTCTTGTTTCCAAAATATGAGTTGAAACTCATTTCACTGTCACCTCTCGTTCCACTTTCACTTATTCTCTTTCTAGTATACTCAGCTTAAACAAAACTGTGTACTCATAGTCTCATGCAACCTCTCCAAAATTCACTAGGGAATCTTGGATCTCATTCACTTACTATAAGGTATTCCACATTAATGAATTATCTCTTGAAAATAAACAAATGCCCACCATGTTGCCAAGTGTACTTACTAAGGTGATTTCCTATGACTCATGCATAAGCGAAATGAACCATCCGCCTTGGTGGCGAACACTACTCGAGCGGATCAATAATTATATCAAGAGATTCTAAGTAACTAAGCATGGTAGAACCCTAAGGGTTACACTAGACTTCGTGGGCATTACCGGGGCAAGTCAAGAGTCTAACTACCCTCTTTTCATACTCGAGAATGGTATCATTTTTGGAAAACCACTCCATTCCTAGAATCAACCCATTGCCCAAAAACATAAGCATTACTTATAAACTCAACACTTAGCATAGACATTCTCAAATCCAAACAAGTCATGAATAAATGAACCGATTCCCCACAAGATTTGAGATGAAAACGGGATCCTCTACTATGCTAGTACTAAGGTGCAGAGACTCCAACTATCAAAGCAGAATTAAAAGGATGCAATGTACAAAAACAAAGTTCTAATGGGATGATAGAAAAGGAAAGCTAAACTTTTAACAGAAATGTTACCACCTCTCTTAGGTATGCTAGTAGTGAGAGCATACAATTGCCCTCTCGATGATCTTGTTCTTTTCCCTTGTCCTTGTCCTATAATACTTAACTACATGTCCCTTTTTACCATACTAAAGATACTCTCTCTTGTCATGGATTTTATTATTCTCTCACTTTGTCCTCTTTCCTTTCACCTTTTCCTCCTTCATGGATTAAGCCCTATCAACAAGTTTCCTATCCTTAGGCTTGTGTTCTTTTATCCTCTTTCTTACTATCCTTGTATAGCTTGTTGACAAGTTTCTCGAAAGCTACCTCCATCGCATGGCAACCCTACAAAGCTTGAAATAAGGTTAGTCGCAGATGGAACTACTAGGGCTCTTGATGGAGGTTGGGCACTTCTTTGCCTCCCTACATGCGTTGTATGCCTACAAACTATGGTGAAAAAGAAAGAGAGAAAAGACTCAACGAGAGAATCAAAAGATAGTGCATATGGCTTTGGGGAATATGCCTTTCGTAAAATAAAACTTTTCTTAGAAAAATGCTTCTTTGTAAACATTTTGCAAATAATTTCAGAAGGTTTTTTTAAAAAGCTTTTGCCCAATCTGGTAACCTTCTGCTATGATACCAAATGTAACACCCCACCTCCGCTAGCGTCACTCACAAAGGGAATGCACTAGCTTTGGTGGAGCATTATTCTAGGTAAACAGACATAGAAATATTACAAGACAGAACATATAAAACAGCTGAAGAAGAACCAAATTTCATTGCTTTAAAATATAGGAAGGTCTAAAGCCTTTTACATCAAAATGCCATTAGATCCATTACATCGAAATCTATCTTGCAATAGTAAAGAAGCATAAAACCATAGTCATAAATCATTCCCTAAGTTAAATAGTAAAGCAGCTATAGCCAAGAAAGGTCCAAGCCATATATGATGATCTTGAAGCAGAAAGAACTTCAAACTAAGTAGTATTATTTCCTCCCTGAGAACCTGGGTGGGAGGGAACGGAAGAAAAAGAGGCAAAACAAAAAGGGTCAGTCATAAAGACTGAGTAAGTCCTAGTGACTTTCAACATAAAAACAAGTAAAGATAACATGACTTGTATAAACTGAAAGTAAACATAAGTATGATGACAAGATAAGCTACAGGCATGATGAATCAAGTATAACATCCCATAATTCCTTTCAAGAGTAGCATCACAAGGTTCCTAACAAGTATCACATCGCAAGGTTTCTATCAGGTATAACATCGCAAGATTTCTAAGCTTCATCATTAATATATTTCAAAGATATCTATTTGCTCTGCACCACCTGACTAGCATCTCACAAGTGTCTTACATGGAATGTTCATATTCCTACTAGTGTTCCAACTAGTGTCCTGTGTAACAAGGATCCTTACCCCCTACTAGTGTCCCAACTAATAGCCCGTGTTATATAATAAGGTGATCCCAACCCGTGTCATGTGTTGACTATAAAATGATCCCTTGCCCAATGTCATGAAATGACCCATTACTTGGTCCCACGAAACGATCTATTAATCGATCGGCTCGCTACAAGTCCTAGCTCGTTCATGTGTCAGTGTCATATGACCCTATCACGATTGTAGTTACCTGTGCTAGGTCCTCATAGGGTGTATCAAGCCCTAGGGTGCCAACCACCGACACGAATCAAGCACGCACAGTGTAAACCTACTGGTGCCTAATGCCTGCTTTTTCAACTTCGGACTACGTGCACGACCATAGTCAGCCTGAACCTATAATGGCGCACCAACTCAGTCGTCGTTCTGGTCGCTTACAATCAGCCCAGTAATCGTGCCCCACCCTGCCTAGTTCTAGGGTACCGTGATACATCTAGTGGGTTACTGCTGAAAAGGACCGCGTAACTAGGGTTTCCGTCCAGTAGGTTAAGTGTTGTCATTTAAATTCGAGACTTAACCCCATCAGTCTAGCATGTCAAGTTGGTTAAGTATTGTCATTCAAGTTCGTGACTTAACCCGCCTACGTGTCATGTTAAATTGGCTAAGTGTTGTCGTTCAAGTTCATGACTTAGCCCTATGAATCATCTGTCAAGTTGGTTAAGTATATTCAAGCGGTTCATGACTTAACCCTATCAAATTATCGTGTCAAATTGGTTAAGTATATTCAAGCGGTTCATGACTTAACCCTATCAAATCATCATGTCAAATTGGTTAAGTATATTCAAGCGGTTCATGACTCAACCCTATCAAATCATCGTGTAGAATTGGTTAAGTATATTCAAGCGTTTCATGACTTAACCCTATCAAATCATCGTGTCAAATTGGTTAAGTATATTCAAGCGTTTCATGACTTAACCCTATCAAATCATCATGTCAAATTGATTAAGTATTATCTAAATGTTCCAATTGACTTAACCCTGCCACATGTCATGTTGTATTGGTTAAGTGTCATTAGTCTAGTCATATTACTTAACCCACCCATTGGTCTAATTAACAGTTATGTGGGTTAAGCCTACATTTATAAGTTTTACACGTTCTTAACTCATACCGGTTAGGTCCACATTTACATGTCAAATTTCCATGTCATCCCACCTAACCCTCTAACCATACCCACGTGTCATTATGGTTAGTATTCCTTAATTCATTCATTATGACGAACGAATCATGATCTCTCACATTAGATCGTGCATTTTGTGGCCATTGGATTTGCCGGGCAGGTCCGGGCAGGTTTACACCACAAACTGGATCTAACCTCGTGTCATAAACCGTTACGCCTACAATTTGGCCTTCGACCTCTCACACTAGACTGACACTTTGTGGCTACTGGATTTGCCGGGCGGTTCCAGGCAGATTTACACCACAAACTGAGTCTAACCTCGTGTCAAAAGTTCATTAATGGTCGTATTCCACCCAAAACCCCAATATCGATTCATGTGTTTAACATATAGACATGTTCGTGTTCAAATCAATTATCCAATACACAGTCATTTTCATGTTTCAAATTCCTAACTTTACATATTATCAAACATATGCCCAAGTTCCAAATTACATGCCAATTTATATATATACCCAATTCTAGTCAGTTTACATATGTCCAATTCTTGCCTATTTACATGTATGCCAAGTTTATGCCATTTTACCCATATCAAGTTCTAGCCAAGATTACATGTATCAAGTTTCATGTCCAAATAAACCCAAATCATGATTCATGATGTAGTTATCCCAAACTATAATCTTTTTATTTCAACACACGCCAACTACCCAAGTTCATAATACATATTTATGCCAATTATCAAGTTTACAATTGCTTTTAGGTTCAAAGTCCCAATTCTACTTATGCCCAATCATAAACCTAATCTTTTGATTTAATTTACATAGGCCTGAACTCATGATTTGATTTACATGCTAATTCATTATGCCCACTTCATGCCAATTTTAATTATGCCAATGGCCAAACTTGCAATTTCAATTATATTGACAATACCCCAAATTTCCAATTTCATGTTATGCCATCAATTTTTCCAAACATGTATATCCAATATAGACCCCCGTATTCAATCGTACGCAAATCGCGGTTTAGGCCTAGGTCCAAAATTGACCTAGGTTCATTGAAAGAAAATAAATCGGGGAAGGTAGAATTTGTATAACAATCAGCATAGAGAGAAAACTGGCATAAAAACATCATCTCTGGCATAAAAGATAGATCTTGATAATAATATCAATATGAATCAAGAAAAACTGATTTACAACAGGCTGAATAGATCCTTGACATGAGAACGAACATAGAAAAGTCCCAAAACTCAAGATTCAAGAAGCAATAGAAATAGATCTGAATCAATAAACATACTTAAATCCTATTCCACTTTATTCCACAGCCATATTATAATTAAATGTTTAAATCTAAAAACAACTAGAACATACAGAGCATGGCTAATGAATTAAGAACTGAATTTGTTGTAAAAATGTCGCGGCGTTGTTGATTTATTGTCTTGAATCATTGTAGAAGCCTTATTCTTTGAATTGATTTGAGTTTGAATGTTTGCACTTTGATTTTGAGACGGCAGCCATGGTTCAAGAGGTATTTTAGCAGCATAGTGGTGTAAGAATGATTTATTATGAATTAGGTTAGGTCTAAGGGTGTTTTTATAGGTGTAGCAACTAGTTTAGGCCCTTAGATTAACCCTAGGATCAATCCGGACCATCAAAACACGTCTCAGGCTTCAAAAATGAGTTCTGGGTCAAAACAGGCCGAGTAGGTCGACCTGTAAGTGGGGCAGGTCGACCACATGGTCGACCTGGGGGGTAGGTCGACCCTAAGGTCGACCACATGGTCGACCTGGCCTCCAGGTCGACCTGACTGGTCCTGTGCTGCCTAAAATCTGCTGAATCTTCTACAGGCCATAACTTCTTCATTCGGACTCCGATTTTCAAAAACTCGAACTCTATTTCATGTAAAATTTTTAGATGAACACGATGGAGTAACCCGTTTCCCTTGATTCTTATTTTAAAAATTAATTATACCCTAATTTCTAGTTTCAACATGCTATTAAAATTCGGGTTGTCATAAAAACAATGTGAAGGGGTATCGTAATAGAGTGGACACCAAAGCGGAAGCCTGGGAAAGTATCTGATTGACACCAAAGCAAGAGGGTGTAAAGGTGAAACCAGAACTAATTGAAAGTGTTTGCAGAAAAACAAGGCCGGCATCAAAACGAGAAGAAAAGGAGTAGAGCCAGCACCAAGAAGTGGAATCATAACAAGCGAAGCCGACAATAAAGGCTTGGAACAGTAAAAGTGGAACTGATACTGAAATAGCAAGTCGATACCGAGGATTTAAAGCAGGATAGCACTGAAACAATTACTTTGTGAATATGCTATCGGCACCAACATAAAGGAACAAGTGGCTTGGTTGTGTTACCAAGAAGAGATGGCAATAAATGCACGTTGTCAACACCAATAGAAAGTGAGCAGTTCGCTTGGTGTCGACATCGAGGAATGAAGGAAAATACATAGAGTCGATACCAAGAGAAGTGGATTTCTATATTGATAGATGTGGATTTTTGGTCTTCTATTATAAATACCTGAATCCAAGTTTCAGGATTTCAATTATTTTTAGAAGTGGATTTATGTTCTTCTATTATAAATATCTAAATCGAGTTTTTGGGATTTCTATTATTAACAGATGTGGATTTCTGATCTTCTATTATAATTACCCAAATATGGATTTTGTGTCTTTTATTCTATATTGCTGGATGTGGATTTCTGGACATCTTTTATAATTACCCGAATCTGGGTTTCAAATCTTCTATTTATGCTTCTAGAGGTGGATTTTTGGACTTTTATTATGAATGCCCGAATATGGGTTATAGAACATCTATCTATGCTTATAGAAGAAGATTTCTATGTTTCTATTTTAATACATGAATCTGGGTCTCGAGACTATGATTCACTTTCTCGTTTTCTCGAAGAGTGCAAATATGTGTATTTTTATATAAAATATTTAGAAAATGAGTTCAGAAAATCATTTTCGAAAACACTTCAGAATTATTTGTAGTGAAATCTCTATATAAAGAAAGAATATTTATACATATATATAATATAACTTGAAAATATTTATATTTTATTTTTTATAAAATCAATTCATAAAACATTTACTTTAAACAAAATTCTTTATAAAATCAATTATTAAACTTATGTGCGTGGAATAGGAAAAGACGATACAAATCCACTAAAATCAACATAATAAAAATTTGCATAAAACTCACCCAATTATAAATACGGGTAGATGATAATGCCATCTATCCTATATAGGATTATTCCTATTAAAGCACCTCAAAACAAAGCAAAGAAATCAGCTCAATATTGAACAACATTCAGAAAATAGGGTGCAAGACTTTAAACAATTCAAGGACCTTAGAGGATCACTAGAAAAAGTGTTTGGACTTGGAAATTTTAACAATCTAGGTTAATTTACCTTAAAATTCAAAATTTAGATTAAATATCAAAATCTTATATTTGAAATATGTTTAGCCAAATGTAACGAAGTAACGAATTTCGTTGTACCAAATGTACCATCGCGTTTGTCTCATTACGCTGATCACTATATTATAATCATTTGTGCAATTTGATGTCCGACGGACGTCCGTATCAAAAAACAGCGTATCAAATTGGTAACCAACATTGTATCATTCTTATTGTTTTTTCCTAATATGTTTCTTATTGGAATAGTGGGGTGTCCAACGCTATGCTCAAAATCTTCATCCAGCCCACGTTTCAACGTTATTTCACAAAATTAAATTTTTCTAGTTTGAGTTCCACTTTACTTTCCATGTTTCCATGTTAATACTAGAATAAATATGCATATTAATGTTCATTTTCCCTTTATTTTTTCAAAAAAAGGAAATTGTTGTCACCATTGTTTTAGCTTCCACTGAAATTGCACCTCCCAAACCCTTCAACTACCGCATCTACTCCAACACCCAATCACCGTCGGTCAAGTTCATTCGGGGCCAACCGTGCAATTCGAGCCCGACATTCCTTCACTGTAACTTGCTTCGTCACTATATCACATGATGACGCCTTCATAAACTCCTACTCAACAATTTCCCTTCATAGCACTGTTACTACAAGAATTTTACTGGCAAACCAAAACAATGTGAATGGGTATCGTAATAGAGTCGACACCAAAATGGAAGCCTGGGAAGTATCTGATTGACACCAAAGAACGAGGGTGTAAAGGTGAAACCAGAATTGATGGCAAAAGGTCCAAGAAAAACAAGGGCAACATTAAAACGAGAAGAATAAGAGTAGACCTAGCATAAAGAAGTGGAATCATAATAAGCAAAGACGACACTAAAGCTTTGAACAGTAACTGAGGAACTGAAACCGAAATAGTAAGTTAATACCGAAGATTTAAAGGAGGATAGCTCTAAAAAAATAAATTTGTGAATACGCTATCTACACGAATATAAAGGAACAAATGGCTTAGTGGTGATAACAAGAAGAGATGGCAATAAATGCACATTGTCAACACCAATAGAAAGTGAGCAGTTCGCTTGGCGTTGACATCGAGGAATGAAGGAAAATGCATAGAACCGATACCAAGAGAAGTGGATTTCTATATTGATGATGTGGATTTTCGGTCTTCTATTATAAATACTAGAATCCAGGTTTCAGGATTTCTATTATTTTTAGAAGTGGATTTATGGTTTTCTATTATAAATATCTGAATCGAGTTTTCGGGATTTCTATTATTAACAGATGTGGATTTCTGATCTTCTATTATAATTACCCAAATATGGGTTTTGGGTCTTCTATTCTATATTGCCAGATTTCTGGACTTCTTTTGTAATTACCTGAATCTGGGTTTCATGTCTTCTATTTATGTTTCCAGAGCTGGATTTTTGAACTTTTATTACGAATGCCCAAATATGGGTTACAGAACTTCTATCTATGCTTCCAGAAGAAGATTTCTAGGTTTCTGATTTAATACATGAATATAGGTCTCGAGAATGTGATTCTTATTTCCAGAAAAATAGGCTTTCAGAATTCTCTTACACATATTCAAGTCAAAGCTTTGGACCTTTTCCTCATATTTCCAGATGGATATTCTAGACTTATAATACTTATATAAAGGGATTATTATATTTGCATTATGCTAATACCAGAATCTGGGTGATGGATGTTCCATTCTCATTTCAAGAAGTAGGTTTTTGGACTTCTACCAAGTATGTAATTCGGGCCTAATATCTTATTTCCAAAAAGAAGTTTTTTAAATCAAAACTTAGGTTGGTATCTCGAGTCTTCTATGTGAAACCTTCTAACGAGGGTTATGATTTCTCATACCTCATACGGGAGGTTATCTAAACCAATATAAGCAAAATTGTTGTTCATTATTTTGACGAAATATAAAATACAAATGATTATATTATTTTATTACAAGTTTCATTTGTTACTTGGTTTCAATCTAGATGGTGTCTCACATTAGATGAGCGAATTATTATATACATCCTACTCTAAGAAAAAGACTAACACAAAAATGTTTTGCGTAGAGTTTTATACAGAATAATGTAGAGGAAATCATAGATGAGGATGTTCGAAACCAAGACAAAGGTTGTACATTACGTGATATCTACACAATTTACAAAATTATTTAACAAATTTATTTACAAATTCATTTCATTGATTGTCAGGTATAAAAGTTTGATCTTAATACACAGTCACAACAAATATCTTACACCTCCTTATCTAGATCATCATCAGGTACAGGAGGATTAACAGAATGACAAATTCAGATGCACGTGAGATCTTTAATATTTCTCTCCTTTTTCCTAATCTCATCGCAACTGTCTATGGATTCAATTTGAAACTTTAAAGCTCTGTTGAAAGCTCTACCCTCAATTCTTTATGTTTCATTTTCTTTCTCTAACTCAAAGGCATGCTTCTGCAAAAATATTTCTCCTTCCGTAATTGTCTAATTTTGGAGATGTAATCGTTGATATAATGAAGCATGTCATCTGTGACGACCGCACATAACCTCTGCACTAAACAAGAAGAATAATGCACTGAAAGGTGTGCCAGGTAGCTATGGACAATCATCATAGTAGGTAAACAACATCAGAACCTATCATAGAACTCACTGCGCAAGGATAAAATATAATAGAACATATAAAACAGGTAATAGTAGTAAAGCATCACATAACAAACTTTTCAAACTTTCACAACATCCTGAAAGATTATCCCAATATCATAGGAAATATCAAGTATGTAAATAAGGCCTCACTACAACACTCATAGAGCAACTAAAATATCGAAAATAGAAGTACAAGATAATCACTCCATATTTATTTATTTTAGGAAGAGGACATGGAATTTCAATGGATCGGTATGGCTATTTGGTTATAGAATTGTTTTCAAAGTCAACACCGAACCCGACTCATAATAAACATAAACAAATTTATTTTATATAAAAATAATATATATTTATATATATACACACAAAACGAAATAATATATATATATATATATATATAATTTAAAATTCAACGCACCCCGAAAACTATATATATATATAATTGTACATATACCAGTACATAATGAGAAAACACACACAAAACATTATATATATATATAAACTTTTACACAAAATATATATACATATTGATTTTCAAAACGAATAAATTCACACCACTCACACCATCATTCACACACACAAGACAGTAAAATCACTCACGCAATATCACTTACAAACAAAATGAACACCCCAAAACACATAGTATATATATTATGCGCACTAACTCACGCAAGAAAACTCCGCACATAATATACACACACACTCACATCAAATTACCTAGCATACACCCATGCAAATGGAAGAAAAATAAACACAACTCAAAGAAAGGGAGCTCGGGCAGTAGAGGAGTTCGAACATCAGGGGTCAGGCGGTTTCAAGTGGGTGGAGGAAGTAGCCGGGGAACAGAAGGTTGGCTCGGGCAGAGCTAAGGGGAGGACCGGGCACGACTACAGCATGACGGCTAGTGGGGCGGCAGTCGGAGCTTGCTGTTGTTGTAGGCGGTTCAGTTAGCTTCAAGGGCAGAGTGGGAAGCTGAGTATGTTGGCGCTGGCGCGGGCTTTGGGGAAGCTCGGCATACGGTCACGATGGGAGATTGTCGGCATGTTTATAGGGTCAGCAAGGGTCGACTTCAGCTGGAGGCTCGGTGGTGAGTTGGTAGAGGGAAGTACGAAAGGCGTGGGTTTTCTATGGGGAAAATAGAGAGTGTGGCGGCTATGCTTGTGTAAAGAAGGAAGGAAGAAGGTGGGAAGGAAAGGACGCGGGGAAGATGAGGAACGCAGGGAACATTTTTGAGAAATAGAGTAGCTTTATTTATTTCCTAAGGACCGAGCATTGGAAAGCAACAAAAGGGTTAAAAAGATGTTTGGAAAACGGAAGGATATATATATATTCTTGGAAGCATTCGAAGGTAAAGAGAAATTGAAACAATTATGCATTAGCTTCAGGCAGTGTTAATATCAAAATAAAGTCCACTATGTCTTTTGGAAACGGTTTGTGTTCAAGGAGCACACAACACGCTATATATATATAACTAACAGTGTTGGCATGAAATGAACGGATTTTTAATTTAAATAAAAGAAAATGAATAGTTTGAAACAAAAGGAAACGAACAGATTAGGAAATAAGAGCGAATGAATGATCATATATATATATATATTTATATATAACGAACAAATTTTGCAAATTGAAAATGATATCAATGAAATTTAACTTTGATGTATAAATGATAACGAATAAATGATATAAACTAATCGTAAGAGAACTAATTTGAAATATCAAAAGATGACGAATTCGGAAATATGATAATTGAACGATGTTTACAACAGAATTTATCAATACAAAATAACAGGTCAACCGAAGAAATATTTTGAAATAGAATCAAAGATATATTTTATTAATATTAGTAAACCAATTATACAACAATATGAGTCTACTCATTAAATTAAATTTAAGAATAAAATATTAAAAAATAAATTTCTAATTCAAACGAATAAACTTAATGATATAATTTAAATAAATAAGATCTTAAATAGAAATTACCGGTTTGTTTTATTAAAATATATATTCATAGTAATAAAATCCAAAATAAATTTAGTTTTATATAGAAAATAAAAATAGTTGTTCTATAAAAATCCAAACAAATTGAGTTTAAGTAAATAAAAAAAACTAGAAATAAAAATTTAAATTAAATAATTCAATAAAAATACACTAAAAATTTCGGTCGTTACACTCATGCACTCCAGAATATTCGCTCTCCAAGTCGACCAGATATCTCGCCTCCATAAGGGCGCATCAACCGAATATCTTGGATCTGCATGGAAATATCCAGTTAAGCCATTCAAATGCTTAATCCGACTTTAAAGGCAATAAATGCAGCAACCATATCTGGACCGAGCTCTACTTTTGAAACACCTCACCATGGATGCCACGAAAGCCGCTATTTCTGAGGATACTATTAATGAGCAGTGGAATGGGTCCTACCGCTGCAATTGCTACCAATGATCGAGCTCCATGTGTCCGAGCTCCGAAAAAGAGGAAGGCCACATGGCGACCAACTCAGCCCATTATTTCCCCTATAAATACCTCAAAGCTCAAAGGGGAAGGGACCGCTCTGGAGCTCTCTGAACCTCTCCTGAACTCCTGATTCTAAAGCACACTTAGCTTTCTCCTCAAAAGCTTTTCTGGCGGCTAACTCAAAAATAGCCATTTTCTCTTCTTTCTTAAAATAGAAAAAGCATTGTACTTGTAATCAAAGGCAGAAGTAATACATATAAAGTGGACGTAGGCACAGTGTAACAACCCAAAAATCTAGGCCAGTTTAAAAATTTTATTTTGGCAATTTTAGCGAATTTTGAATATTTAAAATGAATTATTTTAAATAATATCGATGAAAATTTAATTTGAATATATTTAGAATGTATATATTTATACACGTCGTCATTAGAATATAAATAATTATATATAATTATAAATAAAATTAAAAATGGCGCGGCAGTTCGATAATTCGATTTCAAATTTCAATTGAGCGTACCGGGTGCAAAATAAACCGGATTTTAGTGAAACCAAAAATATTAGAGTCTATTTGAAAATATCTTTCCAACGAATCCGAAAAATTGAGATTTCATAGCAGGGATCAAAAGATATGTCCAGTTGAAAATTCTGAATAGTCGCTATGGAATTCACGCCCTTAAAAATGGGAATTTTGCAAACGACCTCGGATTTCGACGAAACCACTTTTGTTAGGTCCGTGATGTCAAATTATTGCTAGGTTTCAAATTTCATAATTTTTCGAATCAATATGTGAGCATAGAAAAGGAAAACGCATTTGACCAGTTTCAGTTGATTTTAATCGACTGGAAAATGGCCATTTTTCCAGTGGTCTCAGAATTCGATGAAATTAGTTTTGTTAGGACCGTATCGTCAATACGAAGCTAAAAATTATTTTTCTGGAATTTTTTGAGTTAATATGTGGTCCCGGTAAATTGAAATGCGCGTTCGAAATCAATATATAGAGTTATATGTTGATTTTGATGAAAACTGATCGAAACGATCGAATCAGCCGACGATACATATCCCATTGTGTTCGGAATGGGGGTAATTATCTATGGACGACAGGCGGTGGGCCTCGTTTTGAGGTCGAATAAAAAAGTCAACTTTTTGAAATAAAATAAAATAAAATATAAAAATATCCCCCCATCCATCTCCTTTAATTCCTCTGCCCCCCTTCATTCGATCAGCGGAGAAAAGAAAAAAAAAACCTAAACTATCGCGACGCCGCCTGCGCCTCAGGCCACCGCGCCTCCTCCTCGAGCTCCCCCTCCTCTTCTTCCTCCTTCTCCTCCTCTTCTCCTCGACTGACGCGACCCCCAGCCCCCTCTCTGCTTGGAACGCAACCCTAAGCCCAATGCCACCCACCCATCTCGCCTCCGACCGTCGCACGCCCCCGGCGCCTCCCCCTTGCTCCGCCGTCGCTGATGATCTCCACGGCCAATCTTCTTCGATTCTCTCTCCTCCTAAAACCCAAAACGAAGCCCTAGGCCGCCGACAGCACCCCCTGCCGCCGTTGCATCCTCCAGGTGCCACCGTTCCTCCTCGCTTCCTCTCCCCTTCCAACTGTGAGATTTTCTCTTATTTTAATTTAATTTGTTTATGTAAATAACGATGGAAAAAAATATGGTTCTTATCATATGAAGAACAACACAAAGATTTGATTTTTATTTTAGAAAGATATGATTTTTACAAGGTTAAAAATATAATTTTTATAATATAGAAAGAATAAAAATATAATTCTTATTATAATAGAATATTAAAAAGATGATTTTATATAATGTAGAGTCATAAAGATGTGATCTTTATAGTACTAGCACTGTAAAGATATGATTTTTATAGTATAGAAAGTATAAAAATACGATTTTTATATTATATAGATAATAAAGGCAAAATCTTTATATTTGAAAAGGCGAAATCTATATATTTGAAAGGGCGAAATCATTATATTTGAAAAGGCGAAATCTTTATATAGAGTATAGCGTGATAAAAATATAATCTTTATTATATGAGTACCGTTATAAAAATAGAATTTTTATCTATATAGTAGCGATGTAAAAATAGAATTTTTATCTATATAGTAGCGATGTAAAAATAGAATTTTTATCTATATAGTAGCGGCGTAAAAATAGAATTTTTATCTATATAGTAGTGATGTAAAAATAGAATTTTTATCTATATAGTAGCGGTGTAAAAATAGAATTTTTATCTATATAGTAGCGATGTAAAAATAGAATTTTTATCTATATAGTTGCGATGTAAAAATAGAATTTTTATCTATATAGTAGCGATTTAAAAATAGAATTTTTATCTATATAGTAGCGTTGTAAAAATATAATTTTTATCTATATAGTAGCGGTGTAAAAATAGGATTTTTATCTATATAGTAGCGATGTAAAAATAGAATTTTTATCTATATTGTAGCGATGTAAAAATAGAATTTTTATCTATATAGTAGCGATGTAAAAATAGAATTTTTATCTATATAGTAGCGGTGTAAAAATATAATTTTTATCTATGTAGTAGTAGTATAAAAATATAATTTTTATATACATAGCAACAATATAAAAATATGATTTTTATATATGTAGTGGCTACGGGCAACGAAAGTAACAAAAGGCGGGAACAGCGTTGACTTCTACATAAGAAGAGTCGAGATGATTGGATTAGCATTGGTGAGAACTTCTCACTTTAAATTTCTTTTTCTAGTTCTATATATATATATATATATATATATATATATATATATATATATATATACTAGGATGCAGACGGTGCTTAGCAGCACCCGACACCCGTCGTCCACAGACCATGGACGGCTTGTTTGTTTGATTGATGTGTTGTGAAAATTGATTGTGTTGTGGAATGATTGAATAATAAAATATTCTTGTGTTGAAAGAAAATAAAATATTTATATAGTTAAAAATATTTTATCGTTAAAAATATAACTTTTAACGTGAATGTGAATAAACAATTATAAACAAATCGGCCGATTTGTTTATGTACACTGATTTGACTGATATTGATTGGGACGATAAATTTTACACATTGCCCAACTGCACAAATAAAAATGTGTGTTTGTTGATTTGAAACCCCACATGGGTGTTGGGATGAAATTTGGCGTACACTAATCCCAATTATTTAATTGTATGTCGATCGATTGGCCGACAGGTTGTGTAAGCGTTAATTATTTATATTTGATGCTTATGCAGTTGTGTGGTGCACCTTGGATGATGGTTGATCGTTTATCGTTGCTATTATATACATGTGTTGTATGGAATCCATATAATTAACATTATATGGTGATTGATTGGGCCTCATTCCAATTGGGAAAATAATGAATATTATAAAAGAAAATTCATGTGTTGAATATAAAAATAGTCATGTGTTGACGATGTTCATGTGTTGAGTAAAATATTTTAAATAACAAAATTTACATCTTTATCATATTTAAAATTAGAACCACTTCACGGTGGTGTCTAATTAAAATCAAACGATATATACCATAGATTTATAAAATATTTTACATAACAAAAATTGTCGTGCGTTGACAGTACTCATGTGTTGAGATTAGTCGTGTGTTGAAAGAAATATCGATTCATGTGTTGAATAGGATATATTCATTTGTTGAATAGAATAACGAATTTATTGAAATATATAAAGCCGCGTTGATTAGAGTTGCGCTATTTTGACGTGAACGATATTTATATCGATTATATTCGTTTTTAAAATGAATACAGAAAAGAAGTGATTTCAAAATATAACATTTTGAAAATATTATCATTTATATAGTAATGATATGAAATATTCAATTTTGATTTGAAATTGAATATAGAGTTGAAATGGTTTTGAAAACGAATTTAAAACGATTTAAAAAATACGTTTTAAAAGGAAATCGACGAAATATATATAATATATATATATATATATATATTATTTATATAATGGCCTGAATAAATGCGTCGCGCCGCGGCAGTTCGTGAATTTCGACCATTGACTTCGAATTGACGTTGCGGGAGATTCGACCGTCGGATTCTCCTAAAACCGGAACCGTTGGGTTCGTATCGAAAAGAGCTTTCCAACGAATATTAGAAATTTGAAATCTAACGGTTGGATTTGGAATTATGTCCAAATCAATTTCAGAAAACGTCGCTGTAAGTGCAGTTCGATGGCCGTTGTTGGAAATCGACTGCACGGGCCTTGATAAAATTATTAAAAATATTGATAATTTGTGTAAAATCACAATATATGAATTGGAAAGAACTGGGATGAAAAACTCCATATCTGAAAGGATAAAAATAGATTTTATCGAAATGAACTAGTTTTGAACTAGAATTAAAATCAATTTATTTTTGAAATAAATAAATTGAATTTGAAAGTGATTTTAAAAATAATCAATATTCCCAATATGTGAATTGGACTGGAGTTGAATCGAAATTATCTTCGTAATATTTCGATGTTGGATTTCGTGACTAGACAGATATTGTTATGGGAATTTGAAAGATATATTTTATATCGTTATTTCCAATACGATATTTGTTGGTTTCAGGATTTGATATTGAATATAAGCCGGTATATTTTCTATTCAGAGCCTAGTATTTAATATCAAATGTGATTTGGGTTTGTCGTGAATAGTGTCTTCATTAACACTGTTCTTAAGCCCGATAGAGAAAAAGATTAAATCTTTCTATTTAGATTTGATGAAGTGTATCAATTAAATAATATTTAACTGGAATTGAATTTGAATTGGTTTTTGGGTTTATCGTGAGCGGTGTTTTGAACAACACCTGTTCTTTAACCCGATTAACAATAGAGTGTGATTTTAGGTTTATCGTGAATCGTGTTTTAGGTGACATTGGTTCTTTAACCCAGTTAAAGACAGGATATTGATTTTTGAAAAGATTAAAACTAAGTGGAGTTTTAATGAATCTTTAATTAGATTGAAATGTGAATTGATAATTTAAATTATCAAATCTGAAAGGTGATCGAGAATGGAGTACCACCAGTTTTGCTCCAAAGCGATAGTTAAATCTTTAATTAGATTTGAGCGTGAAATGGTAATTAATTTTACCGATAGCACCGTGGTGTTAGATATGGAGTATTACCAGTTTTCTCCATGGGATATATAGGTTGGGATTGGGAAATAAAATAAATAATTACTTCAGTGTGGTTCGCTAATCCCGGCTAGTTAGAAATGATATCCAAAGGAAGATTATAGAATAAATTTAGAAGAATTTATCTTGGATAAAATTAATGGGAACCTTTCCCTAAGAATGTGATTTTGTGAATAAAAGAATATTCTGAATTGGAATGAGGCGTTCGTTGTGTTTGTGTAACATTTGTTTACTATATACGTGGGATATTCAGAAAGGCCGGGTTTATACCCATTCTGAATAACCGATGCGACGAGATGTCGAAGATGAAGACGGTGGTTGAAGACCGGAAGTCTTCACATCGTTTGGGTGATTACTGATGATCTCGATTGGGCTGTACACCCAAGATGAGGGAAACAGTTGGTGATCGTCCAGACGTACTTGGAGATGGATGGATATGCGAGGAAAGTGCCTCCGGTTTCGTTCAGACCCAGAATGAACTTGTAAATGGATTGTGTGTCTGACATTGGATTTTATTCTGTGTTGATTGATCTCTATTAAATATACATCTGTTTAGCGGCGGAGAATTTATTCTCTTGCTTAACGCCCTTCTCTGAGACGTACGAGCTCATAGGTTGTATATCAATGGACATCAGTCGCATGGAGTGAATTGCCAGTGTGGCACGCATAAGTGGAAATTGATCAAGGCTTCTATTGAAAAGCAAAGTCTTGTGGTTGATGATCAAAGCACGGCCTGTGTGGCGTAGCTTTGTGTATAACATGAATTCGCGAGCCTCACACCTCGGTATGAGTCAAAAACGGGATACAGACCCAAGGAGTGCACGACGTTTCTTTCTAGCTATGGTGGTGTCAGTGACCTACCAGCCCTGACATTTATATACTTTTCACCTGTGTGGTTGTTTGATACGAGGCGCCTCGGATATAAGTCTGTAAGGACCGGGAAACGTGTGTTCAGGAATAACTAATCCTCAAAAGTAAGAGAGGACCGGCCTTGGAGGTTCCAAAGAATCATAGTGGGGTCCTGAGGCATTTGCTAGAGTGTCTCGAACGCGGAGAGGAGCTTGCCCCTTGCCTTGACTCATGATGGAATCCAATTTCCAATATGTGATATTGCGGTTTTAATTGTAGAACTAGTATGGCGACATGATAGATGGTACCCATGCCGCCTAGGATTAATATTTATGATTGAAATTGTTTTGACACTATACACTTATAATAGTATCAAATGATTTGTTTTAAACATACCAATCATGTTTGGCTATTATAAGGGAAAACCCTATCCTCCGGCTTGCGTTGCATTGTGTGATGGGACCTGGGTCTTATAATAGCTTCATTTTTCCAAAAAGCATTGCGCTGTTTTGTTATATGCACTAGTATTCTTGGGAGGAAACCCATTCCGTGTTATACGGCGTGGTCCCTTGAATCGCTCTCTTTTAAAGTAAAGTTTTAAATAACTGTTTTAGTTCTCACACCAGTCACATGATTGACCTGGAGTTTATTGTTTTAACCTAAACTCTGGTGCCCCTATTTTTTATACGGGCAGCTAGTAGTTTTGGTTTTGCAGATTTATATTCACAGGATCCTGATTTACAGCTGGAACGATGCTCGGAAAGCTTTGTATCCGTGCATTATTTCTAGTTGTGCTTTTGTATTATTTTTCCACTGTTATGTAATATATTGTAATCTTTGGTATTTATCGAATGTAATTTATTCATTTATACTCTGTATATTCTTGTATCTGATGGAATTGTTGAGATAACAATGAAATGTTCTCCCATCTGCGTTCTGATTGGTCTTGTCCTCAAAAGTATCCGTGCTTTCCTTCACGGGGAAGTTACGGGTCCTTAAAGTGGTATCAGAGCTTTGGTTTACAGAGCTCGAGAACAAGACACATTAGAACCATACGAAAGAATTCATCAGATATTGGATTAGTAATATCCAATTAGAATGACTCGTTAGAGATAGGATCAGTAGTATCCTAGAACGAGTGTGAAGAGTATATTTTTCAAATGAAAACAATTTTGTTTTGAAAATTTAAATCGCTTTACACGTATTTGATTATTTATTTTTTTTGAATTTGGACAGCTGAGTATATAAAGATTTCGCGTATATGCGTCATGAACCTATAGTCGAAGTTTTAATATACTGGATAGATATAGAGTCACATTCTAGACACCCGGGGATAATTCTGATGATGTGGCCACATCATCAGTATTTATGTTCGTGCTTCGAAGGTGTGATTTCTATATATTTCCATTAGACTGGTGTGAGAACCAAAACTTATATAGATAGATTTATTTGTTGTGAATTGGCATAAAAACATGATTTTTGCATATATATCAAAATTATTAATTTGAAACTCTAATTCACCAATTGATTGATGTTTGTATTGTTTGTTTATTTGTTTGATAATTTTGAAACATTTAGCCTAATTGTACCGAATATTGAATTGTATTGAAAATTGGTCGCATTTGCTTGCATATACAAGTACTTACATTGAACAGGTCATAGCAAGGAGGCTAGAGCAGAGAATAAAATTTGTTTGCCCGACAAATAGGTACATGTTTACTATAATTTATTGTTTTGTTTGGGTGATGATGATTTTATGAGCCTATTGGCTTTTTCTTTTTGAGATCAGAAGGCCTATATGGAAATTTCGGGATTTTCCCGTTGCTCCCGGTGCAGGGGAGGTTATGGCGAAATTTTTCGAAAATTTAGGGTGTTAGCCATATTTTTGAAATTTTTGAAAAGTTCTTAGAAACTGAAAAGTTGAAGAACTTAAGCCGTAGTCAAAATAATGGAAGTTGAGTTAATTTGTTAAACAACTTTCAGCTTCGTTCCTTTTCGGCTTCCATTATTATGTTCCTTTTCAGCCTTTGATTTAGAGAAGATTAGAATATCATCAATAAAAACCAGAACAAATTTATTCAATTAAATCACACATTGAACTGATTAGAAAATAGTTAGAAATATATACTTGTGCATTATATATATTTGAACAGGAAATTGGATAGCTGTTGAGTAAAGATTTTATTTGCGTGCCCGACAAATAGGTAAACATTAATGAGTTGGATGTGAAATATTATTATATCAACTCCTGTGAATTCCATTGGATGCGGAGTGCTGGTTATTCTGTGTGAAATAATAGACATCGCCATAGGATAGCAACAATTAATTTTGAACTACATTACATGGCATACTTCTGTAAGATAGACATACTTCATCATATACCACATAAGCATTTGGAGCTTGTGTGACGAGGTGGAAGATTTACCATACGAGCGAGAGGCTTGTATGGCTATAACTACATTTTACAGGTTGAGCTGATGACTGATATGGACTATTTAAATTGTAACGATAAAATTGCCAGATTAATAAAAACCCCCACACGGGTCTAGAGTTGATAATAATACGTCTCTCTAGTTATTAGATACGGCACATGGACTATTTATTTCCCACACGGGACGAGGTGACGAGGATTTATCCTCTGGAGCATTTAAAATACACACTCCCTCAGGCTTTGACAGGGTGACAAGAATTTATTCTCTGGAGTTATTATCAATACACGCTCCCCTGTAAACACCAGAATATATCACTATAAATATGTGTATGCTTATTAGGATTTATTGGGTACCTAATACGACCAAATAAATTTCCAAACCTCTCCCCGTACAAAGGAGGTTATGGCGAAATTTTTCGGAAATTCCGGGTGTTAGCCAAATTTTTGAAGAATTTGAAAATTCCCAGAAACTGAAAATTTAGAGAATGGAAGCCAGATCGAACGTAGAGTTGATTAATCAAACCACTTTCGACTTTGTTCCTTTTCGGGGACGAAAAGTTTTAAGTGGGGGAGATTGTAACAACCAGAAAATCTGGGCCAGTTTAAAAATTTTATTTTGGAAATTTTAGCAAATTTTGAATATTTAAAATGAATTATTTTAAATAATATCGACGAAAATTTAATTTGAATATATTTAAAACGTATATATTAATACACGTCGTCGTTAGAATATAAATAATTATATATAATTATAAATAGAATTGAAAATTGCGCGGTAGTTCGATAATTCGATTTCAAATTTCAATTGAGCGTACCGGGTGCAAATAAACCGGATTTTAGTGAAACCAAAAATATTAGAATCTATTTGAGAATATCTTTCCAACGAATCCGAAAAATTGAGATTTCATAGCGGGGATCAAAAGATATGTCCAGTTGAAAATTCTGAATAGTCGCTATGGAATTCAGGCCCTAAAAATGGGAATTTTGCAAACGGCCTCGGATTTTGACGAAACCACTTTTGTTGGGTCCGTGATGTCAAATTATTGCTAGGTTTCGAATTTCATAATTTTTCGAATCAATATGTGAGCGTAGCAAAGGAAAACGCATTTGACCATTTTTAGTTGATTCTAATCGACTGGAAAATGGCCATTTTTCCAATGGTCTCAGAATTCGACGAAATTAGTTTTGTTAGGACCGTATCGTCAATACGAAGCTAGAAAATATTTTTTTGGAACTTTTCGAGTTAGTATGTGGTCCCGGTAAATTGAAATGCACGTTCAAAATCAATATATAGTGTTATATGTTGATTTTGACGAAAACTGATCGAAACGATCGAATCAGCCGACGATACATATCCCATTGTTTTCGTAATGGGGGTAATTAGCTATGGACGACAGGCGGTGGGCCTCGTTTTGAGGTCGAATAAAAAAGTCAACTTTTTGAAATAAAATAAAATAAAATATTAAAATATCCCCCTTCCATCTCCTTTAATTCCTATACCACCCCTCCCCCCCGTTCTTCATTCGATCAGCAGAGAAAAGAAAAAAAACCTAAACTATCGCGACGCCGCCTGCGCCTCGGGCCACCGCGCCTCCTCCTCGAGCTCCCACTCCTCTTCTTCCTCCTTCTCCTCCTCTTCTCCTCGACTAACGCGACCCTTAGCCCCCTCGCCGCCTGGAACGCAACCCTAAGCCCAATGCCACCCACCCATCTCGCCTCCGTCCGTCGCACGCCCCCGGCGTCCCCCTTGTTCCGCCATCGCTGATGATCTCCACGGCCCATCTTCTACGATTCTCTCTCCTCCTAAAACCCAAAACGAAGCCCTAGGTCGCCGACAACACCCCCTGCCGCCGTTGCAGCCTCCAGGCGCCACTGTTCCTCCTCGCTTCCTCTCCACTTCCAACTGTGAGATTTTATCTTATTTTAATTTAATTTGTTTATGTAAATAACGATGGAAAAAAATATGGTTTTTATCATATGAAGAACAACACAAAGATTTGATTTTTATTTTAGAAAGATATGATTTTTACAAGGTTATAAATATATTTTTTATAATATAGAAAGAATAAAAATATAATTCTTATTATAATAGTGTAACGGCAAGGAATTCCGCTCGATCCAAATCGATCGTTAAACCGACAAAGACCGTTCGAAAACCCCTGATCGTTTGAGAACAACACACATCGGAACGCAGACGGAAGAACATTTCATTGTTATTACAACAATTCCATCAGAATACAAGAATATACAAAGTATAAATGAATAAATTACATTCAACAAATATCAGAGATTTAAATTACATTTAAATACATCGCAGCAGAAAATAATACAAAAGCACAACTAGAAATAATGCATGGATACAGAGCTTTCCGAGCATCGTTCCAGTGTAAATCAGGATCCTGTGAATATAAATCTGTAAAACCAAAACTACTAGCTGCCCATGTAGAAAATAGGGGCACCTAGAGTTTAGGTTAAAACAATAAACTCCAGGTCAGTCATGTGACTGGTGTGAGAACTAAAATAGTTATTAATCTTTATTTTAAAGTTAGGTAAATCAAGGGACTACGCCGTATAACACGGAAAGGGTTTCCTCCCAAGAATACCTGTGCATAGAACAAACAGCGCAATTCTAAATAAAGAAAAATGAAGCTGTTATAAGACCCAGGTCCCATCACACAATGCAACGCAAGCCGGAGGATAGGGTTTTTACCTTATAACAGCCAAAGTATGCTTGATACGTTAAAAACACATTATTTGATACTATTATAGGTGTATAGTGTCAAAACAATTTCAATCATAAATATCAATCATAGGCGGCATGAATGACCCATACCACTATGTCGCCATATTAGGTTCTACAAATAAAACCGAAATACACGTATTGGGAATTGGATTTCCGTCATGAGTCGAGGCAAGGGGCAAGCTCCCCTCCGCATTCGAGATACTCTAGCAAATGTCTCAGGACCCCACTATGATCCTTTGGAACCTCCAAGGCCGGTCCTCTCTTACTTTTGAGGATTGGCAATTCCTGAACACACGTTTCCCGGTCCTTACAGACTTATATCTGAGGCGCCTCGTATCCAACAACCACACAGGTGAAAAGTATATAAATGTCAGGGCTGGTAGGTCACTGACACCACCATAGAAAGAAACGTCGTGCACTCCTAGGGTCCGTATCCCGTTTTTAACTCATACCAAGGTGTGAGGCTCGCGAATTCACGTTATACACAAAGCTATGCCACACAGGCCGTGCTTTGATCATCAACCACAATACTTTGCTTTTCAACAGAAGCTTTGTTCAATTGCCACTTACGCGTGCCACACTGGCAATTCACTCCATGCGACTGATGTCCATCGATATACAACCCCTGAGCTCGTACGTCTCAGAGAAGGGCGTTAAGCAAGATAATAAAATCTCCACCGCCAAATAGATGTATATTTAATAGAGATCAATCAACACAGAATAAAATCCAATGTCAGACACACAATCCATTTACAAATTCGTTCTGGGTCTGAACGAAACCGGAGGCACTTTCCTCGCATATCCATCCATCTCCAAGTACGTCTGGACGATCACTGACTGTTTCCCTCATCTTGGGTGTACAGCCCAATCAAGATCATCAGTAATCACCCAAACGACGTGAAGATTTCCGGTCTTCAACCACCGTCTTCACCTTCGAAATCTCGTCGAATCGGTTATTCAGAATGGGTATAACCCGGCCTTTTTGAATAACCCACGTATATAATAAACAAATGTTACACAAACACAACAAACACCTCATTCCAATTCAGAACATCCTTTTATTCACAATATCACATTCTTAGGGAAAGGTTCCCATTAATTTTATCCAAGATAAATTCTTCTAAATTTATTCTATAATCTTCCTTTGGATATCATTTCAAACTAGTCGGGATTAGAGAATCACACCGAAGTAATTATTTATTTTATTTCCCAATCCCAACCTATATATCCCATGTGGAAAAACTGGTAATACTCCATATCTAATACCACGGTGTTATCGGTAAAATTAATTACCATTTCACGTTCAAATCTAATTAAAGATTTAACTATCGCTTTGGAGCAAAACTGGTGATACTCCACTCTCGGTCACTTTTCAGAATTGATAATTTAAATTATCAATTCACATTTTAATCTAATTAAAGATTCATTAAAACTCCACTTAGTTTTAATCTTTTCAAAAATCAATATCCTGCCTTTAACTAGGTTAAAGAACCAATGTCATCTAAAACACGATTCACGATAAACCCAAATCATATTTGATATTAAATACGAGGCTCTGAATAGAAAATATATCGGCTTATATTCAATATCAAATTCTGAAACCAACAAATATCGTACTGGTAATAACGATATAAAATATATCTTTCAAATTCCCATAACATTATCTATATAGTCACGAAATCCAACATCGAAATATTCCGAAGAAAATTTCGATTCAACTGCAGCCCAATTCACGTATTGGGAATATTGATTATTTTTAAAATCACTTTCAAATTCAATTTATTTATTTCAAAAATAAATTGATTTTAATTCTAGTTCAAAACTAGTTCATTTCGAGAAAAATCTATTTTTATCTTTTCAAATATGGAATTTTTTTTCAACCCAATTTTTCCCAAATCATTTCTTATGATTTTACACAAATTATTGATATTTTTAATAGTTTTATCAAGGCCCGTACAGTCGATTTCCATCAATGGCCATAGAACTGCACTTACAACGACCTTTTCTGAAATTGATTTGGACATAATTCCAAATCCAACCGGTAGATTTCAAATTTCTAATATTCATTGGAAAGCTCTTTTCGATACGAACCCAACGGTTCCGGTTTTGGAGAATCCGACGGTCAGATCTCCCGCAACGTCAATTCGAAGTTAATGGTCGAAATTCACGAACTGCCGCGGCGCGGTGCGTTCTATTCAGGCCATTATATATATATATAATATATATTATATATATTTCGTCGATTTCCTTTTTAAAACAAATTTTATAAATAGTTCTAAATTCGTTTCAAAAACAATTTCAACTTCTAATTCGTTTCAATTCAATTGGAATTTACCTTCTATTTAATTCAATTCGAATTCATTTCAAATTGATTTCAATTTAATTTCAGTTCATTTTAAATTTCATTCAAAACGATTTCAATTCGTTTTTAATTCAATTTCAATTTAATTCAATTTGAATTCATTTCTACTCAATTCGAATTCAAATTCACTTTCTATTCAATTCGAATCGAATTCATTTTCTATTCGATTCGAATTCATTTCAAATTGATTCAATAAAATTTCAATTTCACTTTTTATTTAATTTAATTCGAATTTCTTTTCAAAATATTCAATTTTGAAACCACTTTTCAATATTCATTATAAAACGAATAAAATCGATAGAAATATCCTTCGCGTCAAAATAACGCATCTCTAATCAACGCGACTTTATATTTCAATAATTCGTTATTCTATTCAATAATTGAATATTTATTCTATTCAACACCTGAACCTATTTTTCTTTCAACACACGACTAATCTCAACACATGAGTACTGTCAACAAATCACTATTTTTGTTATGTAAAATATTTTATAAAATTATGGTATCTATCGTTTGATTTTAATTAGACTCCAACGAGGAGTAGATTCTAATTGTAAATAATATAAAGATGTAATTATTATTATTTAAATTATTTTACTCAACACACGAATATTTTCAACACATGAATATCGTCAACACATGACTATTTTTATATTCAACACATGAATTTTCTTTTATAACATTCATTATTCTCCCGATTGGAATAAGGCCCAATTAATCACCATATAATGTTAATTATATGGATTCCACACAACACATGTATATAATAGCAATGATAAACAATCAACCATCATCCAAGGTGCACCACACAACTGCATAAGCATCAAATATAAATAATCGACGCTTACACAGCCTGTCGACCAATCGATCGACATACAATTAAATAATTGGGATTAGTGTACCCAAATATCCTCCCAACACCCGTGTGGGGTTTCAAATTAACAAACACAGATTTTTATTTGTGCAGTTGGGCGATGTGTAAAATTTATCATCCTAATCAATATCAGTCAAATCAGTGTATTAAACAAATTGGCCGATTTGTTTATAAATATTTATTTATTCACTTTCACGTTAAAAATTATATTTTTAACGATAAAATATTTTTAACTATATAAATATTTTATTCCCTTTCAATACATTAATTTATGTTATCGATTTCACATCAACAACACAAACAAATTTCACAACACTTCAAACAAGCATACAAGCCATCCATGGTCTGTGGATGACGGGTGTCAGGTGTTGCTAAGCACCGTCTACTTCCTAGTGTATATATATAACTAGAAAAAGAAAATTTGAGTGAGAAGTTCTCACCGATAGCTATCCCAACTTCACGACACTTCATTTATAGAAACCTTCATCGTTCTCGCCTTTTGTCACTTTCGTCGCCCGTAGCCACTACATATGTAAAAATCACATTTTTATATTGCTATTCAATATATAAAAATTGAATTTTTACTTCGCTATTCAATATATAAAAATCGAATTTTTACTTCGCTATTCAATATATAAAAATCATATTTTTACTTCGTTATTCAATATATAAAAATCTCGCCTTTTCTAAAATAAAGACTTCGCCTTCTCATTTATAAATATTACGCCTTTTCAAATATAAAGATTTCGTTTTAATTCCATCACTATAAAAATCACCTCTTTATTTCAATGTATATATAATAAAAATCTGATTTTTATTTCGCTACATATACAAAGATGATATTTTTACTATCTTACCTATATAAAAATTATATTTTTATACTTCTACAATATAACATAGATTAAAACGAATCTTTACACGCTAAAAATAAATCTATTTCTCAAATCAAAGAAAATCTACTTTTGAAATCAAATTTTTTTACCGCTACTCGAACCAAATAAAATTCAAATCTTACTTGTTTAAAAATCAAAGCTTTCTTGGTTTAAAAATCTATTCTTTCTTTGTTTAAAACTATTCAAAAAAAAAAACCGAAATTAAACTCAAGGCAAATTCATATAAGAAAATCAGTTTTTACCTATGCTAATTTTAATTAAAACTGAAAATAAAATTAGATTAGTATTTAAAACTTACTTTGATCGGAGGAGGGGGTGCAACAGTCGGCTTCGGGGGTAGGGGAGGAGCTGGAAGCGGGCGGAGGTCAGGCGAGGGGGGCCTGATGCGGCGGCTTAGGGTTTAGAGGGGCGGCGGGGTGTTCGACGAGGGTGCGATGGAGGTTGAACGCGAGATGGGGGAAGGAGGAGAGGAGGAGGTCGGGGAAGTAGAAGTGGGGACGACGGCGGCTCATCGACGGTGGGGGGCTCGGCGCTGCCGCGCTGCGGCTTTTTTTTTCTTTTCTGAAATCGATTTTGAAGGGGGGGCAGATAGTATATAAGGGGAGAAGAGGGTTTTATTTTATATTTAATTTATATTATTTTAATTCTAAAAGTAACTTTTTCATTCGACTTCAAAACAAGGCCCACCGCCTATCGTCCATAGCTAATAACCCCCATTCCGAACACAATGGGATATGTATCGTAGGCTGATTCGATCGTTTCGATCAGTTTCCGTCAAAATCAACATATAACTCTATATATTGAATTTGAACGCGCATTTCAATTCACTGGGGTCACATACTAACTCTAAAAATTCCTGAAAAATATTTTCTAGCTTCGTATTGACGATACGGTCCTAACGAAACTAGTTTCGTCGAGTTCTGAGACCGTTTGAAAAATGGCCAATTTCCAGTCGATTAAAATCAACTGAAACTTGTTAAACGCGTTTTCCTTTGCCACGCTCACATATTGAATCTAAAAATTATGAAATTTGGAATCTAACAATAATTTGACATCACGGGTCCAACAAAAGTGGTTTCATCGAAATCCGAGGTCATTTGCAAAATGTCTATTTTTAAGGGCCTGAATTCCATAGCGACTATTCAGGATTTTCAACTGGACATATCTTTTGATTCCCGCTGTGAAATTTCAATTTGTCGGATTCGTTGGAAAGATATTCTCAATTAGATCCCATTATTTTTAGTTTCACTAAAATCCGGATTGTTTTGCACCCGGTATGTTCAATTGAAGTTTGAAATCGAATTATCGAACTACCGCGCCATTTTCAATTCTATTTATAATTATAAATAATTATTTATATTCTAACGACGATGTATACAAAATATACGTTCGAATTATATTCAAAATAAATTTTTCGTCGATATTATTTAAAACAATCTATTTTAAATGTTCAAAATTCGCTAAAATTGCCAAAATAAAAATTTTAAACTGGCCCAGATTTTCGGGTTGTTACAATCTCCCCCACTTAAAACTTTTCTTCCCCGAAAAGGAACAAAGTCGAAAGTGGTTTGATTAATCAACTCTACGTTCAATCTGGCTTTCATTCTCTAAATTTTTAGTTTCTGAGAATTTTCAAAAATTTCAAAAATTTGGCTAACACCCTAAATTTTTGAAAAATTTCGCCATAACCTCCCCTACACCGGGAGCCACGGGAAAATCCCGAAATTGCCATATAGGCCTTCTGATCTCAAAAAGAAAAAGAAAAATCCAAGCGGCTAGTCAATAGGCTCATAAAATCATCATCACCCAAACAAAACAGTAAATTATAGTAAACATGTACGTATTTGTCGGGCAAACAAATTTTATTCTCTGCTCTAGCCTCCTTGCTATGACCTGTTCAATAGATATACATGTATATGCAAGCAAATGCGACCAATTTTCAATACAATTCAATATTTGATTCATTAGGCTAAATGGTTCAAAATTATCAAACAAATAAAAAAACAACACAAACATCAGTCAATTAGTGGACTAGAGTTTCAAATTCATAAATTTTGATATATATACAGAAAATCATGTTTTGATGCCAATTCACAACAATGTATTCTAGCTATATTAGTTTTGATTCTCACACCAGTCTAATGGAAATATATAGATATCACACCTTCGAAACACGAACATAAATACTGATGATGTGGCCACATCACCAGAATTATCCCCGGGTGTATAGAATGTGATTCTATATCTATCCAGTATATCAAAACTTCGAATATACGTTCATTACTCGTATATGCAAAATCTATATATACTTGATTGTCCAAATTCAAAATAAATAAATTATTAAAGTACGTATAAAGCGATTTAAATTTTCAAAACAAAATTGTTTTCATTTGAAAAACATACTCTTCACACTCGATCTAGGATACTATTGATCCCATCTCTAACGAGTCATTCTAATTGGATATTACTAATCCAATATCTGATGAATTCTTTCGTATGGTTCTAATGTGTCTTGTTCTCGAGCTCTGTAAACCAAAGCTCTGATACCAACTGTAACGGCAAGGAATTCCGCTCGATCCGAATCGATCGTTAAACCGACTAAGACCGTTCGAAAACCTCTGATCGTTTGAGAACAACACACATCGGAACGCAAACGGAAGAACATTTCATTGTTATTACAACAATTCCATCAGAATACAAGAATATACAGAGTATAAATGAATAAATTACATTCAACAAATATCAGAGATTTAAATTACATTTAAATACATCACAGCGGAAAATAATACAAAAGCACAACTAGAAATAATGCACGGATACAGAGCTTTCCGAGCATGGTTCCAACTGTAAATCAGGATCCTGTGAATATAAATCTACAAAACCAAAACTACTAGCTGCCCGTGTAGAAAATAGGGGCACCCAGAGTTTAGGTTAAAACAATAAACTCTAGGTCAGTCACGTGACTGGTGTGAGAACTAAAACGGTAATTAATCTATATTTTAAAGTTAGATAAATTAAGGGACCACGCCGTATAACATGGAACGGGTTTCCTCCCAAGAATACTAGTGCATAGAACAAACAACGCAATGCTAAATAAAGAAAAATGAAGTTGTTATAAGACCCAGGTCCCATCACACAATGCAACGCAAGCCGGAGGATAGGGTTTTTACCTTATAACAGCCAAAGCATGCTTGATACGTTTAAAACACATTATTTGATACTATTATAGGTGTATAGTGTCAAAACAATTTCAATCATAAATATCAATCATAGGCGGCATAAATGACCCATACCACTATGTCGCCATACTAGGTTCTACAAATAAAACCGAAATACATGTATTAGGAATTGGATTTCCGTCATGAGTCGAGGCAAGGGGCAAGCTCCTCTCCGCGTTCGAGACAATCTAGCAAATGTCTCAGGACCCCACTATGATCCTTTGGAACCTCCAAGGCCGGTCCTCTCTTACTTTTGAGGATTGGCAATTCCTGGACACACGTTTCCCGGTCCTTACAGACCTATATCCTAGGCGCCTCGTATCCAACAACCACACAGGTGAAAAGTGTATAAATGTCAGGGCTGGTAGGTCACTGACACCACCATAGCTAGAAATAAACGTCGTGCACTCCTTGGGTCCGTATCCCGTTTTTAACTCATACCGAGGTGTGAGGCTCGCGAATTCACGTTATACACAAAGCTACGCCACACAGGCCATGCTTTGATCATCAACCACAAGACTTTTCTTTTCAACAGAAGCCTTGTTCAATTGCCACTTACGCGTGCCACACTGGCAATTCACTCCATGCGACTGATGTCCATCGATATACAACCCCTGAGCTTGTACATCTCAGAGAAGGGCGTTAAGCAAGAGAATAAATTCTCCGCCGCCAAACAGATGTATATTTAATAGAGATCAATCAACACAGAATAAAATCCAATGTCAGACACACAATCCTTTTACAAGTTCGTTCTGGGTCTGAACGAAACCGGAGGCACTTTCCTCACATATCCATCCATCTCCAAGTACGTCTGGAAGATCACTGACTGTTTCCCTCATCTTAGGTGTACAGCCCAATCAAGATCATCAGTAATCACCCGAACGATGTGAAGACTTCCGGTCTTCAACCACCGTCTTCGTCTTCGACATCTCGTCGAATCGGTTATTCCGAATGGGTACAACCCGGCCTTTTTGAATAACCCACGTATATAATAAACAAATGTTACACAAACACAACAAACGCCTCATTCCAATTCAGAACATCCTTTTATTCACGAAATCACATTCTTAGGGAAAGGTTCCCATTAATTTTATCCAAGATAAATTCTTCTAAATTTATTCTATAATCTTCCTTTGGATATCATTTCAAACTAGTCGGGATTGGCGAATCACACCGAAGTAATTACTTATTTTATTTCCCAATCCCAACCTATATATCCCATGGAGAAAAACTGGTAATACTCCATATCTAACACCACGGTGTTATCGGTAAAATTAATTACCATTTCACGTTCAAATCTAATTAAAGATTTAACTATCGCTTTGGAGCAAAACTGGTGATACTCCACTCTCGATCACTTTTCATATTTGATAATTTAAATTATCAATTCACATTTTAATCTAATTAAAGATTCATTAAAACTCCACTTAGTTTTAATATTTTCAAAAATCAATATCCTGCCTTTAACTGCGTTAAAGAACCAATGTCATCTAAAACACGATTCACGATAAACCCGAATCATATTTGATATTAAAAACGAGGCTCTGAATAGAAAATATATCGGCATATATTCAATATCAAATTCTGAAACCAACAAATATCGTACTGGAAATAACGATATAAAATATATCTTTCAAATTCCCATAACAATATATGTATAGTCACGAAATCCAACATCGAAATATTCCGAAGATAATTTCGATTCAACTCCAGCCCAATTCACGTATTGGGAATATTGATTATTTTTAAAATCACTTTCAAATTTAATTTATTTATTTCAAAAATAAATTGATTTTAATTCTAGTTCAAAACTAGTTCATTTCGATAAAAATCTATTTTTATCTTTTCAAATATGGAAATTTTTTTTCAACCCAATTTTTCCCAAATCATTTCTTATGATTTTACACAAATTATAGATATTTTTAATAATTTTATCAAGGCCCGTACAGTCGATTTCCATCAATGGCCATCGAACTGCACTTACAGCGACCTTTTCTGAAATTGATTTGGACATAATTCCAAATCCAACCGCTAGATTTCAAATTTCTTACATCCATTGGAAAGATCTTTTCGATACGAACCCAACGGTTCCGGTTTTAGGAGAATCCGACGGTCGGATCTCCCGCAACGTCAATTCGAAGTTAATGGTCGAAATTCACGAACTACCGCGGCGCGGCGCGTTCTATTCAGGCCATTATATATATAATATATATATATTATATATTTCATCGATTTCCCTTTTAAAACGAATTTTAAAATAGTTCTAAATTCGTTTCAAAAACAATTTCAATTTCTAATTCGTTTCAATTCAATTTGAATTTACCTTCTATTTAATTCAATTCGAATTCATTTCAAATTGATTTCAATTTAATTTCAGTTCGTTTTAAATTTCATTCAAAACGATTTCAATTCGTTTTTAATTCAATTTCAGTTTAATACAATTTGAATTCATTTCTATTCAATTCGAATTCAAATTCACTTTCTATTCAATTCGAATAGAATTCATTTTCTATTCGATTCGAATTCATTTCAAATTGATTCCATAAAATTTCAATTTCAATTTTTATTTAATTTAATTCGAATTTCTTTTCAAAATATTCAATTTTGAAATCACTTTTCAATATTCATTATAAAAAGAATAAAATCGATAAAAATATCCTTCGCGTCAAAATAACGCATCTCTAATCAACGCGGCTTTATATTTCAATAATTCGTTATTCTATTCAACAATTGAATATTTATTCTATTCAACACCTGAACCTATTTTTCTTTCAACACACGACTAATCTCAACACATGAGTACTGTCAACACATCACTATTTTTGTTATGTAAAATATTTTATAAAATTATGGTATATATCGTTTGATTTTAAATAGACTCCACCGAGGAATAGATTCTAATTGTAAATATGATAAAGATGTAATTTTTATTATTTAAAATATTTTACTCAACACACGAATATTTTCAACACATGAACATCGTCAACACATGACTATTTTTATATTCAACACATGAATTTTCTTTTATAACATTCATTATTCTCCCGATTGGAATGAGGCCCAATCAATCACCATATAATGTTAATTATATGGATTCCATACAACACATGTATATAATAGCAGTGATAAACAATCAACCATCATCCAAGGTGCACCACACAACTGCATAAGCATCAAATATAAATAATCGACGCTTACACAGCCTGTCGACCAATCGATCGACATACAATTAAATAATTGGGATTAGTGTACCCAAATATCCTCCCAACACCCGTGTGGGGTTTCAAATTAACAAACACAGATTTTTATTTGTGCAGTTGGGCGATGTGTCAAATTTATCATCCCAATCAATATCAGTCAAATCAGTGTATTAAACAAATCGGCCGATTTGTTTATAAATATTTATTTATTCACTTTCACGTTAAAAATTATATTTTTAACGATAAAATATTTTTAACTATATAAATATTTTATTTCCTTTCAACACATTAATTTATGTTATCGATTTCACATCAACAACACAAACAAATTTCACAACACTTCAAACAAGCATACAAGCCATCCATGGTCTGTGGATGACGGGTGTCGGGTGCTGCTAAGCACCGTCTGCATCCTAGTATATATATATATATATAACTAGAAAAAGAAAATTTGAGTGAGAAGTTCTCACCGATAGCTATCCCAACTTCACGACACTTCATTTATAGAAATCTTTGTCGTTCTCGCCTTTTGTCACTTTCGTCGCCCGTAGCCACTACATATATAAAAATCACATTTTTATATTGCTATTCAATATATAAAAATCATATTTTTACTTCGCTATTCAATATATAAAAATCTCGCCTTTTCTAATATAAAGACTTCGCCTTCTCATTTATAAATATTTCGCCTTTTCAAATATAAAGATTTCGTTTTTATTCCATCACTATAAAAATCACCTCTTTATTTCAATGTATATATAATAAAAATCAGATTTTTATTTCGCTACATATACAAAGATGATATTTTTACTATCTTACCTATATAAAAATTATATTTTTATACTTCTACAATATAAAAAGATTATATTTTTACATGGATTAAAACAAATCTTTACACACTAAAAAAAAATCTATTTTTCAAATCAAAGAAAATCTACTTTTGAAATCAAATCATTTTACCGCTACTCGAACCAAATAAAATTCAAATCTTACTTGTTTAAAAATCAAAGCTTTCTTGGTTTAAAAATCTATTCTTTCTTTGTTTAAAAATATTCAAAAAAAAGCGAAATTAAACTCAAGGCAAATTCATATAAGAAAATCAGTTTTTACCTATGCTAATTTTAATTAAAACTGAAAATAAAATTAGATTAGTAATTAAAACTTACTTTGATCGGAGGAGGTGGTGCAACAGTCGGCTTCGGGAGTAGGGGAGGAGCTGGAAGCGGGCGGAGGTCAGGCGAGGGGCGGGGCTGATGCGGCGGCTTAGGGTTTAGAGGGGCGGCGGGGTGTTCGACGAGGGTGCGATGGAGGTTGAACGCGAGATGGGGGAAGGAGGATAGGAGGAGGTCGGGGAAGAAGAAGAGGGGACGGCGGCGGCTCATCGACGGTGGGGGGCTCGGCGCTGCCGCGCTGCGGCTTTTTTTTTTTTAAATCGATTTTGAAGGGGGGGCAGATAGTATATAAGGGGAGAAGAGGGTTTTATTTTATTTTTAATTTATATTATTTTAATTCTAAAAGTAACTTTTTCATTCGACTTCGAAACAAGGCCCACCGCCTGTCGTCCATAGCTAATAACCCCCATTTCGAACATAATGGGATATGTATCGTAGGCTGATTCGATCGTTTCGATCAGTTTCCGTCAAAATCAACATATAACTCTATATATTGAATTTAAATGCGCATTTCAATTTACTGGGGTCACATACTAACTCTAAAAATTCCCGAAAAATAGTTTCTAGCTTCGTATTGACGATACGGTCCTAACAAAGCTAGTTTCATCGAGTTCTGAGACCGTTTGAAAAATGGCCAATTTCCAATCGATTAAAATCAACTGAAACTTGTTAAACACATTTTCCTTTGCCACGCTCACATATTGAATCTAAAAATTATGAAATTTGGAATCTAACAATAATTTGACATCACGGATCCAACAAAAGTGGTTTCGTCGAAATCCGAGGTCGTTTGCAAAATGTCTATTTTAAGGGTCTGAATTCCATAGCGACTATTCAGGATTTTCAACTGGACATATCTTTTGATTCCCGCTATGAAATTTCAATTTGTCGGATTCGTTGGAAAGATATTCTCAATTAGATCCCATTATTTTTGGTTTCACTAAAATCCGGATTGTTTTGCACCCGGTATGTTCAATTGATGTTTGAAATCGAATTATCGAACTACCGTGCCATTTTCAATTCTATTCATAATTATAAATAATTATTTATATTCTAACGACGACGTATATAAAATATACGTTCGAATTATATTCAAAATAAATTTTTTGCCGATATTATTTAAAATAATCTATTTTAAATGTTCAAAATTCGCTAAAATTTCCAAAATAAAAATTTTAAACTGGCCCAGATTTTCGGGTTGTTACAAATAGAATATTAAAAAGATGATTTTATATAATGTAGAGTCATAAAGATGTGATCTTTATAGTAGTAGCACTGGAAAGATATGATTTTTATAGTATAGAAAGTATAAAAATACGATTTTTATATTATGTAGATAGTAAAGGCGAAATCTTTATATTTGAAAAGGCGAAATCTATATATTTGAAAGGGCGAAATCTTTATATTTGAAAAGGCGAAATCTTTATATAGAGTATAACATGATAAAAATATAATCTTTATTATATGTGTACCGTTATAAAAATAGAATTTTTATCTATATAGTAGCGATGTAAAAATAGAATTTTTATCTATATAGTAGCGATGTAAAAATAGAATTTTTATCTATATAGTAGCGGTGTAAAAATAGAATTTTTATCTATATAGTAGCGGTGTAAAAATAGAATTATTATCTATATAGTAGCGGTGTAAAAATAGAATTTTTATCTATATAGTAGCGATGTAAAAATAGAATTTTTATCTATATAGTAGTGATGTAAAAGTAGAATTTTTATCTATATAGTAGCTGTATAAAAGTAGAATTATTATCTGTATAGTAGCGATGTAAAAATAGAATTTTTATCTGTATAGTAGCGATGTAAAAATAGAATTTTTATCTATATAGTAGCGCTGTAAAAATAGAATTTTTATCTATGTAGTAGTAGTATGAAAATATAATTTTTATACACATAGCAACAATATAAAAATATGATTTTTATATATGTAGTGGCTACGGGCAACGAAAGTGACAAAAGGCGGGAACAACGATGACTTCTACATAAGAAGAGTCGAAATGATTGGATTAGCATGGGTGAGAACTTCTCACTTTAAATTTCTTTTTCTAGTTATATATATATATATATATATATATATATATATATACTAGGATGTAGACGGTGCTTAGCAGCACCCGACACCCGTCGTGCACAGACCATGGATGGCTTGTTTGTTTGATTGATGTATTATGAAAATTGATTGCGTTGTGGAATGATTGAATAATAAAATATTCTTGTGTTGAAAGGAAATAAAATATTTATATAGTTAAAAATATTTTATTGTTAAAAATATGATTTTTAACGTGAATGTGAATAAATAATTATAAACAAATTGGCTGATTTGTTTATATACACTGATTTGACTGATATTGATTGGGACGATAAATTTTACACATCGCCCAACTGCACCAATAAAAATCTGTGTTTGTTGATTTGAAACCCCATACGGGTATTGGAATGAAATTTGGCGTACACTAATCCCAATTATTTAATTGTATGTCGATCGATTGGCCGACAGGCTGTGTAAGTGTTAATTATTTATATTTGATGCTTATGCAGTTGTATGGTGCACCTTGGATGATGGTTGATCGTTTATCGTTGCTACTATATACATGTGTTGTATGGAATCCATATAATTAACATTATGTGGTGATTGATTGGGCCTCATTCCAATCGGGAAAATAATGAATTTTATAAAAGAAAATTCATGTGTTTAATATAAAAATAGTCATGTGTTGACGATGTTCATGTGTTGAAACTATTTATGTGTTGAGTAAAATATTTTAAATAGCAAAATTTACATCTTTATCATATTTAAAATAATAACTACTTCACTGTGGAGTCTAATTAAAAATCAAACGATAGATACCATAGTTTTATAAAATATTTTACATAACAAAAATAGTCGTGTGTTGACAGTACTCATGTGTTGAGATTAGTCGTGTGTTGAAAGAAATATCGATTCATGTGTTGAATAGGATATATTCATTTGTTGAATAGAATAACGAATTTATTAAAATATATAAAGCCGTGTTGATTAGAGTTGCGCTATTTTGACGTGAACGATATTTATATCGATTATATTCGTTTTTAAAATGAATATAGAAAAGAAGTGATTTCAAAATATAACCTTTTGAAAATATTATCATTTATATAGTAATGATATGAAATATTCAATTTTGATTTGAACTTGAATATAGAGTTGAAATGGTTTTGAAAACGAATTTAAAACGATTTAAAAAATACGTTTTAAAAGGAAATCGACGAAATATATATAATATATATCGCCTGAATAGAACGCGCCGCGCCGCGGCAGTTCGTGAATTTCGACCATTGACTTCGAATTGACGTTGCGGGAGATTCGACCGTCGGATTCTCCTAAAACAGGAACCGTTGGGTTCGTATCGAAAAGAGCTTTCCAATGAATATTAGAAATTTGAAATCTAACAGTTGGGTATGGAATTATGTCCAAATCAATTTCAGAAAAGGTCGCTGTAACTGCAGTTCGATGGCCGTTGTTGGAAATCGACTATACGAGCCTTGATAAAATTATTAAAAATATTGATAATTTGTGTAAAATCACAATATATGAATTGGAAAGAACTAGGATGAAAAACTCCATATCTGAAAGGATAAAAATAGATTTTTATCGAAATGAACTAGTTTTGAACTAGAATTAAAATCAATTTATTTTTGAAATAAATAAATTGAATTTGAAACTGATTTTAAAAATAATCAATATTCCCAATATGTGAATTGGACTGGAGTTGAATCGAAATTATCTTCGGAATATTTTGATGTTGGATTTCGTGACTATACAGATATTGTTATAGGAATTTGAAAGATATATTTTATATCGTTATTTCCAATACGATATTTGTTGGTTTCAGGATTTGATATTGAATATAAGCTGGTATATTTTCTATTCAGAGTCTAGTATTTAATATCAAATGTGATTTGGGTTTGTCGTGAATGGTGTCTTCATTAACACTGTTCTTAAGCCCAATAGAGAAAAAGATTAAATCTTTCTATTTAGATTTGATGAAGTGTATCAATTAAATAATATTTAACTGGAATTGAATTTGAATTGGTTTTTGGGGCTATCGTGAGCGGTGTTTTGAACAACACCTGTTCTTTAACCCGATTAACAATAGAGTGTGATTTTAGGTTTATCGTGAATCGTGTTTTAGGTGACATTGGTTCTTTAACCTAGTTAAAGACAGGATATTGATTTTTGAAAAGATTAAAACTAAGTGGAGTTTTAATGAATCTTTAATTAGACTGAAATGTGAATTGATAATTTAAATTATCAAATCTGAAAGGTGATCGAGAATGGAGTACCACCAGTTTTGCTCCAAAGCGATAGTTAAATCTTTAATTAGATTTGAGAGTGAAATGGTAATTAATTTTACCGATAGCACCGCGGTGTTAGATATGGAGTATTACCAGTTTTCTCCATGGGATATATAGGTTGGGATTAGGAAATAAAATAAATAATTACTTCGATGTGGTTCGCTAATCCCGACTAGTTAGAAATGATATCCAAAGGAAGATTATAGAATAAATTTAGAAGAATTTATCTTGGATAAAATTAATGGGAACCTTTCCCTAAGAATGTGATTTTGTGAATAAAAGAATATTCTGAATTGGAATGAGGTGTTCGTTCTGTTTGTGTAACATTTGTTTACTATATACGTGGGATATTCAGAAAGGTCGGGTTTATACCCATTCTGAATAACCGATTCGATGAGATGTCGAAGATGAAGACGGTAGTTGAAGACTGGAAGTGTTCACATCATTTGGGTGATTACTGATGATCTCGATTGGGCTGTACACCCAAGATGAGGGAAACGGTTGATGATCGTCCAGACGTACTTGGAGATGGATGGATATGCGAGGAAAGTGCCTCCGATTTCGTTCAGACCCAGAACGAACTTGTAAATGGATTGTGTGTTTGACATTGGATTTTATTCTATGTTGATTGATCTCTATTAAATATACATCTGTTTGGCGGCGGAGAATTTATTCTCTTGCTTAACACCCTTCTCTGAGACGTACGAGCTCAGAGGTTGTATATCGATGGACATCAGTCGCATGGAGTGAATTGCCAGTGTGGCACGCGTAAGTGGCAATTGAATAAGGCTTCTGTTGAAAAGCAAATTCTTGTGGTTGATGATCAAAGCACGGCCTGTGTGGCGTAGCTTTGTGTATAACGTGAATTCACGAGCCTCACACCTCGGTATGAGTCAAAAACGGGATACGGACCCAAGGAGTGCACGACGTTTCTTTCTAGCTATGGTGGTGTCAGTGACCTACCAGCCCGGACATTTATATACTTTTCACCTGTGTGGTTGTTGGATACGAGGCGCCTCAAATATAGGTCTGTAAGGACCAGGAAACGTATGTTCAAGAATAACTAATGCTCAAAAGTAAGAGAGGACCGGCCTTGGAGGTTCCAAAGGATCATAGTGGGGTCCTGAGGCATTTGCTAGAGTGTCTCGAACGCGGAGAGGAGCTTGCCCCTTGCCTTGACTCATGATGGAATCCAAATTTCTGTAATAACCCGGAAATCTGGGCCAATTTAAATTTTTATTTTGGCAATTTTAGCGAATGTTGGTTATTTAAAATGAATTATTTTAAATAATAACGACGAGAAATTTATTTTGAATGGAATTCAAACGTATATATTATATAGTTCGTCGTTAGAATATAAATATTTATATTTATAAAAGGAATTGAAAATGGCGCGGTAGTTCGATAATTCGATTTCAAACTTCAATTGAATGTACCGGGTGCAAAATAAACCGGATTTTAGTGAAACCAAAAATAATAGAATCTAATTGTGAATATCTTTCCAACGAATTCGGGAAATCGAAATTTCATAGCGGGAATCAAAAGATATGTCCAGTTGAAAATTCTGAATAGTCGCTATAGAATCCAAGCACTTAAAAAATGGAAATTTTGCAAACGACCTCGGATTTCGACAAAACCACTTTTGTTGGGTCTGTGATGTAAAGTTATTGCTAGCTTCCAAATTTCATAATTTTTCGAATCAATATGTGAGCGTGGCAAAGGAAAACGCGTTTGACTAGTTTCAGTTGATTTTAATCGACTGAAAAATGGCCATTTTTCAAACGACCTCGGAATTCGACGAAACTAGTTTTATTAGGACCATATCGTCAATACGTAGCTAGAAAATATTTTTCGGGAATTTTTAGAGTTCGTATGTGGGCCCGGTAAATTGAAATGCGCGTTCAAATTCAATATATAGAGTTATATGTTGATTTTGACGGAAACTGATCGAAACGATCGAATCAGCTGGCGATACATATCCCATTGTGTTCGGAATGAGGGTAAAACACTAGGTGCGACAGTCGTTGTAACGATCCGGATTTTTGGCCAATTAATTTTAAATATTTTATATCGTTTTAGATATTGTGTTGATAATAAAAATAATTTATTTCCAGCAAATTGATTAGTTTTGAATTTAAAATATTTATTTAATATGGTTAATTTAAATATACGTTCGAATTAAATTTTTTGGTCTATTCTGTTAAGTCCAGAATAGTGTAATAACGTTGAAACGACAGTGGTTACGTTAAAATAGCGGTTCGCGGTTTAAGTAATAGACCCCGATATTTATTTTAGTGGATAAGCACGAGGTCAAATCAATATCTGTTTAAATAAAAGTGAAAATCTCTTTAAATCAAATCGATATCCATTTAAAAAGGAATAAAATCTCTCGAAATCGAATCGAATTAAATTCAATTATATTTAAAATCGAAATCGAAATCCTTAAAAGATTTTGCTATGTACTTAAGCCTACATTTTTTTTATGGTCGTGTACTTCTATCTCCCCCCTCATCTATAAAACGTGACCTCGTTCTGTGATTTCCCATCCATTTCCGTTCTCCCTTAAAATCACATACAAAGGCTTCTCTTTTTAATTCATTCTCTGTTCAATTAAAAACCGCATGTTTCCCTTATATAATACACCGCTCCTCCTAAAAGCCTCAAAATCGAAAGCCGCCTTCTGTTTTTCTTGTTTCGGAATTCGAAATCAATTCGAATGAAATCCAAGTCAAAAACGAAGTTGTCGAACACGTTCTGCGAAGGGTACGAGGCTTTCGACAATTTTAAGTTCAAACGCGGTTTCGATTTTGGGGGTTCGGGCTTCTGGAGGCTTGCGAGCTGAAAGGGAGTAGACAGTTGTTCATGGCAACGCAAGGACAGACGTGATTTGAAGAGGAGCTCTGGGTTCTGGAAGGCTGATGTTGGGGTTTCAAATGTGGAACAGTCGAAGTAGAGGGGATCGCGGTCTACTGTAGTTGCGATTTAGGGTTTCAGTGTCGAGTTAGATTTGTGATGTGGAGGTACTGTAATTTTCTGGTGATGCTGCGATGGATGGCCAATCGATGGGATTCTGATGAAGGTCGAACTGAGGAGCTGGGTTTTGGTTCCAAGTTTTGCGTTGATTTGAGGATAAGGTAACTAAGGTAAAACCAATTTTCCTTGTTTATTTAAATTTTTACAGTAAGATAAGTTTTTAAATTAAGTAATTAGATTATAATTACATTAAAATCAATGGCTTTAAGGAAGACATTGTCTGAGAGAAATCAAGTGGAAATACCATTCGGGTTATATCTAAAGGAAAACTGGAAATAAATTTTTGTAATAAATCTGGGTTATATCTAAAGGAAAATTGGAAATAAATTTTTGTAATAAATCATTTTGTAAATAGCTAATTTTAATTGTAAATCATTTAATGGTTAAATAAAATGATTATAATGTAGGGAAATTGGTTTAAATAAAAGGGAATTTGTTAGTAAGTGAATTAAATATGTAAACATATCATTTATCAAATTAAGGTTTAATTTGGAGTTGGTTTACACGTAGATAATTTATTAAATCCGATAATGGAGATTTTATTAATTATTGTTGTTTTCCGCTGGGGAACAGACGTATGGAGGAACTGCTATGAAATCTATATAAGATGCTTCGGTGGCTATTCAACGCGAATAAAAATCATGGTGAGTAAATCTCACTGACCTTTATTTAAATATATTTTTATTCATTAAAAAAAATTTGTTTGATTGCTTGTGTGAATGTTTTCTGCTTGTTTTATATATATTACTTATTTATGCTATTATATATATATTGGGTTGATTGATTGGTTGGATTCCCGCAGTTTCATTAGCAGATGCCCGCAGTTTCATAGCGGATGATTACCCTATACGCCCCACGCTATGATAGTGGATGACCTTCTATACCACGATATTCATCCACGAAGCAGAATGGGTATTATTTATGTGCTAACATCTGTGGATGCAGGAAAACAGGTTGGAGGAATCCAACTGGATTCCTCAAAAAAAAAAAAAAAAAAAAATCTGCTTGTTTGTTGTTTGTTTGATTTCATATATATTTTTCATATATGATGTGTTAAAAATCAAATGATTGAAAATTGGGTGATTTGATTGTTTTAAATATCACTGGGCTAAGTGTTAATGTATTTAAAATATCATGGAAGGATATTTGAGATTTAAAAGGGAAAATTCTATTTTTAAATAGAATTTGAATTTTTAAATAGATTTGAAATATAAACTTGTTTGAAAAATAGAACAAGTGATTCCTTTATAAACGAAGTTTATAAGTGGAGTGAAATGAATTATCATTGGATAATTCAGAAAATAGAAATACAAGTGTGACTTTGAAAAAGGAAATATATTTTTCCAAAGATGAAATATTTTATTTGAAAGCGAGACTTGTTTAAATGAGGTTTGTAAATAGAAAGT